>CM076579.1:715920718-717153764 GCA_034641835.2 Pinus albicaulis
GATATAGTTTGAAGTTTGCCGATTTGTTGACTTTTCCTTTCCATTTCTTCTCTCCACCTGTCTTCAGTCTCTTTTATCTTTGGCAAACTGCCAGGAACACAGTCTGAAATGAGATTAATTGAATATAAGCTGTCATTTATGAATTGCGTGAGATTATTCATTATATTTCCGGCCCTTGATATTGCTCTATCAGATTTCATTAATTGATGTTCCCATTCTGTAAACAAGATTTCTTTGTGTTTTTCCTCTATCCTAGGAAGATTTGCTTCTTTTCCCTTTTCTGTATCCTGCCAGTTGAGAAACTCATAAATCTTTTCATCGGCATCATCTATTTCTTGTCTAAGAGTTATGATAGTTTGGATCAAAGATGAAGTAATCTCACAAAAAGGTTCTGCTTGTGACAGTTTTGAGCAAAATTCAATTAACTGCTGAGTCAATAATTTATTAGCCTCAAGGGCTTCCGATTTGAATTCATATAACTTTGGATAATCTTTAAACTTATCCAAAGTTGCTTGAAATTCCTTTTCTTGAATCATTTTTGCCTTTTCCTCATTTTGTAACAAACTCTGTAACTTAGAAATTTCTTCATTTAGCTGCTTTTGTTTGCCTAAAAGCTTTTCATCAACCTTCTTCTTTTCTTCAGCAAGCTGTTTCTCCAATTCTTTAGACCTGAATGTCTGATCCTGTAGTTGTTGTTGCAATTGGCTGATCAGTTGCTGATTCTCCTTAGCTTTTTCTTCCAGTGAAGCTATGTGAAGATCTTTCCGAGTTATTAGTTGAGAAACTTCTACAACTTTATCCACTGTTGCAGCACTATAAGCTCCTGTATACTGGGACAATTTCGTAAGGTCTTCAAATGGATTCATTTCATTGTTCTTATAAACAATATTCATAAACTCATCTGATGGAGTAGAAAATATACCCTTTTCTGTTTTTCTTTTCTTTCTTTGTCTTTTGACAACAGCCTTATGTTTAGGGCTGTAAAATACATCCAAAGGAGGGATCTCCTCACCTTTTAAATTAAATCCAAAGGTACAAAAATGCAACACTTCAAAGATAATTTGAGCACCAAAAATCACCATATGTGATCTTTCATATAAATATAATAAGGAATGAAGTACAGAAATGTTAGCTCCAAATCCCAAAAATATTACAACTTCCGATCCCTCTCTAAATGCATGAGAGGGATTTAAATAATAAATTACATAACAAAATCCTAATACTACTGCTACAATCTATCAAATTAAAACTGAAATGCTATTTTGAATAAAACTGATTCATTGTTTTTCTCTCTCGCTTGATGAAGCCAAATTGCAAATGTTCAACATATCTCGGAGTCTTGGTGGATGACTCATCTCAGTATGCAACTGTCCAGCATAGGTGGCATCAGAAAATTCTGGAATTAGACAATCGACAACGTTGGATAGAAGTTTGATAGCTGTCTGTTGATTGTTTGGCTTGATCAAATGAGTCCACATACTATCCCAGGATATCGTTTGAAGTTTGCCGATTTGTTGACTTTTCCTTTTCATTTCTTCTCTCCACCTGTCTTCAGTTTCTTTTATTTTTGGCAAACTGCCAGGAACACAGTCTGAAATGAGATTGATTGAGTATAAGCTGTCATTTATGAATTGCGTGATATTATTCATCATACTTCTGGCCCTTGATATTGCTCTCTCAGCTTTCATTATTTGATGTTCCCATTCTGTAAACAAGATTTATTTGTGTTTTTCCTCTATCCTAGGAAGATTTGCTTCTTTTCCCTTTTCTGTGTCCTGCCAGTTGAGAAATTCGGAAATCTTTTCATCGGCATCATCTATTTCTTGTCTAAGAGTTATGACATTTTGGATCAAAGATGAAGTAATATCACAAAGAGGTTCTGCCTGTGCCAGCTTTGAGAAAAATTCAATTAATTGCTGAGTCAATAGTCTATTAGCCTCAAGGGCTTCTGATTTGAATTCATTTAACTTTGGGTAATCTTTAAACTTATCCAAAGTTGCTTGAAATTCCTTTTCTTGAATCATTTTTGCATTTTTCTCATTTTGTAACAGACTTTGTAACTTAGAAATTTCTTCATTTAGTTGTTTTTGTTTGCCTAAGAGTTTTTCATCAACTTTCTTCTTTTCTTCAGCAAGTTGTTTTTCCAATTCTTTGGACCTGAGTGTCTGATCTTGTAGTTGCTGTTGCAATTGGCTAATTTGTTGCTGATTTTCTTTAGCTTGCTCTTCCAGTGAAGCTATGTGGAGATCTTTCTGAGTTATCAGCTGAGAAACTTCTACAACTTTATCCACTGTTGCAGCACTATAAGCTCCTGTATACTGGGACAATTTCGTGAGGTCTTCAAATGGATTCATTTCATTGTTCTTATAAACAATATTCATAAACTCCTCTGATGGAGTAGAAAATATGCCCTGTTCTGTTTTTCTTTTCTTTCTTTGTCTTTTGACAACAGCCTTATGTTTAGGGCTGTAAAATACATCCAAAGGAGGGATCTCCTCACCTTTTAATACAATATGCCCTGTAGGATGTTCAGGAATGATTTCAACATCCTGCTCTATTTGTTCTGAACCTTTATACTGCAATCCAAGCTGTTGAGCAAACTGATCATATTGATTTAATAGCTGAGAAGAAATATCAAGATTAGTGGAAACCGTAATCTCCTTAGTTATTTCTTTTTCTTTCTCTTTATCTATGCTCTGCTTGGTGCTTTTGTCATCTGATCCATCCTTTTGATTATGCACCTCATCATTGATATTTGTACATTTGTCTATCATTTGAGCAATATTCCCTTTTGGGGCATCAGGTTTGTCAATAGTGACCACTTTTTGAGAATGTACAATCGGCTGGTTGACAGCCGATTGTGTAATGATTTTGCTGGTAGATGTTTCTACTAGCATTTGGCCGGATGTACCTTCTGTCTCTGATTTTTGGATTTGAGTTCTCAGCTGGTCTAGAGTTACTCTCAACAATCTCTGGCTTCTAAATAAGAGAAATTTATTTATTTCCTCCTGTTGAAATGTAGACTTGATCAAGTCAAAAATCTGAGGAAAATTATCTAATGAGATAAACAAATCATCGAACATATCTGGTTCATGCTCAAAACGAGCAATTGAAACTGAAGCAGTGACATCAAATGCTATCTTTTTTGGATCATATTGTCTTCCAGGAATGGTTGCAAATTTACAACCTCTTATCTTGGAGACTTCCTTTTCTGCATGCTTGAAATCATTTAGAGTGAACTGACCACAATTGAGTGGGAATTGAGGCCACATTCTCTTCTTACTGTTATTCAAAGACCTAGATATTCCTTCAACTGTCAATTGATAGGAAATTTCTTGAGCAAGAAGTTTGTCTGGAACAAAAAGCGGAAGAACATGCGGCTCCACTATACTACCAAAAATCCTGATGTATGTAAATTTTTCCTCCCCAAACCAATCTCCGATTGTAGATAGGTCGGCCTTAGCTTTATCAGAAAATCTAGGAGGAAAGCGATTAAAAATGGTTTGGAAAACAGGGATGAGGAAACCATGACAGATTCTATATACATTATCTTGGAAATTAACCTTCCAAAGTAGTTTATGATAAATATGAATTGGAACAGGGTCTTTGGGAGTCCATTTCCATCCAAATAATGGAAATTCGGAATTGAAACAAAGAGCATCAAGAATATAGGCACAAAAGAAAAAGGGAGTGGAATTTCCAGCGGTTTTTTCTTGTCTATATTCAAGTATTCTATTGGCCATTCTATCAGAAAGAATAACAGCCCAATCCATGATGTCGGAATTCACAGCAGCTAGGATTAATGGGACCATTTGTATAGAAAACCTAGCTGAATTATCATTGCCAAATAACCTACACATCATGGCAGCTGCATAGGAATATGGAGGTTGAAGGGAATCTACAGAATACATACCGGATGCTTCATTTAGGTGCTTCTCTGGGTTTTTCCTCCAATTTCTGATAGGGTCGGATTGGACTTTGTTATCATCAGCAAATTCTTTGATAAATTCCTTGTTATACACCTTCAGTGGGTCTGGAAGGTGGTACATTGCTTTCAAGTCTTCTGCTTTAAACGAGCCGAAAGGCACTCCGGATGCTGAAATAAACATTCTATCTTTTATCTTTACACTGTCAATAATCCATCGAACTGCATCATAGTAAGGCATGATGCTTGCTCTGGCTGCAATTCGATGCAGAAATGAATTTGCAAGTGTTCTTTCATTGATGTCAGAATCGGAATCCGAGCTATCCTCTTCTGGAACTGATGCCTTCTCCACTGTGACCTTGGGGTCTAATTTTTCCAACAGGTTGTAGACTGTGTCCCATGTCATTTTTCCAAGACCTTGGCATGATGTATCTGTGACTAGCCTTAGCTTTATGGGCTTTTCTTTTGAGACTGTAGGAGTCTCTGCAAACTTCACTGGTAGAACAGTCTTATTTCTTCTCCCCCTTTTTGACATTTCTACGTCTGCTACTGCTTCTCTTTGTCTGTGAATGAAATAACTTGGTGTTCTTTGGCTCTGCAAGACAATAAACTCTCAGTCGTGCTCAACAAGTCATTCAAATGGAATGATTTATGAATTTATGGTTTTCATTCATTTGTTGCGTAAATGCTCCTTTTGGGTCACACTTAAGTATTTAAAACCAAATCACAAACCATATTCATTTGATTCGTTATTGAATGCCTTTCGTACCAATAAAGATTTGGCGCTTGTGATATATTAATATATTCAACAAAAATCTTCGTATGCAAAATAGATGAATCGCATTGGAAGTTTTCGAATGGCAAATGAGTATCACAATACGTTTATCCCGATTGATCGATTGCGATTGCAGATCTTTCCGATCTCTGATGGTGGGGTCTACCATATTTTTTTAAACAAATGTTCGATTTTCTTTTAAAAGCGCTTATTATCAAATGCACATCGGATCGGGGAATTTCAACTAAGCGTAAAGAGTTTTTTAAAGATTGTCCCGATTGATCGATTGCGATTGACCGCATCGCATCGGAAGCTTTGTTTAATTGTTTTAAACTCTCAGCGATTAGAATTTTCCGATTGGACTAATCGCATCGGAAGATTTGTAATGGGCATATGATATTTCTAATGAGTGTTATCTCCGATTCTCCGATTGCGATTGAGCTTTTAACTTTGATTTGTTTTTATGATAATGCCTTTTATATTAGATCGAACTATAAGTTTTTTGAATGTTGAATATGAAATTTCAAAACAATGAATTTTATTCCTAAATGTTTTATTTCTAAAAAGAAAGGGACCCTATTTCTAAATTTTATTTCTAAAATTTAGAAAAAGGGAGGGTTGTTGTATAGTACAACAATTGGCGATTCACTTGAAAGAACCAGTTATCTCTAAAAAATAGAATGAATACTATATCTTAAGTAAGTAAAGATTTTTAAAGGTAAATAAAAATTATCCTAGGATAATCAAAAATAAAATCTAACTTTATGAAAAAGAATAAAAATTATTAACAATCTCTTTCTAGTTTCTTGAGAATAAAAACATTTTGAGTTGTCTTAAGCTTTGATTGGTATTAATAATGAAGTAAGTGGATTTCTTCAATCTTGGTTTTGATAATATACTCTATTGTCATAGGCATTGCCTCTGCTGCCCGCAAACGTTCATAGTCTCGACAGGGTTACCTTTTAACCATTAACTGTTCATTGTCCCATTCAACTAAGATTATGACTTTTTAAAAGATAAATTCATAAGATATGTTATCTCATGTTTTTTGTCTTTTATTTATTTTTATTTCTTTTTTTTTTAAGAGCCATTGTTCTGGTTTGGTAGCCAGTTGTTAACAATGCCATTCAATAGTTATAATTAAAACTGAACAAGCTGGCTCGTGATGAGACCCCTTGTCTTATATTAATAAGCCATTACCCTGTTTTGATAGGCAGTATTGGTAATGTCAGCTTTATTATTTCTTATGAATATGGTAAGTCGGCTCGTGATGAGACCTCTTATCTCTTAAAAAATGTTTTTCAATAATTTCTTAGAATTATATTTTAAAAAATCACAACCTAAATGAATGGGGTGAACTAGTCTTATCCTTAAGAATCAATGGATGACAATTTTCTGAGTTTTTGAGTACCAAGACTTGAATAATCTTTACTTTTATAGATAACTTCTCTCTGCTTAATAAACTTGTAATGATTTACATTTTCCTAAAGTTTTTCCAAAAAGATTATGCAAATAATTGGTATAATCTTTCAAAGTTTAACATCTTATTTAAAACTATCAAGGGAATATAATCATTTCTTTTAAAAATTCTTATTTACATTAAAATAAATATTTATAATATTTTCCTTAAGAATTTTCTATCAAGTAAACAGTCAATTAGAGACTTATTAACAACCTTTATTTATAAAAAACAAATAAAAGACTTTGCAAAAAGGAATATGTACAGTTTAAGAAGGGGTTACCTCATTATGAAAAGAATTTCTTCAAGATAAGCCCATTTACAGGAAGAGATTCTCTCTTACCTGTTAGATCTTGGAGCATGAATGTATTTGAGCCTATCTTTTCAATGATCTGAAATGGTCCAAGCCACATCTTTTGAAATTTGGTATGTTTACCTTTTTCTTCATGTGCCTTATCCCATTTTAGAACAAGATCACCAATTGACAAAAATTTTGGGTCGGTAGAACTTGCATCAAAAGAAGATTTCACAAGTTGTTGATGTTTTTCATGAACAATTCTAGCTTTATCTCTCTCTTCTTCTAGTTTAAGGATTTGATCATACCTCAATTGAACGGATGAAGAAGGATTTTCTTCAATAAATTGTACTAGGGCTAATGATGGAAGAGTTAAATTTGATGGTATCACAGCTTCTTTTCCATAAACTAAATTAAAAGGTGAAGTTCCAATTGAAGCTTTCTCTGTAATACGATCAGCCCATAGTGCAAAGATTAAAGATTTATGCCAATTCTTTTGATTTTGATCGATAGTCCTTTTAATAATCTTGATGAGATTTTTATTAGTGGATTCAGCTAATCCATTACCTTGTGGGTAATAATTTGCTGAATATTTGAGTTTAAAACCTCTTTTAACTGCAAATTCAATTAAAATGTTTCCTGAGAAATAAGATGCATTATCAAAGACAAGAGCTTGAGGTACACCAAACCTGGTTATGATAAATTGATCTATGAAATCAATAATTGCATCAGAATTGGCTACCTTCAAAGGGATTGCCTCTACCCACTTTGTAAAATAATTGGTTGCAGTAAGAATGTACTTGTGCTGCTTGGAAGAATGAGGTACTATCTCACCAATAATGTCAAGTCCCCATTGTTCAAATGGTTGCTCAATATTTACTGGTTGCAAAGGAAAAGCTGGTTTCCTTTGCCTTCCACTTGCAGTTTGGCAGATTCTGCACCTTCTTACATATTCATGTGTATCTTTAAAAAGGGTAGGCCAATAATAGCCAGCGCGAATTATTTTGTGAGCTGTGGTGTCACCTCCAAAATGACCTCCTGCTGGTCCATCATGCAACTCCTGCAAAACCTTTTCAGCCTCAGTCTTTTCTAGACATCTCAACAAAATTGAATCATAATTTTTTCTAAACAACACATTATCAATGATCTCATATTTAATAGCTTTTAATCTTAAAGCACGTTTTTTCTTATAACTGAGATCAGAAGGAGCATACCCATTTTTTAAGTAATAGATGAGATCAGAATACTGAGACTCAGACTCCGTAACACTTATCTGATTTACTTGAATATCTTGATTTGAATGATCATTCTCTGGTATGTTATGAGCTCCTGCTAATAATCTGCAAAAACCTTGTCCTCTAACAATCTTAGCTGGTTTAATATCAACATCATATTCTTGTAGGGTTGTCACCCAGTTAGCTCGTTTTTCTCCTACTTCTCTCTGAATTAATAATTGCCTCACTGCAGAGAATGGGACAATAATTTTTGTATGAGTTTTTAAGAGAAAAGGTCTAAAATGCTTGATTGATTTGAACACAGCAAAGGCTTGTTTTTCAACATCGGAATAATTCAGTTCAGCTCCTCGCAGATTTGAACTGAAGAATGAAATTGGTGCTTCAATTTTCTGATCATTAATTTGTGTTAAAACAGCTGCATAAGATGTCTCTGTGGCTAAAGTATACAAAATAAAATCTTTAGAAAAATCCGGAGTATTTAATGCTGGTGCATTAATGATTGCCTGTTTGATTAACTCAAAGGCTTTTTTCTCTTTATGCCCCCATTTAAATACTGAATTCTTCTTGATCATATTTTGCATAGGTAAAACAATTAAAGAAAAATCAGGAATGAATCTTTTTACAAAATTGATCTGTCCAAGAAATGATTGCATGGATTTTTTGTTATGAGGTAAAGAAATATCAGAGATTTCTTTAACTCTGTCTGGATCAATGTATATACCATCTTTTGATACAATAAATCCTAAAAGTTTTCCTTCACCTAAAGCAAAGAAAGATTTTTTCGGATTTAATGAAATACCAAACCTTCTACATCTTTCGAATATTTGTTTAAGATCATGTAGATGATTGGTTCTGTTTTTAGAGAATACTGTTATATCATCGAGATAAACAACAACTGATTTATTGATCAGACCTTTAAATGCTATGTCCATGGCTCTTTGGAAAGTTGCCCCTGCATTTATTAATCCAAAAGGCATTTTTTGATAAGCATAAGTTCCCCATTTCGTTCTGAAAGTTGTTTTCAATCTGTCATCTGGATGAACTAAGACTTGATTATAGCCTGAGAATCCATCAAGAAAGGACATAATTTCAGAACCAGCTATTTTTTGGAGTATCTGCTCCATGGTTGGCAATGGGAAATTGTCTTTCAAAGATGCCTTGTTTAAATTTCTGAAATCAATACAGATTCTTATATCACCATTTTTCTTTCTTACAGGTACCATATTGGAAACCCAATTGGAATGCCTGACAGGAAAAATGATTTTGGCTTTCAAAAGTTTATTAAGTTCTGATTTGATTTGATCTTCAAGATTTGGGTGAACTTTCCTTAGCTTCTGTTGAACAGGTTTGATATCAGGAAGCATTGGAATTGTGTGCTGAATAATTGAAGTATCATATGTTTTTAAATCATCATAATTCCAAGCGAAGACATTTTTGTACTTGCTCAATAGTTTAATGAAGGCATCCCTTTCCTTTGATGTTAAATTAAGTCCTAAATTAACATTTTGAGGTTTTGAATCAGAACCAAGATTCACTAATTCAAATTTCAAAGTAGAACTTTGAAGCTTGGTATTAGTGACTTTCTTGAATCTGTCTTTAATATCATACAAGTCCTCCAATCTAACAATAGATTTCGGAATGGGATTTTCATTACTTTTTGAAGAAATTTGTAAATCATGCTCTTCTTCATCAATAATTTGATCATCATATGATTTCTCAGAAGTCATGAAGTTCAAGATATCTTGATCATGGTAAAAAACTCTCCAATTTGTAACATTGTCTGGGACAGATGGTCTAAAAAGTAATTCTATTGAAAATCTATCTGGGCTAAAATCTTCAGAAGGTATGAGTCTGGAAGCAACATTGGCTAGCAAGTCTGCTGCCGAATTTTGAGACCTAGGGATGGAAGAAATATTGAATGCAGAAAAGTGTGTGGTGAGTTCTTGAACCAGCGATTGATAATGTTTGAGGTGATTTGAAAGACAGTGAATTGTATTCCTCACCTGTTTGACAATAATTTCAGAATCGCCGAATACTTTCAAATATTGCACTTTAAGGCCAATTGCTTTATACAAACCTTGGACTAGAGCTTCATACTCAGCTGTATTGTTCGTGCATTCAAATTCTAACCTACAGGACAGCATTGTATTTTCACCTTGCGGGCTAACCAAGATACACCCTGCTCCTGAACCTTCGTTAGATTTAGAGCCGTCAAAATATAAAGACCAAAATAAAGAAGTATTAACAAGATTATTTAGTTTCCCCAGTATCACTAAAACATCTTGATCTATCAGTTTGTGAATAGTTTTCAATCTGTGATGTTAAACTGTTTACTGAGAAAGGGGATGGTTGGGCAGTGAGATTTCCAAAAAATGAATCTGATGAATAATTTCCCAAGATGTTGTTATTAAATGCAATTGGTTGATTTTCCTGTTCAAAATCTGTTACAGTATGGGTCATGTGTTTCTCTCGATTGATTTTTATTTGATTTGGCTTTCCTCCATAAGGTAACCACATGAGAGACCAATCGGTAGAAATATATCCGTGGAGCTTTTCAGACCAATCTCTACTTAAAATCAACCCATAAAATTCAGGTATATCAGCTATTAAGATATCAATTCGTTGAACTACCCGTGGATCAGCTGCTAACCTGATAGTTACGGAGTTAATCTCTCCTAAAACCTGGACCTTGCTTCGGTCTAACTGTACAATGTGTATGGAAGACTTTTGGGGTTCTATGTTCAGTTTAGAACAAACTGAAGCTGGCATTATATTGGATGATGCCCCTGAGTCAATCAAACAATTGTGTAGGTTTCTGTTGTAGATTTCAAAAGTCAAAAGGAAGGGTGGAGTGTGAGAATTTGATCTATCCCCAATCAGGACTGAATCAGTAGCTTCTATCATACCAGAAGGTGGTTGACCAGAATCATTTGCAGCTTTAGCACTGGGAAGAGGTGAACAGGGAACAGCATTCAATTCTTTGAGAAGCAATTTCTGGTGATGTTTTAATTTGCTAAGTTCAAACATAGTTATGTTTGCCTTAGTTTTCTTCATATCATCAACAATATTGTAATCCATTGAATCGGATACTACTAATGTTTTGGATGTTGGAAGAGTATTTGAAGTTGAAGGTGGGTTTTGGGGAACTGCTGCGGGTGATTTCTTTGTAGGTACTTTTTCTTTTGTTGTAGCAGTACCTGCACTCCGCTTCTTTGAAGTTGTCTGAACAGGTTCGGGAGTACCTTTACTCCTAGTAGAGACAGGTAAAGCTTCTTCATCATTATCTGTATCGGAGTTGGGCAGTATGAAATCCCACATACCATGACATTCAACAATTTCTTCTTCATTATCAGTTGATGAGATTGTTTCCTCTTCTTCCTCTTCTTGATCCGATTCTGCATAAGATACGATATTTGGCGGTTTTGATTCGGTTTTCTTATAATTCTTGAAGGGCCTCTTGGTTGAAGTTTCAGCTAGTTGTTTCTTAATTTCAATCATTTCATTTGACATAGTCTTGAGAACTTTTTGGAGGCCTTCCATATCATATGGATCTTTTGAGATTTTCTTCTTTGAGTCTTCTTTGAATGAAACTTTTTTGGTTTTTCTTTCCTCAAGAGCTGCTTTCTTTTCTAGAGCATTAATACGTTTTTCCACAGCAAGTGCTTCTTTCATGTTTTCAGCCAGTGTTGGTTTTGCGGCCCTGTCTACAAAAATAGCTATATTGGCAGGTAGGGCAGTAATATACCACTCACTTCTGATTTGTTCACTTGGTTTGGAAGTCGTTGGGATTTTATTCAAAAGTTTATTGAAACGAGCATTAAATTCTTTAATGGGTTCCCTATGCTCTATCCTAAGATTGGAGAGATCATTTATTAGTGTAGCTAAAGATCTATCGTCTCCATACTTAGTGAGAAACTGTTCTTGGCAAATGTCCCAACCGGTAATAGAATCAGAAGGCAGGGAAAAATACCAGGATCCTGCTGATCCTTGCAATGTATAAGGAAAAAGCCTAACAACGACATCTTGCTCAGTCACTCCCTTCAAATTTACTGCTAACATGAAGTTATTGATATGTTCCTCGGCTTGGGTTCCATTTTCTGGATTAAACTTGGGTAGCCATTTTTCAGGAGCATCGGGTAATGCATGTAATGGTGCGGGCATATTGACTGCACCCGGTCTGGTCCATGGATCTGCCATTGTAATACTAGTGGTGGATGATACTGTTGTTGAGATTTCAGATGTCTGGGAAGGAATTGATATTGAGGAGTGAGCAGGTTGAGATGTTGAAGTTCCCAATTCCTGGTGAAAAATGATATGTAATGAGGAAGTGGATGGTTGACTTCGCACTGGGGAAGATGAGATGGAAGATGTGGATGAAAGTGCTTCACTGTCAGAATCTTCAGTATTTTTCTTTGCCTTTTTCCTTTTAGGTAAAGGAAATTCAATAGGTTCAATACCGAGCTTTTCACTCTGAAGTCTAGTAAGAGGGTGAGGTAGATTGAATTGCGAAGTCTCACTGCTTTGAGATAGCTCAGATTTCTGTGGTGAAATCGAGAAGCTCTGAAGTTTCTGGATGAGAGACTGAACTTCAGGAGATTCAAGACTTAATTGTTCTGAAGTATGGTGGGTTTGAGCAGTGATAGTAGATACCTCTTCTTCTTGCTTGGATGCTGGGGACTCAGCGGGCAATTTGGAAGTACGAGGTGATGTGGAGGGAGAATTACTCTTAGAATGGTTTGTAGATTTGGGTTTGCTTGCCATTCACAGTAGGAGGCCCTCCTTCTAGCGCCAAAAATGTTGAAGCCTAGAAAATCTCTGCTTCAAACACTGGGGGAAAACCACCCGGTCGGGACCTTAAGACAGCTCCTTTTCCGTTTGGGATGGTGGCTCCGACTGGATTTAAAGGACCAGTTTCCTTATAACTAAATGGATTGAATTGGATGGGTGAAAATAGGACTAAATTAACCGAAATAAAACTATCTAATCTAAACTAAATACTGATAAAGAAATTCTAATCTTAACCCGGGTAACTATATGTGAATACAACTTAAGATTGTTTCAATCTAATAATAACCATGAAAATGTATTATTAATTAAATTGAAATGTGCAGAAACGAATAAAGATAACTCTGTTTAAGAAATTAAACAGAGTTATATTAACATATTGCATTCATTATTATATACCATTCATATATGCTTATAAATGATAACATTCCAATTATACTCAGAAATGATAATATAAAAAGGAAATGTTATGAAAACCAAATATATAAATGATAGCAAATTCTTCAAATGAATACCATATAACAGAGAAAATCAACAATGAACAGATAAAAATACCTCATTCATCTTGAAGACTATCAAATGAAATGTGATACTCTGATCTAGTAACTCCGATGTAAAATTAAATCCAAAGGCACAAAAATGCAACACTTCAAAGATAATTTGAGCACAAAAATCACCAGATGTGATCTTTCATATAAATATAATAAGGAATGAAGTACAGAAATGTTAGCTCCAAATCCTCAAAATATTACAACTTCCGATCCCTCTCTAAATGCATGAGAGGGATTTAAATAATAAAATTACATAACAAAATCCTAAAACTATTGCTACAATCTATCAAATTAAAACTGAAATGCTATTTTGAATAAAACTGATTCATTGTTTTTCTCCTTCGCTTGATAAAGCCAAGTTGCAAATGTTCAACATATCTCGGAGTCTTGGTGGATGACTCATCTCAGTATGCAGCTGTCCAGCATAGGTGGCATCAGAAAACTCTGGAATTAGACAATCAACAGCGTTTGATAGAAGTTTGATAGCTGCCTGTTGATTGTTTGGCTTGATCACATAAGTCCACATACTATCCCAGGATATAGTTTGAAGTCTGCCGATTTGTTGACTTTTCCTTTCCATTTCTTCTCTCCACCTGTCTTCAGTTTCTTTTATCTTTGGCAAACTGCCAGGAATACAGTCTGAAATGAGATTAATTGAATATAGGCTGTCATTTATGAATTGCGGGAGATTGTTCATTATATTTCTGGCCCTTGATATTGCTCTATCAGATTTCATTAATTGATGTTCCCATTCTGTAAACAGGATTTCTTTGTGTTTTTCCTCTATCCTAGGAAGATTTGCTTCTTTTCCCTTTTTTGTATCCTGCCAGGTGAGAAACTCAGAAATCTTTTCATCGGCATCATCTATTTCTTGTCTAAGAGTTATGATAGTTTGGATCAAAGATGAAGTAATCTCACAAAAGGGTTCTGCTTGTGACAGTTTTGAGCAAAATTCGATTAACTGCTGAGTCAATAATTTATTAGCCTCAAGGGCTTCCGATTTGAATTCATTTAACTTTGGATAATCTTTAAACTTATCCAAAGTTGCTTGGAATTCCTTTTCTTGAGTCATTTTTGCCTTTTCCTCATTTTGTAACAGACTCTGCAACTTAGAAATTTCTTCATTTAGCTGCTTTTGTTTGCTTAAAAGCTTTTCATCAACCTTCTTCTTTTCTTCAGCCAGCTGTTTCTCCAATTCTTTAGACCTGAATATCTGATCCGGTAGTTGTTGCTGTAATTGGCTGATCAGCTGCTGATTCTCCTTAGCTTTTTCTTCCAGTGAAGTTATGTGAAGATCTTTCTGAGTTATTAGTTGAGAAACTTCTACAACTTTATCAACTGTTGCAGCACTATAGGCTCCTGTATATTGTGACAATTTCGTAAGGTCTTCAAATGGATTCATTTCACTGTTCTTATAAACAATATTCATAAACTCCTCTGATGGAGTAGAGAATATGCCCTGTTCTGCTTTTCTTTTCTTTCTTTGTCTCTTGACAACAACCTTATGTTTAGGGCTGTAGAATACATCCAAAGGAGGGATTTCCTCACATTTTAATACAATATGACCTGTAGGATGTTCAGGAATGATTTCAACCTCCTGCTCTATTTGTTCTGAACCTTTATCCTGCAATCCAAGCTGTTGAGCAAACTGATCATATTGATTTAATAGCTGAGAAGAAATATCAAGATTAGTGGAAACCGTAATCTCCTTAGTTATTTCTTTTTATTTCTCTTTATCTATGCTCTGCTTGGTGCTTTTGTCATCTGATCCATCCTTTTGATTATGCACCTCATCATTGATATTTGTGCATTTGTCTATCATTTGAGCAGTATTCCCTTTTGGGGCATCAGGTTTGTCAATAGTGACCACTTTTTGAGAATGTACAATCGGCTGGTTGACAGCCGATTGTGTAATGATTTTGCTGCTAGATGTTTCTATTAGCATTTGGCCGGATGTACCTTCTGTCTCTGATTTTTGGATTTGAGTTCTCAGCTGGTCTAGAGGTACTCTCAACAATCTCTGGCTTCTAAATAAGAGAAATTTATTTATTTCCTCCTGTTGAAATGTAGATTTGATCAAGTCAAAAATCTGAGGAAAATTATCTAATGAGATAAACAAATCATCGAACATATCTGGTTCATGCTCAAAACGAGCAATTGAAACTGAAGCAGTGACATCAAATGCTATCTTTTTTGGATCATACTGTCTTCCAGGAATGGTTGCAAATTTGCAACCTCTTATCTTGAAGACTTCCTTTTCTGCATGCTTGAAATCATTTAGAGTGAAATGACCACAATTGAGTGGGAATTGAGGCCACATTTTCTTCTTGCTGTTGTTCAAAGACCTAGATATACCTTCAATTGTCAATTGATAAGAAACTTCTTGAGCGAGAAGTTTGTCTGGGACAAAAAGCGGAAGAACATGCGGCTCCACTATACTACCAAAAACCCTGATGTAAGTAAATTTTTCCTCCCCAAACCAATCTCCGATTGCAGACAGGTCGGCTTTAGCTTTATCAGAAATCCTAGGGGGAAAGCGATTAAAATTGGTTTGGAAAACGGGAATGAGGAAGCCATGACAGATTCTATATACATTAGCTTGGAAATGACTCTTCCAAAGCAATTTATGATAAATATGGATTGGAAGGGGGTTATCTGGAGTCCATTTCCATCCAAATAAGGGAAATTCAGAATTGAAACAAATAGCATCAAGAATATAGGCACAAAAGAAAAAGGGGGTAGAATTTCCAGCATCCTTTTCGTGTCTGTACTCAAGGATCCTATTGGCCATTCTATCAGAAAGAATAACAGCCCAATCCATAATGTCGGAATTCACAGCTGCTAGGATTAAGGGGACCATGTGTATAGAAAACCTAGCTGAATTATCATTTCCAAATAACCTACACATCATGGCAGCTGCATAGGAATATGGAGGCAGAAGAGAATCTACAGAATACATACCGGATGCTTCATTTCGGTGCTTCTCTGGGTTTTTTCTCCAATTTCTAATAGGGTCGGATTGGACTTTGTTATCATCAGCAAATTCTTTGATAAATTCCTTGTTATACACCTTCTGTGGGTCTGGAAGGTGGTACATTGCTTTCAAGTCTTCTGCTTTAAACGAGCCGAAAGGCACTCCGGATGCTCAAATAAACATTCTATCTTTTATCTTTACACTGTCAATAATCCATCGAACTGCATCATAGTAAGGCATGATGCTTGCTCTGGCTGCAATTCGATGCAGAAATGAATTTGCAAGTGTTCTTTCGTTGATGTCAGAATCGGAATCCGAGCTATCCTCGTCTGGAACTGATGCCTTCTCCACTGTGACCTTGGGGTCTAATTTTTCCAACAGGTTGTAGATTGTGTCCCATGTCATTTTTCCAAGACCTTGGCATGATGTATCTGTGACTAGCCTTAGCTTTACGGGCTTTTCTTTTGAGACTGTAGGAGTCTCGGCAAACTTCACTGGTAGAACAGTCTTATTTCTTCTTCCTCTTTTTGACATTTCTACGTCTGCTACCGCTTCTCTTTTTCTGTGAATGAAAGAACTTGGTGTTCTTTGGCTCTGCAAGACAATAAACTCTCAGTCGTGCTCAACAAGTCATTCAAACGGAATGATTTATGAATTTATGGTTTTCATTCATTTGTTTCGTATATTGCGTAAATGCTCCTTTTGGGTCATACTTAAGTATTTAACACCAAATCACAAACCATATTCATTTGATTCGTTATTGAATGCCTTTCGTACCAATAAAGATTTGGCGCTTGTGATATATTAATATATTCAACAAAAATCTTCGTATGCAAAATAGATGAATCGCATCGGAAGTTTTCGAATGGCAAATGAGTATCACAATACGTTTATTCCGATTGACCGATTGCGATTGCAGATCTTTCCGATCTCTGATGGTGGGGTCTACCATATTTTTTAAAACAAATGTTCGATTTTATTTTAAAAGCGCTTATTATCAAATGCACATCGGATCGGGAAATTTCAACTAAGCGTAAAGAGTTTTTTAAAGATTGTCCCGATTAATCGATTGCGATTGACCGCATCGCATCGGAAGCTTTGTTTAATTGTTTTAAACTCTCAGCGATTAGAATTTTCCGATTGGACTAATCGCATCGGAAGATTTGTAATGGGCATATGATATTTCTAATGAGTGTTATCTCCGATTCTCCGATTGCGATTGAGCTTTTAACTTTGATTTGTTTTTATGATAATGCCTTTTATATTAGATCTGACTATAAGTTTTTTGAATGTTGAATATGAAATTTCAAAACAATGAATTTTATTCCTAAATGTTTTATTTCTAAAAAGAAAGGGACCCTATTTCTAAATTTTATTTCTAAAATTTAGAAAAAGGGAGGGTTGTTGTATAGTACAACACATTCTAACAACACTGTCTACACCAAGAAAGTGGGTAAGTCCTTCACCATCCTTGTTCTTTATGTTGATGATCTTATCCTTAATGGTAGTGATCCAAACCATATAAACCATGTGAAGTCTAGCCTCAAAAAGAAGTTTGAAATGACAGACTTAGGACACTTGCATTATTTCCTTGGTATTCAAGTCTTGCAATCCAAGGAAGGCATTACCCTCTCTCAGTCCAAGTATGCCTGTGATCTTCTACACCACTTTCACATGGAAGACTGTAAGCCAACCCGTTCTCCCTTTCAGTCTAGATTCAAGCTTTCAGTTTTGTATCTAACCCATACTCGTCCTGACCTTTCCTTTGTCGTTGGTCTTGTCACTCGGTTTATGCACCAACCTCATGAAAGTCACTGGAAAGCAGCTAAAAGATTACTTCGATATATTCGAGGTACAGTTCAGTTCGGGATTCATTACAGTGCAGGAACATCTCCATTGTTGATTGATTTCACGGATTGCGATTGGGCTGGTGACCCTGATCATCAAAAGTCTACTGCGGGATATGTATTCACTCTTGGTTCAAGACCTATTACTTGGTCTTGTAAGAAACGAAGTGCCATCTCTCTTTCTTCAGCAGAAGCAGAGTATCGTGGTGCAGTTGAAGCCAGCAAGGAAGCCATGTGGCTTCGTCAGATCCTGTCTGAATTTGGTCTTCATCAGCAGCGTCCAACTACACTTTGGTGTGATAATCAGAGTGCCATTCAACTATGTAAAGATCCAGTTCAACATCAGCATATGAAACACATTGAACTCCACATACACTTCATCAGAAAGCTCATTCATGATCGTGTTCTTGAAGTGCAGTACTGTCCAACCAATGATCAAGTAGCCAATATCTTTAAGAAGGCTCTCACAGAAGCGAAGTTTACCAAACTTCGATCAATGCTTGGAGTTCAGGAAAGTTGTCATTAAGGGGGCATAGGCTCTAATGCCTGCTTCCTTCTCCTATTGTGTCACTTTTGTAAATTCTTCAATCCTATCCCAATTTGTTCTTAAGGGGGGATGTTAGGATATTTCGACACATAGGAAATAGGTTCCTTTTGTGTCACCTTTGTAAATCCTTCAATCCTATCCTAAGTTGTTCTTAAAGGGGGATGTTAGGATATTCCGACACATAGGAAATAGTTAAGAATAACTTAGTCTAGTGTAGAGTTAGGTAAAGTGTGTTTCTTTACCATGTACATTTGTAACTTATAATCCGACGGTCACGATTTGTAGTGATCCGATGGTTATCTCTCTCCTCGGTATTAACGACACTTGATCCATGGCTTAACACCCGATTGGTCCATGATCTCTATTTAAAGAGCATGGAGGGTCATTTGTCCGGAAACCATTTATGAGAGAAACATATGTAACTTTTCTTTTTATATTAATAAATTGCCTGAAGTGGCCGCATTGGCTCAGGCCGTGGATTGTTTCCCTCTTCGATGATTTTAACCACGTGATTATACTGTTGTACTGATTGGTGATCTGTTGATGAGCGATGACCTTTGGTTCTTGATCTAAGCAACTTACCCTATAAATTCCTACAATTACTCCATGTGAAGCACCAATAGAAGAAATTAGGGAAATTAGGAAGGAGTTGAGAGAGCAATTTCAAAGGTTTGAGGAAGACAAAGCTAGGCAAAAAGAAAGAGGTTAAAACTAGGAGGAAGAGAAATATACAACACATGATGGTTGCCAACCCAACTTTTGATTATGAGGGTTCTTCATCTATCCCTTGCACTAATGCATCCAACCCCTTTCACTATGTTCCTCCCTCTATGGAGTCTATTTCACATGTCAAACACGAAACGTGCCTTAAAATGTGTGAAAAACGTTTTTTTCGTGTCCTCTAATCGAGACACGTATTTTGGACATTGCAAAAACGTGCCCTAACATTTTTTGCTCTTAGGACACGTGTCCCATGAAAAGTGACATTTAAAACCTGCAACATGGTTTACTTTTTGGTTATGTTGCACGGGGACCCGTCCCCGCCTATATTTCAAGCCGTTCCCTCCATTCCGACGTTCCGGGGACTTTGGAACTCCTCGGAAACGTTCCAGATTTGCCGGGGACGTCCCTGGGGACTTGGGGACTTCAAGGCCGTCCCCTAGCCGTCCCTCGAAAATTCGGGGACTTTTTGGGGACTTCCAAGACGTCCCTCGATAAATCGGGGACTTCTAGACGTCCCCAAAAAAATGAAACATTATAAATTTAAAAAAATCATATTTTTTTTTTTTTTGTTATAAAAAAAATTAAAACATAATTTTTATAAAATAATAAATATAAAATTTTAAAACATTATGAATAAAAATAAAATCAATTTTTTTTTATTTAAAAAAAAATAAAAAATAAAAATAAAACATCATTTTTATAAAACAATAAATGTAAAATTTTAAATAAAAAAAAAAGTAAAACAATGTATTTCTAAATAGTAAAACGGTAAACTTAACGCATTACAAATTAATAATTTTTAATTTTCAATTTAAATTTTTAATTCATTAATATACCTAAGTTCTAACTTCTAACCTAAAGGCTAATTCTAAACCCAAAGCATATGCATTTTGCATTTTGCATTTTGCTGAGTCCCGACTGTTCTGCCCCCGCCCGAGCACGGAGCTCTCTGCCCGCAGCTTGAAGAGCTTTTAGCCGGCAGTTTGAAGAGCTTTCCACTCGCATACTCCAGCAGCGCCACCAAGAGCTTTCCACCGGCAGCAAAGAGCTCGACAGCCCGCAGACTCCAGCAAAGAGCCCGACAGCTCCAGGCGTCCTCCATCACGCAAACTCCTGCCATCTCCACCACGCAGACTCCAGCACACTCCTGGCAGCGCTGAGAGCTTAACCACTTTTAGTATTTACGCTTTAGCTGCTATTTAAAGTTTGAAATGATTCATCATAGAAAGATCATTGATTATGTTGATATTAGTCTTTAGACAGTAGTAGTCTAGTAAATTACTAGATTGTAATTTCTAGGTTGTAAGTTGTATGAATAATAAAATGATTCAGTTTTTATGCCTTTAAAGTTTAAGTAATGCAATGACGACGAAATTTGTTTTTTTGTTGCACAATTCTCAAAATTTGTCTTTAGATTTATGATTTATGATTTTAGTATTTTTAATTTTATTTATTTTCAATGTTCATTCATGTTTAATTTTATTTAATTTTAATTTTTTTAATAAAATTTAAATATTGAATAATAAATAATAAATATAATAAATAGTTGTCGCACTTGCCGTCCCCAACCCGCCGTCCCCTGAAAATTTGGGGGTGCGCTCTAGCCGTCCCGAAAACTCGTCCCGCCGTCTCCCCGTCCCCACAGGCAGTGCAACATAGCTTTTTGGGTATTTTTTGTCATTGTTCGCCACCGAAGTCAAGTTTTCTTACCACTAAAATCGAATTTGATGTGCAGTGTGAGGAATTTCATCGGATTCGAGCACAATGTTCACAACTTCACATTGAGAGTGTAGTTTACAACTTCACATTGAGAGCGTAGTTCACAAGTTGTTCTAAACTTCTAGTTTTATTTTATCAATCACGATATTTCTAAATTTCTAGTTAGTAGTTTCTTATGTGCTTGAACAATTGTTAATAACATGAACAACGAACATTGAACTGTGAACATCATTGTAGTAAATTAATAAACTAACTAGTAAATTACTAAATACTAAATACTAAATAGATATCATCATGATTCATATCTGTAGATGTTCTAATTTCTATTAAATATGGATCAAGCACTATATTTCAGTATTTTTAATATATATATATATATATATATATATATATATAAAATGTGCCCCTCGTGTCCTGTTTTCAGGGTCATTGTTTCTCGTGTCAAATACTCATATTTACGTGTCCTTCATGTCTCGTGTCCTCCTTACAGTTCATAATTTAATAAAATGGCTCAGCTTATTTGCCCAATTTTTTGATGCTTTTTATGGTGCATGCATATTTGTGATTTTATTTGCTATAGCCCAGTTCATGTGTCTGTTATTCGATGTAAATCAATTTGGAACATTACAAGGCAAGATGCCTATGCTTAACATTATAATAACATAGTTTCCCTAACGTTATTGCTCAACCTACTTTTTCCTATGTAATATCCCCAAATGGGAAAATGACAGTAATACAAGCAACAATAGACTAAAACTATAGCAAAATAAATTACACCATCAATACATGAGAAATTGAATCCAAAAGATGAGCTGAGCCATTTTATTAATGTTGGGACTTGAGTACAAAAGATGTGTTGGAATAGGTGCACCTAGGCCTACTCAAGGCAGGCTGGAATACTTCTCAACCCAAGCTGAAATGACTCTCTACAACTGGCTCTGCGTGGCTCTGGTGTTGCGCTGCTCTGCCCAAAAATGTTGCTACTGGTTGACTTCGGACTATTGGTTTGGCCGATTCCACTACTCAGAAAATTCTGGGCTTTTAACCCCGGACTCTACTCACAAACGCACAAAAACCTGCGAAGGAATTGGCCAAATGTTGACCACGGAATTTCGGCCCTATTTTCCCCTAGCTCCACTAGTTGTTGGCTGAGTTAGGATCTCTGTTTGACACCTCAAACCTACCCAGAAAATTATGCCGAATTAATATTGGCTTCTCCTCAATAAACCCAAGAAAACCCAGAAAGAGTTCGTCCTAGTTTTGACCTTAGAAATTGGCCATCTTGGACTTGGCTCACCCAACTGATGGGAAATTCGACTCCTGGCTGGAACTGCTGTTAGATGTCTCCAAAATGCAGCCAAAATCCCTGGTAGGAGGTAGCTAGCCTCCCCTCCAAATCTTCTGGCTGAACTCCTCTTCTCTCCCACACTCCCGGCACTTTCTCTAGACTGCATTGCGCAGTCTTTGTTGCCTCTACGTAGTCCTGAAGGGACTGCGCACTCCCGCTACTGCTGCTATGTCAACTCCTCACCAAAATTATGGAACTACTTTCCTGAGCGGGCACTCGAAGTCACCTAAGGAAGAGGTTGAGATCTCCGCCTGAACATCTCGTGTGCTAAACAACATGGCAGACTTGGCACCCGGCACAAGTGTGCTATGTCAAGATGACAATCAAAATAGAAGATGAATGAATGAGGAAATGAGATGCCTTCACTTCCTTTTATCAATCGAGCCCCCAACGTTCCCTTGGGCCCACCATGGACTGCACAGTCCCCTCATCCAACCACTCACTGCGCTGCCCCCATAGAGCCTCTCCCACGCTGCCACCTAGGGAGCTGCATCCAAATCGAATGTTGGCCACATGGACCCCACTAAAGCTGCAATTTTTCCTTGTGAACTATAGGAGTAGGTTGTAGTTTTTCCCTTAATTATTAATTGTGGGTCCCGACCCACCTTATTTCTGCTTGACATTAGAAACATCAAAATTTATCAAAAATTAATATTCTAATTAGCAGAATTGCAAAATAGGGATATTACATCCTATCCCAAAGCACACCCAAAAACATTGGCTGAAGAGGCCAAATGTATCAAGCATACAGAACCCTTTCTTTCAACAAATATTTGGTGTTATTATTAATAATGTATCTGTAATTAAAAAAAAAAAAACACTTAGATAAAATGTAAATGCATTCCTTAACTATTCCCTTATTTCCTCTTAAAGTAGCCTATCCAAAGACAGAATCTTTAGCTAATATACTTAGTATTTATTATTCTACCAGACTACATGGACCAATAATTCAATTTCAACTTATAATAAGTTATTACAATTCACTAACTAAAACTTACTGGCAAAAAGACAAGTATTGCTCCACGCTCATAGTATTTATCAATGTGTCTGATCAAATCTTCCAGAACATCATAATCAATCACATCTTCATTGAGAACTTTCTGCAACAAAAGAACTCAAAAGTTATGTTCCAGCATATATAACTTAATAATTGAAAATGAAAATGATTCCAATACTATGCTAAAGTGTGTCAAACTCCAAACCAAATTTTGGCGTGTTCGTTCTGTGTAGTTGTGGTAAAGATTCTCATCATAATGCAAGTTTACAACTTCTTGCTCCAGTATATTTTCATCACCCCATCCTGATTTTATCAAGTTCTTTTTTCCCCGGCTATTGTCAACGATATTTTTCGCCACCTTCATGAAAGAAAAGCAACAAAGTAGGAATAAGAACAAAGTACATATTTTTTCTTATAACTAGAACATCAGCCCAAAATATCATTCAGCACAACGCAACCTAACAAAAACTGGACACCGATAAAAAGCAAAACCAAGAAAGTACAAGAAAGCTTTCACAGTCTTCACTAAAATTTCCATGTTGTGTTGATTTCAATTAATATTAATATTAATATTAATATCAATGTCAATAATTGACCAAACAAGGCCAACACGACCATAGACAGATTAAAGCACAATATGGGCCATATAAATAGAAACGAGAGACAGGCACGCATTGATAAGTGATAGATGCAAAGTGGAACATTTTTATCCAAACTTCTACAATATATATCAATGCTTGAATTTCATTCACCCGTCCATCTAATTGTGCTACCCAAATTTAGAGTAACCTAAAGATGTGATCATATAAACAACTTTAATCTGGAAATAAAGTACAGTATTAGACAGACATGAAAGATGATATTAAGTCAAGAAGATCAAAAAAATAATAAATTACTGTGCAAGGGGCCAGACCCTATGGCAACAATGAGGCACGGTTGCCACTGTCACGTCAGCAACCTTCCTCCTGATCTTTAGTGGGATTTAAATCACAAGGGAGGCTTCCCCAAATCACCTATAAGGGTATTCAAATACTAGGGATCCGTTGAATGGTGTTGACATTGATGCCAACATCATCCTTCAAAGCTCTTAATATTTGTCTATGGATTGCATTGATTGGAAGCTCCACTGATCAAGAAACCCAGGAAGGATGAAGAGCTCCTGCAGTGCAGCAATGATGTCCCGCTTTTGATGAAGATTTCGGATGAGATGATCAGTATTTATGCTTACAAGATCATCTTCATTTGATTCTCCTCGTTCGGCCGATTCCAACTGTAGGTGGCATGCTCCATAACTCCTCGCGGTTGAGAAGATATGCTTCGTCAAAGTTGGTGCCCCATTCTGTGGTCAAGAAGTGCCCAAAATGAGATGATGTAACAGTTTAACGATTCGCTAAATATTTGATCAAATCATGAGGCCAAGAAGGGTTATTATTGAAGATTTTAATTAAATTCTTTTGGAGGTTGAATTCGCTTGCAAAAGAGTACCTTGACAAAGGGAAATTAATTATTTAAGTCGGCCTCAAAAAGAGAATGATTTTGGCTCCAAAAATACTCAAAATTTGAATTTTAAATTTGAATTTTTGGAGAGTTCGCTCCCTCCACCTGATCGAGTCGGAACCCCCTATTGATGTCCCTTCAATCAATATAAAAAGGGCTCATTCAACCTCCATTAGCACGAACTTGAATGCACATCATTTGCGAAAATCTTCTGCAATTTCTGAGGCCTTGTTTTGCCACGCGCATCTGGAGTCTAGGCCGAGTTTTGAAGAAAATTTATGACATATTATCTCTTTGTTTTTTGGATGACTGAAGCAGGGTTCTATGGACTGATTAAGGGACAATCTTTGGGTTTAATCTTTTTATTTTGGATGAATAGTTGTCGTTGGGCTTGTGTAGGGTTTCTCTGCACCATATTCGGCCCCTTTCTTTGCAGGATTTCAGCCCTCTAATGCAGACATCCTGAGACCTAAATTCAGCCTTCCTGACACAGATAATTGTGGCTTGCTGAGGTATCCATTCGTTGTTATTCGCTAGGGTTTTGAGGTCTAATTCTGTGGAAAATCCGTGATCATTCATTAGGCTTGTTGCAGACTATTGTATGGTGATCTGATGGCTGGATAAACTCTGTTTTGAGGCTTATTCAGCCCCTTTTCTTGGCAGACCTCTGTAGCTTACTGTGGAGTAATTTGAACCAGGTCTTCAAGGGCATTCTTAGGATCAAGTTTTCATTGAGTTTCCTCTTCGCTAGACTGAAGGCAACTTTGCTTGGTCTTTTAAGGCGTAATCCAAGCCTTTCTTTTTCTGAGGTAACTTTCATTCGAGATTCTGATCCCTAATCCAAGATAGTCTGAGGCAATTCTTGTTGGCTTCCTGAGGCTTAAATTCAAATTATTTGAAGCAGATTTAAGGCCGTCTCTGAGGCCTGTCTAAGCCCAGTCTTAGCCCTTAATTGGCACAGTAATTCGAAGGTTTTTTGTTGGCAGATCTTTGCTTTTTCTTCAGGCCTCTTTCAGGTCAAATCAAGAAGTATTTTCTGAAGTTGATCGCACAGATATGTGGAGTTCTTCTTAGGACAAGTTTGCAGAGTGGTTTGATCTGTTTCATGTGGATCTTTGAGACTCTTGCCCTGGTTAGGTTTGATCAAAAGTTTTTTCAGTATGTATTGTAGCAGAGAATGAAGATCATCATCAGTAGTAGTGAGTTGACTTGTTGAAATCTGTACTATCAGAATCATTTGTGCAAGGGTTTGCTGAAGATATCTACTATCTAGTGAATATCTGAAGTACTGAGCTTGCTACTGAGTGTTTTCCAGCCCTTTCATAGCAGCATTAAGGGTGAAGTTAAGGATTGTTTGAGGCCATGGTTAAGCCCTGTTCAGTGACATCCTCTGGCACTCATTTGCACCAATTTCAAATTTGTTCAGGCTGTAGAAAAGGACCTCTGTATGACCAGACTCTAAGCCTTTGCAAATCACAGTGATTGAAGGGCTTGACAAGTACTATTACAAGAAGTTAAAGGTCTCATCATACTATCATAGTGCTACTTAAAGGACTGACTGAAGGCAATAAGAGGACGCAGATTTAGGTATATTTCTGTCCTCATCCAAGCAGCAGAAGACAGAGTATGGTGCCATGAATTATATTGCAAAGGTTGATTTGTATTTCTGATGTTATGAGTAACATAACATTGCTGAAGCGACCATACATTGCTCATAAGCATATGCTGTTATCTTTGCTAAGCATAAGGTTGATGCATTGTTGAGTTAGGGTTTGGCTTGACATGTTGTTACAGAGGTTAGAATTTCCAGTGTTGAAACTATTGAACAGTCTGTGTACACTGCTCCTAGGATATGACTGTACGAACTCTTGTAAGGACGGAGTTTGCTGATATCTGAGTGTATTACTATGCATTGCTATTCCTGAGTATGGTAGTACATGACTGAGTATGTATGAGGGCTCATTTTCTGAGCAGATGTTCACATTTAAGACAGGTTTGTATCTTGTTGATATATGCTGCCAATACAGTGACTAGATAATCTTGAAGATTATGTATTGCTACTAAAGTCCATTTTGACTCCACTAAAGATGCCAGGGTTTGGCTGTATCAGCATTGAGGATTTACTTATGACCAGAAGTTCTAGGGGTTGCACTGTAGTTTGCTGGGCTGCTATCCAAAGAATACTATTGATGCATTGAGCAGGTGTTGAGACAACGGTTTGCATTGAGCAGAGTTATTTATGCAGGGTTTGCAAGTGAGAGTATGTTCCTACTGATTGATCAGCTAGGATTTGGTGATTTGCTGCTGATGACCTTGAGACAGTATTGCACATCAACAGAATCAGCAGATTGTTCTTGATATTATTTATGTCGATACTAAGCACAGGTGGATCCAGTTTGAAAATGAGATGAAATCATGGTCCACCATGGTGAATTGCATGTTGGAGCCTTGAGGGCAAGGGGTGGCTTGTTGTGCAGGGCGTCAGGGTGGTGCTAAGGCAGGTTGGAGCCTGTGCAAGGTGTTGAAGCATCCTTTCAGTTGGAGCTGACAAAACCTGGGCAATGGAGCGTCCCTCCAATTGGAGCTGGTAAATCAGAGCATTGGGGCATCCTTCCAGTTGGAGCCGGTAAATCAGGTTGTTGGAGCATCCTTCGTTTGGAGCTGATAAATCAGGGGGTTAGAACCTCCTTTCAGTTGTTGTTGGACAATCACGGAAGTTGGCGCTTCCTATTGATGTAATCATTAAAGACCTATATTAAAACCGTTCAGTGGTTTTTCTCCTGGAAGGGTTTCCACCTAAAAATCTTTTGTGTACTATCTTTGATGTTGTGCATTGTTGAATGGTATTGTTGATTTATGTTTTGATCTATGCTAATGATAATTAATGCTATGAGAAGTTGAAATAACTGAAGTGAAAAACTGATTCAGCCCCCTCTCAGTATTTCTAACAATTGGTGTCATAGCAGGTTCCTTCATCTCCATCCTATCAGTTGGAAGGAAGATCTCAGGTGAATCAGGATGGGAAGGTCAAGGAAGCAAGCCGCCAAACGTTCAAAGGAATCAAAGGAAGTCTCCGGTGTTGCAGCTAATGAATAGAATCAAGTTGGTCCAACTCCTGAGTTCGATGAAACCAAATATGATATATGGGAATCCAGAGTCAGAAACTAACCTCTCAGGTGAAGTGAGGGAACAAGAATACAGTCAAGACCAACCAATCATCTGGATCACCCCATAATTCATATTGGTATGCCCAAAAGTATTTAGTAAAAAGCACAAGCTTACAAAATGATTAAAATACCTACCAATGGATGACCCACCTTCATTCAAGAAGAAATACCAGACAGGAAAAGGAATTCTGACAAGAGCAATATGTGGAGGACCTATGGCATCATGTCATGTGTTTATCAATAAGGTTGTTGGCTGACTAGCTGTCCGAGGAGAAAAATTTCCCCTATGGGTTACCTACTTTTTAGTGGGTAACAAGGCATATGTCAATTCAAGGCAAAACATGCAATGCATACTATCATGATGAGCACTTGCTATCTCATCCATCTCCCTAGCTTCCACTGATGAGAATAGGTAGCAATTGTGATTATTCCTCTGCTATGTGGTGCTCACCAACAACCAGATTAGTATTCCCTATAAGACAATCTAAATATTCTTCTCCATGTGTAACTCATTTGTGTTAGTATTTTAAAGGCACACGACCCTAACATCAGAGAAAAAGAGACATATGGAGGAGTCTCCGAATACATCACCATAAGCTTCTTCTTAATACAAAAAGTGATAAATTATTTAACTACCTCCTCAACAAACCTGTAAGAGTGTAACACAAAAATGTGTAATATTGTCACTTTCAATGTTAATGACATTTAAACAATGTAATATTAAAATGTCGAGGTCCATCCATAAATGGTTAGTTGCGTATAACTAGCATAGGGCACTATTGGAACCATCTTCAGATCAATCTCCCTTCTGTACCAAATCCAGTGCTTTACAAACTTCCCACTGACAAGGATTGCTATCCTTATCTTGCCTATAGTTCTTCAGATGACACAAGCCACATTAGTCCCTCTAATCAAGCTCATTGTTGGTTTTTGGACAATACCTGTCTACTTTAATCAATTGGTATTTCAATAGACTACTCCCTCCACTCATATACTGTCTCAACGCAATTGGTTAATTGTTGATTTTATAGCATCGGAAGGTATTCTGCATAGGCTTGTCTCTAGCATTTAGGAGAAGAAGTCCTCCTTAGGTGGTTGTTTCACACGAGCAACTAAAATAATTTCTTTCCTAAGTCTAACTTAGAAAAAGTACATTAATTAAATTGATTAGTTAATGTTGGCTAATTGAGCAAATTTCTTAGGAGAAATATTTAATTATTTAAGTGACTTAGATTTAATTTCAGCCATCGATCTAAGTGGGTTAGGATTTAATCCTAGATGTCTATCACTCTGCGCAAATGGATGAGTTAGCCAATAAGTTTGAAAAAGAATTTTCAATGGTGTCTTGTTTTTCTGGCACCATTACACGAGGGGTTTGGTTCATGGACATTGGAGCATCTCGTCATAAGATGAGATCTCGTGCCCTCTTCACTACTATGGCTAAGGAACACAGAAACCTAAATGTTGAGCTTGGTGAGATTGTCAAGTATGTAGTAGAAGGTGTGGGAAGCATACAATTCAAATTGGAATCAAGGATTCCTACGGAGGTGAATGAAGTGATGTATCAACTTGTATGTACAAGGGCTTGAGAAGTACTAATCTTGGTCCCAGCTATGGAGGGCAAAGGTTTTGAGGTCAGCTTTACAGGTGAACAAGTATTTGTTAGGATGAAGGCATCTAATCCTACCCTGAGGTGAGTAATTGGAGGCAGAGAAGGTAACTTCTACTTATTAAGAGGACAATTAATACAAGACTTGATGCATGACAGTGAATTTGTGTGGGTTGCGACACAAGAGGATGGGTTACTCGCAGTATAGAGCATTACCACTGTTGCAAGAGATGGTCATTGGTCTTTCGGAGCTCAGTGTAGAGTAGGATGGAGTGTCAAGGGATGTGCACTTAGAAAGTATGCCAAGGCTGCATTTCCAAGCAACAAGAGTAGCTACAAGGGCATGTTGGAGTTGATTCATACCGATGTGTGTGGTCCTATATCAGTGGGGTCTATGGCGCGATATTGCTATTATGTGACATTTATAGATGAGATCTCCGGAAATACATGCATATATTTCCTGAAGGCCAAGGATTAGGTCTTAAATCGATCTAAAGAGTTAAAGGCTCTCATGGAGAACTAGACAAGGAAGAAGATCAAAGTTCTCAGATTAGACAATGAGGGCAAGTATACCTCCAACAAGTTCAAGAATTTTTGCAAGGAGGCAAGAATCAAAAGGACCTGACAATGCCATATAATTGGTGGTAGGATGGAGTGGTGGAAAGGAAGAAGAGACCATCATTGACACAACCAAGTCCACGACCCATGATCAAAATCTGACTATGTTCTTGTGGGTAGGGATATGCACCACGACTGTGTAGCTACAGAACAGGTGTCCTCACAAGAATTTGAAGGACAAGACTCCTAAGGAGGCTTTAGCAGAGTGGCATTGAAGGTGAGCCACCTTCGCATCTTCGTCATCAAATTTATGTCCACATACCATCTAAGAATAGGACTAAGCTAGAGCCCTCAATAGAAAAGGGAACTTTTTTTGGACATAGCGAGACTTCAAAGGCCTACAGGGTCTAATTTCCAATGGAGAGGAAGACAGTGGTCAATAGGGATGTCAAATTCGCGGAGGGTAGGACCTATAGGATGTCACGTGGATCGGGTCAAGTAGTGGTGAAGGATGGGGAACGAGAGGCTTTGAACACTGAGGAGGGACCAACAACACCAGCAGTAGGAACATAGTCTTCTGATCAGGAGGAGTATCAAGATATTCCTTCGAGTTATGTCAGTAGGAGGTCAAGATGGGTCGTATAGACTTTGAGGGATGTTGAGGAGCTTGTGGAAGCTTTGTTACTGCTCAAACTAGCAGGGGTCCTAGGAGGGGTTCCTATAGAGCAACTATTAGGTCAAGTGAAATCAATGGAGCAATAGCCCATTGTCACCTCAGCTAAAGCTCCTCGCTATGTATGGACTTTCACCGATGGGAGGAGTCCCAGTATTAGGGAAATCACTAGGAAAAGTATATCAATGGTGTGAAGGTAGTGATTCCAGGAGCCTATTCAAAGGAGAGACTCTAATGATAGGGATAGCTTGCTCTAAAGCAAGATGAATGGCTCTCAAAGAAGGGCTAAAAGGAGACCTAGACCTAGGGTTGAGGATTGTTTCTTGATGTGAAGTGCCCTAGACTGAGGAATCCTAGAAGAATAACGTTTCCAAGCAATCCATGTGAAATTGGAGTGACAAGGTTGCGAGACCACAAAGAAGCCGTAGTAGACCCCAACAGGGTAAAGGGATTGGGATGAAACTTCAAACAAAGGTCTTGACCAAGTGACGGAGGAGAAAAAGGATCAAGAGATTGGAATTGACTTGAGACTTCAATGCAATGATCCTTGATAAAGCCACTAACCAAAGGAGGCCTAAGGAGAATGGTTTGTGAGCTAAGGCTTGGCCAAACTTCAAAATTGGAGGACCTCTCAAGGACTCACCAGCGCAACTCTAGACCAAAATTCACCAAGTTTGGATGGCTAAAAGGGATTTCATGTGATGCCCTAGGAAGCCTACTAGGGTTAGGGATAGGAAAAGAGAAAAGGAGGTGAGAAAAATCTTCGTATTGGTGATCATTTAGGACTACACCAGTTCCTAGCCTATTGGGAGAATGGAGTCAATGAGATTCAATGTTTAGAGATCCTTATGTCCAATCAAGGAGTTCCCTAGCAACTTCGCATGGCCCTAGAGGCAACAACTAGGTTACTAGGAAAATTTATACTTCCTTGATGCTGCAATTGATGACTTCTCAAGGAAATTATGAACAAATCATATACGCCTAGGACATTTATTCACCATACTTTGCATGAAACATATGAAAAACACTCATAAAGACAAGATTCAATAAGTTTGCATTTCATTAAGGCAACTACACCAGCTCCATGAGCAAAAATTTCGATACATTACACATGTGACAAAAATATGAAAACAAATTATAAAAAGACACTTATAAGTATAGCAAAGTCTTCCAATCATCAAAAGATATAAAAATAGAAGCTTCGAGATTAAAGACAATCTTTTCCAAACATTGAAATGCATCAAGATTCCAATTCATCCATCAATATGTTTAGCGAATTTCTCAGGAAGAGATAAAGATCCAAATCCAAGCGATGATCAAATGAAATTATCATCATATCAATATATATACTCCCTAAGGGGTTCGATTTGCCTAATTAGGCCTAATAATGCCCCAACTAATAAAATAATGTGCAAAAATAACATTCCTTGGTGATAATCCCACCAAGATAGCTCCATAATACAAAAATAAGCCTCCCAAGAGGGAAAAATAATAGATACAATAGGTTGAAGGGACATTGAAGAGGCCTAGTGGAGTCCAATATGTGCCAAGATGAATGAATGAGCTCCAAACATTGTGATAAAGGGGGTATCCCCTTGATATCCAAGCAAATGACCTGTGGTGCCCCAAAGTGGCTATGGGGGCATAAAGCATCCTCATGGGTCTCCAAATGGATCAAACAAGCTTATATCCCATTTGCAAGGGCTGGAAGAATGATGCAAGCCCTCCCATTGTCTCCCATGGTTAGACAAATCCTCATTTGGGCCCTGGATCAGCTTCCAAGTGTGTGGTGCAAGAGTGTAGTCGGTGGGCAAGGTGGTCCAAGTGTATCACCATCGTCGATTAGGTGAAACACGAGCAAGCAATAAGTGAAACTGAAGGATCTCATTAAGTGGAAATTTTCTCTCTACTATGGTGGAGCCCTATGGCTCTCAATGCTCACCCTACAAATGCCAATATGACCCTATGGAGGGCTTGGACCCTGTATAGGGAGATCAAACCCAAGATAAAGACCCACCTGCAATCTTGTATAAGATCCAATGCATCCCCTCACCTTCCAGTATAACCAAACATTAGTGCAATTGAGTAAATGAGCTTACAAATCATGGAACCAAGTGGACACTTCATAGTGGCATGCCCTTCCATAATGGGCTTCAAAACGTACAAGTGTCCCCAAGTTCAAAAACAAGGTTAACCAAGGACCCTATTAGGTAGTTTCAGCCTCTAAAGGGGTGACATGTCTATGGTACATCCATCAAATGGCAAGTGGCACGTGATATAATGATGGAATAGATTGGGGCATCAGGGGAAGGTTCCAAGCTATATGCCACAGTTCAAGGGTTTGTAATAAGGGAAGCCCACACTTGGGTGTATGAATGTAAGAGGGAGCAATAGTGGTACATGAGTTACCTCGGCCTTTATTTTTCCACCCTTCTTCATATGCCTTTTTCTTTTTATTGATTTTTTTTTATAACTGCTTGGGACTCCACGGGATATAGCAATGGATACCCCTTTTAGGTGGGGCAGTTCATTGCCCACCAAGGGTTGGGACAATCATGGGTTCCTAATGATGAAAGGGGTCTATATGAGGTGCCCTAGGAACCAGGGAGATGGCCATAATAATAGGGTTAGAGCTCATGTTGGCCTTTTCCCACGTGCTAAATTTGTTTCTCCAAACCACCTTTTGCATTTTATGGTACATTACCTGTTGAGAGTGGCCAAATTATGTTTTTTTTTTTCTTTTAGCTGCATCAACCTCTGGGGCATCGTTCTGGGCCCGACCCAAGGTGTGGAAAAGGGGAGGGGGAAGCTAACTCATTATGGACATAATGGAAAAATGTGGACCCGGATGGGAAATATGGTGAATGGGGTCATAATGAGCGAAGTGTTAATTTTTGTAGCATTGGATGTGTTCTAGCCTTGAAACTTTGTGGAGAGCCTAAAATACATGAGATCTCCAAAACCCTGAAATCGTTTCTGGAAAATCCACCTAGAGACAACTTAATTAGATTACTAGTCAGTTTTTTAATTATTTCCTAAGTCTAAACTTAGGGAATATGATTAATTAATCAGAATTAATTAAGTCAAGGTGTGAATGTTCTAGAAAGTAACACGGATCAATTTATAGTTAATCCTAGCCATTGATTAAGATCTAATCTTGCTCGTTGAAGTCTCAAGGAAAGATTATAAGAAGAAGTCGATGGGGCTTGGAGAAAACACATTGGAGAGCACCAGGAGTTCGATTTTACTAAGAAATCGATTTCTAGAGTAGCAGCGTTTTGTTGCCGAAAGTGATTCAGTGAGGTCGAAGCAGTGAGAGAGGGGTAGAGATAGTGAAGTCGAAGGAGGCATTCCAAATCCGATGAGTACATTTACAGAGAGGCAGAGAAGCCCTAGTGACGCTGACGCAGTGGCAGCACAGTTGTTTTAGTGGCGGATTCGTATTTGCTGGAGGAGAAGCAGTGATTCAATGCTGCAAGTTGGGCAGAGCATCCAGAGGCCAAGAGGGTCAGTTTCTCAGACAGCAGGTGACAAGACAGCTTGAGGTCACGCAGTTCCAAGATGAGTGACGCAGAGTGTGCGTGAGAGTCACGCATAGGCAGTTTGGACGGCTCCAGATCGAGCTGAGGTTAGTGCTCGGATTCGCTTGTGGGGTGAGGAATTTCCTCACTAGATACTTTTGCCAGTTATCTTTGTAGGATTTCCAGTTTGGGCATCCAGTTGTACTCAGATATTTCACTACTGCATAATAATAAAACCCTCAATTGTTGCACCAATTTTCCCGAGTTGGGTTTTTCTGAGGACATTGGTCCAAAAATAACGATGTTATTTGTGTGTGCATATATTTCTTCCGCAGTTTATTTGTGTAGGTTGCAGTGTGAGTAATTCAGTGTTTGTAATAGAAAAGTGCAAATAGATTCATTGGTTAATTAAACAATTAGGAGAATTATTTCTAGTTGTTGCAATAGGATTTGGTGTTAGCCAACTTTTCAAATGGTATCAAAGCACAAATGATCAGCTGGGGAGCTCAGTAGCAGAAGAAAAGAGGAGTTTCACTGCTATGCGTGAGCAACAGTTCGAAACACCAGAGGGCAACACAGTCACCTTATAGCCAAGATGCCAATTTCTTGAGGAAAAATCGATTTCTCCAAGAGAGTGACAAAGAAATCAGATTTCTCCAAATCGAGAGATTCCAAAGGCAGAGGGAGCAGCCAGTATTTTTCGTGCAGAGCAGATCTCCAGCTGGACGTGGTAGTTTTGCGGCAGTTTGCCAGAGCAGAACTAGCGTCGGGAGGAAGAAGAGCACACACTGAGGGAAAATTTTCCTCAGGGAACTTCTAATCTCAGAAGTTCGATTTCCCTTGTTGATTAGCAGTCGTGGTGGGCTGAGTATCTCACTCAAAAGGGAGTGAGTAGAGCTGGGCAGCAGCTGAGCAAAAGGGAAGAGGAGACTTTCGGCATTTTTTGAGATGGCCATAGTCGGGCTACAAGACCAAGATAGGTTGGATGGAGCTTCCAACTATGTGATCTGGAAGCCAAGGATTTCCTTCCTTCTAGATGAGTATGATCTCAAAGAATATATCGATAACGTGGTAGTTGTCCCCATAGATCCAGATCAGTTGAAGTAGTTCAAGAAGGAGATGGCGAAGGCAAAGAGATTGATCCTTGATGGAATTCGGGATCATGTGGTATGTCACATAGCAGCCCTAGGAACGGCCAAAGAGATGTGGGACACTCTTTCCACGCTATACCAAGGATCTTCCGAGCAGCAGAAGATGTACTTAGAAGGAAAGCTAAGATGCACCCGTATGCAAAAAAGGGAGCACATAGATCATTTCCTTACTAGGATTGAGCAGATCCAAGATGAGCTGGCAGTTGTAGGGTCAACGCCTCAGGCCACAGAGCTAGTGCAAGTAGCTCTCAACTCTGTCTCCGAGGAGTGGCAGGTCTTTGTCCAAAGCATTTTGGGCAGAGAAACATTGCCAAGATGGGACAAAATGTGGGCAGACTTGCAGCAGCAGGAGTTGAGGCGAGATATGATGAAGAGCCACATCAATGGCAACAGCAGCAGCAGTGGAAAGGAGGTAAAGGAAGAGGTGAATGTGGCCCTCGCATCGAAGAGTCCCAATCAGGGATGGGGGGAGTGTAGGAAGAAGGACTTGTCGAAGGTCAAGTGCTTCAGGTGTGGCGAGCTATGCCACTATAGTTCTCAGTGTCCTCTCGGGAAGAAGGACAACGAGGAGAAGCAGGACCAGCAGGCAGCTTCTGTCAAGATTGATAGGTTGTCCTCCAGGCTGGAGGAAGATTTCGCCATGATTGCAAACATCCCTCTAGGAGTGAAGTGGGGTGACTTGGTTTTGCAGCCCCAGAGCACTATAGATGGGCAGGATTCCTGAGGAGGTCCACCTCTTGAATCAGAACCTTGCTATGGGAGCCCACAGTATTTCAGTAGCAAGATGGACCAGTGGCAGTTGATGCAATCATAGGCCAAAGTGACAGTTGCAATCAGATGTTGGGGAGCGCAATGCAGAGTCGGCAATAATGCAGAGCCTTCAGTGACAGCGCAGAGGATAGAAGCAACCAAAACTCGGGTGACAGAGGCATCATACTGAACACAGTTGGTTCAGTATCTTGGATATTTCTCAATTGCAAATGTTGCAGTTGCAGCAGCAGCAGATGAGAGGGAGTTGCAGATGTTGCAGTAGCAGCAGCAACAGAGTGCAGTGTTGGCAGCAGTTCAGCACAGTGAGCAGCAGCACAGATACAGTGCATATCAGAGTTGTGCAGTGGTTCGTGGGCAGCAGCAGCTAGACATCAGGAGTGTGACAAGAGATGGTGCAGAAGCAGAGTATTGCTAGAGGAGCAACAATACTAGAACAAATTCCTCGCTAAGAGCAAGTGTTAGTTTTTGTAGCATCGGATTTGTTCTAGCCTTGGAATTTTGTGGAGAGGCTAGAATACATGAGAGCTCCAAAACCCAGAAATTGTTTCTGGAAATTCCACCTAGAGACGACTTAATTAGATTATTAGTCAGTTTTTTAATTATTTCCTAAGTCTAAACTTAGGGAATATGATTAATTAATTAGAATTAATTAAGTCGTGGTGTGAATGTTCTAGAAAGTAACATGGATCGATTTCTAGTTAATCCTGGTCATTGATTAAGATCTAATATTGGTCGTTGAAGTCTCAACGAAGGATTATAAGAAGAAGTCGATGGGGCTTGGAGAAAACACATCGGAGAGCACCAACAGTTCAATTTTACTAAGAAATCGATTTCTAGAGTAGCAGTGTTCTGTTGCCGAAAGTGATTCAGTGAGGTTGAAGCAGTGAAAGAGGGGCAAAGATAGTGAAGTCAGAGGAGGCTTTCCAGATCCAGTGAGTACATTTACAGAGAGGCAGAGAAGCCACAGTGAGGCTGACGCAATGGCAGCGCAGTAGCTTCAGTGCGTGATTCGTATTTGCTGGAGGAGAAGCAGTGATTCAGTGTCGGAAGTTGGGCAGATCTTCTACAGGCCAGGAGGGTCAGTTTCTCAAACAACAGCTGATGAGACAGCTTGAGGTGACGCAATTCCAAGCTTAGTGACGCAAAGCCTGCGTGAGCGTGATGCAATGATTGCACGGAGGCGGTTTGGACAGCTCCAGATCAAGCTAACGCCAATGCTCAGATTCGCCTGTGGGGTGAGGAATTTCCTCACTAGATATTTTTGCCAGTTTATCTCTGTAGGATTGCCAGTTTGGGCATCCAGTTGTACTTGGATATTTCACTACTACATAATAATAAAACCCTTAGTTGTTGCATCAATTTTCCCAACTTGGGTTTTTCCGGGGACATTGGTCCAAAAATACCTGTGTTATTTGTGTGTGTGCATATATTCCTTCATGCGTTTATTTTTCTTCCGTAGTTTATTTGTGTAATTTGCAATGTGAGTAATACAGTTCTTGTCGTAGAAAACCGCAAACAGATTGTTTTGTTAATTAAACAATTAGGAGAATTATTTCCAGTTGCTGCAATAGGATTCGAGGTTAGCCAAATTTTCACACAAAGGGGGATGATGTATATGGTGTCGGGGAGCAGGACCACGCAGCCAAAATCAAGGATTCCCATATAGTGTCACCTCTAAATCTTGTAGCTAATAAAGGAGATCCCACGGGACTAGGATACAAAGTTAACCATCAAATTGGACAAAGGAGACAAGAGTAAAAACCCAGCCCACTCTTTCCACCGAATTCCCCCACTAATCCATGCCCACAAGTGTCCATGATAAGTAAACAAAAATACTCAACTAGACAATGAAAATCCATACCTTCGAGGTTGGAAGGCCCAGCTTCAGACATATGATCAAAACAGATGGGCGATCGAGCATATGGCTAGCTCAGGTGGCGGAGATAGGGTCACATTAAGTTATCTAGTGGCTACAAGGGGTTGTTGGCTGCCAGCTGAGGACCTATTGCCCACCACCTGTGGGTAGTGTTTATAGGGGAAAAAATTTCTCCCAGATGGTCCTCAACCGGAAGCCAACAGCACTTTGTGGCCACTAGATAGCTCGATGTGCCATTTTCTTTCCCACCTGATCTAGCCATGTGGTCCCTCCACCACTTGTCACAAATGTCTGTTTGAAGATGGGCCTCCCAACCCCAAAGGTATGGATTTCCATTGGTATAGTTGATTAATTTTCCTTACTTGTCATGGGCATGGCTTTTCATTGGTATAGTTGATTAATTTTCCTTACTTGTCATCTGCACTTTTGGGCATGGTGGTGGGGAGATTCGGCGAAAAGAGAGGGTTAGGCTTGTATTCTTGTCTCCGCTCCCCAATGTCGTGGTTACCCATGTATCCTAGTCCTGTGGTATTTACTTTAGTGACCATTTGGCTTTTGGGTTGGCACTACATGGGAAATCCTAATTTGGTTGTGTGGTCCCGCTTACCGATACCACTTGCATCACTCACTTTCCACTCATTTTAGCCCCATTCATCTATTTTCCCATTGGGGTCCACATGTGTCCACTAAGTCCACATAGGGTTAGCCTCCCCCATCCCTTGTCCACACCTTGTGTTGAGCCTTGAACGATGCCCAGGAGGTTTATGCAACTAAAAAGAAAGAAAATGCATAATTTGGCCTCTCTCAACAGGAAATGTATCACAAAATGCAAAAGATGGTCGGGACATACAAATTTAGCACGTGGGAAAAAGCCAAACATGAGTTCTACCTCTTATCCATGGCCATCACCCTAGTTCCTATGGGCCCTAGATGAGCACCCTCTATCATTAAGGAACCCATGATTGTCCCAACCTCTAGTGGGCAATGAACCACCCCACCTAAAAGGGGTATTCACTGCTACATATTACACATCATGCTCTCATCCCCTGGAACCCCAAGCAGTTATGAAGAAAAATCAATAAAAGGCAGAAGGCATATGAAGGGTGGAAAAACAAAGGTCAAGGTAACTCATGTACCATGATTTTCTCCCTCCCACACTCATATACCGAGGTGTGGGCTTCCATGATTTTAGCTACAATGATTCCTTGACATGTGGTTTGGATGTTTTCCCTAATCCTCACTCTGTTCCATCATTATATAATTTGCCACCTACCATTTGAGGGATGTACCACAGACATGTAGTGAAAATTTATGAATACAAAAACCATACTACAGTATATTGATTTACTTCTCCTACTTGATTTACTATTTACAAGTTATTTGACTAAAATATTCAGAAAAACATCAAAGTAAACACAACTACAGCCTACACATACATACAGATCATTTACTGAAACATAGCACACATATGACAAAGGACACACATGATTTTTCGGACAAATGTCCCTCAAAAAACCCAATGCGGGAAAACCGGTCTAGCAACTCTTTGATGGTTTTATTATTAAACATAATCTGAATGCATCAAGGGCACCAGTAGTGGCGTTTCACAGCAGATGTACCTTATCACTCAAAGACAAAAAAATATGGTTGATTCAAACCCTCAAGGGAATTACTGAATACGAGCCCTTTCTGGCCCACTAGAACCCTCGCGTTGTCCCTCCAACCTCTACATCAGCCTCTCCTGCCCAGCGTAGCCTCTACGCAGCACAGGCTGCCCCTGCGTCACCCTTATGGGTTCAGCGCTGCCTCTGCATCAGCCCATGTGTTGTCTCTGTGTCAGCCTGGCTGGGTTGCATCCCTCCTGCTGGCTTCTGCGTTGCCTGGTACGCATCTGCCTCTCTGATTACGTATTCTCAGTCTCGGATCAGTGTAATCCCTCGTCGATATGCCCCTAACCAGCACTGCAAGCTCACTCGAAAATTCTCAACAAACCGCGCCCTAGAATTTCAACTTACCTCAAGTGCTACTACAATGTGTGCATTCTCCAACTGACCCCAAGCCTTCCTTTAATACTTTTCTCGTTGATAAATCAATGGTCGTGATCTAATCTCTAATCAACGACTAAGATTAGAAAAAGCTTGGTCAACGTCACTTAGAACATTCTGACCCACATGTGTAAATTAATTCACTTTAATTTTTTAATTTCCCAAAGTTAGACTTAGGATCCCGATTAAAAAATTTAATTATTTGAATAAATTTTACACCTGGTGGAATTTCTCCAAACGATTTCTAGGTCTTCGAGATCTCGTGTCCTAGCCCATCCACAAAGTTTCGAAGCTAGATCACATCTGATGCTACCCAAAATCTCAACACTCCATCTTAGCGAGGAATGTGCTCTAGCAACACTTCACTCCAGAAGCGTTACTCTGAACTCTGGCATCGGTCCCCTGCATTGTTGATGTTTGGCCTGCTGCCCTCCATCCAATGTGTTGTTGCTTTCGGTATTGTTGCTCATGTCACTGCCACTGATACTGCCACATCTGTACTACAACTCCCTCTCAAATTGTTGCATCATGTTGCCTATAGCACTGCCACTGCAACTCAGTTGCTGAGAAGTAAGCAACTAAAGGACATCCCCCAGCAACTGACTGATAAGTCAGTCTAGTTGCATCTCATCACTGAAGCACCCTTTATTGTTGCTTTGCGCAGTCTCTCTGAAGCTCTGCTCTGTCAGCTGCTCTGCACTGTGTAAGCACTACCTCTGCACTGCTGAAATCCCATCAACCTCTATGCTACTGCTTCCACGTTGTTGCTACCTCTCCTCTGCACTACTCTAGTCTTCACCGTTCAAGCACTGCCTTGTGCCTTTTCATGATCTTCTCCATCCACTTACTCTAGTCATCCTGCTACTGTCTTAAGGCTCTCGTAACTCGTATGTGATCCAAGAGTTTGGGAACCTCAAGGATCCCGCCAACACCATTTGTAGCTCAATTTACAGATCTATGCCACCTCTTCTCTCGAGGTACATGAGCACTCATGGCCACATCATCATCGTTGTCGTCGTTCCCTTTCGCTAATGCTGCCTTGGAATCTAAATCTTCCGTGCCCTTCTTCTTAGGACAAGTATTGGCGAAGTGTTCCAATTCGCACATTTGAAGCACCGGACCTTCGATAGGTCCTTCTTCTTCTTCCCTTGCTGCCTTTGTCCCTTAGATGCTAGCGCTGCATCTTCCTCCTCCTATTTCTTAATTTTGACTCCTTCGTTGTTGAATTCCCTCTTGGTTATCCTCCTGATCTCCTCTTGACGAAGGATTGCCCACATCTCCCCCCAGTTTCGGAGTTGTGCTCTGCCTAAGATACTTTGGTCAAAGGTCTACCACTCATCGATGACTGCATTCAAGGCAGTCCTCACCATGAGTCCATCATCCGTAGTTGCCCGCATGGAAATCAGTTGGTCTCGGATAGTCTACAATCTAAAGAAGAAGGGATCGATCTCCTCTCCCTTGTGCATCTAGAACATCTGCATTTGATTCTCCAGAAGCATCATCCTTTGGATGGAGCTACCTTGATACAACATGGTTAATGTTGTCCACACTATGAAAATTTCTGAATATTACTATATCCAGAAACCCTATTGTTAATTCTGGTTATACTTCTCCTACTTAATCAAGTTATTAATGTTGAAAATGCAAATTAACATCGAAGTAAACACAACAGTTCTTCACCGATTCAGATCTAAACAAAAATACATGCACACAGACAAAGTGACACAAGATTTTCTAGACAACTGTCCCCGGAAAAATCCAATGCGGGAAAATCGGTCTTCTAGCTACTGGAGCGTTTATATTATTAAGTAGATTCCAAGTACAACAAATCTGGACACTTTACTGGTTAACCCGACAGAGAAAATAAGATCTACAGTAATACTTGTTGTTCTAGAGACTGAAAATTGGATTGATTCACACCCTCAAATGGGATTTACAGAACTTAGCCCCTTTCTGCCTCTAGAAACCCCACGCTGCTCTGAAGTTGCCTGCGCCAACCCTGCTAGCCTCTGCGTGCCCCTGCGCTACTCCAGAGAGGGTTGTGTAACCCCAGAATGGGTGACGCAGTCCTTACGCTGCCCTTGATGGCCTCCTGTTGCCCCTGCACTGCCCTTTCTAGGCCTGCGTAGCACATGTGTAGCAGCTGAAACCCTCTGCGTTGCACAGCTGCTACGTAGCCTCTACTTCCTCTGCGCTGCTCCTGGTTGCTGCTTCTCTGCCTCTTGCTGACTCTTGGCTCTAGGATCATATCATCCCCTTAGCCAATATTACCCCTTGCTGCAGCTAAAACACTTCTGAAAATTCTTAGCAACCCACGCCCAAGAATTCCAGCTTAGTCTCAGTCCGCTGCCTTCGTGTGTGTGTTCTCCAACTAACCCCAAGCCTTTCCTTCATACTTTTCTCGTTGGGAAACCAACGACCATGATCTAATCTTGAATCGATGGCTAAGATTAAAAGAAAGCTTGATCTGTGTGACTTAAGTCATTTCCAACACATGTTTAAATTAATTACCTTTAATATTTTTATTTTCCTAAGTTAGACTTAGGGTCCTTAATTAAAAATATTAATTAATTATCTCCCAAACTGGATGGAATTTCTCAAATCCCTTTCTGGGTCTTGGAGATCTCATGTACTCTAGTCCCTCCAAAAATTTTGGGAGCTAGAGCACATCCGAAGCTACCCCAACACATCAAAAAACTCAACACTCCCTCTTAGCAAGGAATGTGCTCTATCACAACACTTCACCTCGAAGGCTATACTGTGGGTCTCTGCGTTGATGCTTGGCCTGTTGCCCTTCATCACCGCGTTGTTGTTGCCATTCTGTTTTGTTGCCCATGACATTGCCACATCTGTACTGCAACTCCCTCTCAATCTGTTGCATTGAGCTGCCAACTACTGCTTGCAACTCAGTTGCTGAGAGAAACAACTAAAAATTCCAGCCCAATCTTTGACAGACAAGTCAGTTGGTTCGCTTCCTCATCACTAAAGCTCCATAGGTTGCTGCTCTGCGTTGTCCTCCTGAAGCTACTGCGTAAGCCATCCTGCACTGCGCTGTTGAAGTCAAATCACCCTCATCTGCGATGCGTTGCCACGCTATTGCTGCATCTACAATGCGTTGCTCCCTCTCAGCATCTAGCTCTGCCTCTGCTTCATCCGTGATTCTCGGCACAAACTGCTCCACTTGTCCTGCTACTGTCTCAAGTCTCCCGTAGCACGGATGTGATCCAAGAGTTGAGCTACTCAAGGATCCCACCACCACTCTGTAGCTTCTCTACATATCCATGTCGCCTCACTTTCTCGTTTCATGAGCGCTCATGGCTACGTCATCTTCGGAGCCATTGTTTGCCACGGCAGCCTTAGAGGTAGAAGCTTTCTTGTCTTTCTTCTTCTGAGGACAATTGCTGGCGAAATGTCCTAATTCGTCGCACTTCCTCCCTTGATGCCTCTTTGATGCCAAGGCTGCATCTTCTTCCTCTTCCTTCTTCACCTTACTGGATCCGATGTTATGATGCCTCTTAGTGAACCAACGGAGTTTTTCTTGATGGAGAATCGCCCACATATTGTCCCAGTTGGGAAGGTCCGCTCTGCCCAAGATACTTTGGACAAAAGTTTCCCAGTCCTCTATGACCGCATTGAGTGCAATCCTCACCATCACATCATCCTCCACTTTAACCCCCATGGAAGTCAACTGATCCCTGATCACCTGTAGTCTGAAAAAGAAGGGCTCAATTTCTTCTCCCTTGGCCGTCATGAATAACCGCATCTGGTTCTCTAGAAGCATTCTCCTCTGGACAAATATACCCTCATATAGGGCGGTTAAGGCTTTCCACATCTCATTAGTCGTCTTCTTATCAGTTATATGTGGTACAACATGATCCTTAACCCTGTCCATGATGATGCGCTTGGCATGTGCCACTGCTTCATTATGCTTCGCTAGGAGAAGAGTATTGGTTGGCGTGGCCAGGACTTTTTCTGCATGCTCCCTCAAACCGTATGCCTCCATGACCACCAGGATTTTGGCCTTCCAGACTACAAAGTTGGACAGACCGTCCAACCTATCCTGATCACATAGTCCACGAATTGCCATCTGCTCAGATCTTCTCTGTCGGAACAGATTCTTCCTCTCCCCGCTTCTCAACTGAAGCTCGGATATAGGGTCCTTGGCGAAAAGGCACCCTTTGCCCCCTCTGACAACTGATTTCCTCCTTGGAAATCTGCCAAACACAACGAATCAGCTCTCTTCAATGCTCTGATCGATCTGTAGATTTCTTTGGCTGAAAATCCTCTAAGAAGTTGTTCTCCCCCGGCTCTTTGTCAACTAGTGCTTAGGCTAAATTCTGAATCTTCATAAATTTAACCACACCAACAAGTACTGAAGCTCTGCAGCACTGCTTCCGGCACTCTGAATCAACCACAGCGTCAACACTACGTCACCCTGGCTGGCCTTTGCGTGAGCAGACAGTCCCAGCGTTGTCTCTGCACTGCCTCTGTGCAGTAAGTACATGGGCCTGCGTGGAGACTGCGTGGGGACTGCGTCACTTTGTTCTCTGCATGGCTCTGCTTCCCTCTTCTGTTGCGCTGTCCTATCTGGTCCGGCTTTCTGTGGCTACTGCTGCATTCTCTGCTGCTTCCTGCTGCAAAGATTTTTCTGTCTTCTTGTTGATGATTCAGCCAGATCTACAATCACTCTGATACCATGTGAAAATTTCTAAATACTACTTTATGCAGAAACCCTACTATTAATTATGGTTATACTTCTCCTACTTAATCAAGTTATTAATGCTAAAAATTCATATTAACATCAAGTAAACACATAATAGTTCTTCACTGATTCAGATCTAAGCAAAAAAACATGCACACAGACAAAGTGACACAAGATTTTCTGGACAACTGTCCCCGGAAAAACACAATGCAGGAAAACCAGTCTTCTGGCCTGGAGGGTTTATACTATTAAGTAGATTCTGAGTACAACAAATCTGGGCAGCTTACTGGTTAACCCGATAGAGAAAATAAGACCTGCAGCAATACCTGTTGTTCTGAAGATTGAAAACTGGACTGATTCACACCCTCAAATGGGATTTACAGAACTCAGCCCCTTTATGCCTCTATAAACCCCAGCGCTGCTCTAAAGCTGCCTGCGTCACCCCTGCTAGTGTCTGCGTGCCCCTGCGCTTCTCAGGAGAGGGCAGCATAACCCCAGACCGAGTGATGCAATCCTTACGCTGCCCTAGCTGGTCCTGTATAAGCCTGGATGGCCTCCTACTGCCTCCGCGTTGCCCTTTCTGGGCCTGCATAGCACCTGCGTAGCTGCTGAAACCCTCTGCTCTGTGCAGTTGCTGCGTGGCTGCTGCGTGGCCTCCACTTCCTCTGGGCTGCTCCTGGTTGTTGCTTCTCTGCCTCTTGCTGACTCTTCGCTCTGGGATCAGATCATCCACTTAGCCAATACTACTCACTGCAGCTGAAACACTTCTGGAAATTCTTAGAAACCCACACCCTAGAATTCCAGCTTAGTCTCAGTGCTCTGCCTCCGTGTGTGTGTTCTCCAACTTTATGCTCTTCTCGTTGGGAAACCAACGGCCATGATCTAATCTTGAATCGATGGCTAAGATTCAAAGAAAGCTCGATCCATGTCACTTAAGTCATTTCCATCACATGTTTAAATTAATTACCTTTAATATTTTAATTTTCCTAAGTTAGACTTAGGGTCCTTAATAAAAATATTAATTAATTAATTATCTCCCAAACTGGATGGAATTTCTCAAATCCCTTTCTAGGTCTTGGAGATCTCATGTACTCTAGTCCCTCCACAAATTTTGGGAGCTAGAGCACAACATCCGAAGCTACCCCAACACATCAAAAAACTCAACACACACCTTGTATGTCGTCTTCTTCTCGGCAATATGTGGAACTATGTGATCTTTCACTCCATCCATGATCAAGCGTTTAGCCCGCGCCTGATTTCCATTGAACTTCTTCAAAGCATCAGCATCAGTTGGCACTGGCATAGTCTTTGATGCAATACTCCTCAAGGATTGTCAGGATTTTGGCTTTCAAGATAGCGAAGTTAGACACACCGTCTAACCTATCCTAATCTCTCAGTCCATACGAGGTCATCTCTGCTCAAACTGTCAAAGCAAGTGCTCTTCTCCCTTCTACTGTTGCTACACTCAGCAAAAGACTGGATCTAGGTTTGTTCGCGATAGAAACCCTCTAGAGAGTATGTCCCTCTGACAAATGACTTCCCTCCCGGAAATCCTTCACCAATTCTGTCGAATTAGCCCCTTATGATCACTCCACTTGATCGAATCTCAGATTTCTTGGTTACAAAATCTGCTAAGGGACTGTTTCCCCTTACTTTGTTAACTTTGCTATGCATTGTTATGCACCGACAAACCCGATGCCCTACTAGCAACTTTGAAGATCAGGAACTTCACTTCCAGCCATGGCAACCCGCACAGCGTCACTCCCTCTTGGACTATGTCACCCTCTAGGGCTTACGCCAGCCCAGCCTGAGCTTGACAGGCTCTGTGTCACCCCTCTGAGCCTGCGTCAGCCTCTACGTCAACTCTGCGTGAGAAAACTACCTCTGTGTCACCCCTGCAAGGCCTGCGTTGTCCCTCTGGTATTGCACTGCCTCTTGTTGATTCTGTACAACTTCAGCTACCCTCCTGCAGCAAAAAAATCTTCAACCCCTCACTAATGGCTTCAGATTGATCTGTAACCGCTCTAATACCATGTGAAAATTTCTCAATACAGAAACACTATTGCAGTATATTGATTTACTTCTCTTACTTGATTTATTATTTACAAGTAATTTGACTGAAATATTCATAAAAACATCAAAGTAAACACAACTGCAGCCTACACATACATACAGATCATTTACTGAAACATAGCGCACATATGATAAAGGACACACAGGATTTTTCGGACAAATGTCCCCAAAAAAACCCAATGCGGGAAAACCGGTGCAACAGTTCTTTGAGGGTTTTATTATTAAGCAGAATCTAAATATATCAAGGGCACCCGTAGTGGTTTGCCCGACAGAGAATTTCACGGCAGATGTACCTTATCACTCGGAGACAGAAAATATGGCTGATTTAAACCCTCAAAGCAATTACTGAATACGAGCCCTTTCCGACCCACTGGAACACCAACGTTGTCCCTCCAGCTGCTACGTCAGCCTCTCCAGCCCAGCGTAGCCTCTGCACAACATAGGCTGCCCCTGCGTCACCCTTCTGGGCTCACCGATGCCTCTACGTCACCCTGAAGACCCTGCATCAGTCCCTACATTGTCTCTGCATCAGCGTGGCTAGGTTGCGTCCCTACTGTTGGCCTCTGCGCTGCCTGGTACGAATATGTCTCTCTGATTATGTATTCTCGGCCTCAAATCAGTGTAATCTCTCGCCGATCTGCCCCTCACCAGCGCTGCAAGCTCACTCGAAAATTCTCCGGAAATCGCGCCCCATAATTTTGACTTAGCTCAAGTGCTACTGCAATGTGTGTGTTCTCCAACTGACCCCAAGCATTCCTTTAATATTTTTCTCATTGATAAATCAATGACCGTGATCTAATCGCTAATCAACAACTAAGATTAGAAAAAGCTTGATCCACGTCACTTAGAACATTCTCACCCACATGTGTAAATTAATTCACTTTAATTTTTTAATTTCCCTAAGTTAGACTTAGGATCCCCATTAAAACATTTAATTATTCGAATAACTTTTACACTGAGTGGAATTTCTCCAAACGATTTATGGGTCTTGTAGATCTCATGTGTCCTAGCCCCTCCACAAAATTTCAGAGCTAGAGCACATCCGATGCTACCCAAAATATCAAGACATGTCACCCCCTCTAGAGGTTGAAACCACCTAATAGGGTCCTTGGCTAACCCCCTATTGAGCTTGGAGACATTTGTACATACCAAAGCCCACTATGGAAGGGCATGCCACCATGAAGTGCCCCATTGGTTCCATCACTTGTAAGCTCTTTTACTTCATTATTTTCATGATTTTTTGTATTGGAGGGCAAAGGGACGCATTGGATCTTATGCAGGATTGCAGATGGATTCCCATTTGGGGCTTCGTCTCCCTATACGGGGTCCTAGCCCTCTAGAGTGCCACATTGGCACTTGTAAGGTGAGCGTTGGGAGCAATGGGCCTCCACCATAGTCGAGATTACTTCATGGATCCCCAGTAGCATTCGTTAATTACTCATATTCCACCTTTGGGATGAGGGTGATGCACCTGGTTCACCATGCGCAGCCTACTCCACAGATGCACCATAAACTTGCCAGATGTTCTTGGATCCAAAGGATTGTTCCCCGCATCAGAAGCAGGGCTTATGTAATCATTCTACCCCTTACCGATGGTCTACAAGCACTTATGATCCATTTGAAGACCCATGAGGATGACCTTGTGCCCCCACACCAACTTGGGAGCACCACAGGTTCTTGCTTGGAGAACAAGGGGCCAACCCCTTGTCCACTATGATAGGACTCCATTTCTACATCATGGCACCATTTGGACTTCATTAAGACTCCTCAAAGGCCCAACGACTCACTTTGTTGATCATTTGACCCTCTTGAGAGGATTATTCATGTATTATTGAGCTATTTGGTGGGCTTGTCACCAATTTTTTTGTTGTTATGCACCATATTTTATTTTAGGGGCTAAATTAGCCCTAATTAGCAAAATAGAAATCATTAGGAAGTGTATAAATATAAAAGTGATGGAATCGTTTGATCATCATCACTTTGATTGGATCATCATCCCTTGAGATATTTTTGTTATTCGTTTTGGAGGACGAAATTGGATGGATGAATGAATTTTGATGTTTGGATCTTTTCATTTTTGTCTTGGAGCGTCTATATTGGCATATGATGATGATAGGATATACTTGTTCTCACATGTAAGTACATTCTAATGTTATTTTGTCACACTTTTTATGTCACGTGCATGTTGCTCGGAATTTTCACTATACTAGGCTGAAATTTGTTGCTTTTCTTGAGTGAAATGGTGGAAATTTGTCTCTTTATAACGTTGCATCATGTCATTGGCCATGTTTGAATAAGTGAATGTTCCTAGAGATATTTTGTTGAAATTTTATCTTGATAAGTCATCACATATTGCATATCGAAGTGTAAAGACCTTGAAGCAATTGTCCATGCCCTCATTGTTATGTGAAATTGTTGTATAGGCCTCATTGACTAAGTGAATCCATTCCAACTATTGAATCATCCTTGACTCCATTTCCCCAAAAAGAATTAGGCACTGGTCCTCCATAGGTGATCATCAAAATATATTCTTTATCACCTTTCCCTTTCCATAGGGGACCTAGGGCATCACATTTCTCACAAACTGCCCATCAAAAAAAATTGATCTCATAGTCTCTACTACGTTGTTGTGTATCCTAGGAGCCCTCCAAATTTGAAGCCATTCCAACGATGGGATCTTGAGATAATTCAAGCCCTAGCTTCGAGATTGATTTTTTCCCTTTGTTCTCTTGACCAGTGACCTATTGGGATTATTGTATCAAAATTCAAAGAAAATTTCTCCTTTAATCCCTCCCCGCTCCCCCCCCCCATCAATTAGGTCAAACACACCCTTAGTTGATCAATTCCATACTCTTGACCTTTGGTCTAGTCCACTTGATCTCGTGTGGTCCCACAACCTTTTGAAGATAATTCCACAAAGACCACCTGGAATCCAAGTTTACAAAAGGATTTTAGGGTCTAGGAATCTCCTTGACGAGTCATATACTCAAACCCTAGCCCTTGGAATTCCCCTAAACCCTTCTTAGAGAGCCTTTCATCTTGCTTTCCAAGCAAGCAAGTCATATATTTGAGCCTCTATTGTGAATAGGCTTCTCGGATCACCTTTCATCCTGTCATTGATCTATTCATCTCTGTGATCCTTATTACACTGGTTCTCCTACCATCAGTGAAAGTCTGTAAAGAGCAAGGAGCCTTTGCTGAGGTGACAATGAGTTATCGCTCCATTGTTTTTTGTTTTTTTTTTTTTTTTTTTTTTTTTAGATCTAGGACAATTGAGTTATCGCTCCATTGTTGCCCTTGACCTAGTAGTTTCCCTATAGGACCCCCCTCCTAGGACACATGCTAGTTTAAGCAGTTACAGGACCATCTAGGAGAAAAAATTTCTCCTATGGATACTACACATAGGTGGTGGGTAACAAGCTCCTAGCAGCACTTTCAAGGAGAGTGGACCACCAAAGATATTTTCCAACTACATGGTCTTGACGATTAGCATCAATGAGTCCAAGCCTTAACATGGTGGTGGAGAATCCCTTCCTCGCTATCAGGGAGTGTTGATTTTATAGCAACGAAAGGTCTTCTGCATAGGCTTGTGTCTAGCATACAAGAGAAGAAGTCCTCTTTAGAGGGCCAACTAATCTGATTTATTTCCTATGTCTAACGTAGGAAAAGCACATTAACTAATTTAGTTAATTAATGTCGTCCAATTGAGAAAATTTTTAAGGATAAATATTTAATTATATAAGTGACTTAGATATGATCTCAACCATTGATCTAAGTGGTTTAGGATTTAATCCTAGTGGTCTATCACTTTGGGGATTGAGGGTTAGAAATTTTGCTCAAATTGAAATTATAAAGAGAACTTAAGGGAGAGGATGAAGACACATATTATTTTGTTGCAGAAGCGATTTTCTCATGAGTAAGAGGCTCAAGGGACTAAGGAGAGAGAGGAAAAGTGTGCAACAGATTTTTGGAAGGAGAATTTGTGTGAGAGCTAAGATTTATGAAGGGGGCAAGATTTCGAGAAGAGAGGCCGAGTTTTTCGAGCAGGTCGACACTGTGAGAAGTCGAGATTTCCAACTAGTGCCACATGAAGAAGGGAGCTGAAATTTTACCAAGGTGCAACCGTACAAGTGGAGGCTAAGAGATTTCCAAGCGTAAATTATCTTCCAGAGCAGCCATTTTCATGGAGGTCAAATTCTTCCTTGGAGCAAAAATATTAGGGCTTGTTCCAAGTTCTAATATTGTCGTATTTTATGTGTAGTTTCTTTATGCATCTAGGCCCCTATATATTCCATATTTCAATATAAAGGGAAAAGAGATTTATTATGCAAAATTTCTGTTGATTTTCTATATATTTTTCCACTGCAAACTTACTATTTAAAAGTGGAGAACACCAACGTATTTATTCTCATAGTTTAATATTTTAATTTGGGTAACAAAAAATTGCGTAAAAATAATTGTGAGAAAAAACAAATCAGATCTTTTGTTAAAAGTTTGTTGAAAAAGTGTATCTAGGATCGGTCTTCATATTGACTATGTAATTATGTATTTATGTAAAGAAGAAGACAAAGATAATAAAATGTATATTTGTTGTTCTTGCTTCATGGGTTTCATGAGCAAGATTTTATTATAGATTAAATAGACTTCTTCTTGATGTCTATTAGGTTTTTGTCTTCTAGGAATAAAAATAATTAGGTGTCTTATGTATGAAGGATCTAGTCTAAATGCTCCAAGATCTTGTCCAAGAATCCATGGAAGAAGAGCTTATGCTAGCCCTCAAATCAACGCTGGAAAAGATGTAATAAAGTTGGCACTACATGCAGTGAGAAGTTGGCCTCATAACAATCATGTTGGCTCCCAAATAGTCACATCGGTTCACAAAGTCAGGTCAGCTTATATACAGGGACAAACAACTATATATACCCTTGTAGACTTCGCAAAATACCCAGAAGATTTTCAGTCATCTCTGAGTTGAAGTGCGGATTTGAGTCCAGACTGAAGTGCGGATTTAGGTGCAGAGTTCAGTGCGGATTTAAGTGCAAACTAAAGTGCAGATTAAAGGACAGTTTCAGTGCGGATTAAAGGACAAGTTTCAGTGTGGATTTCTGACGTGTTTCAAGTCTGGTTAAGGTACACACATGCTTGTGGCATCTAAGTATTATATGTGTTGCGATGTACTGAAACAAAAGTGTGGATGTGTTTCAGAGATTGTCTTGAAGCAGCTACAGCAAGACAAGGAGAATTCAAAGGGTGTATTAAAGTTTGGATTTTTCTAGAGACTATCTGCGGACTATCCTGAAGTGTAACCACTATTAAAAGGGTGATTTCTAGTTCATGAAAATTTGGAGCAGTTGGGAAAATCTTGAAGATACTCCAAAGAGGAGGAGCAGTGAGAAAGTCTCAACTATATTGGAATGAAGTGTTGGTGCAAAATAATGCAAGTTGATGAAAGAAAGAAGGATCAGCACTGAATGACATCAAAGAAGCAAGGACAAGGTCTTGGATGCATATATAGGTCAAGGGTCTAAATCTTGGTCATGGTACTTTTCATCTGAAAATCTATAAGAAGAATTTCTCGTGGGTTTTCCTCTCCAAGAGGGAGAGGTTTTGCCATGGCTCTAGGAGCCTAATTCTTGTGTCTCGTGTCTTTTGATAATTGACTTGATGAAAGATTTAATAAGCTAACGAAGAGAAGACATAAGTATCTCAAGTAACCTCACAAGTAATTATCAAGAAGAGAATTTTAAATTAATCACTGGCCCTCCAAATTCTCAACATGGAATCAAAGCTAAGGTGCTAAACTCAAGGGCTACTTGACAAAGAGACACTCCAGGAAGCAAAAATCGAAGTTTGGGTGAAAAGTCAAATCAGTTTGCCAGGAAGACTCTCAAGCTATTTTCAAGAAAGATCTTCATCTCAATCAAAGGGTCAATTTTTCAAGAAAAAAATCTTTGCCATCAAAGATTGGCATTCAAGACAGTGGTAGAAGAGGACATCATCTTTTGAAGACATCCTTTACCATCAAGGATCCAAGGTCACCTAGATTGAAGATTTCTAACTTAGAAGAAGCTTCTAACTACTTCATCAAGGAAGCTGCTGAAGGAGAAAGTCACTTACTCAAGTAAGTATTTATGACTTTATCTAAATCTGTCAAAATGACTCGTTGTATAGAGAGCAACAAATTGGTTGGTTTATCAAACTTTAATGCATGGAAGAAAAGGACAGATCTGAAGCTAGTTGAAAATGAAGTTATGGGCTTCATAGTAGGATCTACAATTCAACCTTCAAAAGAAGACATTCTAACATATATCAAATACATGCAGGGAGACATAAGAGCCCGAAGGATTCTTATAGAATCCATAAAAGACTCTCTCATTCCCTATGTATCAAAGCTAGAATCCTCAAAAGAAATATATGAAAAATTGGTGGAACTATTCTCGAAAGGTTCTACAAAGGAAATAATATCCCTGAGACAAAAACTATACAAATTGAGAATGTCAAAGGAAGAAATTATTCCATATCTGATGGAGATTTTCGCAATACGAGATCAACTATTGAAGTTGGGAGAAGTAATGTTTGATAGAGAAATACTCACTATGGTGCAAAATGTTTTACCGAAAGAATGGAGAGGTTCCACTTCCAGCATAGATGGGAGAGAAGAAGCCATGTCATTCCAAAATCTAGGTAAGATAGAAGAATCAAGATTGAAAGCAGGATCAAGTGCAGGGAATTAAGCCTTTGCTGCCATGTCCAGGAAGAAAGGAAGATTCGGTAAATTTCGTCCTCATAATAAGAAAAGAAATGTAGACAAAACACGATGCTTTGGATGTAATGATCTTGGGCATTATCAATGAGATTGTCCTAAATTTTGAAAGGACAAGAGGAAAAAGGAAGAAGCCCATGTCTCAGATATAAGAGAAGAACCTGATGCAAAGAAATCTAAGAAAGAAGAAGCGAGGGATCTCCACTATGATTGAGATCATCTTCTCCTTTAAGTGATTTCTGTTGGTTGTACAATAGTATGATAGGAAGCAATGTATATTATAGCATCATGATAAAAGCATGGTAGGAGCTCTTGGTGAAGCAGCTCCGGGAAAACCTCTCTGATAACATTACTAATGGAAGGCAGTCATCATGATCAAGGGTCATCATGGAAACAGAATTCTGGGATGTGATGACATATTGATGGAGCAGGCCAAGGTAATGAAGTTCTTCATTCTAGTAAAACTGCTACAGGATGACATAAATGATAAAGGTATGAGGTATGTATATATTTATAAGCCGACACTGGATGATGTGAAGTCAGGTCAGATGGTTGCAGGTAATAGACTTCCATATTTAGAAGTATGATCTATAAAGGAGGATCTCTCGGTGCACTGACAGATGAAATCAACATAATATATCCTCATGGAGTATGAGGTGGTTGTATATGAACGAGAAAATGGAAAATTTGTAAGTTCCTGGGAATGAAGAATGTGCAGAAAGGAAGAGATCATGAAATGCAACCATGTCAAGAGGCAATTATAATCAAGAAGCCAAGAAGATGTGACTAGGAGATCTCCTGGGAGGATATGTAGACTCTGACAAAAGTCTGGCAAAGAAGAAGACCCTTGACAAAACATATCATAAGGAGATGTGTCAATAAAGGATGCCCATGCCTACAGGAAGATGTCATGGTGAAAGATTATCACTGAGGTAACTTTTGTTTTAAATCTTCATATGTATATGTTTATCTGGATGAATTTGTGCAAGGCTACTAATCATGAGAAAGGATGTGTGATCCTTGGAGATGATTTGAAGGAAAACAGCATGGCATAACGGTGGACCAGATGGGAAAGACTGATGAATCACTTTCTGATAGTGGATATGACTCGTGATTGAAAGTGATAGATGATTTGTGCCCTATGAAGCCAAAATTTGAAGATTCCTCAATATCGAAATCCATGACATCGAGGGGAGGAATTCTTCATGAGTAGTTGGATTGTTGCTGCAGGACCTTGGTTGAGAGGGAGCATGGTGGTAAGTTTCTTACTTGGAAGAAACTTGAAGTATGTCCTTCCTAAGTTGAGAGGGAGTGGCGTATGTGATTCTCTAATACATGTGTCATGCACTAGACCGGGACTAACAGCCGTAAGTTTTAGTGAAGGCCATGTGGAGAGAATGGATAGACACATCATTCTGGTCTTCACCTGGAAGACAGAATGGAGAATTGGGTAATCATCTGGCATTCGATACTCTTTAAGAATGAGATAGGGAATTCAAGTTAAGAGTAGTCGAGGAACGATATTCTTTGAGGGCTGGCTACCCAATAAAAGAATAGTCCAAGAAGGTCATACTCTGGGAACACCTGGGTGGAGTATGTACCTTGGAGAGACAATGACTATGGTGTCTATAAGTCATGTGTCTCGCCAACATTGTAGCCCATTGTCTCGTTGAGACATGGGTTGTTAATCAAGGCCTTGCACGAGGACAATGCTGGTTGATATGATGCTATACAGATGCGATTACCAATTTGATTCTTCTTATGAGATTCTTCAGTTTGAAAGTGACCATGTACCTATATGAATACCTCCCTATTTAAGACGAAGTGTTGAAAAAGTGTAGCTAGGATCGGTCTTCATATTGACTATGTAATTATGTATTTATGTAAAGAAGAAGACAAAGATAATAAAATGTATATTTGTTGTTCTTGCTTTATGGGTTTCATGAGCAAGATTTTATTATAGATTAAATAGACTTCTTCTTGATGTCTATTAGGTTTTTGTCTTCTAGGAATAAATATAATTAGGTGTCTTATGTATGAAGGATCTAGTCCAAATGCTCCAAGATCTTGTCCAAGAATCCATGGAAGAAGAGCTTATGTTAGCCCTCAAATCAACGCTGGAAAAGATGTGATAAAGTTGGCGCTACATGCAGTGAGAAGTCGGCCTCATAATAGTCATTTCAACTCCCAAATAGTCACATCGGTTCACAAAGTCAGGTCGGCTTATATACAGGGACAAACAACTATATATACCCTAGTATACTTCACAGAATACACAGAATATTTTCGGTCATCTCTAAGTTGGAAGTGCGAATTTGACTGCAGACTGAAGTGCGGATTTAAGTGCAGACTTCAGTGCGGATTTAAGTGCAAACTAAAGTGCGGATTAAAGGACAGTTTCAGTGCAGATTAAAGGACAAGTTTCAGTGTGGATTTATGATGTGTTTCAAATCTGGTTAAGGTACACACATGCATGTGGCATCTAAGTATTATATGTGTTGCAGTGTACTGAAATAGAAGTGCGGATGTGTTTCAGAGATTGTCCTGAAGCAGCTACAGCAAGACAAGGTCAATTCAAAGGGAGTGTTAAAGTGCGGATTTGTCTAGAGACTATCTGCGGACTATCCTGAAGTGTAACCACTATTAAAAGGGTGATCCAGTTCATGAAAAGTTGGAGCAATTGGGTAAATCTTGAAGATACTCCAAAGAGAAGGAGCAGTGAGAAAGTCTCAACTATATTCGAATGAAGTGTTGGTGCAGAACAGTGCAAGTTGATGAAAGAAAAAAGGATCAACATTGAAGGACGTCAAAGAAGCAAGGACAAGGTCTTGGATGCATATATAGGTCAAGGGTCTAAATCTTGGTCATGGTACTTGTCATCTAAAAATCTATAAGAAGAATTTCTCGTGGGTTTTCCTCTCCAAGAGGGAGAGGTTTTTCCCTGGCTCTAAGAGCCTAATTCTTATGTCTCTTGTCTTTTGATAATTGACTTGATGAAATATTTAATAAGCTAACGAAGAGAAGACATAAGTATCTCAAGTAACCTCACAAGTAATTATCAAGAAGAGAATTTTGAATTAATCACTAGCACTCCAAATTCTCAACAAAGTTCAACATCAACTCCTACAAATAAACAATATTTGAATAGGATCATCAATGAAGACATCATTAGACAATGATTTTGGGTAACTTGGATCAACCAACCAAGTGGACTAAGCCCCAAGGGGCCTTCCATACTGAGAACTTTTTGGAGCTAAAACATGTCCTTATTGTCTAGCCCCTCTACACACTTTAGCCTTGCATGCATGCTTTGCAGACCACCCTTGGACAATTTCAAGTTGGTTCTCATTGTCTTTGTGATGAAACAGACTAGCATATCACTTGAGTATATATGATTTACCATATTCACAAACTAAGATGGAGAAGCACTTCATCTTTAAGTGCCCCACATACTACAAGATAAAGGAATTGTTTTCTATCTTTCCAAGGAGTTTCAAATCTCTCTATCCACTTTCTTCCACTTCCCAAACAAGAGATACTTGGCACTATACATGAAGGAGGCTTTTGGACTTTAGATCATGTTCACTTTTCCCACCCCAACCCAGACCATACCCCCTCCAATGAATTATAGCCTTCTTTTCAATACTTCCAACAAATAGAGGTACCAAGTGATAAGTAAACAAAAGCACTACATTAGCTACAAGATATATAAAACGTCGAGAATCCTTATGTCCTTAAGTGGTAAGACACTTATGGACTTGTTGCCTCATACGTTGTGACACCTCAAATTGCACCCATAGTTAAGATACCATGCCGAGATCTCATTCACAGGTTGTAGCACCCCACCAACCAAACCTATCTCAAACCAAATCTTCCTACTCTTCTAGTTCATGTGACCAAATATTTAATAGGAGCTTCTTCTTTACAACCTCATAGGAGACATTACATCAAGAGAGGTTGAATTCCCCTAGGCAAGTCATCCCCCCAATTGCATTTGCATTTTTCATTAGTCCTCCATACAAATTGCACATACCTGTACTAGATTTCTTTCACCACTCCATGATTTGAGAATGTAGACTTTAATTCTTTTGCAACACAAGCTAGTTTTGCTTATACATTTGTTTTTCTAGAAGCAACATTTCAACTCCCACTTTGTATCTGAAGTGAACAGTATCTCACAACATTGTACTTAGCAATCTCATTGACATATTTTATGGTTGTTTGTGTTGAAATTTGTAACTAGGTCCAGCCTTCATAATATTCTATGTACTATTGATTTTATGTATTTGATGTAAAGAGAAAAGAAAATTTATTATTTTTATTTTTAGCATGGGTTTCATGCTCTAGGTCAAATTAATTTTAGGTCAAGCACCCATTGTTTGCTTCTAGGGTTTTGTCATAGAGTCAAAAGTCAAAAGAGTCATTGTCATATGTAGTAGACCCTATTGGGCATTTTTTATGATGTAAAAAGAATTATTGTGAGTCAAAAGTCTCAAAATTCTCCCTCCAAGAACAAGTCGGCCTAAAAGATGAAGTCGACCTCATAAAGGCAATTTGTACCCCCTCGAAGCCTATATATACAAGGCACTAAACCTCATTTTGAGGAATAATCCAAGAAGTTCGAAAAAAAGGACACGAAAGAGACTTAAAGGGACAAGTGAAAAAGAGGAGAACCAAAGGAAAAAAGATCTAAGTTTTTGAAGAATGTTTTGGGCAGCATCCTCTCACACGTGCGAAGAAATTAGGGTATCATTTTGTTGCAACAAAGACCGAAATTGCAGTCATCATAAAAGGTCAACGTTTGGGTTCAACAAGGTCAAGTTTGGAAGCGGATTTACCAAGGAAGAAGAAGCTCTTTAAGCGAAGAAAGAAGAAGACCAATTTTGCTATCTTTTCATCCACATGTGCGAGCTAGGGTTTCTGCAATAAGGTTGAAAGTTGCAGTTCAAAAGTTGCAAGTCCGAACTTGTGATTAAAAGAGGAAGTTGCAGCAATTTTGGAGAAGTTTGAATTGGATTGACTTTGTGAAAGAGAAGCACATCAAAAGGGAAGGTCTTGGTCTAGGGTCTTGGGGGGTCTTGTTCTTTGGTCTTGGTATTGGGGGGTCTTGGGTCTTGGGGGGTCTTGGTCTTTGGTCTTGGTATTGGGGGGTCTTGGTCTTGGGTCTAAGCGTCTTCGAATTCGTCATTTGAAGATTCTATAAGAAGAGAAGAATTCTTGTGGGTTTTCCTCTCTAGAAGAGGTTATGGCCCTGGCTAGCAGCTTATATCTTATGTCCTCTTGTTCTATTGATCTTTGTGTTTTGGTAGTTGTTTGACGATAAGAACACCATAATAATCAAAATAAGAAGAAGCTAGTTACAAGTACATCAAGTTAAGTAAAAAGAACATCACAAGCAATTATCAAAGAAAGAGAAATCTCCCTAATCTAGCTGCCATTGATTTCTCAAAAATTTGTTGGATATCAACAAAATTATCTTATTTTATCTTATCTTAAAATTAATCTTCTTACCTTTTCTAATGCCCACTGGATTGTTGATCTTAATGAGGGGCATTTGATGTCAGGGTATTTGTTCTCGCTTCATTTTAGACCACTTTGTTGGTGTTCCTAGAAGAAATAGAGGGTGGGACTCTCCTCCACCAAAATCAAATAAGTCAGTGTTATTCATGTCGAGAAGCATCTTTCCTAGATGCAAATGTTACTTGGTAAGTCAAATATTGTTCAACATTGTACTCAGACATGATGGTACTATCAATATATGATTGGGATAGAGGAGCATCACCCATAATAAAAAATTGAAGGTGTTTGTGCATAATCTTACATTCCTCTTCAAAAAAAGAATTCCTAGCAGCATGGATTGAGTTGGAGCAATGGAGAATATGGGGAAAATGATCAAGGGAATCATCCTAATGTATGTTGGACAAAAAATGTGCTTGACAGTAGTAGTGGAAAGGGAATTGTGGTTAGGAAGAAGTCGAGCTAGAAACCACAGTTGTCATGGCATATAAACTATCAACATGGATAGTAATATGTTAGGAAAATGGAGGCTCTATCGAAGGTGGAGAGGAGCAACTAGAGTGGATAAGGTAAAACCCAAATTTGCATGGCTAGAAAGGAAGAGTAGGGAAGAGACATGTATGTTTTGAATATGAGTAATCAAAGGCCCAAAGGTAAGATCATGATCAACCAAGTTCGCTCAACCCTCTATTGGGAAAACACATGTCCCTAATACCTACTAGAATCTAAAAAGCACTAGAGCCCATTAGGCAAATGCATTCTATAAGACAGGATTAGAACTTGCCCATTAAGGGAGTATCTCTGCAATCCAATATCCTAACTCCATGTAGGCAAAGTTCATCCTCAATGATGTTGTGAACTTGTGTTTGGTGGGTCGCAATGTGAACAATTAAAGCATCTCAAATGCAAAGTAGGCCTATCTTAATGCAAACCCACATGTATCTAGAATGCTCATTTAATCCAACAAGAGAAACCTTCCTTAGGATAGTCCTAGATAATATAGACCACAACCTCAAACCCCTGAACACCACCTGATCTCAATGCTTTGTGTCAGAAGATTTAAATATAATGGTAACATGTGATGGGAGGAAGGATCATTTCAAGATTCTCATGAGTCTAGGAGAAAACTAAGATCCATTTTTAAAATAGCATCCTGCAAGGTCACTAGCAAAGACCAAATAACATCATTACAATTCTAATGAACAATAGAAATACCACCCTTACCACTATTATTACTCATGAAAACCATCATTTAGCAAGAAAATGGCATGACCACCATGGAGGAAGGGAGTTCAAAAATATGGCCTTCTCATCGTCCCAAATGGAAACCCATTTTTGAACTTCTTGTAACCACTACCTAAGCATTGGCCCTTTTCAACTCTTCAATTTGGACACATGTAAGGTGAGCATCAAGCTATAACATGTTAGAGAGGGAATATAGCTTCCTTTTGGCTCTCAATACCCAAAGGAAAATTTCGTTGAAATGAAAACAAATAATGAGTTTTTCATCCAAAGTACACCAAGCTCAATCCAAAGTGAAGTGGTGAAATGTGTCATGAAGGATGTTATGTTCAGTTTGGGAAGGATACGAATTTCTTAGGAAACTCTGAACTCAAAGGTTCGGGTCCTTCACTTGTATCACACTTTCTTCAAACTGTCTAAACAACGAGCTCAATATAGGAGGGTCCTTCAATACCTTGACCATTTAAACTCCAGAAGTTGTATTCACCCACCAAATTTTGGAGTTTGTTGGGAAACTATGGTTTCATTCTTGAAGCTCTCTTGTTGAAGGAGAGTGTTTGTTTACGAGTTCTTAATTTCTGAAAACTCAGATTTAAGGATTTGTAATCCTTAAGTTGGAGGTGTTTGTGATTATGCTCGCATTGTTATTTGTGGAAGTGCATGATGGAGGACAACAATTATCTGCTCCTATGCCTGGATTTGGTTGTGGAATTTTATAATGATATTATCTCTCTTCACCAACAAATTTTGTTTTCATTTTTTCAAGATTCAATTCCCTTAGTCTCTCAAAGTGCTACAAGACTAAGCCCTAACTAAATAACCAATGAGTTGGTTGCAAAGTTTTATCATAATAATATCATTCTCCACCAACAGAGATATGAATCTGTTGTATGCGATTACAGAATTTTGTTTTCATCTCCTAAAAAGCTAACACATTTTGCCTCTCGAACTGTTCCAAGACAGCCATAATTAGATAACTAACATAAATGCACAGTGATCTAGAAAGTAAATTGTATCAGGGACAGCTTACAAGGTATGGAAGGTTGTTTGTGCTCGAAAATCAGAAAGGCAGAAAGATTTTCTTTATGTTGATAATCACTTGTGATTTCCTTGAGTTATTATTATCTTTCTTATGTTCTTCTTTTATCTTGATTCATCAAGCAATTACCAAAACCATAACACGAAGATCGAAGACACCAGATGTAGGCACACAGCCAGGGACAAACCCCTAGATAGGGGAAAACCCAGTCAGACCTATTCCTTTAGTAGTTTCACAAGACAAGACGAGATAATCCAAAACTCTTTGACCTAGACACAAATTTTCTCCAATCACCAAGTCAGCCCTTCCTTTCTCTTCAGATGATAGCCTTCCAGCAGCAAATTTGACCTAAAACGTCAACCCTGCAGCAGCAGAATTTCGACCTCCCAGCAACAAAACTTTGACTTGCAGCAGCAGAGCTTCAACCTCCTGCAACAGAACTTCGATTTTGTCTTCTCCCGCAATTCTCTTCCTTCTCTTGGAACTTCGCACCTTTTTGAATTTTCTGCTTCTTCTTCTTTTGTATCGAACTTGATGAGTGATCCTCCATATGAATTGAACTGCACTTCTATTTATAGCCTCTTTAGTGGGTCGAATTGCCCTAATGTAGGCCGATTTCATCAGGTAAGGGCCGACTAGGTGTGGAGGTGACAAATGATTTTTACAAGATACAAAACCCCAAGGGTCTCATAAAATGGACAATGACTCTAATCACTCTAGATAAAACCTAGAAGTCCTCAACGGAGACTTTGACCTAGAAAATGATGACCCAAGCATGAAACACATGCTTTAATAAGTCAATTTATATAATAATAAAATTAATTTTTCTTTCTTTTGATAAATACATTTCATTATGACTCAAATACAATTATGAAGACCAAACATAGTTACATTCTTCCACAATTTGGGAGTCTATGATCACCGAAGACTGCTTGAAGCCATGCCACCGGGGCTCCATACAAAAGCAACAACCAAGAAATCCTAAATATACAAGGCATGGAAGGCCCTCCGAGCTATTCAAGGAAAAGGGGGCATCTTGAAGTATTCTCCATACAAACTGGGGTTCAATATGATATGAAAAAAATATTAAATGAAAGAAAAAATAATATAAAGAAAAAGACAAAATCAATAAGACATCTGAATAGATTCAGAGCATATCATGTTCTGTAACTAGTAAGAAAACCAAGTTGCCCATTAAAAATTTTAACCATCAAAAAAAAAAATAGACTCAAACTTTTGCTAATGGCTAGCATGCAAGCTAAGTACCTTCTTCTTTGGTACTGACGAGTTTGTTAGTGCAGCTGGTGAATCAGAAGCCAGACGATACTCAAGATTGTCATAAACATCCTCAAGGAAAAATGAAGTTACAGGGTGTGTGCGGCCTTTTGCAGTGATAACAGGACAATCCCCAAAGTAATGAGAGAACAAGCTAGCATCAACTGTTGCTGACCTGATATATAGCATAAAAGACAACATTATGAGTGAACTATACAAGCTATATTCAAAATTATAAACAAAGTCACAGTTGAAAATCAATCACAACATGTAGCTTATAAAAAATGACTTGTATCTCACATCAATATTCCAGAAACAACTCACATGACAATAAGTTTCAATTTGGATGATTTGGTAATAGATCTCCTCTCAAGTATATCCTTCAAAATAATTAGTAGAAAGTCACCCTGTCATAGCAAAAGTATCTTGAAATTATACACCACACCAGGAGAAACTAAAAGACACCCAAAAGACAGATCTAACAAGAAACCATATGCTATAAGTCATAATGAAGACTAACAACAAATTAAGACAGAAAAAAAACATGCCATGGAACACAAATATATCGATATAACAGAGAAGATATAGCTATCCTATTCATCGCATCCTCCCCTATGTGATTACTTGAGATGGATTTGTGAATTACCTTGACAGAATACTCTTCATGCTGCTTTTCAAAGCTATTTAATCAGCAAAGAAGCTAAAAGGAATCTATCTCTACCAAATTCATAATGGTGATGCATAGCTATTGCTTGAAGTAATCTTATTTTTGAAAGGAAATTTACATCTTTTACAAACGAAGTATCTCCTTCACAAACAATGTATGTATAGCATCACGTTTCCGCACAAAGCATCTCTTTCTTTCTTTAAGGTGATTATTAATAGATCACAATATAAGTAAATTACAAGGTTCAATCATTCAAGTCCTACTGAACCATCTCTCTCCATACATCCGTAATAGAAAGTTTCAGTATCTCTTATATTGAATGAGAAAGTACAGTACACTCGTAGATGCAAAATTCCTGCATCTAGCCACCAGATCAAGTTCCACAAAAGCCAACCAACTAGGGTGAAAATTACGTTAAAGTCATCATAAAGGACTAAAATAAAGTCACGGGAAAACTGGGAATGGTTTTCATTTCTAAAATTCAAACAACATATACTATACCATAACATGGTATCTCTACATAGTATTATTAAATATTTTAAAAATATAATTTTTAAAAAATCTCTAAATAATTGTAACTTTTTACATAGAATTGAAATGTATATCAATACAACTATTCCAATAGCATGGAACTGAGAAATAGATGTCAACATGAATGCACAACCAAACTTTCTCTTGATATGTTGTAATTCACATAGTGGTCATTACAGCAATGATCCAGTCAAACAGAACTACTTGATAATTAGACCTTGCCACCCAAATCATGAGGCATACAATCAAAACGGGTCAATATCATCAAGCTGAATATTATCATGTATTCAATTGCCTTACATTTTCTAAGATAAGGCCAGTGTTCCTTCATGCCTAATGTTTTGCAACATCCAGCAATTATAGGACTCAGTTCATGCACAATATACAGTCTCATACAAGTGTATAACCACTTGGAGGGCTTCTTACACAAATGGCATAAACACTTCTTCAAAACCCCTCTTGTCATGTTTGCCAACATTTTGGCATACTTCCAAAGCATGTGGCCACTGTAACCACTGTGTCAAACCAATACAACTCAGATCATGAATATCCAAGATATTTGGAATAGTATAAAAAAATGATGTGGATAAAATAAAATATTGAATGATAAAATAATATGATCTTACTATAAATGAGGACCATGTTGCCCTTCAGGCAACTCCCCTACAGACACACTCAGCTGATGTGATTGGCTGTTGCTTTGACAAGATTTTTTCTTATCAGCCTGGACCTACTATTCTCCCCTTGTGCTACTCAGTCATTCACATGTAGTGGTATATCACTTTTTGAGCCCTTGATCCCAGATGTGCTAAATGATGTCTCCAACTTCTTCAGTTATTGGTTGGTATGGTTTCATTCTATGTTACTGGATCCGTCACCTTGGGGTCCAGGATCTACAGATCTGATCCAGATCCGGATCTGGATCTGCCTAGATCCGTCCAAGAACTGCCACGTGGCGAATTTCTGTTTGCTGGAAACGGATCCCTTGCCCTGGAAACAGATCCATCCAGATCCGGATCCGCCTAGATCCGTCCAAGAACCACCACATGGCGAATTTCTGTTTGCTGGAAACGGATCCCTTGCCCTGGAAACAGATCCCATGTAAATTCTGGATTTCAACATGTGTTCAATGCAGTTTTTACTTGTTTGAATTTAGTTTTAGGTTTTTTTTGGGCTTAATTCAAAATTGGATGTAAAAGGCCCTGGCAAAAGCTCTCCCTTTAGCTGGGTAAATGGACAGCATGGAAGATTGGAAAAGAGCAGTGTGTGAGAATAGACTAATACCCCTATATTGGCTGCAAAGGCAATTATAGACTATGCAAGGAGTCAATAAGAGACAACCATCACCTCAGAATTTATTCTTCTGAAGACGCAACTTCAAATGATGGAAGAAATATTCGGTCTCAGGTCTGGAAGTTGGAAGACGATGGATATTACAGAATGACTCAGGAGCTGATAAGAGACCAACTCTTAGGAATTTTTTCTTTGGAAGATGGACCTTCAAATGATGGCAGAAATGTTTGGTCTTGGGGCCAGAACCTGGCAGAAAATGTATCCTAACAATGGGAATGGAATCATTTTGCTTGAAGCCTAAATGTCAGTGCCATAAAACTTTCTGATCTCGAAGATTTAAATCAAGTGGTCCAAAGACCAGGGGTCTGGAAAGTAAACTACAAAATTCGGGTACAAGGCAAAGATAGACAAAGGTTTGATGAAGAAAAGATCTTGGCGGTGACCCTTAGTTTAGCAGTTACAAAGTCCAAACTAGGGATAACTTGGGATAATTGCCAAAAGAGAAACAGGCAACGTCCTTGAAGATGTATAGTGTGCAAAACCAGGGACAAATCTGTGGATCATCTATTTGTTTCCTGTCCTTTTTCTAAAGTTGCTAGGTTTGAGATATTTCAGATTACAAGTCGGAAAAATAAATGGGAGTAGTGGACTCTGTTATAATGTTTTCCTTCTTGGACATGATGACTCTATTATAATATTTGGGCTCTATTATAATGTAAATGGGAGTAGAGGACTCTGTTATAATGTTTGCCTTTTTAGGGCTTAATTGGTATTTGAACTCTAAATATTTATTTTATTTTTTATTTTTATTTTTTTTTAATTTAAAAAATATTATTATATTTTTTTGACTTGACGTATCCTTGGCGTACCCGAATCCTGGATTTTAAAAATCTAGCGAATCCGTATCCGAATCCTGGTAACTTAGGTTTCATTGTATAATTTCCTAGCTTGGAAATGATGTTAAGGTTTTAATTTGTTGTTTAGATGCTAGCATTAGATGGATGTTTTATCACTCTTAACTTAGTAAAGATGTTATCATGTTACTATTTCTAACCATCTTGGACATAATTACTTTTGGATAAGTGTGCCTTAAGCTAGACCACTAGGTACTACTGGGAAGTCAAGGTGGGTGTCATGGGCATATCCTTTCCATACTTAACATTTTCCATGAAATATGTTGAGAAACCAAGTGTTGGATAGATTAGGGCTCGATTCCTCTTACTTGATAGTTACTTGTGAATGTTAGTTGTCGTCTTTTAATTTATTTTATTATTCATCAAGCAATTATACAAAACTTTAAAACATAAATATCACAAAGAAACAAAGAACACTAGAAATTAGGCTCCAAGCCAGGGCACAACCCCACAAGGGGGAAAACCCAAAAAATCCTCTTCTTATGGAATAACATCAAAGTGACATATCCAAGACCAATACTACCACAAAGATCCAATTCAACCCTCCTCCAAGTCTTCTCCAACCAAGTCAAAAGTCAATGCTAGTAAAACCTCTAAATTCTAGTCAAATAACAGAAATTTTCGGCCCTATTGTAGAGGCCGAATTTCAGCCCTATAGTACATGTTACCGCTCAATCTAGCAGGGGTCCTAGGAGGGGTTACAAAGGGGAAACTACTATACCAAGTGGCAACAATGGGACAAAGACCAACTGTCCCCTAAGTCGATGTCCCCTGCTCTTTACGAAATTTCATCAATGGAAGGAATCTCGGTATATGGGAAATCAATAAGAATGATATATCAATAATCAAAAGATAGTGATTTCAGGAGCCAATTCAATGTTCATAGGAGAGACTCAAATGGAAGAGCTTACTTGCTCAAGAAGCAAGGAATATGGATCTTCAAGAAAGGCTTAAAGGGATGCCTAGACCGATGAGGGATAGTCCTTCATAAGGGAGGCACTAGACTTAAGATTACTAGGAGAAGAGGGTTTCTAAGATGATCCTTGTGAAATTAGAGTGATAAAGGATGTGGGACGACAAAGAAGCCCAAGTGGACCCAAACAAGGTCAAGGGCTTAGCGTGAAACTTCAAACAAAAGGCCTTGACCAAGTAAGGGAGGAGAAGAGGATTAAAGAAATTAGATATAATTTGAGTTTTTGAATACAATGATCCTTGATGAAGCCACTAAACAAGGAAACCTAAGGCTAAGAACGGAGTTGGAGCTAGGGCTTGGGATAATTCCAAATCTAGCCACAGGAAGTTCTTCAAAATTTGTGAGGGCCTAGAGGACACCCCAGTGCAGTTGTACCCCAATTCACTCTTAAAAATGATGGTTGCAATGGATTTCGTGTGGTGCACTAGGAGGCCCCTAGGGTTAAGGTTTAGAAAGGAGAGAAATAGGTGAAACAGGTATTCATTGAGGTGATCACCAAGAATAGGATCAGCGCCTAGCCTATTGGGAGAATGGAAACAATGTGCTTTCAACCTTTGGAATGTTTTTACTCAATAAAGGAGTCCTCCAGCAACTTCGTATAGCCCCAGAGGCAACTACTAGGTTAACAAGGAATTTATACTTCTTGTTGCAGCAACTTGATGACTTATCAAGGCAATTATGAAGATAATGTAACCCTAGGAATATTCATTCACTATACCCAAACATGTATCATATGCAATTCCTCACAAGATCAACAATTTGACTAATTCACATTAAATTAGGGCAAAATTTCAGATTTCATGAGCAACAATTCCATATGTTATACATGTATACATAATAAAGAGAGAAAATAGATCATGAAAAGCACTTACAAGTATAATGAGTATATCCAATCATCAAATTGAGACAAAACCGAAGCTCCAAGAGCAAGAAAAGATATCCAATGTCAAAATGCATCAAGATTCTCCAATTCGTCCTCAAAGGGTATAGTGAAATTCTCAAGAGAGAAAATAAATACAAATCCAAGTGATGATGAGTAATGTTATTTTGTACATTATGATCCTCTAAGGGTTCGATTTGCCTAATTAGGCCTAATGATGACCCTAATAATAAAATAATGTACAAAATAACATTACTTGGTGACAAGCCCACCAAGATAGCTCCACAACAATAAGCCTCTTAAGAGGGCCAAAGTGATAGATACAATAGGTCGAAGGGCCATTGAAAGGCCAAATGGAGTCCAACATGTGCCAAAATGAGTGGAAGGGCTCCATCTATAGTGATAAAAGGAGCGGCCCCTTGATCTCCAAGAAAATGACCTATGGTGCTCCCAAGTGGTTGTGGGGGCACAAAAACATCCTCATGGGTCTCTTAGTGGATCGAACAAGCATGTATCCCATTTGTAAGAGCTAGGACTTATGTTGCACGACTCGTACTCGTATAAGACTCGTCTGGCTATTGACTCAGCAACTCGTATAAGAATCGAGAACAACTCGTATAAGAATCGGCAAAATTTTCCCTCCACCAAATCTCAAAAAACAGGAAAAATCAAAAAAATTGAATTTTGTTGAAGGAAGTCCACGTTGGGGGTCCAAGAACGAGTCTTATACAAATTTGTGCAAGTATGATACGAGTCATATGCGAGTCCACGAGCCAACGCGGGTCTTCTGTGAGCCAAAGAAAGTAAGGGTCTTATGTGAGCCAGCGCGGGTAAGGGTATTATGTGCGGGTTCTATGCTTCAAACCCGTTTCGACATATGACTCATCAAAACCCACGAGTATTGAAGGGTCTTATAAGGGTCATGCTTCACTAGCTAGAACAATGATGCAAGCCCTCCCTTTGTCTCCCATGGTGAGACACAACCTCATTAGGGCCCTGGATCAACTGCCAAGTGTGTGGTGTAAGTGTGTAGTCGGTTGGGCAAGGTTGTCCAAGTGCATCATCATCAGCAAATAGGTGGAACACAAGCAAGCAATGGATGGTACTGAAGGATCGCATGGCGTGGCTATCTACTCTCTGTTATAGTGGAGGCCCATGGATCTCAACACACACCCTACAAATGCCAATATGACCCTTTGAAGGGCTTAGACCCCATATAGGGAGACCAAACCCCAAGATGAAGACCCACCTGCAATCCTATATAAGATCTAATGTGTCCCTTCACCTTCCAGTACAACAAACATCAATGTAATTGAGTAAATGATCTTACAAACCATGGAAACAAGTGGAAACTTCATAGTGGCATGCCCTTCCATAATGGGCTTTAGAGTGTACAAGTGTCTTCAAGTTCAAGAAGAGGGTTAACTAAGGACCCTATTAGGTGGTCTCATCCTCTAAGGGAGTGACAGATCCATGGTACGTCCATCAAGTGGCAGGTGTCATGTGATATAATGATGGAATAGAGTGGGGAATTAGGGGAAAGCTCCAAGCCACATGCCATAGTACAAGGGTAGCTAAGATAACGGAAGCAAACACTTGGGTGTATATACATAGGAGGGAGTAATCGCGGTAAATTAGTTACCCTGGCCTTTGTTCTTCCACCCTTCTTCATATGCCTTTTTCCTTTTATTGATTTTTCTTTTAAAACTGCTTGGGGCTCTAAGGGAGGAGAGCATGATGTGAATGATGTAGCAGTGAATGCCCCCTTAAGGTTGGGCATTCATCGCCCACAAGGGGTTGGGACAATCATGGGTTCCTTAATGATGTAGGGGGGCCAATGTAGGAGCCCTAGGAACCAGGGTGATGGCCAATGATGATAGGGGTAGAGCTCATTATAGTTTTTTCCCACGTGCTAAATTTGTATGTATCGACCATCTTTTGTATTTTATGGTACATTTCAGGTTCAAAGTGGCCAAATTATGCTTTTTACTTTATTTTCAGCTGCATCAACCTCTGTGGCATCATTTTAGGCCTGACCCAAAGTGTGGACAAGGGGAAGGGGAGGTTAACTCCTTATGGACCCAATGGACAAATGTGGACCGGGATGGGAAATGTTTGAAAAGCAGTTATAATGAGCAAAGGGGAGTGATGTTTGTGGTGTCGCAAAGCAGGACAACGCAACCAAAATTGGGATTTTTCCATGTAGTGGCTCAGATTGTGTTGTTGGACATTTTGGTGTTTTAATTGTTGTGTATGAGCTCTAGTTTATTTATTTTTCCTAGTTTATTACTTGGTATTAGTTGTTAAATTCCAATTAGGAATATTACAAAGGGGAAGACCCAGAAAGAATCTCTTCTCTTCTTATAAAATCTACTTCAAATGAGAAAACCAAGACCTAAAACCCTAGACCAAGTCCTCCTAAAAACACCAAGTCAACCCTCCAAGAAGCCCTTCCAATTAGGTCAAAGATCAACCAAGTCAACAAGAGTCAATCCTACTTCAATCAACTTTCAGCTTCAACTTCAGCCCCCAACTTCGACCTGCAACTTTGGCCTTGTAGGAGCTGCAAAAACCCTAGCTTTTTTGCACGTGTGATAGGAAAATGGCCCAAAAAAAATTGTTCTCCTTCTCCTTGACTTCTCCTTTCTTTATTGACCTTCGCTCTAGCTTTGCCAACTCCAGATCGAACTTCTTCGTCAATCGAATTGATGATCAAATGAGGTAGAATTTGCTTCTATTTATACACTTTCGATGAGGTCGAGGACCCTTCTTTAGGTCGATTTCTTGCTTGTAGGGCCAACTTGTGCTAGGAGGAATGTAGAACTTTCTAGACTCAAAATTAATATATTTTACATGTTACATCTTGCACAATAGGGTCTTAAGGACTTTCTTTGACTCAAGAAAAATATTCTTTTGACATGACAAACCCTAGAAGCATGAAGAACATGCTTGACCTAGATGACCATCAAAAATGAAGCATGAAACCCATGCTTGAAATTTTCCAATGCTCCCTCTTGACTACGAAGGTATTCATAATTGTACACCTGGTACAAGGTTGTTCTTCTCAAACTGAAGAGTTCTAATAAGAAGAGTCAGAGTGGTAAGCCATCTTTAAGCATCAACATCATGACCAACATTGTCATCATAGTAAGGCCTTAACTTGACAAGCTCTTTCTTAGACAAGAGCATAATGTTGGGAGGCTTTAGGTGAGATACCACATTACCTCTACAAGGTACATACCCCATCCGAATGTTCACTAGGTATGTCCTTTTAGGGCTATTCTTATCTTGGACTCCAAATCCTCAAAGAATAGCGGTCCTCTTCGACCACTCTTATCTTGGATACCTGTCCAATCCTCAAAGAGTGTCGGTCCACTTCCTACCTTGAATTTTCTATCCTCAAGGAAGTCACAAACATGTATCCAATCCTTCATCCACCATTCTCTCTCCAAGGCCTTCACTTATACGTACAGGTGTTAGTCCTGGCCTAGTGCATGACACATGAGGAAGAGAAAAATGTGATGTTTGTCATCACTCCCTCTCAATGAGAGAGGAGATCCCTATTCCCGCTTGATTTAGTGTTAAAATTGGACAACTAGGTCCAAACTCCGGGTTGTGTTGCTCAGATGACGATCCCAATATTTTTATTGGATTCCTCTTTCGGAGAGGTGTAATATTGATCTAAAGATCATCTCGATCGGATGAGCAGAACATGTACTTTGAATTTATTCCACTTATGTGCTAGGTCGGCCTGGAATAAAATATAGACTTAAATGTCTTAAAGGACATGTCACACACCCCCAAAGATTCCTATACATTGGAGAGACTTAGAGTTCATTTGACACAATTGTTGTGGAGGAATTCTCTCTCTGGATAGCGTTGGAGCTGTGATATATATATGGACTATTCTTTGTTTGGGTTTGTTCTGGGTTATGTGTGACATGCTTGGCTGAATGACCTATTGAAGACTTTGCTGGTAGAAGCATCATGCTGATCGCCGTAACACCACCATTTCTTATCTTTGTTTTGGCTTGTCTTCTATCGATCTATTAGTATGTTCTATCTTCTTCAGTATGGTGCCCTAATCTAAAATGGCATAGAACATAAACAGAAATTAACATGGTATCGGAGGTCAGGGTTGAAGACAATGCCCTAGGCTTGAATCAACGTGAGCAAGTCTGCCCTAGTTAGCGTGGCAGGAGCCATAGGTGACAGCGTATTGCTAAGAACAAATCTGGTTGGGGTTATCTTAAGGGAAATCACGCTAATCGTTGTCATGTGATGGTAGTGTGAAGGCTTCTTGTGACTGGTTTTGGGCCGAGTATGAGGAAAAGAGACGCAGCTACAAGAAGGCAGGAACGACAAGGAGAAGAAGTTCTGTTGCAGGTTTATTAACTGCGGTAATGCAGGCCAAGCCCTTGAAGGCTAAAAGTTGCATTATTTGACACTTGTTTGGGCACCAGAATTTTTTTTTATAAGTGTCTACAGTGCGAGGACTTCGCACACTCTGTACTGCGATCTATTCCCACAAATTATTGTACACGAGAACCCACCAGGTGCTCCAAATATTTCAATTATTTTCTCATAGTTGTTGATCGTTCGAAGGAAAACCTTCTGCAGCCCGCGAAAGGGACCGAGCATTAGCTATAATTAGTGGAAAAGTGAATATCACAGAAGATCTAATTTTTTTCTGATTTCAGAGGCGATTTTCAAGTGCTAATCTCATTGTTCAGCCATTTCTGAGTATTCCACAACGTTTGTTGGAAGAGACGTTGGACACAATGTAGCAGAACAAGTCCTTTGTAAGGAAAATCATGCATGACCGCATCATGAAGGAAATCAAAGACATACTTAGCCGCAATCCTCAGAAACCCGGTTTCTTTCTCTACTGTGGTTCTCGACATTGTTTTAAGCATCATCTCTGTGCATAAAAATTTGTTCATTTATCTCTGCGGTTCATCAAGTCGAAATTTATAATAAATTATCAAAGGCGTATAAATTTTATGTAATGGGCCTGATTATTTAGACAGTTGCACAAATCGCCGCCTGTCCACCAGAATTTGACGTGAAGAGCAATTACAGATGTTACCGCCCCCATCTGCAACTCATCGCACAAGAACAATTGGGTTCCGTCAGAGTTGGGCCTCCCCCCAAAATTGTTGTAGCGTTACACGTCGTTCATCAGGGGTCGAATCTTCAAAGCACACGTAAATGCGTTAAACGATTTACTGTGAAATTGAAACACAATTTACATATGTTTTTTGGGCAATGTTGCAGCATAAGACTAATCACTTATATGAGCGTGGGTCCGCTGAGTTGCTGGTTCACGTCCAATTAATTATGCAGGAGGCATCGGCTCAGTGGAGCCGATTGGGCATTAAGCAATATACACAGTACGCTTCAAGCCCTGGAATTGACATATACATGATGAGACATTGGTCTAGAAGCTACAACCGAGCTGTGTAATGAAATAATCGAAATCACACAGCCTAATTCTCCAGGAATCCTTTGAAGTCCGTTAGAGGAACAAAAGCCTCTGCTCTTTGTTATGAATAGATTGAATTGGTGAATGCATGTACTGAGATTTGTAGTAGTCTTAAGCAATCATGGAAGTCGATTCAAAGGTTCATCCATTTCTTTCGTACATTCTATCTTTGAGGCCTCTACGCCAGCCATTGATGTTGGCCTCCAAACCCTCGTCTTCGAATGCCATTGGAGTGGATCTAGAAGCCAATGAGCAGCATGGCGAGGCTCTGGTTAGAGAGATACCTAAGCTTCTACAGCTGGAGCTCGTGGCTAAAATAACCGGCGTTGTTTCCGATGGTCCCTTGGAGATTGGCCGAATCACGAGGTTGTGGAAGAAGCCTGTCGCCGCGTTGCAGAGACCGAGCGCAATATTTCTAGGCGATTGGAAGAAATCATCATGGAGGAGCCCCTGGAAGGCTGCGATCGGGGAGAATGGCTGTCATTGCAGGCGCAGAAGGAGAAAGACGCCCGAAAGGCGGCTGATAAGGAGAAATTGCCATTTAAGGCAGTTGTTCATCTTTATGAGATGCACATTGCGTACGAGGATTTGTTGCATGAAGCCGAAGAGTGGCTGAAGAATATATATCGAGAGGCCGAGAACAGGTCACATATGGTCCAATCCGATGATGGGAAAGATGACGGTGGTGATGATATGGATGAGGAAGTCCTACGAATACTGATTGAGGCCACACAAAAAAAAAAGGCTCGACCGAGTGGAGTTGAAGAGAAGGGGGCTCAATGTCTTTCCTGAGGGATTCTGCAAGATCACCACACTCGTTTTAGTTAATCTCTCCGATAATAAAATCCAGGTAACTTTCAATCTCTTACCTACCACATTACAGGGCCGTCAAACTGGGCCAATGCATACACTGTCATTGGGCTCTATGCCTGTTTGGGTTTATTCTGGTTGGGTTTGAACTTGGGTTCTGATAATCGCAATTCTGCATCTCATTCACTCTTCCAAAGTAACTACACAGAGTGAAGTATACAAACTCAGTTTTTATGGTGAGTTTATTTTTTTTGGACGAGGTAAAGTTCCACCTTTCGTCACTCCTTTTATTTTTTCATTTTTAATTTCCAATAAGAAAAGGACGCTAGAAAAGCTCTATCCCTAAGTGGCCCAAATCTGCATAAAAAAAGGATCACATGTGAGGGGTAGTGCAGTACCTCATATAACAGTATTATGACACTGTTGTCTAATTACAGTGGTTTTGAACCAGCATATACCTGGACTTAATCTATTAAACAGTGACCTTAGAAAGTGTCTTGTCCAGCTTTATCCTGTTGGATGATTGGGGCAGAAACATTGATGAGCAGGAGTACCATTATGACTGTGCTGGATCTGCATGGACTGCCATGAAGAAGGGTAAATTCTGTGTTTTAACATCTGTATGATCGGCTCCTCGATTTGCGAAATCTAGGAGAAAAGAAAAAAGAAAAAAATCACAGAACTGAGATCTGAAGTCTTGGGAAGATCTGTAAATAAGAAGCAGCCCTGGATGAGATGTCAGTTGTAGTAGATGAAGCTCTCAAGTGCAGAATTATGAGAGAAGGAATCATGTTTGGATTCCTAGTTCTGTGGGTCGCAGTAAAGAGGGCTGGTTGAGGATGCTACAACAGACCTCCTCAGAATAACAAGACTTCTAACACAAGTTGAGGCTTGTTGATATATTCTCCCTGTTGGACAGTGACATAGATGGACACCTAAGTAGCAGTTAGCATAGACAACTATGCGCAGCCTAGAGCATAATGGTAAAATGTGTTTTGGCAGCTTTCAGATCTTGAACCATAATCAGCAAAGCCTATTGGATGGCTTTGACTGTGGAAGATTAAGTCACCCTTCCAAATTGGTGTCTAGGATGCCCTCATTTGAAATAGATGTTTTTCTCTCTCTCGAGAAGCTGTCATTAAGAGGGAGAATACATCTCTGTATATACTCCTGTGCCAATATCATTGCTGGACGAAAGAAGATCCTAATGGCCCAAAGACATATGGCTTCAGAGGGGGAAATTTCGGAAGAAAACCAAGAAGCCATATAGGCACCGATTACTATTGCACGTATAATCTATTATTTCCCTTGCTGCTACACAAGGACGGAATCTTTATCAGATGGATGTAAAGACCGCATGATGCGATAAAGGAAGCGATGTATGTTGAGCAACCTCTGGGGTACGAAGTTCAGGATAGTGACACCCATTGCCCTCTATGGGTTGAAGGAAGCACCGAGAGTTTGGTACGAGAGGATAGATAGCTACTTGATGAAGCTAGGCTTCGCTCGAAGTAATGCTGATCCGAACCTTCACTTCTAGGTTGTCAAAGGGAAGCCTCTCATTCTGGAGTTGTATGTGGATGACCTCTTCCTGACAGGTGCTGACCCTCTCATTCATTAGTGCAAGAGGGAGCTCGTTGTTGAGTTCGAGATGAAGGACTTAGGACTGATGCACTATTTCCTAGGCCTGGAGGTCTGGCAGAGACCTGGCAAGATTTTCCTTTCTCAAGGAAAATACATTGTGAAGCTTCTGGAAAGATTTGGTATGGTGGATTGTAAGTCTGTGTCGACACCGATGGAACTCAACTTTAAGAAGTTGAGTGGCAGCACTGCTGGGCCTATGTTAGCAAATCCTACTGAGTATCGTCAACTCGTAGGACGTATGTTGTGCAGTGAACACTTTGAGTCAACACATGGTTGATCATAACATTCACTGGGTTGGTGCCAAGAAACTCTTGAGATATCTCTGAGGCACGATAGACCATGGGCTGAGATACACTGCCGAGAGTATGACACTCGCGGATATATTGGGATGCCATTAGGTCAAACCTGGTGTGATCGTAAGACACAACCGGGATGCTAGCCACAAGTAGATCCGTTTCGTGAAGAAACGAAAGACGGCTCCCATAATCGTCAAGCGAACACATTGTAGCATTCGCCGCCTTTTGTAGTCACTTAATGCGAAAGCTTTTGCAGGTCGTTTTGTGCACAGGGTGCGATGCTACCGTTATTCTTTGTGATAACCGCAGGGGGATTCATTTGTCACAGAATCCCGTGTTCCACGATCGTATCCAAGTATGATGGTCAAAATTACCTTATCCTAGGATATGTATATACAAGGCGCCGTAAGGCTTTGGATCATAGGGAACTAATGAGCAGCGCTGCTTATACCCACTATGCCTCTCGGGGGAAGCCATGTCCCTAACTCTTCCTGAGAATCTTGGAATCGTGAACTAACTTTGTCTCCGAGGGTCCTGTTGGACGATGAGCTCGAGGAGCTCTCGGGGGCTTTGGGGATAGCTTCTCGGAGCTATGAGCAACCACAAGGCTAGGCTTGCCAAACCTTGTTGGTGTGCTTGGACCCCACCGTTGTGATTATTGAGTTGGTTCACCTCTCATTATCTGTGCCCCGTATGCATCCTACCCATTGAGTTCAGGGCTCATGGGAAGTACCTCTCATTTGGCCAATGAGGTGGGAAAATCTAGAGACTAGTAGCAAATACTGATGGACGCATCAGAGATTGCCGTACTCTCTATCTAGGATGGCACGGTCCAACCACTTGATCTGGGATCAAGTCTTGTGAGGTCTTGGACCTCCGCCTGACTTCGGGTCAGATGAACCAACTTCGGGTTGGTTGGAGACTCTTTGTGAGTCCGATAGAGGTTTTGACCTCTGGGCTGAATCTGTCAGCTGGGAATGATGTCTTTGTGACTGACCCACTTCTGTTCTGAAATAAAGAGGCCAGCAAAGCAAGTTACGGCGGGATGACGCACGATGTTTGGATTGCACTAGTGGACGGAGTTCTCCCTAGTTGAAAGGGAGTGTTAAAATTGGACAACTAGGTCCAAACTCCGGGTTGTGCTGCTCAGATGACGATCGCAATATTTTTATTGGATTCCTCTTTCGGAGAGGTGTAAGATTGATCTAAAGATCATCTCGATCGGATGAGCAGAACATGTACTTTAAATTTATTCCACTTATGTGCTAGGTCGGCCTGGAATAAAATATAGACTTAAATGTCTTAAAGGACGTGTCACACACCCCCAAAGATTCCTATATATTGGAGAGACTTAGAGTTCATTTGACACAATTGTTGTGGAGGAATTCTCTCTCTCCGGATAGCATTGGAGCTATGATATATATATATGGACTATTCTTTGTTTGGGTTGTTCTGGGTTATGTGTGACACGCTTGGCTGAATGACCTATTGGAGACTTTGTTGGTAGAAGCATCCTGCTGATCGCCGTAACGCCACCATTTCTTATCTCTGTTTTGGCTTGTCTTCTATCGATCTATTAGTATGTTCTATCTTCTTCAGTATTGTGCCCTAATCTGAAATGGCATAGAACATAAACAGAAATTAACATTTAGGGAATAGATCCTTGCTCCTTCACAAATATTAAGTAGACTTCATACTCCCTCTCAAATATAGAGGAGATTCTTTCACTTCCTTTCAATTTGGGATGTCATAACCACAAGCTCTCTAGCTTGTCTCCATAAGTGTATCAGCTACCAGTTATTCATGGAGATAGTTGCATGGCTCCTATCCTTTGTATCTCATCATATTGAGATTTCTTTCTTCCTAGATGTTGCAAATCCATCTTCTCCCTTCAATCTTGTGACAGGACTCAAGCCATCAATCTTGCATATCACTTTCTTCTAGTCATCATTGATTAAGGCATTATATTGAGCCTTATCAAATTCAAGGTAGTCATAGCTCCTCTTAAACACGAAAGTTATCTTTGCTGATGTAGGAACATGAACATCAGGTTATCTTCTTACAATGTTACCTTTCAATCCCAAGGTGATGATGTGAACACCTTGACCACATAACCCTTCAAGGATTGTCAAACCATTTACTCTATTCATATGTTCTTTGAATCAAGTATAATACCAACAACTGAACTTGCCTCAACTATTATTATGTTCTTCCTACAATATCTTTTCAGGTAGCAAAACAATATGTTAACTAGATAACCAATACACAGATATTAAACATCATAATTACCTTAACATGATAACCCTTTCATCGAAGTGTTTGCTTCCTTAAGTCCCTTGAGATCAACATCCTTTCACATGATTTATCTCCATATCATGCAAGAATCCTTCTCCATGCATCCATTTTAATCAAGATGCCCATGGATCAAACTAATTACCAGCTATAATATCTTTCCTGGAGTTGTCATTGTTATTTCCCTTTCATTCTTCCAAAGACTATACTTGATGTTGACCAATATCAGTGTATTTATGCCATGCTACTTTGTGAGAGAGTCTTGATCTTTAGTCATTCCAAAGAATACCAAACTTCTTCTTTCAAGCATCATGTAACTATATGGAAGACTTACCATGCACATTTTAATAACCAACTCCTTCTGCAAGATTTTGTACATATGAACCCTACCATAGAGAAGAGTTACTAAAAATATGCATACCTTTGCTTCTGTACAATCATCTAGCCATCCTTGAACGAGCTTGCTTCTTGTAGCGGTCAAAGATAGGTTTCTTCTTCCAAGAGTAGGACTTTCAATATGCCTTTCATACAGCAACTCGACCATTTGCATTCCTTCATCCTTCAAGAGTATTATTTCCATACTAGATGGAATATATACCAGTCATAATGCTCCTTCCAAGAACCTTCCAAACTGATGATTCTTATATGATCTCGATTATCCCTCTTTGCAAAATGACTACCTCCAACATGATGTGAAAAAATTCTTGGATGAACTATAATATGCAATATGGTCCCAATCTTCTCATTCTTGAAAGCTAAATGATTCCTACTAAAGCAAATTAATCAAGTATATTCTAATTCTTCAACTATCACATGCTTCTTTCTATGATGCCATTCTTTTACAAAACCAAGACTCTTCTAGAATATACAACAATGCATGCTACTCTACTTTCTAATTCATAAAGGAAAGACAAATTTCATAAAGAAATTGATATAAATGGAGCTTCTATCAGTAGTAAAGATCCTTGGGATCTTCTCCTTTCGGCTTCTTCTCAGGTTCTCCCTTTTCTTCAACTATGCGAGCTTTACTTCTTTCCTTTCTTTTGTTATTCACCTTGTTTGGACAATACCTCTTAAAGTTTCCATATTCATTGCATCCAAATCTTTGAATCTTGGACATATCTGGCTTTTTCTTGGACTTTCCAAACTTTCCCTTCTTCAACTTCTTGGTCCTTACAATAAAGGCTTGAGACCTTTCATTTGATTCGGTGCCATCCTTTACCTTTATCCTTGATTCTTCCAAGAGACATTGATGTTGAGAATTAGGCAGGGCTAGGTTTAATTCAAATCCTCTTCTTGATAATTACTTGTGAGCTTACTTCTTTTATTCTTATGTCTTCTCTTCTTGGCTTATTATATCTTTCATCAAGTCAATTACCAAAACACAAGAAACACAAATTTAGGCTCCTCGAGCCAGGGCCAAAACCCCTCCCTCTTGGAGAGGAAAACCCCTAAGAAACTCTTCTTATAGACTTTTAGATGATAAGTACCATGACCATGACACAGACCCTTGACCCTCGCATGCCTCCAAGACTTTGTCACTACTCCTTTATTGACTCCTTAAGTTGATCCTTCTTTTCTGCATCGTCCTCCACCGTTCTGCACCTAGACTAGAGAGCTCGGTCTCTAAATGTATTCTTTTTTCTTTCCTGATTCTAGAACATCTTGACTTGCCTTATAAACTTGTTGTACTTATGTTGCCTTCTTATTGCACTTGTGAACAATATTATGCATCTCCTTAGTATCCAAAACAAAGATATAATCCAAGACAATTATCCGAGACTATATCCTTTTCTTCACTATGAGACAATGACCCGAAACATTGCCTTCCTTTCTTTGTTGTCGTGTATATCTTACTTCATAATATGTCCAATTAACTTCGTACTTCTTTGCAGCCCTGAACTCGCATTATATTACAGATTCACCCTTGAATGCTTCGTTGTTCCACCTCCTAATTCCACACTTTATTTTTGTCCTTACCTTTGCATTAACTCACAGAACTGTTCCTTAATCCACCACAAACTTGTCATTGAGATTTTGTCCGAAAATATCAAAGGAGTCGAGATCTGTTTTACCTCTATTCTACACAGCACAGTGGACTATTTATAGTGGTCAGGCCCTGTAATAAGTCGACCTAACCATGAAGAGACGTGGTAGTTCATGAGCCGACTTTGCTTGTTGTTTATAGGTCAACCTATAGAGGAGTTCTTCCAACGTATTGTAGGTTGTCTTTGAAGAGTGCTTACATCAAGTATTATCACCATTCTTGAGCCATATCTTCAAGCTTATTCGACATGGTCTTGATGCATACCATCATTGACTTTACTTCATATACATGACTCTATTTATGACAAGATGACAAATCCTTGAAGGACATCAAGAAGAAGTCTTTTGACCTATAATAAAATTCCTTGCTCATGAAACCCATGAAGCAAGCTTAACAAAAATACATTTTCTTATCTTTGTCTTCTTCATTACATAAATACATAATTACATAGTCAATATGAAGACCGAACCTAGTTATACTTTCCAACACTCCCTCTTAACTAGGGAGGTATTCATAATGGTACATGGTCACTTTCAATCTAATGAATCTCATAAAAAGAATCAGATTGGTAATCGCATTTGTATAGCATCATATCAACTAGCATTGTCCTAGTGCAAGGCCTCGACTAACAGCTCTATCTCTCCACGAGATCTTGAGCTTCAATGTTGGCGAGGCCAATGATGAATAGACACCTACATCATTGTCTCTCTTAGATCATATCCCACCTGGGTTCACTCAGGATATGTCCACCAGGACTATTCTTATATTGGATTCCTAGTCCTCAAAGAATATCGGTCCTTCCACGACTACTCTTATCTTGGATACCCTAATACATCCTCAAAGAGTATCGGATGCCAGATGATTACCCAATTGCCCATTCTGTCTTCCCAGGTGAAGACCAGAATGATGCGTCTATCCATTCTCTCCTCATGGACTTCACTAAGACTTACGGTTGTTAGTCCTGGTCTAGTGCATGACACATGAATTTAGAGAATCATATCTGTGACTTCCTTTAATTCAGGGATGACATACTTCAAGTTTCTTCCAAGTAAGAAACTCAATACCAGGCTCCCTCTTAACCAAAGACCTGCAGCAGCAATGATGAAAATACCCAGCTACTCATGAAGAACTCCTCCCTTCAATGTCATGAATTTCTTCGTAGTTGAGGAATCTTCATCTTTGGGATCTCTTCAAAGGCACAGATCATCCATCACTTTCAGTCATGTCATATAGCAGAAAGTGATTCATCAGTATTTCTCATTTGATTCACCTTTATGCCATGCTTCTTTCCTTCGAACCATCTTCCAAGGATCTTACATCCTTCCACATGGTTGGCAGCCTTGCATAAACATATTCAAATAAGCATATACATAAGAACTTTTAAATCAAAAGTTACCTCAGTGATGATCTTTCACCATGACATCTTCCTATAGGCATCGACATTCTTTATTCAAATTGACACATCTCCTAAAGATATGTATTGTCGGTCTTCTTCTTTACAAGACTTCTATCAGAGTCTTCATATCTTCCCAAGAGATCTCCTAGTCACATCTTCTTGGCTTCCAGATGATAACAGCCTCTTGACATGGTTGCACTTCATGATCTCTTCCTTTCATTCTCCACACAACTTCATTCCCAGGAACTTCCAGTATCCAGTTCCTTGTTTGTATATAACCACCTCATATTCTATATGAGGACATATTATATTGATTTCATTTGTTAGTGACAACTTATGTAACGAAAGAGATCCTCCTTTCTCTGATCACACTTCTAAAGGTAGAATTCCATGACCTGCAACCATAAGACATGACTCTATAGCATCCAGTGTTAGCATATAAATATATGTACCTCATCTTTTTCTTTTTGGAGTCATCCTACAGCAATTTCTTTAGAATGAAGAACTTAATTCCCTTGACCTGCTTCATCAATATGTCATCATATCCTAATCCCAGAATTTTGTTTCCTAATTGATTATTGAGTGATGACCCTTGATCTCGATGACTGCCTTCCATTAATGTTGTTCTCAGTGAGGTTTCCAGGAGCTACTTCTTTCATAGCTGTATTGCGGACATCTTCCTATGACAAGTGCTCTTTCCATGCTTTTATCATGATGCCATTAATGTACAATGTTTCCTAACATACTATTTTACAACCGACACAAATCACTTAAAGAGGAAGATGATCTCAATCATAGTAGAGATCTTTCGCTTCTTCTTTCTTAGATTTCTTTGTATCGGGTTCTTCCCTTTCTTCTGTGACATGGGATTCTTCCTTTTTCCTCTTGTCCCTTTCAGATTTAGGACAATCCCTTTTATAATGCCCAAGTTCATTACATCCAAAGCATCGTACCTTGTCCATATTTCTTATTTTATTCTGAGGACCAAATTTACCGAATCTTCCTTTCTTCCTGGACATGGCTGCAAAGACTTGATTCTATTTACTTGATCTTGTATCAGCTTTGGATTTCAATCGTGTTTCTTCTATATTACATAGATCTTGGAATGGCATTGCTTCTTCTTTCCCATAGATGCTTGAAGTGAAACTTCCCCATTCTTTAGGTAGAGCATTTTGTACCATAGTGAGTATTTCTCCATCAGACATTACTTCTCCCAATTTCTACAGTTGATCTTGTATTGCGAAAATCTCCATAAAATATGGAATTATTCCTTCCTCTCTTGAAAAAATCAACTTGTATAATTTTTGTCTTAGAGACATTATTTCCCTTGCAGTACTTTTTTAGAATAGCTCCACCAATTTATCATATATTTCTTTTGAGGATTCTAGATTTGATACATAGGGAATGAGAGAGTCCTTTATGGATTCTATAAGAATCCTTCGGGCTCTTATGTCTCCCTTCATGTATTTGGTATAAGCTTGAATGTCTTCTTTTGAAGGTTGAATTGTGGATCCTTTGATGTAGCCCATGACTTCATCTTCGATTATATTCAAATTTGTCATCTTCTTCCATGCACTAAAGTTTGATGACCCAACCAATTTGTTGCTCTCTTTGCAATAAGTCATTTTGACAGATTTAGATGAGGTCTTAGAGATACTTGCTTGAGTAGAGTGACTTCCTCCTTCTATCAGCTTCTTTGATGATGATGATGATGATGATGATGGTAGGAACTCCCTCTTAGATTGAATTCTCCAATGTAGATGACCTTGGTTCCTTGATGATAAAGGATGTCTTCAGAATGATGATGTCTTCAAAGGTGATGGATATTGTTGGATGGTGCTTGATGATGTGTCTTCCAAAAATGTCTTCAATGTCATAAATCTTTGATGACAAAGATTATCTCCTTGATAATTGAATCCTTTGAATGAGATTGAAGCATAGTTATTAAAACCGGTCGGTTTGAACCGGTAACCAGCCAAACCGGCCGGTCAGATGTGCCCGCAGTCGGAACCGGCCAAGCAACCCGGTCAGGGAGGGCATTTCTCCTTTTTTTGCCATAAACCAGACCTAACCGGCCGGTTAGGAACGGAACCAGCCGGTTTATGCATAAACCGGCCAGTTTCGTTCCTAACTGGCCGGTTACTTGCTAATCTTCTACGCGGACCCACACACGGCCGCAGTTAAGCTTTAGGGCTGATGTGGAGCCAAGGAGAGGGTTGTTTCCCTCCAAAAACACCCTCCCCAATCTTTTACAAGGAGGAGCAGCCTCTCCTTTGTCTCACACCAACTCATTTGTTGTTTGTGAGTTTGATTGAGAGCTTGGAGAGAGTTGAGTGTTTGCCGGAGTAGTGATCTTGGAGGCTTGGAGTTGGAGTTGGAGTTATCTTGGAGATAGTTTGGAGCTGTCAATAGCGTTGGCATCTTCAAGAGGACGCTAAGGAGGCTAGTTTGCATTGCCAGGTAAGAATTTTCACTTGAAAAATCATTCATTTCATTGTTGTTCATGTATTTATTTTCTCATGTGTTTAGCTATTTTATTGCTCTAAAATCTCTAGTCCTATGCTATCAAATTTTGTATGTTGGAATGTGCATTTTGTTTCGTAAATTTAGCGTTAGTTGTCCATTTATCTTAGCTGCAATTTTTTTTAAATGGCAGATTTATTTCCAAATTTCAATTATTTCAAGTCAAGATGCCTCCAAAAGCCAAGGACAGTGCATGGGTCCATTGTGATGTGATTGATGGAAAGATGGTATGCAAACTTTGTCGAAAATGTATTGGAGGTGGGGGTATTCTTAGATTGAAACATCATTGGCTGGGATAAGAGGCAATGTAACGCCATGTGATGCACCTAATGCAGTGTTAGGTCCGATTAGGGCAGAATACCTTGCCAAGCTTGAAAAGTTTGAGGAGACTAAGGCTAGGGAGAAGGCCATCCAAGATGAAATTGCAAGGAAGAAGGAAATAGTAGAAATGATGAGAGAGAGTGGGTATGAAAATGAGGAGTATGATATTCAAGACTCCTCTTCTATCCCTTCCACCAATAACCCCTTTCAGTATGTTCCTCCTGTTGGAAAAAGATCAAACCCAACAAAGAGACCCAACCTCATGAGTTATTTCTCGTCCAATGCTAATCCCACAACCACTGCCAGTGCCTCCATGTCCCAGCCAACTCCAAGTCGTCAACCCACTTTGGATCAACATTGGAAAAACAATGCAAAGAAGCTTCTCATCAGTACATTGCTAGATGGTGGTATGATTCAGATATCCCATTTAATGCTGCTAACTCACCTTATTACCAAGCTATGTGGGACTCTGTTTTTGTTGCAGGAAAGGGCTTCAAAGGCCCTACTGCACATGAGTTAAGGGGAGCTCTTTTGCAACAAGAGATTTCTAGTATTGATGAGTATTTGGTTGAATATAAAGAGTCATGGCTCAAAACAGGTTGTTCCATCATGTCAGATGGATGGACTGATGGAAAGAACCGCACTATCATTAACTTCCTTGTTGCTTGCCCTCGAGGAACAATGTTTTTGAGATCAGTTGATGCATCTGATAAGGTGAAGGATGCAGCCCTTCAATTTAAGCTTTTGGATGAGATTATTCAGGAAGTGGGAGAGCAGAACGTTGTGCAGGTCATCACAGATAATGCCTCAAACTATGTTCTTGCTGGAAAGATGCTTGAGTCCAAGTATAGTACCATATTTTGGACTCCATGTGCTGCACATTGCATAGACCTCATGCTTGAGGACATAGGCAAACTAGAATGGGTAAAAAGCATTGTAGAGCATGGCAAGTGCATTACAAAACACATTTACAACCACTCATGGGTATTGAACCTAATGAGGAAAAACACAAAGGGCAAAGAGCTTGTTAGGCCTGCCATTACGAGATTTGCAACTCACTTCCTCACGTTGCAATGTCTCAATTCTCAACAGAAAAACCTGCAGAAAATGTTTTCTTCTGATGATTGGACTGAATCCCGGTGGGCTCGTAGACAAGATGGAAAAGACACCAAAAAGAAAGTTTTTGACAATTATTTTTGGAAAAGGTCTTCAGAGCTGGTAAAAATTACTGAGCCCCTTGTTAAGGTGCTAAGGATGGTGGATGGGGAAAGGATGGCAATGGGATACATTTATGAGGCTATGGATCAAGCCAAGGAGCAGATGTGGGTAGTTTACAGGGACATGTTGGCTAAATATGGCCGGATATGGGAGATCATTGATAACAGATGGAACAATCAACTCCATCGTCCTATACATGCAGCTGGGTATTTTTTGAACCCAAAGTATCATTATAGAGCTCGGCTAGGAGATCAGCAGGATGGGGAGGTCAGATTTGGATTGATTGATTGCTTGGAGCGCATGATCCCTAACCGTGCAGACCTTCTGGAAACACATAAACAACTTACTCTTTTCAGTATGGCAGCTGGTACCTTTGGAAAGAACTTGGCAAAAATGGCAAGAGATGTGGATCAACCAAGTAAGCAATTCCAATTTGTTTTTCTTTCATGTTAAATTGTTTGTAAATAAGTAATGAAATGAACTATGTTACTAATGAATGTCTTTTTATTTGCAGCACATTGGTGGGAGTCATTTGGCGGCCAATGTCCTCAATTGCAAAAGTTTGCAATTAGAATCCTCAGCCAAACTTGCAGTGCTTCAGGTTGTGAGCGCAATTGGTCTGTTTTTGAGCGCATACACACAAAGAAGAGAAACTGTTTGGAACAGAAACGGTTAAATGATCTTGTGTTTGTGCAATACAACCTTCGCTTGAGGCGGAACCAACTGATGAGCAAAACACCTGATCTAGATCCCATTGTGTTGGATGATATTGATCCAACATCAGAATGGGTGGAGGAGACTGAAGATCTAGTGTTTGAGGCTGATTTTGATTTTGATGCAGCAGTAGCGGGGGGTGAATTTGAAGCAGATTTGGTGGCACCATCAGACGCAGACCCAGGATTGGTAGCTGCATCAAGCAAAGGCAAACAACCAATGGACGACACTAGTCATGCACCTCGAGCAACTCGCGCTTCCATTAGGTCCACTTCTATTGTTATTGGTGGCAGGGGTACTGAGGTTGCAGATGAGCCTGAGGCTGAGGCATCCTCAGACTCTGATCCAGATGATGTCTATGCAGCAGCCGATGTTGATCCTGTGTCTAGTAGCGGTGATGAATTTGATGATTGATCATCATTCATGTGTAGTCTTGTATTAGCCTTTAGGCCAATGGCCTCATAGCTTGTAGCATTGTTTTTGGACTTTATGGGCCATTTGGAGCCTCATTTCTTATGTATTTTTCGATGATATGTATTGCACTCGGTGCCATTTTGATATATTCACCTTTGCATGGTATATAAATGAGCAAACTTTGCATACTTTGTCTCTATTGGCTTGGAATAATGGTTGCAAATCTTAAAAATAGTTTTTTTTATTAAAAAAATAATTATTTAATGTATTTTTTTTTAAACCGGTTCATTGAGATCTGACCGCTCCTAGTTAGACCAGTTCCGGTTAGAAACCCAGTTCATTAGGTCCATCGGTCCGGTCACCAGTTCCAGTTTTAATAACTATGGATTGAAGGTCTTCTTGAGATGACTTGAGAATCTTCCTTGCAAACTGATTTGACTTTTCAATGTAGACTTTGACTTAGACTTTGATTCTTGCTTCCTTGAGTATCTCCTTATCAAATAACCCTTGTCTTCAGGCGCCTTAGCTCTAATACCATGTTGAGAATTAGGTAGGGCTAGGTTTAATTCAAATTCTCTTCTTGATAATTACTTATGAGCTTACATCTTTTATTCTTATGTCTTCTCTTCTTGGCTTATTATGTCTTTCATCAAGTCAATTACCAAAACACAAGAGACAAATTTAGGCTCTTCGAGCCAAGGCCAAAACCTCTCCCTCTTGGAGAGGAAAACCCCCAAGAAATTCTTCTTATAGACTTTCAGATGACAAGTACCATGACCATAACACAGACTCATGACCCTTGTATGCCTCCAAGACCTTGTCACTGCTTCTTTATTAACTCCTTAAGCTGATCCTGCACCATTCTGCACCATCCTGCACCGTTCTGCACCTGGACTAGAGAGCTCCATCTCTAAATGTATTCTTCATTCTTTCTTGATTCGAAATGCGTCTCTTGCTCTACCAAAAGATTTATTAATAATAGATATGGATAACAGAAGTTTACACTCTCGAATTCTACCTTTATCGACTTGCACCATTAGTCACTTTTCCTCCCTGACTTAATATCCAATCCTTCGTTAAACTGTGTTAAAAAATTATGCAGTGGTTTTATAGTTCGACAGTGCCTACAACAATGGTTACACTGGTCTTTAAATATCCTTCTATATTCTCTCCACTCTTTGAAATATATGTTAGTCTGACTTTGTAATGGTTTTTTTCTTTAACTTATTTATTTGGTGTTAACTCTAGGATGCATATGACGCGAACCATCACGTTGTTTGTTCCGGGGAAAGCAACTTTAGACTTGATTTAGAACATATGGCAGCAATCCAATGGCTTTAAAGTTTTGATTTTCACAGCGCAATATTCTTCGGTTCACAGTTCAATCTCCAGCAGACAGCAAATGTTTAACCCTACGTATATCTGATATCTGTGGCAGAGTTGCTAAGGGAGTTACAGGGTGGCTGTTTAGATATCTTTGTGGTAGTTAAAACGAGATATCGCTGACATAATCATTGATGGTGTCAATATCACTTTTAGCAATTGCTTTGTGGCATAAATCGTATAATAATTTCCCATGTAGATTTGATGATACTTGGGACTGCTGAAGCAGTGACCTTGTTATCTAAAATCCCATGTTTAAGGAATTATGTGTCAGATTTTCGGTATGGTTCTAGTCTTTCTCACTGCAGTGACATTATGCCCACAATTCCAATTTGTCACAAATTATCCTTCATGATTAGGGATCTAGTCTTCATGAGCTTTATTTCTTCAATTCAGGTGAGCCCTTGTATTTCCATTTGTAGATGTTGCATACACAGTGGGGTTTCTTTTTTGTTTCCTTCACGCTAGAAGATGATACCCAATATCTCTAGACAGGCCTGTAGGTGACTGCAAGGATCTTTCTTTTCCCAACTTCTATTAATACTACCTCTTGACAATTATGACAAATTGTTCCCTTCTCTCCAAATGTGCAGCTGAATAACTTATTTTTGCAACAGAAATTCTGATTTTTCAATGACCAAGGGCCTGAAAGTGGTCAAAGACCTGGAGAGAAAAGAAACTCCAGAAATTTTAGAGTGTGTTTAGCTAAAAGGCTTTCAAAAAGTGTGGCCAATGGCTAGGATTAGAAACTAGGGTCCGACAGCAAATGTGGTGAACCCATCCAGTTCAGATCACGAATATCCAAAATATTTGAAATAGTATAAATAAATCCAAGTGGATAAAAGAAAATATTAAAACATGAATGAGAAAATGATGTGATCTGCGTACAAATGAGGGACCCATATATACACCTAAGTGAGGGTGCCTTTTTGCTGAGAGACATACCCCTTCATCAAGATGTCACCAATACCATTAATTATATTTATATATTTCTGTCAATTACAGTCACCAATACCATTAATATTCTCATAGACAGTTGAGGTTCCTTCCATTAATTTTGGGCGTACTTGAATATTTCATTGGATGAGGAAGTGCAGAGGAAAAGATTACTGCAAAAAACATTACTACAACAAAACACACTCTGCATGAAAAGATGTACTCTCCACATCCAAAAAAATATGCTCCAGACATGAAAGATGCACTCCCCACCTATGAAGATATAATTTCCAGTTGTAAATTTCTTTAAACCCTTTACAAGAATGTTCGAGTCTCCAAGTTGCTCACAACTCCAATTGGGATGAAGAAAAACCCACCATTTATATGACAAAATCTGTAACTTTAATGTTTTTGTTTTTTGCATTCTCTAGTTTCTCATTTTAGGGTTTGTTTGCTTGCAAATAAAACCCATGTGGACAGACCCCCTTTGGGAGACTTTTTCTATTTCCTACATTTGTCTGTCAGGACTCAGGACAAACATATTCATGTGTTTTACTGAACTATACAGAAGCAACTGCGCAAAGAAAGAAATATTTCAATTAACTGTCAAAAAAGTCAGTGACTAGATCAAAGGAGTAATTCTTCATCTGAAAAGACAGTAAGTATTCTAGAAATTGTTGGAGAGGTCAAGTTATGTGTCGTCATGCTAGATCTTAAGTGTGATAATCTCATCCTTAAAATGCTTCAACATTTCTTTGCTACTAATACTGAGAATCATAGTGAAATTGTATATCATCCAATTCAAATGATTATGATCTTGGTTTTGGATGAGATATCACAACTGTTATCTGTTTCACTGAATAGCTTGAAACAAAATAAGTGAAAAAATTCACCCGCTGCCCTTTCACCAGCTGTAAGTGTTGCTAGACATTTTGCCAAATAGTTGATTCCATATCTGACCACAGAATCCCAGGACCCAGACATTCAAGAATCCTTAACCAAAATTGAAACCCCATTACATAAATTAAAAAAGAAAATATTGAAGTATGCGTCAATGACTAGGATAAATCTCAAGTATCAAGACAACTTTTGATGATGATGATAAAATTGAAGTTCAAACCATACATCTGAAGATAAATCAAGCAGAGACACATACACCCACGAAGATTCGGTTACTAAATCTCAAAACCATCATTGTTGAACAAATATCAAAATGACTATCATTGAAGATCTTATATATAATATTGCCTAATGAATTCCAGGATGGAGACTTGTGTTGTATATATGACATTTTTATAATCATTCAGGGGATCAAATTGTCAATTTACTTTATAAACACAGGCGTTCACACATCAAAGTAACAGTACAAATTCTTGTTAATTCATGGTGGAAGTTGAACTCCGACACCCAATCTTATCATTGCTTCAAGGATGAAGGATCTTAAAGGAGAATGACTTGTAATATACTTGATCCAATATATTTCCCTATTAAATATATTAATTAATAGTATTAATTATGAATAGATTAATATGTTAGGGTCACAACTCTTCATCATGATCACTACTCTTCAAAGCTATATAATTCCAAACCATTCATTCATTGTAACCATCACTTTCATATCAATTATAATAATTTATCCTTTATCGATTACCATCTTATTATAATTTAATGATTGCAATTTACAAGTTATATGAATGGTTTTAAATGCAAGTTTTCAGGTATAGCAACTGTAGATCCTGTAACAGAACTACTTGGAATACCTATTTAACAAATGTGTCACGCGTCAAGATTCAATGTTAATCGATAGATAGCTAACACTCCCTTGAAAAACTTTAACCATTCCTGCTTCAGCTTTGGCTGCAAATCATGTTACCTTTGATTCTTATGTTTCCAAAAGCACTATTTGGGTAAGGATCCTCAAATGACAGAATCCTATGTTGCACTGATTTTGGGATAAGAGAGTGGCCAGGAGAGAGATTCGCATCCCCAAGATGGCTAGAGCACACCACCAAATTTTTCAGGAGATTGTGGGTTGGGAATGGCAATTATATATATAACTTTATATATATATATATATATATATATATATATATATATATATATATATATATATAAATTTATTCTAAAAAATTAGAATTCGCCATAAACATGAATGATAAATATTAAAATGAAAAACATTGAAATAGAATAGAACTAGTTAGGAAATTCAAATTTAGTACTATGCTTGGAGATGTCCTATTGTCTGATCATAATTGCGCATTGTCAAAACTAAATAGACATGCCCAATGTCCAAAACTTTAATCTTAAACTTTAAATACTTACAAGTTACAAAATTACAGTGGTTGCTTCTATTTAAGAGCACATGCATGTAACTCAGCTATCTGTGGCAACTTCGGCTTTTACATGTTGCATCAGGTAGAAGACCTTTTACTTGGCAAGAGATGGTCACTTGTTACGTGGCACATTGCTTGCAGTGCAACATTCTTGACTAATGACTATATCATGACTTATAGCACTTGAAAAGATGAGTAAGGCCTGACTTTATGTACATATAAAAAAGCAAAGCGGTTATATACGAAAGCATCTCTTGCTAGTATATGATTGTAGAGTCATCTTGACAAGTTAATGTTGTACCTGAATCCAATATTAGAATGCAATCACTCAATTCTTGAAAAGAAAAAAGTTGAAGAACTAAAATTAACACTAAATGCCATATATTATAGACATGCATAAATTCTATTTCTCAACTAGATAAACTCGAAATAAGCTTTTTGTTTGACTCCTACAAGTTCTGTCTACTCTTTTCTTATTACAGTCTATCTAGTGTTTCTGTACCTCCAAAATCCTAGAAAAAGTTATTACAATTTCTCATTTACATTAAAGATTATATTAATAGAGAATTATTACTGTGAACCATGTAGGACTTCAATAATCAATTCTTCCAGACATTCCTAATTCTCTATTTAAAATCTTATGCTTCCTGCCATGAACCAGTATGGATTTTAGCAGTCACTCACTATTGGCACTGGATCAAGAACATCCACTGTTTGTATTTGCATACTCAAACTTAACTTTCAATGTCTTTATTTTGGTTTCAAACCAAATAGAGTGATTTATAAATTATATTTGCTAATTATTGTAGTTTCTGCTGATAAAGAACAGTGATATTTGCACTAAACCTACCCTATTCTTCCTTTTCTTTCTTCCCACCCAAAATGGCAAGAGTCAAATCTAAACATGATTTTGTTTTGTTACATAAGGAATGGTGTGGTAAGTGTGAATGAAGAACTATATCACATCCCGGTTATAGGTAAATTTCCCTTGCACTTTCAAACCAAGAAAACAGCCATACACAGACAAAACCTCTGTTCAACATAGGAAAAAAAATTGCAAAAGTAGACATCAAATGACTTAACATAACAATGCCAACAGGTTATAAGAACAAGTTAAATATTCTAAACAATTCTTCAGCTAAGCTGAATCAAAACAAAATATATCACCTACCAAAACAGAGCGTTCATGTACTTCATCAACAATTATGTGTGAGATATCCTGAAGATCAGAGTCACCCTGCAGATACAAGGATAGAATGTGTCAATCAAATACTCATTTAGGAAAATCCCTTCAAAGAAAAAATAAATTAATAGCTAAAATGACATTAAATGGGAAATATTTTCTAGCTATCTTCATAAAAACATTGAAATGTAAGAGGGATCCGAAAGCATAACCTTTTGGTAGGTAAAAATTGGATGGTGTAAAAAAACAATGTCACGTATTATTATTGTTGGGACCCATAAGAGAAAATATCATATGGGATGAACCAGAAACCCCTAAATCCTACAATAAACAAGGATAAAAAGAGAAATAACTTTAGTCTAAGTGTGCTAGAGAAAGAAATAACCCATAACAAGACTACTCAGGCTGAAAAATGAGTAGATTCCTCCAAATGATGCCACCAACCAAAAACATAAGATAAGCCACAAAAAATGAGTAAATTCCCATAATGTAAATAAAATCACAGGTGTTTCATGGATATCATATAAATCGTACAAAATCATTGACCGCATAAAAGGTTTGAGATTGATATTATGCTAGGGCACTCGATTTTTAGGGTCAAATGTGCTAAAAGGCACACTAAATCAATAATAGAGAAAACCCTGAAATAAGGAATGGTCCAAAAAAGCTAGTGCAGCAACCCATAGGTGATTGCAACCAATGAAAAAAAATTCCAGAACAGTGACTGAATTGAGCATTTAATAGAGAGTTTAAACCCTAGGAAAAACCTTATGAAGCCCTAAACAAATGTAGCTTTTAAACAATTTGGCCTCTTCTTCGTTTCAGGAATGATTATAGGTTGAATAGACTCACTTGGTCCTTCTTCTTCTTTTTCTTGGTTTGTAGTTGTCTGGTCATGATGCTCTTTTTCTTCAAATAGCGGTACATCTTCTTCATCATATTCGCTGGGTATATCCTTGGATCTTTTGTAGGCATTGTTTTCATCAAACATAACGTCCCTGCTAACTTCAATTCGTCGTCCTTCCTTGATGTATATTGTATAACCTTTGATGAAAGGTTATAACCAATGAAGATCCCTTTTATGCTTGTAGAAACCAATTTCTTTTGCTTGTCTTTGTTAATTTTTGGTAACTTGGGAGGTACTCTGTTATGAATAAAATGATATAAATAAAGTAAAAATAAATAATGATTAGTTAATTACAAATTAGGCTGAAGAGACATGACCTTCTGTGAAGAGGCACCTACCTAGCTATACAATTGGGCCTCATTTGTAACATCAATCATTCATTCTTCATACTATTTAATATAATATTTGTATCCTCGATGGATATTTTCATATTCCAAGTCTAGAAGTACGAACTTTGTTCACTTCATTTGGTATCAGAGCAGTTCGATCTTTTGGCCGCTCACCGCTGCACAGAGCCACGCTCTCCGATCCAGGTCCTTGACCATCAAATTCGTCAACATTGTTGTCGTTGAAGCGTTTTGCTACACTTTGGAGTTTCTCCATTGCTGGGTTCGTGAGAGGCCCTTGGCCATTTTTTTAAAGAAGAAAAAATTATAAATAAAAATAAATAAATAAAACTAGAATGTACTTAGTCAAGGAACTCATCACTAAAGGAAGGCTAAATTTAAGGTTATATAAAGGAAGTATTATAGGGAATTATCAAGGAAATTAATATTAAGGAAAAGTAAGATTTAAAAAGAAAAAGAAAAAAGATTTAAAAGAAAATAGTTCCAAAAGAAAAATAAAAATAAAAAATGGTTCTACATTATTGATAAAAAGTGCATGATAAAAAAAGCTATACATATAGAAGGAAGATTAGATAAGATTATTTTGATTCTTCTTTAAGTGGTTTACAAGCTCGTGGTTTTAGAAACCCATGGTAATTGCCCATGGTATTTTCAAGGTAAAATAAGAACAAAAGGAATAAAAAACCTCTTTGTGTGAATGGTAAGTTTACTTTTTAAGTGGAGAAAATTAACCGAGTCAAATACACATAAGTAGACATATATTATATATTATACCCAGAGAGGTGAATAGCCACGTTTCACTAGGGTTGTAACTTTTCAAAAATTATAATTAAAAAAAAAGATAAAAAAAGCGAGCATATATGTTAAAAAAATAAGGAGAAAGAAATTAAAAATTAAACAAAAAAAAAAAAAAAAAAATATATATATATATATAAGAAAAAAAAAAGGGGAAGAAAAAAAGAATAAGATAAGTTTCATAATAAAAAAAGAGAAGTAAAAAAGACTGACTATAATTGGAATATTTAATAAAATTGTCAATAAAGATAAAAGGGATTTGATCTTGAAGGAGAAAAATATATACATAGCGGAAAAAACAAGGTAAAGAGATGATTTCCACAAAGAATTGTAGTTTCTATGTGATATGTCCTTTTTGCTCACAAGGATATCCTAATTGTCACGAGTCATTCGGAAATCAAAACGTCGTCCGCATAAAATGTTACAAAGCTTTCACCTTAGTTGAAACTCTAAGTGATACCGAAAAACAAACATTAGCAAGACAGATGAAAGAATTAATAGCAACAATTGGGAAACAACACACAAATTTTAATAAGGAAATGAAGAAGACAGAATCCAAATTACAAGATAAACACCCCTCATCATCCCTACAAAACGATGTAATCCCATGTACCGAGAAATTGCAGTTGAAAGATCAAAAGAAAGACATGATACCCAAACTTCGGCAAAACAAGAAAGTGTTACAACAAGAATATGAAGATCTTGCAGTTATACATTACAAATAAGTAATGGAAAAGGACGAAGAAATTTCTCACCTCAAGGACCACGTTGAAAAATTAATTGGACAAGTCAAGAAGACTAAGGTCACAAAGAAGGAACACAAGAAGCACTTATCAGAGCAAGAAGAGGAAAATTTACGTCTAAAGAACCTTAATAAATATTTATTAGAACAAATCAAAAGTTTAAAAGATGATGAGAAGAATACTAAGGATAAAATCAACAATGCTGAAAACGAAGAGCTTTTACGTCTAAGGAATCATAATCAAAACCTTCTTACACAAGTAAAGAAGTTCAAAAGTGACAAGACGCTACTTAATGTCAAGTTATAAAAACTTACTCAAGAAGAAGTATCAGAATCTTTAGTCCATGTTGAAGAAAAAAATCCAAACTCTGATCTAGTCAATATCCCAACTGAAGAAAAGAACCAACTAGATGAAGTAAATATGTACTCAGAAGTTGCAGTTCCAGCAACAAAAGATTCAAGTGAAGATCCAGAAATTAACCATTCAACGTCCTTGGCTATAGGAAATCAGGTACTTCAAATAAATCAAGGAGATGACATAAACGAGATAAGGGAAAATCAAATCACTAGGATTCCCTATCGACATCTTAATCATGGGAGTAGACAACTCAATCAAGCTGCATATTTAGAACAGAAACAACAAACTGATGTTCCGATGGATACTGAAGTGCACACAACTCAATCTAGTGATAACAATTCATCACAAGGTTCCAGTAATCAAAAAAGTCGACAGAAGATTAACTTAGGATGGTCTGATCCCTTCTCAGTGCGACATTTTTCTTTGTCACTTAGAGGATCATATCAACAGGATGACTACCCCGAGACCAGAAGACGTTCGTAGTAGAAAAAGAGATCAAGCATTTTTTATCAACAAACTTTGAGAACAAAGCTTTTTGAGGAGGAAGGCAATGTTATGAATAAAATGATATAAATAATGTAACAATAAATAATGATTAGTTAATTAGTAATTAGGTTGAAGAGACATGACCTTCCGTGAAGAGGCACCTACCTAGCTATATAAGTGGGTCTCATTTGTAACATCAATCATTCATTCTTCATACTATTTAATATAATATTTGTATCCTTAATGGATATTTTCATATTCTAAGTCTTCTGGAGTATTTAACGAGAAGTACGAACTTTGTTCACTTCATACTCCAAGCCTTGAGGATCGAGGGTTTGGAGGAAAAAGCTCCACAAGTGGCCTTGTGGGCTTAAAACCCAAGCTTGGGGTTTTGCACCCATCGATGTTGGGCACAAAACTATGACGAGATTTCGGCATGTGATGGATAAAGATGATAGAGGACGTTGAGACGAATCATGTAAGAACCTTAAACTTTAACTTTCAGAATTTAACCATCAATCTCAAAATACATAAGTGTAAACCTCTTAATTTTCGAAATTAACAATCATTCACAAAATTCATACTACACCATTCAAAATGGGATTTTTCAAGCAGAATATATATCAATTGACTAATTAATACTTACCTGGAACCGTGTTTGAAGATGTCTCTGATCTGCCATGGCTCCAGCTCCTATTACCAAACTTCCGTTTTCCTCCCAAAACTTATCCGGTATCAACCTCTGTCTCGCATCCAAGACAAATCTTCTGCCTCAGGCTCAAAGAAAACTCCAATAACATTCGAGAGCATTCCATAACTCTGTTATAACTCTCGAACTCACTGCTCATGTCTCATGCAGTTAGAACTCCTTTGACAGTATCTGGGACAGTTTTCCCATTCACTCCCCATGCCCATCAAGTTTACCCCTCTTCTCCCTTTTATACACAAACTCTATTCCTGATATTTATTAGAATATGATCTTTTAATAAATATCTTAAAATATTATATTTTAATAAATATCTCAAATTTATTAAAATATTATTATTTAATAAATATCTTAGATTTATTAAAATATTATTATTTATTAAATATCTTGGATTTATTAAAATATCATCATTTATTTGCATAAGTCAATGCTTTTAATTTTCTTTGAACAAAGTATTAGTTTTCATTATATTATGGTGAGTTAGAGAGTTACTCAATAATTCAATAATTCACTCCTTACTCTACATCGAGTTTCTTTTCATAATTGCTTAGTGCACGTGCTAGTGTCATACACGTGATACCTGCATATGTAGCTATCATATGCAGGGCTCATATGCATGCTGATATTTCTATGTTCCTTTAGAAAACTTCGTCCCGAAGTTAAGTTTTATGTCGTATATCATTAATTATATCAATGATTAGTATAATCATATAAGGTTGGTGTATCATAGATGAATTTTCGTTTAATGTGTGAGAACACTTTTAACATTTATGTTTTGATCATTTATTGGGTTACTAATTTAGTAGTTACGTTTTGCCCCAACAGTGTCCCCAAGCTATTCTAGAATCATCCTATCCTTCCTAATCTCTTCCGCTCCCATCCTATCCATCCTCTACAGGAATATGCCATGGCATCAGTTTTACTGATCCATCCATAGTCCTTAAGGGTAGCAATGTCGATTACGTCGACCTGATTTATTTGTAGGCATCCAGCAGCCATCATCACATGTCTAGGGGAGCGTGACTCGCACAGTTCTCCCATGACTCCAGATATTGGAGGATAAACGGTGAGCAACACCTCCACCCCTTCTAGTAGGACCAGGGTCAACACCCTATCAAGGAATCTCAGTGCATCTCAATTGTTCTTAGAGTTTTGTCATCACGCGGTCGGTTTGGTAACGATATTATCTGCAATTTAAAACACTTGTCCACAAATTATAACATATGCATCAATATGTTCTAAACAAATTGTTACCCATATAACAATTTCTACACATTCTAAAATAGGTCTGTAAATTCATTTTCACCCTGAATAGTCAAGTGCCATCACTCTTTCATTTCAACCTCATCATTTTAGGTTGATATGTAAAATTATAGATACCATATCCATAACATAATTCATAATTTATATTAGTACCCCCATTTCAGCAATGTTTAAGCAAAGCTTTCTTCATATTGGTATCCATGTACCAACAATGTTTAAGCAATTTAACATATTCTCACATGTCATAGTACAAACTGACAGTCTTAAGTATCCATCCAAAACAAGGTGAGATTATACAAAAATAAGTTTTAAAGGCTTATAAATATAACCCACAATTATAATTGTCATATAGAATAGTCGAACACGGATATACAAATAAGGATGTAGCCACTATTTTCTATACTCTATTAACCGATTAATCTTATAAAAAGTCACAAGTTGAGGCTCTAAATCTAAATGGAGGGATGCTCCATCCTTTGCATATATAGAAACGAAATGAATTGAAACAAGAGCATAAAACACTTACTGTTTAGTCGAAGCATAATCTAATTTCTTGATATAGGTTGATTAAGAACTCTAAAACACAAAACTACATATGGATCCAGCCAATCTTTTAATTCTTGTTATTTATCTGTCTTTTAAGTCTAATTATCTTTGATCTGTAATCTGGATCTAAAGAGATAATAATGACATTAACTTCCTTATCATGTTATCTCAGCTCATTTTCAGCCTAAAATCTAGAAGTCAAGGAGTAGGGTTTTCGCAGGGCTAATCATTAGGGTTATGCTAGAGATGGAGGAAGAATTAATTGACTACTCTAAAGGTCCTTTAGTGAGAGGTTTATTTTCATAAAAGGAATTTGTCACTGCTTGAAAATGCATTATTCACTTTGCATTATACTTGGTCTACTAAGAGTGTCATGTTCTCAACAAGACGTCAATTGTTGATAAAAAATAATTTCCTTCTATTTCAATAAGAAATTCACAATTTACAAGATATGCATAGTCACAGTATTAGTATGTTACAATTTTGATATAGTCTCTTTACTTTCAAAGCTCACCCTTTTAGAGTCTTAACTTTAGTTAGGATATTACTAGCTTTACCATCACTCCTTAAACCATTGTTTCATTTCTATTATGTTGACTCATTTAATCCAAATACATAACACACCACTGCTATACCCTCTCCTTATTCTTCACATTAATCGTTTTCTCATTAGTCCTTAGGTCTCATCTTATCACCAAGTGTATCTTCTTTTCTAACGGTGTATAATTATTATCTTTAATATTTAATTTTAAACATTTTCCCAATTTATCACTTGCTACTCTTAATAAATTAAGTGTGTTCACAACTCCTTATAGGTCATTGCTTTGACCTTTACCAATCTTGTTGCTTATCTCCTTAAGAAAATTCTTCTCGATAGAAAACATCTCTTTATTTCCTTATATCGGATATTCATAATATTCCATGTCTACTTCAATTTGAAAAAGAACACATTATCAAATTGACTTTGTTTTCTCACCTCTAGTCATCATGGTTTTCTTTCCTTTAATGCATAAAATCATTACACTTGGAAATGTCGTTACTATTCCGCGACTTGGGTAAGACCCTATAAAGAAATTCACTAACTTGGATATCGGATGTAATCTACTTATCATTTCAGGTTTTAAGGCATCACAGGATAGAATTTCTTAGTCCTACTCTATGACGTCCATAATCCATGGATATAGTTAGTCACTTAAGGAAAATTTTATAATGTGACTCTCCCATTTAGAGGGAGAAACTTTTATAAATGTTGCCATGCACATAAATTATCCTATAATTGATCAATTTTATTATAGATTCACTCTTTAATCTAATGTCATTGATTTCTTATGCTGCTCTGTGAAACTTCCGCTCACTCACCTTTGGAGCTATTTTGTCAATCTCAATATTCTAAGTTGAATATGATAACTAACATTTATTATCATCATCAAATGTTTGCCATTTCATTCTATTCCTGTCTTCCCTTGGTACTATATTGATTATATCATGGTAACAGTGGAGATCAAACTTTGAAATTTTCCACTGCACTCTCTTGGTAACTATATCGTCTTGCACTCTCTTGGTAACTATATCGTCTTGTTCTAATAGTGTGTTTACTACCTTAAATGGTGGTTTCTTACCACCTTAACATATGTTTCATCCATCAATTCACCTCAAACTAGCTTAGCCTTTTATCAAGTTGACTTAAAACAGATAATCTTTAGTCCAAACATGAACTCCTTTCAAATAAAATATTTGAATTTATGCAATAAGTATTGCTAAACAGATTATATAGCACCAGAGATAGGTCAGAAGCCATTTACAAACTTCTGGGAATTCCCAGAAAGCACTCTTTCAATAGCTTCGACCTCATCCTTGTATTCATAAGTAACGCTTCATTTCTACTCTCTTTTCACATTTGTGGAGCTCTATGCAGTCCTTTTGAGACTACTACCACACATATTATGTTATTACTTGTCCTAAATGACTGCCTTACATATAGACAACATCACTTTGTTAAGAGAGATACATCTTCCTTGCCAAAATTACTTAACTCTCTCCTAGCATAGCACAGGATACTTCCGTGATGTCGGCCTCTTATTTGGCCAAGTTATGACAAAATCTATGGTATTTGATGAGGGTGGAATATTTTATAGTTGTTCTTCACTTGGTAGGAACCCCATCAATGTAGCTATATGTCACTTCATTAGTAGTGTGCCATTTATATTTTAATATTTTATTTTCATAGTTTTATGATGAAAACGGCTTAAGCGCATTCCTTCAGTATCTTGTCACTGGGTGTACTTTACTAACCTACCTTTTTAATCATTCATGGGCATTAATAATACTACTATAGATCCATCTTTGACCCAAATCTTTTAAGCACTACGGATTTTAGACTGTGGCTGAACTCCACAACAACTACCATGGAACGGTAAATAAGCCAAGTATAACCTAGGTCAACCTTAAGCACTACACTGCGAAAGTCTGAAATCGTGCTCCGATACCATGTGTAAGAACCTTAAACTTTAACTTTCAGAATTTAACCATCAATCTCAAAATACATAAGTGTAAACCTCTTAATTTTCGAAATTAACAATCATTCACAAAATTCATACTACAGAATTCAGAGGGGAATTTTTGAAACAAAATATATATCAATTGACTAATTAATACTTACCTGGAACCGTGTTTGAAGGTGTTCTTGATTTGTCATGGCTCCAACTCCTGTTACCAAACCGTCGTTTTCCTCCCAGCCTATCTGAGGTCAACCTCTCCGGTCCCCAGAGCCAGAAGACAAGTCTTCTGGCCCCCGTGCCCAAAACTCCAATAACAATCGAGAACATTCCATAACTCTTGTTAGAACTCTCGAACTCACTGCTTATGAACCACACAATTAGAACTCCTCTGACAGCATCCGGGTCAATTTTCCCATTCACTACCCATGCTCATCAAGTTTACCCCTCTTCTCATTTTATACATGAACTCCATTCCTGGTATTTATTAGAATATGATCTTTTAATAAATATCTTTGAAAAATATCTTAAAAATATTATCTTTTAATAAATATCTCAGATTTATTAAAATATTATTAATTAATAAATATCTTGGTTTTATTAAAATAGTATTATTTATTTGCATAAGTCAATGCTTTTAATTTTCTTTGAACAAAGTATTAGTTTTCATTATATTATGGTGAGTTAGGGAGTTACTCAATACTTCAATAATTCACTCCTTACTCTACACTGAGTTTCTTTTCATAATTGCTTAGTGCATGTACTAGTGTCGTACATGTGATACCTGCATATGTAGCGATCATATGCGGGTGTCATATGCATGCTAATATTTCTATGTTCCATAATTCGAGTTGGGTCGTTACAAATCCAACGCAACAAAAATCATCGAATTCTGTGGTCTACAAGCCAAGATATTAATTTTATATGTTAAGGTGGGCAAGGAGGGACATAAAGGCAAGTCAACCTTGTGTTAGAGGTGCCCTTTAGAGGGTTGTTTGATCCCCACATGGAACATATAAATAGAGACCTTGTGAGACCTCATAATGAAATATCCCAAGTGCAATCTCATCAAGAAAACACCTCTGAAATTATAGCGAAGATCTGAGGCTACCGTGGAGCAAGAAGGACGAGTTGGGAGGAATTTCTCTCTGTTTTAGGGTGTGTACTTCTTGCAGGACTAAGCCACAGGTGTAAGGAGAGGTGAGGGTATTTTATGTGCTTGTTTTGCTTCTGTTTTGGGCTGCAAGTGTGTTGATGCTACAGTAGCATGTGTGGAGATTTGTTTGAAGACCAAGAGGCCTAGTGAGGACCCTCTCACCCAACCACAGTCTCTAAGGAACCACTGCATCCTAAACAGAGGGTGTTAACCCTTGAACAATGAGCAGATCCCTTGTTGTAGTTGATCCATGAGTTGTTGAGGGCCTTGTGGAGGTGCCCAAGGACCATGACAGTTCGAAAATTGTATAAAATCCTAAATCTGGATTCCTACTGCAACAAATTTGAATTACTTCTCCTATTATTTTTCATAATTACTTCATTACAGTGAAATATCGAAATAATTACTGAAGCAGTCTACACAAATAATGCTGCAGAATAAATCTAAGTGCTGAAACAAACTGAACAAAATACAATGAAAAACATCCACATTTGACACAGTTATTTTTGGACTAAGTCCCAAGAAAAACCCAACTCGGGAAAACCGGTGCAGCAGATCTGAGGGTTTTGTATTATTAAGCAGCAGAATCTGAAGTACAACTAGGGTGCCAATATCCAGCTCACCCTTCAGAGAAAATCTCAGCAACAGAAGAAATGTGAGATATACTTCGCTATGTTAATCCCCGGCTGATCTGGTGCAGCGTTGGTGAGCCCCTCTCTGCCTCTGCGTGATGCATATGCTGCTACTGCGTAAGCCTGCGTGGGCAAACTGAAGAACTGCGTCACCTCTCCTCTGCAAACTATCAAGCTGATTTGAAACTAAGTTTTAGCCCTCCTAGCTCAGAAACCCCAGCTTCCAGCTATCTCCGAACTGAATCTAGAAGGCATTAGGTCACTTCTGCATGATTCCCTTCAGGAACTGCGTCACCCCTCCAGATGACTGTGCTGCCTCTACTGCGTCACTACTGCCTCTCTCTCTGAAATGTACTCCTGGTCCTTCTGACCAGTTACTACATCTGCCCCTCTCTGGAACTGATCACTGAATCAAAATCACTTAGCAAACCCTGCCCTAGTGATTCGATCTTGATCAAAAGTTGTGTCTCTCTCACAAGCTCGAAAATGCCAAATGCTCAACGTGTTTTCCATAGGCCCCTCACCCTCCTCCTTATAATCTTTCGTTGACCCTTCAACGGCCAAGATTAAAACATAATAAAGGGCTAAGATTAACTGGGAGATGATCCATGACTTTATCTAGAAGATTCACACTTAGTTTAATTAATACCCTTTAATTAATCAGTTTCCCTAAGTTTAGACTTAGGAAAACATTAAAAATGATTAATTAATTTAAATAAACCATCTCTAAGTGGAATTTTCCAAAATCCTTTCTGGGTATTATGGAATACATGTGTCTTAGCCTATATACAAAATTACAAGGCTAGAGCACATCCGATGCTACCATAAATCAACAAAGATAGGATTGGTAAGGGCAGCGAAGGAAGGCAGCAAGTCTAGAAGGGCAACACGATCTTGGACAGTGATTTGGGGTTGTTGTTCTGTGCCTTAACCAGTCCTATGCATGCACAGATCCCGAGGACAAGAGTAGACCAGCAGTATGTTGGAAAATGTGCTCTCTTGTCGATGAGATTTGATAGGAGGATGGTGTCCTAGGAGAGCACTAGTTGATGGAGTTTGTTGGCAGCGAAGAGGAGGGGTTTCCTAGATGATTGAATGCCCTAACTAGGAGAAGATGCTACAACAAGATTGGTCACTCGTGGTCTGTTCGAGGGCAACGTGAGAGTGGACCAAGTGTGAACGTGGATTGAGCATTTATGGTTTGTTGGAGGACAACGTGATAGTGCCCAAGTTGGAGCTCGGTGTGCACCATCTTCATGGACTTAGGTGGTTGCTAGAGTGGCAGAAGTTGAGCTTAAGGTCTGATCAACCAGGAGCGGTTTTAGTAGCCAGAGACTTGTGTGTAGAGAAGGGCTTCTGCAGCAGATGATGGGCAGTCCTCTTAGCCCGTGCTCATTGTGGGAGAAGGATATCTTGTAGCTATGTTGCCAGGAAACATGAGGACAAGAACGAGAATGGGGATGGGTGCGACATTTTTTGAAACAAGGTGCGTGAGTTCGACGGGGGTATATATATATATATATATATATATTTTCCAACTTTAAACATGAAAACTAAAATATTTATGATTTAAACTTTAAAGATTTGAACATTCAACATTCACGTTGAAATTTCAAAATTTCTAGCTTGATATCGATTGCAAATTGTAGTTTACACATACTTGTAAATATGGCCCCATGCCAATTTCGTCCAAAACTCTGGTAGTAAAAAAGAAGGCCAAATGACACATTTTTGGCAAAAAAATGTAAAAAAAAACACAGTTAAAAGAGTGATTAGAAAAGCAAGTGATGTCGGTTGGCCATGAGAATGTGGAGATTACAGTAAAAAAACAAGAGTTTGGAATAGTAGTATATGGCAATAGACTGTTTATTGTGGTTGCTTCAAGATTTTAATACTCGTCATAAGGAAGCTTTCCCATTTTTGACATCATGGGTTGATTTACTATTTAGAATTAAATTTTAATTTCCTAATTTTGTTATGCAAACATTGAAGTTTGAACACAGAAATTAGAATCAATTCATGCCGCACGATGAATCTTCAAGAGCTAACTGTGAATCTTCAAGCAAGGATTGCATCTGTGTGGGAACCTCCAGTCCCCTGCACACACACCAGCGAATGCCCAAAACACACCAAGAAATGCTCGTCGTCTCAATGGTCAAACTGAATGGTTGCTGTCTCAAATGGAATGTCGTCGTCGAAGAGTGAAGTGATTTTAGGTTTCACAAGTTATGTATTCACCTATTGACTTTCCACGATTATTTTATATTTAAATTTAATTCAAAAACCGTTCAACAAGGAACCCTAAACAACCTAATTTTCGGGTTCCAAGTACCCATTATCAGGGTTCCAAGTAACCTAAACGTCAAACGCCCTCAAAAAAATTTAACGAAGAACCCAGTTGTTGGTAGAAGAACCCAATTCTTATGGGTTCGTTTCAGAAGAACCCGTCCCCGAATCGGCTTCTTGGGGATGAGAACCCCACCCCTAGGTTCACGAACCCATGCAACATAGTCTTGCAGTGATAGGTGGCAGTGTGAAAATTTTTGAATCTTCTAAACAGAAATCCTACTGCAGAAAATCTGAGTTACTTCTCCTACTTGTTTATTTAACTTTACAAGTTATTTTTTGAATTATTCATGAAAACATCGAAGAAAATACATTGCATCCTACACAATTATATAGATCAAGTACTGAAGAATAAGCAATCATGTAGACAAAGGAAACGGAATTTTACGGACAAATGTCCCCAGAAAAACCCAATGAGGAAAAACCGGTGCAACAGCTCTTGATGGTTTTTATTATTATGCAAATTTCTGAATACAAACTAGGGTGCCAATGTGGCTCGCCCAATAGAGAATTTCCTCGACAGAAGTACCTCTATCCGGAGACAAATATTATGGTTGATCCAGCATTAGAATGAAGAACCCCACAGGTGCCTATGCAGTCCCCAGCAAGCTCTGTGTTGAGACTGTATCACCCTTCTTCGTGGTTGTGTCACCCCTTTGTTATCTCCTGAATCTGAGCTTGATTTGCCTCTTTACAAATGTATTATCGGCCTTAGATTCGAAATCCCACTATCGAACTACCCCTCACTACACTACAAGCTCACTTCGAAATTCTCAGCAAACTACGCCCCAGAATTTCAACTTCGCTCAAGTGTTGCCACTCTGTGTATCTTCTCCAACTGACCCTAAGCCATCATTTAATACTTTTTCAGTTGACGAATCAACGACCGTGATCTAATCTCTAATCGACGACTAGGATTAGAAAAGACTTGATCATCATGACTTAGAACATTCTCACCCACATGTTAAATTAATTCACTTTAATTATTTAATTTCCCTAAGTTAGACTTAGGGTCTCCATTAAAATAATTATTTATTTGAATAACTTAAGCTCCAGGTGGAATTTCTCCAAACGATTTCTAGGTCTTGGAGATCTTATGTGTTCTAGCCCCTCCACAAAGTTTCGGAGCTAGAGCACATCTGATGCTACCCAAAAATGAACACTCCCTCTTAAAGAGGAATGTGCTCTAGCAACACTTCAACCTAAAGCATGACCTTGATCCATGGGATCAATCCTCTGCGTTGTTGATGCTCGACTATAGCCCCTATCCACTGCATTGTTGCCTTCTGTACTGCTACCCATGTAACTTCCACTGACACTACCTCATTTGTACTGCAGCTCTCTCTCAAATGTTGCATCATGCTGCCCATCGCACTGCTACTGCTAACTACTGCACTGCAACTCAGGTGGTGAGAGTTAAGCAACTGAAACATCTCAAAGACATGACATACAAATCATTCTGAGTGCACCTCGATACTGAAGCACCCTCTGTTGCTAATCTGCGGTAACCCTATAGAGCTTTGCGTTGACCCTCTAGAGCTCTGCGCTGCTGCTGCTCTACACTGCGTGAGCACTGCCTCTGCGTTGTTGAAATCCCAACAACCTCTGCGATGTTGCCACGCTGTTGTTGCCTCTACTCTGCGATGCTCAAGACTTCAGCATCCTAGCTCATCCAATGCTGTTCCATTATCCTCCGCACCAATTGACTCCAGTCATCTTGTTACTGTCATTAAGGACTCTTGTAGCGCGTATGTGATCCAAGAGTTTGAGACACCTCAAGGATCATGCCCTTTCACACTGAAGCTCAAAAGGGCTATAGATCAATGTCGCCCAACCTCTTTTCTCGAGGTACATGAGCACTCATGACAACATCGTCATCAATCCCATCATCACCCTTCTCTCCAGCAGCCTTCGAATCGCATTCTTCCTTGCTCTTCTTTTTCATAGGACATGTTGTGGTGAAATGTCCTAATTCTCCACACTTTAAGCTTTTGACCTTAGTTGAGAGTGTTGCATCTTCCTCCTCCTCCTTCTTGATCTTGATCCCTCTGCTGTTGATGCCCGCCTTGGTCATCCTCCTGATCTCTTCTTGTCGAAGAGCTGCCCACATGTTTTCCAACCTCGGAAGTGCTGCTCTACCCAAAATGCCTTGGACAAAGTTCTACCACTCATCGATAACTGCATTCAGAGCAGTCCTCACCATAAGACCTTCATTAAGTGTGGCCCCCACAGCAACCAACTGATCACGGATCGCCTTCAATCCCAAGTAGCCGGACACTCCTAAAATGCCCTCGTATCCCCGAATCCCCGTGTCGGACACCTCTAGGTGTCGGATTCGGCCCCAATTCGAAGGACACGGAGTGTCCAAACAGGGTACGGTTGGGACACGGCGTGTCCGAAAAGGGACACGCCCTGTCCCAACCGTACCCTGTTCGGACACTCCGTGGCCACTCCTGCCAGGTACGGCCGGGCCCGCGGCAACCAAAATGCGCGATTTTTTTTTATAAAGTGTGGCTTTTCTTTCATATTTTCTCACCTATTTCATTTGTGTTTCATTTGTGAAGTGAAAAGGAGAGCAAGGAGCAAGTGTGTTCTTTCGAAGAGATTCGGGCATCCGGTAAGTGCATTGTCCCTCTATATTTTGCATTTAGTTTGTTGTTAGTGTTTGCATGTGCATATGTTTTATATATTTAGTTGTTTTTGTTTATTTTTTACAGTATTTATGGCTCAATCAAAGGCAGCCAGACAGGGGCAAAGAAAGGGGAAGAACGTCCCCATTGGAGATGCCCCTCCTGTCCCTCTTTCATCACAGTCTGCAAGTATTCCATCCATTGGAAGTGGGGCTGCAACAGTAGCTTCATCCTCTCTCAGGTGACTTCATCCTCTTGTTGCGAGAGGAATTGGAGCACATATGGGAATTTGCATAGTGTGAAGAAGAGCAGGCTTGAGCAGTCCAGGGCAGAGACAATGGTGTATGTGCACACCAACCTTCGTCTCATCTACAGGCAGAGGGAGGAGTGGTTGAAGGGAAAGACAAAGATGTGGGATGTCTTTCCTGATGATATGGGTCTGGACAGCAGTGTTGAGTTGGCATTAGCCAACTTGGATCTCAATGCGCTAGTGCTAGAGCCTGTCAGATTTGATGATGGATTAGAGGGGTCATCCTCCACACCAGCAGATGCAGAGATGATAGAGGAGGAGGATGCATCAGAGGCAGAGGAGAGCAGTGGTGAGCATGATGATCAGGATTTCGACAGTGATGCTGATTATGAGGATTGATGACTCTGACTCATTGAGGCTTCAGGCTTGTAGTCTTGTAGATAGTAGTTGATTTTGTATTTTCTATTTCTATTTGCCATTGGCAGTGTTGTTATGTAACACATTTTGATTCTAATGACTTGATGAAAAAACTACAGTATCTTACTATCTTCAATCTTGTCTTTCTGAGTCAATTTGACGATTGTATCATGTATACAGTATGGTGTATCAATGTATCATTGTAATTTGTATTATAGTATCAATGATGATGTATGACTCATGAATATCTAATATCTATGTTTGAATCAATGAATTTTGTATGAATTTGTGCAAAAAATATCTAATTTTAAATATATTAATATATATATATTTTTTAAAATATATATATATATATTTTTAATAAAATAATATATAACGTAACGTGTCCCAGAAGTATCCTGTTCTGGGGTCACCGTACCCGTGTCCGACACTTCGTATCCCCGTGTCCCCGTATCCCCGTATCAGGTGACTTAGCTTCAATCTAATGAGGAAAGGGTCGATCTCTTCTCCCTTCAGCATCTGAAATAATCGAAATTGATTCTCAAGAAGCATCCTCCTCTTAAGAAAAGTCCCCTGATACAATGTGGTCAAAGAAGTCCACATCTCATGTGTTGGGTTCTTCTCAGCGATGTGTGGACCACATGATCCTTGACTCCATCCATGATCAAGCGTTTAGCCTTTGATTGACCTTCCTCGTACTTCTTGAGGAAGATCTATAGATTTGCCTCTCTGCAAATGTATTCTCGGCCTTGGATTCAAAATCCTGCTGCCGAACTGCCCCTCACTGCATTGCAAGCTCACTCTAAAATTCTCAACAAACCACGCCCCAGAATTTCGACTTAGCTCAAGTGTTGCCACTCTGTGTATCTTCTCCAACTAACCCCAAGCCTTCCTTTAATACTTTTCCAATTGATGAATCAACAGTCGTGATCTAATCTCTAATCGATGGTTAAGATTAGAAAAGACTTGATCATCGTCACTTAAAACATTCTCACCCACATGTTAAATTAATTCACTTTAATTATTTAATTTCCCTAAGTTAGACTTAGGGTCCCCATTAAAATAATTAATTATTTTAATAACTTAAGCTCCGGGTGAAATTTCTCCAAATGATTTCTGGGTCTCGGAGATCTTATGTGTTCTAGGCCCTCCACAAAGTTTCGGAGCTAGAGCACATCCGATGCTACCCAAAAATCAACAAGCAGCCCTTTGCCCTATGTTGGTCTTCATTGGAGCAGCGCAGGAAGACCATAGTCGACTAAAGTCCCTAAGTAGCTGAGGAGCAACAATGGGCAGTTGTGAGTTGTTCACAAACATAATTTTGAGTTGTCAACAAGAGTCTCGATGTGTTGATGCATTGGTGGACGAACGATCAACCAGTGAGCAGATTGGGTAGTCGAGGTTCAGTGGCCAGATGGACTTGGATCGTTGATAGAGGCAGTGTTGCAAATCGGGAAACGAAGGACTGAGCAGGTACAGAATACGAAGGACAAGAGGTGTGAGTGCATGCTACATCAGCCAGATGGTCAGAGAATCTTGTTAAGGGCAGATTGGTTGTCGATGGAATGACACCAAGCCCCAGTTTTGTATTGTTGTACTAGTGCATGTATGAGGGCCATTATCCCTAGTACGCGAGCCCTAGATTGTTGTATTATTCAGTTTGATTAATATAACGAAGTTGGGTTGAAAATTGTAAAAATTTGTCTATATTTTGTGCACTACTAGATTTAATGTTGTTTATATTACGTTGTGCAAAGTAGTTCTGTTGTGATCTTTGGTTTGGTAGCTTCAGTGATTTAAGATTCTATCGCAGACACCATGATCAAGTTAAAACAAAAGTCTTTTGGAATATGGATGTATGCGAGACACCTAAAGGTTCGAAGATGGTCTACACATGGCTTCTTCCCTGTGAATGCTTCTTCTGGTGTCATATTATCAAGGATTCTATGAGGACTTCTATTTTGTATATACATTTTTGTCATCGTTGCTTCTCCCCATAGAAACATTGGTAGATCTTGATCAAATATCATACTTCGTATGCATTCTTTAATGGTTCTATTTTTCCTTTCAGCAACTCCATTCTGCTCGGGGTTGTAGGGAACAATGAGCTCCCTCTTAATACCTGCTTCTTTACAATATGCAATTGATTCTTTTGAAGAGTATTCCCCTCCATTGTCGGATCTCAAAGTCTTTATCTTTCTTTCAGTTAAGGTTTCCACTTCAGATCTAAATTCCTTGAACTTTTCAAATACTTCGTCCTTTGTCTTGAGAAGATAGAGCCATGTCTTTCTACAGTGATCATCAATGAAGGTCACATATTAAAGATGGCCTCCAAGAGATTTGTTAGATATTGGTCCACACACATCCGAATGAACAAGGTCTAATATCTACTTAGACCTTGTATCACTGCTTGTAAAAGCTTTCCTTGTATTATTTCCCAAGGCACATCCCTTGCATACTCCTTCATGATCTTCCTTGATGTTGGGGATGCCCTTTACCATTTGACTAAGAGAGGGTATTATCATGTAATGAATATGCCCATATTTTCTATGCCAAAGTTCGATAGGATTGATCTCCATGTGAACTAGGGCTTGAGGAGATGGTGTTATAACTCTATATAGCCTTCCTTCACGAACTCCAACAACTTTTTCCTTTTCAATGCTTGGATCTTTTCCCCAAACCAGAACTTTTCCATCTACAAATGCAACCCTATCTCCTTTATCTTCTAAACAAGAAATGGAAAGTAAATTATTTTTCAAACCTGGAACAAAGAGTATGTTGTTGAGATGTAGCTTTGCTCCACTTTCCAGCTTCAATGATGTAGATCCAAGGCCCTTGACTGCATAATTGTTGTTGTCTCCTACATCCACTGCATGAGATGATGGTTCCCTTGAAAGAGTATGAAGTTGTCCACTTTCTCCTGTCATATGTCTTAATGCTCCTGTTAATTTTGAGCAACTAGGTCCGAACTCCATGTTGCACTGCTCATATGACAAAGGTCATATTTTTGTTGGGTTCCTCTTTTGGAGAGGTACAAGATTGATCGGATGAGCAGAACATTGATTTTGAATGTATTTTCCACATGTGCAGGGTCGGCCAGATTTATCCCACATGCCTAAGAGATGTGTCACACACCCTCATTGATGAATATAAATTGGAGAGACTTGGAGGTCATTTTCTCATCATCTCATAACACATTCTCTCATTGTGATCTGATTGGTTCGATAGCCTTTGGAGGCTTGTTTCCCTCACACGTGTGGAGCAAAACTATTGTTTTCTGCGCTGATCTGTTTAGGGCTTTCTGTTTTCTGCGCTAATCTGTTTAGGGCTTTTCTGCTGCAGCATTGATTGTGTTCAACCCTTGGTCGTTTGACCTCAATCTTCTACAGAAATTCCAATTTTAGGAGGTCGTACTGTTGGGCACTAAAATCGAGGAATTTCGGGATGTTTAACCGAAACCCTAGTTTGTTGTGTTGACTTTTCTGCTGCTACCTGCATTGACTTTTTTGCATTGTCCCTAGTTTGACTTGTGTTGACTTGTGAAGAGCTGTCTTTGAGGGCTGTGGGTGTGACACATGAAAGTTTTGGCTGACCGAGAAAGACTTTGTTGGCTGAAGCATCTTGTTGACCGTCGTAACGCAACAATATCTCATATCTTTGCTGGACATAAGGATTTGTAAATCTGATCTATATTCGGCTTGTCTTCTATTGATCTATTATTGTGTTCTATCAGCATTTTACTTTCAACTTTATATGGTTGCTATTTTGTATTGGGCCTAAGAAAGATTGAAGTAAAAGTGCATCAAGCATAGAACACCATTGTTATCTAAATTTACAGCTCCACTATCAATGATCCATGCGTTGTCATCATGGAGAGTACCTGTAAGTGCAGCCAAGAATCCTTCACTCTTGACTTTCCTAGATAGATTGTAGATGATTCTTCCAAACCAGCACCTTGCAATTCTCACGATATTGAGTCTCATCTTCAAGTAACTTGCCATAGAGGGAGTAACTTTTTTTTCTACGTTGCATGGGTTCCCGCACCCAGGGGTAGGGTTCCCGAACCCGTCCTGGGTTCCAGTCCCCACGTATCGGGTGCTGGACAGGTTCTTCTCAGAAGCACCCTAAAGAACCCGGTTCTTCATGGAAGAACCCGGTTCTTCATGGAAGAACCTGAGACTTCCCACACAAAATCAGGGTTCTTTTGCCGATTTGGGGACGAAGAACCCCGAAAACGGGTTCTTTTCGAGTTCTTCGACGACAAGTTTGGTTTAAAAAAAAAAAAAATTATTTTATGAAATTCGACTATTTCTAATCGCTATTAAGATTAAAATTTAAGATTTTTTTATTAAAATTAAAATTAAATAACTCTCGACTATTCTTATTGTGAATTTTTTTTTTGTGTTAACACTTAAAAACTTACCCACTCGGACTCCGCAACCCACAACAATCGTTACCTCACCTCACCACAACTCACCCTCACCACACATAGTCTTACTAATTCCATACCAAACTAACTGATTTGTTATAGAACCAGTATCCAAACTGGTTCACAGGATTTTAGGGTCAAACAGGTCGATTACAGTTCCGGTTCAACCATTTTTTAAAACACCGCTCTTAACTGTATTATTATGTAACACTGCATAATAATATTATTAGTACAAGACATGATTTGGTAATGGTCATGACTCGTACCCATCATCTGTGTCTAATCATTGGATAGAAAATATATCTAATAACTAAAGAATTTAGCAAAGCTTGTCATTTCCTACCCTAGCCTAGTCCCCCTCTTAGCACAAACCAATCAATAACTATAAATTCCAGTGAATCTCTCAGTTGCCTCCCTTATCCCAGCCCTCTCCTCTTATCACAAGTGACTCTCTTGATAACATCATCAAACTTAGTATTGGCAACTTCACAATGACTAAGGGAAATACAAGCTCCCCCTTTATCTAAAGATCGCCTTATCTTCAACTTTCTACCCATGGTTTTGTTAGCTTGCTCTCTCTGTTATGGCATTGCTTGCTCTGTGCCTTCCTCTCCAAGGTTGTGCTTAACTTTAATCATATTAATATGTAAACTCTAATTTGCACTTGATATCAAACTAGTAATTTTGAAATTTCAATGTATTATCAATTTTAATTTAATTGAAGAGTCAAGACTAATATGGTATATCATTATGTGAATGTTGAATGTTCAATGATGTGCATGTTTAAATCTTTGAAGTTTAAACTTTAATTTTTAAATAAAAAATATTTTAGTTTTCTTGTTTTATACAAATTCACACACACACACACACAGATATATATATATATATATATATATATATATATATATATATACCCCCGACGAACCCACACACCCTGTTTCAAAAAGTGTCGTCCCCGTCCCCGCACCCACGTTTCCTAGCAACGTAGCTTTTTTTCCAAAATATTCTCCCATATAAACTACCCACAGGTGGTCGGTAACATGCATCACTTCAATGCCTTTAAAATTTGAATTTCAAGAAGAATTCTAGGCAAGAAAGATCCCAAGAGGCCAAAATTGTAGAACTTTGAAGAGGCCTAATCTTCAATCTCCAATACTGATTTATATATGGATAATGGACAACAATGTGAAATAGTCATATACAAGAAAGCAATTATGCAAGCACAAGAGAAGATTGTGGAACTATACAAAGTTTATACACTTCAATAAAAATATAATGTTTTTATAAAGCTACATAGAATACTGTCAATTGGGCTTACTCAGGTGGTTGGGAGAAATGTGTTATCCTCCCCACCTGGGTTCAATTCCTGCATGTTACGTGTTGAGCTCATAATGAGTGTTTCTTGTAATGGCTTCGAGCAGTCCCTCAAGGACTGAAACATGTATATACCTCATATGGAATATAAAGATATTTCTCCTGGGAAAAAATATTAAAAAAAATAAAAAGTTGCATAGAATACAAAGCATGGGTTGGAATCAATCAATTGAGTGTTTAATGATTTACCAATTTGCAATTACATAATGGTATCTCGATTCTCAACGTTAGGTGGAGCGGTAAGTAAAATATCTCCCAACCTACTAAAGCTGTGGGTTTCGTTAACTTCTCCAAAGCATAGCAGTTATTTTTTCCTCCAAAACAGTGGGACTGGAGCTAGATGGGGTTTGCTCCAATCATGACCGAATATCAACATGTATGTTTGGAATCGTGCAGTTGGCTTCTTCCATTATTTTTTCTTTGAACACAATGGCATCTCTAAAATCAAGGCTTTCACATACTTGACATATGTGTTCTTTCAAACAATCAAATGTAAGCAGGACTTGACTTACAGCTAGCCTCCGAAGAAGAATACCTGTCGTACAAAACAGAAGTCTGGTTCTAGGATTCCTGTAATGAATAAAGGGTAATATATGTTAGTTTACCAATCGACACCAATATTAAATATGCTTATCTACAATCCAATAAAAATGGTATATAAACTGAATATATAAATTGTACCAACTACTGCAGAACTTATATTTGTGGGCAAGAAGAAAATAATAGGCCATACCGTATACATTATGATCATAACCATGAAAATAATGATGCTTTTCACTACAAAATGGCAGATCAAAATGAATATTCACTAAAAACTAACATCTTTTCTAAAGTATGTGCACTTTCATTTGACCATGCAAACTTACTACATGGTGAGAATCAGCAAGTAGTTTCAAAAGGAATTTACATGCAAAGAAGGGAAATTGATCTAAGTATTTCAAACAGATTATATGCAAGAAAAAAAAAAAGTCAAACAATATTTAATTTTTCCAGAGAAAATAGAAGATCAAGAAAATTAAAGGGTCATCAGTATGTCAAAAAACAATTTTCCACCAGGAGACTGAGAATACATAGCTTATAATCGCAATAGATATAACTTCCTATTATGCTATTTAAGCACTTCAGAGATAACTTATTTCCAGTATGTGGAGCTTCCTTGAAGATCACTTGTACAAGTATCTGTCAAATAATGCCGCCAAACTCCTTTTCACAATATAAATTGAAAATGGCAATGCAACAAAGGAAACTGGGATCTTCAAACAATAATGTAACACACTCTCAAAATAGCTTCTTGCTAATTATATTTCTTAGAGATACAACCAAACACGCATGTAAACATTGTCAAACTCAAAAAATCCCTATATTCCAGAAAAGAAGTTGCAACATGTAGGAGAAACATTTGTGCTTCTTATAATGTAATGTCTTCGATAGCCTCATTCATTCACCAATTTTAGTAGGACAATGGATAAACAATTTTCAACAACATACAAATGCACATATGCTTCATAGCACAAGCACTGAAAAGCAAAAAGATACAATCTAATGACTTTTGACTTCTACATAACAGCAACAGATGTAATTAATAAAGCGTATGAAGAAATTGACATATAATTAATGAGACGATCAATCCAGCCATAAAAAGCCAGCAGTCTTGTGGATTTCCAGCTAAAAACTGCACGGTCAAAAGCTTGGGAAGGGTAGCCATCCAATCAGATCAGAGAGCAGGAAACTATCCCCAAAAATCAATCTTTTGCTTAAAAAACATGAAATGAACAAGAAAAGGAAATCACCAAGCTTTATCAAGGCGAACTTGATAACCAACCAAAGATCCATAAGATCCTGGTGGCGGCTCACATCGCTCATCTGCCACTCTTTCTGCAACAGAAATTGCCTGAAAAATGAAGATAGTTTTGTCAGCTCCTTCAATGCAAGATGCATTAACATATCTATAAAGAATGATACATATATAAATAAATATATATCATCTGATTTGAACCCACAGAAAATAATCTCCATGATAACCCTCAACAAAATGTATGAAACAGGTAGCTGTGTGAACAATCAATGGAACTAGTTCAGAGGGAAATAAGGATTAATATTGGTGGGAGTGGGAATGAATTTTGGGAATGCAAGTGAATAAGGGGAACATAATACTTGTACTATAGCTGTACTTTGTTAAAATAATATAAACACACGGGCATAATATGTGGAAAGACCAAACAGATATTAAATCCCTTCAATGTACCAATTAAAAACAAAAGTGGTATATATATGTGTGTGTGTTATATATGTGTGTGTGTGTGTGTATGTGTGTCTGTCAACTGGGGTTATCTCAGGTGGTTGGGCGGAATGGCTTTATCTTCCCCAACAAGGTTCAAATCTCCGCTAGTGACATGATGAGCTATAATGCCTTGATAAATATTGTTGTAATGGCTCTGTGCCTATGAACTCTTAAGAGAGTATACCTGTGGGCTGGTCTGGTACCAGCAACCCTAAGTTGCAGGAAACGCTGGCCCTAGGCCCGTTTCTCCAAAGAAACGAAACCGAAATGCAGAAAAGTGTGCCGTATGGCTGGAAACGCGTTTCCTGGCCATACAGCAGCGTTTCCTCTTCCGTACAGCGCAATTTTTCAATTTTTTTAATTTTTTTTTCAATTTATGCAATTTAATATTATTTAATTCTTTTCTATTAGGTATTGGATGCATCTAGAAGGGTTTCTAAAGTTATAAAAAGGGGATTGGCCTCATTCTCTCATCACACAAATTGAGCAAGTCGATTCACTTGGTGAAGAGCGATTTTGGAGAAGAGGAAGGAGGAAGAGACTAGTGCTTCAGCTTGGGTGTTTTCACCATTGAGCAAAGAAGATTTCAGCAGCAAGAGAAAGAGATTTGAGGAGCAGATTTGGAGTGCGAAGTTTCCAACTACGGCATTCTTGGTTTTTGGCTTAGCTGCAGCCATATTTCTCTTGTTTTTTCTGGCATTTTGGGGTAGCTTCAACTACAAAAAATTATTTTGGGTAAGAAGCATTCAATTTCTTTGTTTTTTTGTCATTGTTTTGTCTATTTTTCAAGGGATTATGCTACCACAATTTTCAAAAACTTTTTTTATTTATAGATTTGTTTTTTTATTTTTTTTGCAGCAATGGCTTCTTCCATCCAAGGTTCAAGTGCAAACCCCAAGGCCAACCCAAGGGCTGAATATTATCATCTTTGGAGGCATGTTGAGAAGCTGCAAAGATGTGGAGGTGGTGGTTCATGGGAATGGCGGTGTACTCTTTGCAATAATTGTTACAAGTGCTCTTACCCAAGAGTGAAGGCACATCTTTTGCATGGAGGAGGACAGGGGATTGTAGGTTGCATGAAAACATCAGACCCTATAGCAAGGAGGGAATATCAAAGAGAGCAAGATCAGGCTGATGGAATCAAAAGAAAGCATGATGATTTTAGTCAAGCAACTAAAAATCCAGCAAACAGTGAGCCAAGGATTGTAATTGAAGCAAGGAAGAGGAGAGGCAGTGGCACTCAACAACCAGAACAACCACCATCCAGAGGGGCATCTGGTACTGTTCAAGATAGCAGGATTGTTATACTGGTGAATGTGCAAGGAAGAGAAGAAGTTGATTCCAGAGTGGCTCGGTGCATCTATGCATGTCGTCTCCCATTCAATGTTGTTCGCTCCCTTTACTGGCAAGATATGATAAGAGCAGTTAACAAAGCTCCTCAAGGGTACAAGGGGCCCAACTATGAGAAAGAACTCAACTTCTAAAAAATGAGAAGGATATTGTCGAGAATGTGCTATCACCAATTCGTTCTTCTTGGACTAGCTCTGGGGTTACCATAGTCTCAGATGGATGGACAGATACAAGCGTAGACCATTGATAAACATCATTGCCAATTCACCAAAAGGAGCAATGTTTCTAAAGGCAGAAGACTGCTCGGGAGAGGTAAAAGATGCACAATTCATTGTTGATGTCATTATCAAATCTATTGAACAGGTTGGTCCTAACAAGGTGGTGCAAGTTATCACAAGATAATGCACAGGTATGCAAAGCTACAGGTTTGATTATTGAGGGGAGGTATGACCACATCTTTTGGACACCCTGCATTGTCCACAATCTGAATCTGATCTTAGAGGAGATCGACAATAAAGTTCCATGGATAAAGGAACTCACAAGGGAAGCAAGGGAAATTGTGAAAATCATCACCAACCACCACTAGTCTCAAGCAATATTTTGAGAGTACTCCAAATTGGAGTTGTTAAAATTTGTTGAGACAAGATATGCCTCAAACTTCATAATGTTGCGCCGCCTTGTTGAGGTTAAGCAAGCATTAGTGTCTATGGTGGTGAGTCAGCTTTGGGTCGAGTGGAGACAAGCAGATTCAGAGCGGGGAACTGCGGTGCGTAGATTGTGCCTTGATGAAGATTGGTGGAGCAAGGTAGATTTCTTCCTACTGTTCACAAGCCCTGCATTTGAGCTTCTTCGGCATGCTGACACCAACCAACTTTTCTTAGGAGAGGTATATGATGGCATAGATTCCATGGTTGAGAAAACAATGGAAATTATTTCACAGGAGTCACCACAGCTTTTGTTTGTAGATGGTCAATTTACCGAATTAATCAAGAGAATCATTGTTGACATGTAGAACAATCTCAACACTCCATTGCATACTTTAGCACATGCCTTGAACCCAAAATTTTATGATGAGGAACTTATTGCTCAAAGCAATGGGAAGAGAAAAGCACCCCATAAGGATAGAGAGGTGGCTAATGGGGTGAAAAAAGCCCTTACGAGAATTTTTCCAGCTCATCTACACAGGGAGGTGAAGGAAGAATTTGCCAGTTTTGTTGCAGGTATAGATGATTATTCAAATATATCATCTTTGGAGGAGAGAAGCACCATGAATCCAGTTAGGTGGTGGATTTGTCATGGAGCAAATGGTGTACATTTGCAAAACCTTGCCATTCGCGTCCTTTCACAAGTGGCAAGCTCTTCATCAGCAGAAAGGAATTGGAGCACCTATGGTTTTATTCATTCTGTGAAGCGCAACAGGTTGGGCTCACAGAAGGCAGAGGATCTTGTTTATGTGCACTCCAACCTTCGACTTGCATCTCGTAGGGGTCCAGAATATGGCAATGGTTCTTCTAAGGAGTGGGATGTGGAACCAGAAAATCCTGATTTGGATCTCTCTCTTGTTGCCTTGAATATTGAGGACCAGGATCATAGAAGTGGAATTGGCCAAACATCTTCTTCAGCTACACCATCCACTGCTAAGCATGCTTCTGTTGTTATATTTGATGAGGATTCTGATAATGAGTATTAGTCTTTTGACTTTATTGTACTTGCAGCCTCATATATATAATAAAGGTTGATTTTGACATTTTGATATACAATAAAGGTTGGTTTTGGAGGTTCCGATATTGCTATTTTCATTATGTGTCCGTTATCAATGATCATTCATGAGTAAATGTGTTGTAACTTGTAAATTTGTAATAGTTTATGCTTTGAATTTATGATTTATCCTGTATGTTTTAAACTTGTATGATTTCACAGAACATTTCTTAAATGTCCTAAATTATATATATACCGCGTTTCCCCATTTCCAAAATTTGGGGAGGTCGCGTTTCACTTCGCTTCCCGTTTCGGAAACTCGTTTCTCTTTCCTCGTTTCGTGCAACCTTGCAGCAACCCCACTCTACCTGGAATGAGAGGGTGGCTGATTTATTTCCTCGGAAATAAAAGAATTAAAGAATAAATAAAAATAAAAAATAAAATATATATATATATATATATACTACATGTGTTTGAGTGTGTGTGAGTCACCTTCATTTAATCCTCTGAGGAACATATTGCTTATTACAGGTTAAAAGTGTCTCTAAATACATACATGTCCTATGTTCTAGCGTTACATAACCTCACAAGAGTGGCAAGTGCCCACTGCCAATGGGCAGGTTTCCCCTTTGATCCAAAAGTGCAAAAGAAATTGCATTTGCGTGGGGCATAGGGACTTCAACCAATTGCGAGATAGAAGCTACAGTTTATACAAAGGCCTAACAATTTTGAAAACAATAGGGTTGGACTAGTGTTATCAAAACTGAAACAAGTTTTGCCAAAACCAGCGAGTTTAACCAGTTTACAAGGCTTGCCAGTTCAAATCAAGGGTCTTAACTGCATATCGCCAGTTCCATATTGAACCAGCCAGTTGTGCATGGAACTGGCAGACTCTATAGTCTTTATGGAACTAATCTTTAATGACTAAATCAACCAATCTTATACAGAACCAGCCGTTTGAAGGAATACACAGGTCGATGTGTGGGAGAACAAAAATTACCCCCTGTTACAACAAAATATAGCACCCCATATGATATAAAGTTCCAAGCATCAAGGAGTTAGTCTTGTGCAGCTTAGTAAGATTACTCATTGTCACCATAGTAGCTCCTCCACTCACTTTTGGTCAGCTCTTCTCCAACTGAAGGGGGGTTTCCCTAAGGATAGAATTTTAAGCTATATTGCAGGAAACGTTGCACAGAGGTCCGTTTCAGCGCAAAAACGAAACGAAAACGTGTTTCAACTTTCACCGTACTGTACGGCCAGGAAACGTGTTTCCGTCTGTACTGGGCCGCTTCACGTTGGAGAAACGTGCCCAGTACAGAAGGAACGCATTTCCAAGTTGTACGGGCGCGTTTCGGCATTTAAACTCATTTTTTAGCTTTTTTTTCAGTTTGTGTTTTATTATTTTTTTAATCGTTTTTATTTTTTTGTTTTAGGGCAGCCTAATGTTCAAGCTTATGGCCCTAGTGTTGATATGCAGTTCATAGTAATGTTAAATTCTTAAAGTAAAAGCATGAAAATGAAATAATTTAAGTAAACATCCTGAGTCACTTTTACTTAAATTTTTAACATTACCATGAAATGACTCGGGATGTTTGAGAGTGGTTTCGCCCTAATTGGATTTCATATGGAGAAAATCGAATTTTATATCTCACTCAAAATCCAGCAGATTTATCATTTTTTCAGGATTTCAGGATTGGGGGGATTGCAATGTTTCCATTGGATTTTGTCATGTACTAGGGTATGGAACTTGTATTTAATCAAGAGAGCCAAGCCCTCTATGCAGGGGAAACTCCCAATAATCAAGAGCACCTAGGGTACTAGGGTATGGAACTTGCATTTAATCAAGAGCACTAAGGCCATTCGACTATGCAAGAGGAGACTCCCAATCAAGCACAAGACACGAAATTAGAAACTTTTCGTGGCTGATTTTGGATATTGCCATTTTCATTATGTGATCATTCATGAGTAAATGTGATCTAAATTTAAAGACTTATAGTTTATGCATTGACATTGAATAATTTAATCATAATGTAATAAATTATAATGTATCATGTATGCTTTATGATTGCACACACACACACACACACACACACACACACACACACACACATATATATATATATATTGTGTTTCCCCGTTTCCAAAATTTGGGGGGGTCACATTTCGTACCCATACCCGTTTCCCCGTTTCGTGCAACTTAGATTTTAAGGCTATAAAGTCAAGGCACAAGGTGAATTGTTCAAGAGTAAGCCCAAACATAACAAATGGTTGTAGCATGGGTGACAGAATGAATGGTGTGAGAACTCCAAAGATGATAGAAAACCCCAAGACCAATGCCCAATCAAATCTTCAGCAACATGGAGTTGAGGAAATATGGTTCTAAGAGGGTGAATGCATGAAGATGCAAGGCAATAATGGCTGCTATGCATGCCACAAATCAGCCTTAACTCGCTGAAAACAATTACTTTCGAAGGCTAGCGAGGTCATTCTTGAGCATTTGTTATGAAGGTGAGGTGATATTACTCTAGCAACAATTGGGTTTACTAAATGCAAGGTTAACACAACAACAATGGCCACAAGAGGGATCAGATCACTGTTGCGAAAATCGCGATTTTTTCATTTTGAAAAAATTGCAATTTAATTGTGATTTGTTCAAAAAAAAAAAATCACAATTTTTTTCCATAAAATCGTATTTTTTGTACTTCAATTTTTTTGTATTTTTTTAATTTTGCCAATTTTAACTGATTTTATCCCGATTTTTATGACTTTTCCTTTTTTCAGACCCTCGCCAATTTAATCCCGATCGCAATTATCGCAACATTGGATCAAATCCTCTCATTACTCACTCCAAATGACAGAGTTCATTATAAGGCTTCCATAACATGCTACAAGTGTTTCCTACAACATAAATCAATGAGTGAAAAAATTGCAAGTATAAAATGCCTCACCAAAAAAAAGATGTTATACCTCCAATCTTACATTAAGCATCAAGAGTATGATGTACAAATGCGGCCTAAGGGGCGAGATCCTTAATCCCCAATTTCTCAACAACCATTAAAAAGGAGAGAAAGCCCCTCTTTATAGAGGGAATCTCTTCTTTGTTACAATAAAAAAATTATTATTTGCCAACTAAATCCATGATATGTCAAAGAAGTAATACAAAAATGGAGTAGTTAGAACCATCCTCAATTAAGGTTCACCGTGTCAAGATATGTTGACACTAGCCTCTCCAAAAAACTCACCCTCATCCACAAATAGGAATGAAAATACATCATATACCTCCAAGAGGGCATACAAAATATAGTAAAATATCTTGAATGTGCTACAAGTTCCACCTAGAAGAGTTCACTAAGTGTACCCTCCAAGATGCATGAATGAGAAAACAATATAATGATCCTCCTAGGAGAACGTTCCATAACAACCATCCCAGAATAGCAACCGGTACACAAGACGTATGCAACCAATCCATATGTTACTCCCGTACCAAGTAATTTTTCCCGTTTAACTAGTGCGATTCCAAAATCATAAAATTGTTAGTTGAACATTTTTTCTTATACCTCAAAAAATACATATTACAAAAACAAATTATTTCTCCACGATAGCTCTCCTCATGGCTCCAAAACAAATAGATTTATGACTACAAATTTAAGATCTGCATATTACTCCAAATAAAATTGTTATAACTCGAGAAAAAAAAATTTCTTAAAATCTCTAAAACAAACCAATCTGGTTCACATCAAGAATATCCAAAACAATTCAAATAACTTAAAAGAGTCCATCAAGATTAAAATATTGTATTGAATAAAATATGGGAGATGATACAATAATTGACTTACAATGAGGGCCCCACATAAATACCAAAGCATGTGCCTTTCATTAAACACCATGTCCATAAGTTAAGACATGTCCACTCATTAGGATGTGTCTCTTCATTAATTACTATTATTATTTATTCGTATTTGTATTTATGCAAATGTATGTCTATCACATTTCCTTCTGTTAATTTGGCAACTTAGTGACAAATTCCAACCATGGGATGGGATTCCTCTTTTCGAGAGAACCAATTTTGACTATTGAAGTGCTCAATTTGGACAAGGGAAAGTGTATTTTTTAATTAAAGCCCACATGTGCATATTTGATCAAGTTGGCCCTGTTGACCAGTCGAGTGGCACCTGATAATTATACGAAGACTCCATACCCAAGGATGAACCAAAGGACAGTTGTACCATTAGATATCATCAAATCACCAAAGTTTTTAAACTCTACTGCTTCTTCTTCTCATTTTCTTCTTCAATCCTCAGATTCTGCAGCCCTATGGGGATATTGTATAAATGTCACTAGCATGATGAATAAAGCCATGTAACAAGTCCAAGGTGTTGGGACTCAATCAACAAGCGAATACACCTTGGAGTGTTTTTTTCACTTGGTTAGTTATTCCTGCTTTTTAGCGGCAAACAATTTTCTAGGTTTTTTCACTAACTGCATTACCCCAAAGCCGAGATGACTACTTGAAGGTTGAGCCCCTAATGCATCTTAGTGTCTAGAGTCAATGTATATTACCATGCTAGGCCATCTCTGAAATTTCGTGGAATTTAACTAGGTCTACGTGGGATTTTTTAATAATTACAAATTTCTCGCAAAACGGGTTTTTTTAATTAATTTCTATGTAATGATATAAATAAGTGGTCTTCGAAAATGTCTAGGGCGTGTGACTACTCGAAATTCATCCTCAGAGACCCTACATTATCCTAGGACTCACTTTGAGGGACAAAAAAACGACTTATGGTCCCTCAAACGCCGATTTTTCTAATGTCAGTGGCAAAAATGAGGAAAAAATTCAAAAAAATGAATAATTGGAAAAATTTAGAAATTTTTCCAAAGTCAAAATAAGCCAAATTTTGACAAGGAAATTATGTGGAAAAGAAAAAGATGATGTGGCAGCCATGTGGAGCCCACCACATATGGTACAACTCAAATCAAAGTCAAATGCCAAGTAACCAAGTCAAACTGGTCCCACATTGAACTCATAAAAAAAATCGCGTATGGCTAAAGTTCAATAGTTTGACATGTTGAAAATATGTGGTGCATATTAAAAGTTTAAAGGGGGGCAGAATATATGACATGGCAGCCACATAAGGCCCACAAGTAGTGGGGGACAAATCAGCCAAGTCATCAATTAGAGTTGGAGGTCCACATATTAGCGAAAAGGCTTAAAAAAAGTTTTAAAATATGAGGGATTTGCTAAAGTGTAAGTGGGGACAAAACTGCCACATGGGACAGCTCTTGTCCCCCATGTTCTACCACTTGCTCCCACTAACAGCCAATCAGAAAGAATTCAACGCAAAGGGAAAAGAAGGTTCCACACAGCAAGGGAAACTCCACCGCAGCAACATGATATTACACAGCAGATTTGTTTACAAGATAAATACACTGCCATAAATCAAAGGTTAATCTTTAAAGTTTCACATGTTACATTGCCAGCCTCCACGTACACTCAGTTCAATTTGAAGATCCCACGTTGGCACTCATCCTCAGTCATACGCAGCCAATTAAGAGGCAGTCCATTACAGTCCAGATTTTAGAGAATATGCAGAGGATAGTGTGCTAGCAGTTTGACAGGGAATTTACATGAGTTATTTAAGAGACATGTCCCCCTTTGTTTGAAGTGCTTTCTACACATGGCCAGCAAGAGGATACGCTGATCCTCACTCGGGAAATACGCTGCTATAGCCAAGGGATTAGCTTGCTACCACTTCATAGTCACATTGCCATTTGGAGGAGCTTGACCAGCATTGGGATTATCTCCATTCCACAATTGTCACTTGCACTCACATTAGGATTGGCTACCATAGTTCTATTTAAATGAGTCTTTGGCTCTCATTTTGCAAACTTGATACAAGCTATTGTGCTTGCAGAAGCTTTGCTCCTTTGTGTACTTTCATTATCAACAAATACTTTGGGGTTTCATTCATGAGATGTTCTTCCTCCTTGAGTGTGGTATGAATTTTTTATCAAAGCTATTATTTCCTTCTACTTGTGTTATGATCTTATTTGCTTTCATATAACCTTAGAGATTGTTGAGATTTTACGTAGTTGGGGTAGCATTGTGTGTGCTCTAGCCCTGAAATTTTGTCGAGGGGCTAAGACACACTTGAACTCCAAAACCCAGAAACAAGCTGGTGTTCAAGTTATTCAAATAATTAATTATTTTAATGTATTTCCTAAGTCTAAACTTAGGAAAATTAAATAATTAAAGTGAATTAATTAACACATGTGTTGAAATGTTCTAAATGACACGGAAAGCAGTCTTTTAATCTCAGCCGTTGATGAGTGTTTTAATCTCGGTCATTGATGAGATCATCGAAAAAGTATAAGAGAAAGACTTGAGGGTCAGTTGGAGACACACAATTGCAGAACTGAGACACTGATCTGGAATTCTAGGGGAGGGTTTGCTAAGAATTTCCGGAGGAGTTTTCTGCAATGAGGGGTAGTATTAGCTGAGAGGATGATCTGATCCCGAAGCCAAGAGTCAGCAAGAGGCAAAGGAGCAACAAACAAGGACAACGCAAAGGAGCAGAGAGCAGCAGCAGCAGCTACGCAGCAGTTGCACAGGTGCTACGCAAGCCAAGGAAAGGGCAGCACTGCAGCACTAGAGGGTTTCAGAATTACGCAGAAGGTCTCCAGGGCCAGCGTAAGGCTTGCGTCACCCTCTCTGGGGTTACGCAGTCCCTCTCTGGGCAGCACAGTGGCACACAGAGCCTAGCAGGGCTGACGTTGGGGCTTCAAGGGCAGCGATGGGGTGTCTAGGGCCAAATCCAGGTTGAGTCTTGTAAATCCCATTTGAAGGTGTGGATCAGTCAAATATTTGGTCTTGGACCAGCAAGTTAGCTGCAGATTTCTTTTATTCTCTGTTGGGCTTTCCAGATCTGGAACTCAGATTTGTTGTACTCATAATCTACTTAATAAAATAAACCCTCATATCTGTTTCATCGGTTTTCCCGCTTTGGGTTTTTCTGGGGACTTGTGTCCAAAAATCCATGTGTCACTCTGTTTGAATGAGCGTAGTATTCAGTAAATGATCTGCATATGTAGACTGGTAGTTGTGTTTACTTCGATATTTTCTGAATTTAATTTCTGAAGATAACTTGTATAATTTAAATCAAGTAGGAGAAGTAAACCATGATACTGCAATAGAATTTTCATAGAGATGTGTTGATGTAGAGCTATCTTGCATTGACATATGATTTAGAATTTTCCTCTAGATATAGAATGCTCCAGTTGATTTCACATAAATCTCTAGAATTTCTTATCATTGTTTATTGCTAAATTTATATGGAGCTAATCTTTGTAGAAGGAACATCTTGTTTGGATCAAGCTACAAGCATGAGGGGAAGTCTTTGGAGAGACCATCCCACTCTTGGGCATAGCTTTTGAAGAAACTCTCATTTGTTTTTTGAATCTCATATTCTCATCATCCGAGTGTTTTTTTTGCAGGGACACTAGCGCTAGTTTGTAGACAAGTCCAATTTATTCAAAATTATTTACTTTAAAATATATTGTGCTTTCATTAGTTAAATTTGCTATCAAGGGTTTGATGATGGCTAAACAAAGAGGAGAGTCTTACTCATACTCTTTATCTTAGTTCCTTGTACACTAGTTGTAAATATTTTCTCCATTTCTTGGCTTGTTGTCCATTAACATTTGATTAGTTGTGCAACCTTAGTTTGAGGAATTTTCCTAACTTTTTCTTGTGAAAGCTTAAGTGGAAAACTATTTGAAACATCTAACAAGTTATTTGCAGGACCTTTCGCAAAGAGTTGGACACTCCCTTTATGAGGCCGAGAGCATTTGAGTTACCATTTTTCTACAAGGCCAAGTTGCACTTAAGGGCAACATCATTCTTTGACAAGGTTGTGGGCTAGAGGGATATCCTTTTATTGCTGCAAAACAGACCCTTACATTTTTAGATTTGGAGGCAAATATTTTCAGTTTTGGAGGAGCCTCTCTTGTGATTTTTATTGTTGAGTTTTTCTCTTTTCTCAAGGAGGACATCTAGCTCTTCTAAGTGGCATATTGTAAAGACTCCCCTTGACTTCTTAGTAGTCATTCTCAAAGGGCTTTCTTCTCTTGTAATGAATCAATAATAGAATCAACTTTGTTTGAGGGAGCTTAGGAAATTCTCCCATTGGCATCCCTAAGCTCTCCACATTTTGGAGAGGACTTGTGTTTTAAGTTATTGATTTTTTCTCACTTACATGCATCTCATTTTAATTGGCTAATTAACACAACCATGCATTTCACTCATTTAGCTTAAAATATTGTTCAAAGTCCATTAATGTGTCACCATTGATCACATTTTACATCTTAAGTTTTAGTGCATCAAGTACTTGGGCAATTTCACTTCACAAAACAGTTTTTCATTTTATTTCAAGCTAATATTTCAAAGATAAAGTCTATTTCTTTTGCAAAGTTAATTGAATACAAATATTAGTTTACTTTTCACAAGCATTGCCATTTACTTTACATGCAATTCAATCTCTCATATTTCTCAAGTTTTATTTGTTTTTGGGTATAACACAAATTTATCATAAGGCAAAGAAAATAGTTACATGTTTATCCAATCTTGTGTCTAAAGTATCTCCATTGTTTATTTAACGTTTGCAAATTTACTTGTGTGTCATAGTAGGCATATTAACTTAGTTGCACATTTAAAATTAACCTCCAAGCCTAAGCTTGGTTGATAGAAATTATAGGGAAAAAAGGCTTTCTTGGAAAGTTCTTCCATTTGGTATGAAGTAAGGTAAAAGCGTGTGACCCTACAGTTATGGAGGTGGCTTGTCCCCTTGTAGAAACAAAGGCACACGCTGGCTCGTAAGACTCAGGGGACGGGTATCATTAATGACACCCGTGTGTCCTCACCCCCTCTTTCTTACAGTCACCCCAATTTTTACCCCTTGGTAAGAGCTCAAAAGGAGGACTTCTCACCTAGATTAGGCATTCTAGATTAAAAGTAACCAAGATTAATCGAATCCAAATCTAGTGTAATTGTTTCTCATGCTAATACACCTCATGGTTTTACTTACAATTGTTTATTCCTCTTGTCATTGTTGAAATTGAATACTTTATTGTGGCAAGCATTTTCTTATCTGCATGTTGCAAGTAGAACACTAATTACTTTTCCTTTTGCAAGATATCCTTATATGCTAAAAACATCCTTATATCTTGTATTGTGCTAACATTTTCTTGTTTCATTTTCAGGATTACTTATGCTTTATATTTTTCAAGCATTTCATCTATTTTAAGCAAATATCTTTCATTTCTTGAGCAATACTTTAAAAGGCACTGGTTTTTCATATGCTTATGCTTGTCTCATGTGTCGATAGTTAATGGTTATTTCATTTCATATTGCTCACATCATATTTGCTTGTAATCTTAAAAGATAATCCATTTCACTTTAACCTTTCTCCTACATACTCATATCATATAACTTTTCATTAGGGACCACCCCCCATAGCTAACCTAGGAGGTAGCTTAAACGGAGAGAGTCAAGATTAGTGTGACAACCCCTTCTCTAAGTTCCTTGCCACCAACCACACCTTGTGGGGTTAAAGGCTTTTCTCACTAACTAGTAGGTAGGTCTAGGCGGCAAGCGATAACAGGCCCTAAAACAAATTGGACACCCTTGAAGACTATAAATACAAGTGACCCCAACCTCATTTGGACATGATCATGAGACATTCTTCTATTCTCTTCTTTGGTTCGGTTCGCACAGGTCTACGGCAAGTTCACGAAGATTGGTTGCCACAGGTCTAAAATTGCAGGGTTTGAAGCTCGCATCTCTGTTTGTACGGTTTTGGGTCTTAGTCGTAGGCATGTCATGGAGAAATTTTGATTGCAGTCGCAAGAATGTCATGGAGAAATTTTGACCAAAGCCTTTTAGCCGCATGCATGACACATCTTCCATACAACTGGGACCTAAAGGTTCAATTTTCAGTGGACCAAAGTTTGTTCCTGTTGACCACAGAGTTCGGTAGTTGACTACAAACAATGACAGTTGACTACAGGTTCCTAAAATAGGGATTTTATTATTGGCATTATTGGGTTCATCTCATGAATGTTGTTTAGTTGTTTTTGTTGGATAAGTTTATGGTTGAAGATATGGATCATTGTACTCTCTCCTTGCTGAATCATTCAAGGACAATCTAATACGAAGAAGAATTTGAAAGGGTTTTCCCCATAATGGGTTTTGCCTTGGTCTCTGACCAATCCTGGAGTCTCTATGAGTGAATGTTTTTCTTCTATTGATCCTTTATGTTCTGTTGCACTGATGATGATATTGTCCTTTCTATATAGTTGCATATGTTGCTGAATAATGTTATGATGCTATGGGGTGAATTTAATATGGAAATAATGAAATGCAATTATCAAAGCAAAGAACAATATAGCCCTAAGAAAAAGTAACATGGTATCAGAGCTGGGAAGAAGAAAAGTCATTGAAGATCATCCCGATGAAGACACCCTTGATGGATGCAAGAGAAGATGGAGGAGACCTAAAATAATACTAGGGTTTGAAGGAAACTCTAAGTAATTTGGTTATTAGGGTTTGATGGCTATTATGAGGTTAAGGTTTGGAAGAAACCCTAGTTTATGGCAAAGATTTGAGACATGCAATTTAGAAACCCTTGCATGACTAATGTGAAAATGTTCTGTTGAGAAATCTAGGGCAACTAGATTAGGTGATTTCTCTTACTTTGATAACTACTTCTGATGTATTTTTACTTTACTCGATTAACTTCTTATTTCCTTTATTATTATTAGTGTTCTCTATCATCAAACAGCTACCAAATCATAAAGAATAGGGACAATAGGACACAAGATGTTGGCGATCAGTGAGGGCCAAAATCTCTCCAACTGAGAGTTAAACCCATCAGAATTCTTCTCTTCTTATAGAACTTCAATTGACGAATTCCAAGACCTATGACTCTTGACCAAGACCCTCCAAGACCAGGTTAACTTTTTCCTTCTTGAACGGCTTCCAACAACAAACTTCGACCTTCCAGCAACTTCTCCAACAACTTTGACCCCAGCAACAATTTCTGCAACTTCGACCTTGATGCAGCTTCAATAGCTTCGACCTAAGAGCTTCAACCTTGCAGCTTCACAGCTTCAACCCTGCAGCTTCACAACTTCGACCTTGCAACTTCACAACTTCAACCTTGTAACTTCAATGCAGCTTCAACCTTGTAACTTCAATGCAACTTCATAATTTCATCTTGCCCAATAACTGTAGAAACCCTAACAAAAGAGAGAGAGAGAGAGAGAGGCCCAAAACTTTGCACTTGCTCTTCTTCTTCTTCTTCCTCCTTTTCAGCTTCTATCTTGAGGATATCGAACTTCCTTGAGTGAGTGTGCAAATGAGGTCGACTTCCTTCTTATTTATAGGCTTGAGAGGGGTACGAATTGCTCTCTTTAGGCTGACTTGTCCCTTCAGGTAGGCCGACTTGTTCTTTGTGCCACGACGAGGTCTTGGAGGGTCTTTTGACTCAAATACATTTTTCTTTGTGAAGTTTTCATGAAAGAAAATATTACTGCAATACTTGGTTTATTTCTCCTACTTATGAGATAAGTTATTTACAGATGCTTCAGTAAATTTTGAAATAAACACATTTGCAGATCTTCACTTTCTTCAAGAGCATAAGAACAGAAAGATAAATTAAACGAGTAGCACGATAGAAACAACCATATGAACACAGTTATTTTTGGACAATTGTCCCCGAAAAAACCCAATGTGGGAAAACCAGTGCAGCAGATAAGGGTTTTGTATTTATCTTCAGAAACGAAAAGTACATTTACAAGAGTTTGATGAGTAGAGAAAAATTAGCATACCCCTGGCTGAATTTTCTGGAACCTCCAAACAAATTTTAGACCGTCGGGGTGACCTCCTTCACCCTCTGCATCATCCAGCGTGAGGGCTCTGCGCAGTCTCTCCCTGGATTGCATAACTCTACGTGGAGGGGGTCTTGCTGCTGATCAGCTCACCCTTCCTTTCATCCTCCAGACTTCTGCTTCCCGATAACTAACTCCTCCCTCCTCCTTCTGCTTCTGCAACCCTGCCTCTACAATCTCACCCTCTGAAATCGAATTCTCTTGCTTCAGAATCGATTTCCTTCGGGTACTAAGAGTGTCCCCGGCTTAATTTCCAAATGGTTCTCAAGTCTCCTCTTCTCGTTGATGAATCAACAGCCAAGATTATATCGCTAATCAATGCCTCAGATTAAAAGATGACTTGATCTTCGTTTTCTAGAAGATTCACACTCTGCTCTATTAATACTCTTTAATTATTTAATTTCCTTAAGTTTAAACTTAGGGTCTGCATTAAAATAATTAATTATTTTAATAAAGTCATATCCTAGTGGAATTTCCACAAACGATTTTTGGGTTCTCTCTATAACTGTTGTCCAAGCCTCTCCACCAAAAATGAGACTAGAACACTTCCCGATGCTATAGAAATCAACACTCCCTCTTAGCGAGGAAAGTGTTTAAGCAAGATGCCACTACACTGCTCTGACTCTATAACACCTGTTGCGCTGATGTTGTCCTAGTTGTTGCCCCTCATTTCTGCATTGATGCCTCCTGTACGGTTGCCTTATGACACTGCCTCTGCCACTGTTGCATCCGTACTGCAGCTCCCTCTGTTTCTGAAGACCACCCTTTCCTCTAATGGAATGGGTTCTCGACCATCCCCATCTTCTCTCTAAAGTAAGTGAATTCGATCTTACTCAGAGCCTTTGTGAGGATATCTGCTACCTGTTCTCCTGTAGGGGTGTAACGCAACTATACTGCTCCTCTTTGAACATAGTCCCTGATGAAGTGGCACCGAATGTCAATGTGTTTCGACCAGTCATGAAACACGAGATTTTCGGAGAGCTTAATGCAACTCTGATTATCGCACATAATCCCGGTCGGTTCTATCCGCTTCTTGAGCAGGTTCAAGAGTAACTTGCAGAGCCATATGCCCTCGCACGAAGCGGTGCTTGCTGCCATGTACTCTGCCTCGACTGAACTTAGTGCTATGGATTTCTGTTTCCTACTGCACCAGGAGGTCATTCCTGATCCGAGACTAAAATAGTACCCATTGGTATTTTAGTCTCACGGCCCAATCTGCATCTGTGAACCCACTCAACTAGACCTCATTGCCCTTGGTGTACTTCAACCCATACTCGACTGTCCTCTCAAATATCTAAGAATATGTTTGGTTGCTGCCTAGTGGGCCCTCCTTGGTTCCACCATGAACTGACTAAGGGTATTCACTGCATAACAGATGTCTGGTCTAGTATTGACCAAATACATCAATGATCCGATGAGCTGCCTGTACAAGGTGGGATCAGCCTCATCATCCTCCGTTGTGTCTATCTTCTTCCAATTAGTAATCATTGGCATGGCCATGGGTCTACAGTCTTCCATCAGAAATCTTTTCAAGATTTTTGTAGTGTATCTTCCTTGCCCTAGGAAGATTTCCCCTTTCTGCTGCCAAAATTCTAATCCAAGAAAATAGTGCATCGGCCCCAGGTCCTTCATCTCGAATTCGGTAGCCAGATTCTCCTTGCAGTCTTTGATGAGCTTGGATGATCCGGTCAAGAACAAATCATCCACATAAAGTACCAAAATAAGCGACTCATTTCCTACTCTTAAGTAGTAGAGATTGGGGTCTGCGTCACTCTTGACGAACCCCATCTTCTGCAAGTAGCTATCAATCTGCCCATACCATGCCCTGGGGGCTTGTTTTAAACCATATAAGGCTTTCTTAAGCCTGCAAACATGAGACTTCTGCTCATGTGTCTCGAAGCCCTCTGGCTGTTCTATGTAAACTTCCTCCTCTATCACCCCGTTCAAGAACATTGTCTTGACATCCATATGGTGAATCCCCCATCCCATCTATGCAGCCATAGAGATGACGAATCTGATAGAAGTGTAGCGAGCTACTAGAGCGAAGGTTTCCTCATAATCAATGCCTTCCTTTTGGACATACCCCTTAGCTACAAATCTTGCCTTGAATTTCTCTATGTTGCCATCTGCAGCATATTTGATCTTGTAGATCCACTTGGATCCTACAACTGATCTGTCATGTGGTCTAGGTACTACTTCCTAGACATCATTTTTCATGATGAGCTATACTCCTCCACCATGGCATCCACCCACACTTGATGCTGAGCTGCTTCTCGAAAGGTGGACGGTTCACCAACCTGAGCTACCAGTGCCTGATATCTATCTGGTTGCTTCCTTATCCTCTTTCCTTCTCTAGGGGCTCCAACAAATTCTTCTGCATCCTTAAGAATTTGTTGAAGTTCTCTGCTCGGTCTCCCATCAGTGGTGGGCGGTCTTACCTGCTCTCCTTCCTGTTCTTCTTCGGAGGAGCTTTCCTTAGAATCCTTGTGCCTTGGAGAGGCACTTGACTCATCCTTTGTAGGCTGTTGAGGTTGTACTAGTGGATCCTCCTCAATCTGAGTATCTGTGGCCATTTCCTGAGATTTCCTGAAGGCTCTCTCCTCCAGGAATTTTACATCCCTTCTTACCACGATTTTCCTGCTCTCTGGAATATAGATGTGATATGCTTTTGCATTCTTACTATAGCCCATAAGAAAACCATTTTCTGCAATCTGATCCAACTTCTTCCTCTTTTCATCTGGAACGTGGCAGTACACCATGCTACCAAATATCCTGATGTGGCTCACCTTTGGCTTGTTGCCTGTGAACACACTCTCGGGAGTCACCTTCCCCAAGGCTCTATGCAGAACTTTGTTCTGGATATATATTGTTGTATTGCAGGCCTCTGCCCATAAGAATTTGGGCATATCTTGGTCGTACAGCATTGCCCTGGCAGCTTCTATTATGGTCTGATTCTTCCATTCTGCAACTCCATTCTGCTTTGGATTGTATGGAGTTGTCCATTCTCTCTTGATGCCTTCCCTTGCACAAAAATTGGTGAAGTCCTTATCGATATATTCTCCACCGGTATATGACCGCAGCTTCTTGATCTTCTTTCCCGTAGAGTTTTCCACCAATGTTTTGAAATCTTTGAATCGATCAAAGACTTCATCTTTGGTTTTCAGAAAATAGATCCAAGTTTTCTTGGAATGATCATCAATGAAGGTGGAAAAATACTTTGCACCACTGAGAGCGGTTGTGGACATTCGACCAGAAATGCCTAAGTGTATTAACTCCAATACACCCTTGGTTCTGTTGTTGCTTCTTGGAAACGCTGCCTTAGCGTACTTCCCTAGTACGCACCCCCTGCAAACTTCGTCTTTCTTCCTGCTGAGTTCAAGAGCCCATATGACAGTATTTTTGAGAATTCCCAAGGCTCCATGATGTAGATGCCACATCCTTCTGCGCCATAACTCATTCAGATCTCTATCGTTTGTACTGCCAATCAGGACCACCTAAGACTCAAGCTAGAGTTTATATAGCTTGTGACTCCCTACTCCAATTTGTGCCATTTTGCTCCAATTAGGGTGTTTGACATACACCTTATCTCTAATAAAGTATACGTCATAGCCCTTGTTCTGTAGTTGAGACACTAAGAGTAAATTCATCCCCAACCCTGGTACATGCAGAACATTCGTGGCTCAAATCTTGTTGCCATCTTCGGTCTGAAATGTTGTGGTACCTCTCCCAATGTGGGTACATTTTTCCTTGTTCTTCTTGGTAGCTCAAAAAACATTCTCGAACCCCCGTCATGTGAGCAGATGCTCCACTGTCAATATACCAAACACTTCAAGGAGTTGTGCTCGACACACAAGCAAGATCCTCCTCTAGTCTGGATGCCAGCACTTTCATCTCATGTTCTCTCTACATTTTTGCGTGCTGTGGAGGACTACGTGAGTCCCTTTGACTGTGTGAACCCTCCCGGATGATGGATCTCTGGTCCATGGCAGATCCTCCCTTTCTGTCTTTAGTCCTTTGCTCTGGTACCATGTGAAATTTTCAAGAAGGAAAACATTACTACAATACTTGGTTTATTTCTCCTCCTTATGAAATAAGTTATTTACAAACGCTTCAGTAAATTCTAAAATAAATACATTTGCAGATCTTCACTTTCTTCAAGAGCATAAGAACAAAAAGATAAATTACACGAGTAGCACAATAGAAACAACCATATGAACACAGTTATTTTTGGACAATTGTCCCTGGGAAGACCCAATGTGGGAAAACCGGTCCAGCAGATGAGGGTTTTGTATTTATCTTCAGAAATGGAAAGTATATTTACAAGAGTCTGATGAGCAGAGAAAAATTAGCATACACCTGGTCGAATTTTCTGGAACCTCCAAACAAATTTCAGACCCTCGGGGTGACCTCCTTCACCCTCTGCATCATCCAGTGTGAGGGCTCTGCGCAGTCTCTCCCTGGACTGCGTAACTCTGCGTGGAGGGGGTCTTGCTACGGATCAGCTCACCCTTCCCTTCATCCTCCAGACTTCTGCTTCCCAATAACTGACTCCTCCTTCTTCCTACTTCCGCAACCCTGCCTCTACAATCTCACCCACTGAAATCAAATTCTCTTGCTTCAGAATCGATTTCCTTCAGGTACTGAGAGTGTCCCCAACTTAATTTCCAAATGGCCCTCAAGTCTCCTCTTATAGTCTTCTCACTGATGAATCAACGGCCAAGATTATATCGCTAATCAATGGCTCAAATTAAAAGATAACTTGATCTTTTTTTTCTAGAAGATTCACACTCTGCTCTATTAATACCCTTTAATTATTTAATTTCCATAAGTTTAAACTTAGGGTCTGCATTAAAATAATTAATTATTTTAATAAAGTCATATCTGAGTGGAATTTCCACAAAAGATTTCTAGGTTCTCTGGATAACTGTTGTCCAAGCCTCTCCACCAAAAATGAGACTTATAAATCTTTACAATATGTAACATGCCCAAATAGGTCTTCAATACATGACAATTACCCAATTGACTTTATGACAAACCTAGAAGCTCTCAATGGAAGATTGACCTAAAAATAAATTTCCCTTGAGCATGAAGCCCATGCCTCAAGAATAACAATAATAAATTTATTTTTCTCTTTTTATTAAATAAATAAAATCATGATTACATATGTCATTATGAAGACCAAACCTAGTTACATATTTCAACACTCCCTCTTAACTAGGGAGGTATTCATAATCCATACAAGGTACTTGGACATTCTCAATATGAAGAATTCTCATAAGAAGAGTCGCATTTGTAACCCATTTGTTTAGCATCATTTCATCCAACATGGTCACATAGCAATGCCGTAACTAAAAGTTTAATCTCACCACAAGATCATAGCACAATGTTGGCAAGACCAATGACTTATAGCCACCATCATCACTATCTCTCAAGGAAGATACTCAACCCGGGTATTCTCAAAATATTTCCTTCCAAGACTATTCTTATCTTGGATTCCCAATCCTCAAAGAATATTGGTACTTCACGACTCCTCTTATCTTGGATGCCCTGCCACATCCTCAAAGAGTATCGGATGCCAGATGCTTACCCAATCCTCCATTCTTTCTTCCCAAGTGAAGACAAGAATGATGTGTCTATCTCTCCCTCTCAACTAGGGAGGATATACCCACTCCTTTAAAGGAATGTTCTCAAGCTCCCTCTTATCCAGGGACTTGTCCAAGCTCCCAGGGACTTGCTTCCAAGCTCCCTCTTAGCCAAGGACTTGTTTCCAACAACAACTTTCTTCTTTAGTGGAGATCATGGGGACTTTTAGTTGCTTGTTGAGCTCCTCCTTTCGATGTCATGAATTTTATCTTCATTATTATGGAGCCTTCATCTTGTAGGGCATTGGCCATACATCACTTTCGTCAAGTCATTCATGTCATCCTTCCCCTTATCGAAAAGTGATTTTCTAGTCCACATTTGGCTTTCCTTCATACAGTTACCTCTTCTACATCATGTCTCCTTTAGGATCTTCCATCCCATCACATGAGTGCTAGTTGTAGGCGACATCCACAACCCTTTTTCTGGTAGCACTTCATTAGCCTATCCAGATTTTATTCAAAAACCAAAAATGAACATCAAATCAAAATTACCTTTTGTGATGGCCTTTTATCATGACATCTACTTGTTGCAACATCAACATCCTGCATACATATTGACACATCTCCAAGATATTCAATGCAAAGGTCTCCTTCTTTTCCAGACCTCATCGGAGTCTTCATACCTTTTCCATGGAGATGTCATGGTCAATTCTTCTAGTCATCGGATGTTGATTTCCTGTTATACATCACCATAGTTGCATCTTTCACGATCTCTTCTTTCCTTTATTCATACATTGCTTCCCATGAACTTCCAATCGTAGTTCATTTTTGTCAACCACCTCATATTCCATATGAGGACATATTATGTTCATTTCATCTATAGTTAATATGTGAACCAAGCCTTCATGCATCCTTTTAATGAATGAGATCATTTTACCTTGATCATGCTCATGGGATAGAGCATGCATCCTTACTATCTGCAACTATATAATGACATGAACTAACTCATTTAAACATATGCATACATACATCTTTTCTTCTTTGGTCATCTAGACTTCCTTCAGCAGCTTCCTACCCTTGATTGAGAGTGCTTCAATCGTCTCTGACATGTTGCATTCCTTTGTCATCATACCAACATTTTTCAAACAATGAATCCCATCCAAAATGGAATTATTAGTGAGACATCCTTCAAGAAATGAATCTTCTAATGAAGATTCCAACAGAGGCTCATGATTATCCTCATCTTGCAGATGCTCCTTTCCAATGATGTATGATGAGCATGCATATTATATGACTCTCTTTTATCCATAAGTACTCCTTATGCTTTTAGTGAGGTTATTAAGAGCTACTTTCTCATAATGACTGCCATAGACTTCAATTATCTTTCAAGCTTCCCATAATGATGTCATGAGCTCTTGATTTTAACCATATGCTATTATGATGTTATCCCCTAAAATGATGCATCCTATTATGCTTCTAATGCTTCCTACCATGATAACTATATTTTACAAAACACTGAAAAGAGCTAGGTGGAGAAGACTTATCTCAATCATAGTAGGGATTTTTTACTTCCTCCTTGGATTTCTTCTTTTCAGCTTCTTCCACTTCTTCAGTGATATGGGCTTCTTCCCTTCCTCTTTTGTTGTTTTCCTTCTTGAGTTTAGGAAAATCTCTCTTGTGGTGCTTGTACTCTTGACATCCATAGCACTAAACCTTTGCCATATTCTTCTTCCTTCTCTGAGGACCAAATTTTCCAAACATCCTTTCCTCATTGCCATGGCAGCATATGATTGAGCTTGCACATTTGATCCAACATCATTCTTTGCCTTCAATCCGGTTCCTTCTATCTTGCATAGTGACCATAGTTCATTGAATGAAGTAGCTTCCTTCTTCCCATAGATGCTTGATGTGAAGTTGCCCCATTCCTTCGGTAGTGCATTTAGCACTATGGTAGTCAATTCCTTGTCAGACATCATTTCTTCCAACTCTTGTAGTCGATCCCTTATTTTAGACACCCTCATAAAGTATGAGGCTATTCCTTCTTCTTTGATATCTTCATCTTGTATGTATATTTTCCCTTTCATGTATTTTTCTAGAGCTTGAGCTTCCTCTTTTGGCGGTTAGACAATTAAACCCTTAACATGCTCAATGACTTTATTTTCTATGGGGATCAAATCTATCCTCTTCTTCCATGCAAGAAAATTTTGACGACCAAACCAATTTCTTGTTTTCCTTCCAAAATGAAGTCATCTTGATAGATAAATATAGATATAAAGATATTTACTTGTCGAGTGAAGATACTCCTAGATGATGAAATCTTCAGCTTGATGCCTTCTTGATTTTGAAGATGATGTAGATAATAGAAGATGTCTTCTTGGTGAAGATGTCTTCCTTCAAAAGTGATCCTTGGCTCACAAGGAAGATGACATTGATTTTTTGATGATGAAAATGTTTTTTCCTTCTTTTCTTCCTTCAAGTAATGCTAGTCAAAACTTGTTTCACAACCTGAAATTTTCGGCCCTTATTCAAAATTTTGGCTTGTTGTAGCAGGTCTGTAATTTTGGCCTTTTCTGCAGAAATCCTAGGTCACACGTGTGGCTGGAATATGGATAGATTTGCCTCCCTTTGACTTCGCTTGACCTTGACTCCTTCTCTTGACAATTTGGCTTGCTAAATAGTCTTGATTTGACACAAACTTTGACTCCTTTGAGTGAATGCAATTTTCGGCTTTCACTTGTGCAAATGATGCCTTAACTCGTCACACATGTGGAGGAGAATTAGCGCAAAATAGATCAGAGAATGCTTAGCTCTTCTTTATTATTCCTTGATCGAACTCTTCTTGATGATTGATGCCCTTGATGTTTCCAAGATGATTTCTTCATGCTTCGGCCCTTGAGTATCTTTCTTTGTGTTGCGCTGCCTTGATGTAGGCAGCTTAGCTTTGACACCATGTTGAGAAATCTAAGGCAACTAGATTAGGTGATTTCTCTTACTTTGATAACTGCTTGTGATGTATTTTTACTTTACTTGATTAACTTCTTTCCTTTATTATTATTAGTGTTCTATATCATTAAACGGCTAACAAATCATAAAGAATGGTGAGACAATAGGACACAAGATGTAGGCAATAAGTCGGGGCCAAAACCTCTCCAACTGAGAGGAAAACCCATCAGAATTCCTCTCTTCTTATAAACTTCAATTGACGAATTCCAAGACCTATTACCCTTGTCCAAGACCCTCCAAGACCAAGTCAACTTTTTCCTTCTTGAACGACTTCCAGCAACAAACTTCGCCCATCCAGCAGCTTCTCCAACAACTTCGAACCCAGCAACAATTTCTGCAACTTCAACCTTGTAGCTTCGACCTAGCAACTTCACAGCTTCGACTTTGCAACTTCACAACTTCGACCTTGTAGCTTCACAGCGTCGATGCAGCTTCACAGCTTCGATGCAGCTTCATACCTTCGATGCAGCGTCAGAATTTCGTCTTGCCCAATAACTGTAGAAACCCTAACAAAAGAGAGAGAGAGAGGCCCAAAACTGCGAACTTATGCTTCTTCTCCTTCTTCATCCTTTTCCAACTTCTATCTTGAGGAGATTGAACTTGATTGAGTGAGTGTACAAATGAGGTCGAGTTCCTTCTTATTTATAGGCTTGTGAGGGGTACGACTTTCTCTTTTTAGGTCGACTTGTCCCTTCATGTAGGCCGACTTGATCTATGTGCCATGACGAGGACTTGGAAGGTCTTTTAACTCTATTTTGACTCAAATAAATTTACAATATGTAACATGCCCAAATGGGTCTTCAATACATGACAATGACTCAATTGACTTTATGACAAACCTAGAAGCACTCAATGGGTGATTGACCTAAAAATAAATTTCCCTTGAGCATGAAACCCATGCCTCAAGAATAACAATAATAAATTTATTTCTCTTTTCATTAAATACATAAAATCATGATTACATATGTCCTTGTGAAGACCGAAACTAGTTAAATATTTCAACATGTTCAAGCACTTGAGTCAGATTTGATGAAGCCCTAGATGGGATAGTCTCTATTAGGCCTGGTTGTTGATGATGTTGGTTGAAATATTGAAGGCTACAATGTTATATGGTCAATGGACAATCATGACTCTTGAAGTTTGGTTCAAGAGGGAGAGCTCACTTCTCATTAAGATAAGTACCTTTTAGATTTATCTTACCTCTTTGTGATTGTATTCCTGTTTGAGTTTATTACTTTGATTATTACTTATACTTCCTGCATGTATATTTGAGTATTTGGATGTTTCTAACCTCCTGATGAGTTGTGATAAGTGGATTTGTTGAAGAATGTAACTAGGTTCGATCTTCATTATTAATATATTTGTCAAAAAGAATTTATTATTATTATTAAATGACTTATTAAAGCATGGGTTTCATGCTTGGGTCATATTAGATCAAGGTCCCCATTGTGGACATCTAGGATTAGTCATTACATATTTAAATTGACCCATTTTGGGCTTTTGAATCGTGTAATTAGGTTGTTGTCAAAGATTGTTTGGTCAAAGACTCCTCCATCAAGTCATCCTCAGCCTCTTCATCAAAATCTTCAAGTCAGCCTCTTCATCAAGTCTTCATCAAAGTCTGCAAGTCGGCTTCTCTCCATAAACACATGTCGACCTAACATAGGGACACAACTCTTCATGATGATCATGTCAGCTTATTTAGGATAGGCAACAACTATAAATGCCAGCATAAGGATTTCGCATAATACACAGTCAACAAGTTCAGATCACCTCTGAAATTTCGGATGACAATTACAGAGATAAGTTCAGTGGATTTCAGGATCACAACTTCGGGATACCACAGAGATAGAGTTCAGTGAACTAATGCAAGGAATCACAGAAAGGAAGCTCGGATAATCTCAGTGTCAAGAGTCTCAGGGTCTACATCTGTTGAGGATCTCATTCAAGGCCTCGGTGCTATAGTCAAGAGCCTCGGTGCTACCACAGTGTAATGCTATCACAGTCACAATGCATTCACAGTTTCAGTGTAACCACAGTGGCAAGGTTTCGGTGCAATCACATCAAGAAGGTCTTACAGTTCGGAGCTACCACAGGAAGGAAGGTTTCAGTGCCATCTCTATCTCGGAATATCCACAGATAAGGGTCCGTTGTCTCCACAATGTTAAAAATACTATCACAGAACTTGGACTCGGTGCTATGACAGTGATGAGATCTCGGTGAGGAGATCTCGGTGCCATGACAGTGATGAGATCTCGGTGTCAACACATTGAAAAGATGACTTGATGGAGGAAGTCTCTAGTATAGGGTCTTGGTCATCTCATCTTGAATATACTTAAGGAAGAATTTTGAATGGGTTTTCCCCAAAGAGTGGGGTTTTGCACTTACATCTTGTGCCTTCTTCTATTTGTTGCTTGGCATTAATCTTGATGATAAGAAAAGATAAATCAAAAGAACACGTAATAATAACAAAAACATCACAAGATAATGTCATAATAAGAGAAATCGATTAACTGCCATCTCCTTGGATTTCTCAACATGGTATCAGAGCTATGGTCATGATCAAAGGCAGTTTGAAGATCAGTTGGGTGCATTGGTTAAGTGCATTTGTATTAAAGGTCAAGTCAGAAGGATTCAAATTTCAAAGGCATCTTGATGGAATAACTTCAAAAGGTCCAAATCATAGTAAGACAGTTCGTTCAATGAGTAATCAAGCTATATCAGTTATACAAGTTCAGCAATATCACTATAATCTCAGAAGCCAATGCGGATTACAGTATGGGTTCATAGTTTTCGAAGTCACAAGGCTTAGTAATATAGGTGAAGCACTAAAGTGCCGAAGCTATGATAAGTGAAGAAGGTTTTTCAGTCTACCACAATGAGAAATGAATCACATAGAGGTTCAGTACTAAATCTCTGGAAAAGACTCCAGATTACAGTGATGTATCTCAGTATACAATAATGAGACAGTTCGGTATAAATCACAGTGAAACACTCGGATCACATCAGAAAATGAGCTTGTAGAATTTCAATGAATACTTCAGTAAAATTCTCGGCATATAAATGTAGATTGACAAACAAGAGACAGTTTCAGTAATATAACAAGTTTGGATCTTTTCCAGAATGACTTCGTAACATTTTCGGTGATGGTACAGTCCTAGCATTTTCGGTGATGGCAGAGTCTTAATATTTTCAGAGGAGGCACATTCTAAACATTTTAGTGAAAGCACAGTATTTTGGTAATGGCACAGTTTAACAAAGATATAACTTCGCTATATATAAATGACTTCGGTGCTATGTTCAGTGCTCCCACGTTCCTATGCCACCACTATACCACATTCTCAGTGCTTTCATTGTTTCGGTGTCACCTCAGAAAGAAAATCTCAGTGATACATCACAGTGAAGGATTTTGGTGCTTCCAACAGAAAAGGAGTTCGGTGCTACCAGTGTCACTACAATGAGAGGGGTTCACTACATTGTGATGGGATGAAACTTGGTACAGCTGCCTATGAAGGTCTATCGAGTACAAGCACAAGGAACCAGCTTAAGAAAATCAAGTAAATATTCCATACTTAACAAAATGCACTTTCAACAAGTCTAATAAATCAAAGGTACGTAAAATGCAAGGTACGTATATTCATAAGTTTCTTATTATTCTTATTTATAGCCACTCTAGGGAAAAGATTGTACTCCCTAGATAACATACTAAAATCTCATATTAGGATCTTAATCCCTATCTTCCAGGATTTACAAGTAGTCTTGGATTTCAAGCAAAAGTACAATATCGCATACATCACATATACTATAAAAAAAGTATCAAAGCTTCTGACTAGGTGCAAAAGAAGGGCACAATTATCCCAGTAAGTTGCATGCTAAAAGGCTATGGCTACATTGGACTTGTGTAAACAAATGGGAAAAAAATAAAAACAACATATATAATGGCATCGAATAAATTATTTATAGGACAGTCGCATAATGTTCATATGTTGAAGTTGGACAAATATTATGTGCACATCCATATTCCTTGAACCCATGAAAATGTAGTAACATATTTATCATTGTAAAAAATCCAACAACTGGTGGACCTTATTCTTGACAATGGTTATAAAGCCATCAGCAATGAGAGTTATAATGGAGTATTCATCAAAACAATTTCAAAGAAGATTGCAATTTGAAAACCCTCCTCATATAAATACCAACTTTCAATATCTTGAAAATAGATGGAAATTTGAAGTCCATATCTGCCAAGAGCACAGATTCTCATAAAAATAAAAGTCACGTATAAAATTTTGAACGTACTGCAATTCTCCGTGGCTGCGTACATATGATGTTACAGAAACCCCCTTGCCCTGATAAAATCATGTCATCTAATATATACTGAGGAACCTGAAATAGAATGATCATCAATTAAAAAAGTGGGGAAAAAGAGTGTACACAAACAAGAAATCAGCAACTACTAATATCTTTTCCATTTTCTCAATCTAGTTAAAGAGAAGACTTCTCATCAACATTAGTGTGTTTACTGTGACATGATCAAACTTCATGTCTCAGTCTTGTATGTACATGCTTTGCTGAAGCATTCAACCTTAAGCAATGACCTGATATACATGATATCATGTTGTTTGAAGGCTTCACTTTAGATTGAATAAACCTAAACAAAGAAAGTATTCTGAAAAGTGCTTTAGTCCACAATTTTTAATAACAGGTTAGTCAGCAGAAATATTATATTTTACTACAGGATGTCATGGAATAGAGAGAGGATGGCTTCTTGTGCAAAACGGTAGAGTTTAGAACTACAGAAAAAATCAGCACTCTCTTATCAGAGAACTTATCAACATAAAATGAATACACATTCAACAGTTTGCAAAATAGATCATTTCTTTCAGTCTGAAGTTGAATATTAACAATTTAGACAAAATTCCTGTCACCCAGTTAGATGTGTATATTCAGATATACAACTTTAAGAATACAATTATTCATGCAGTTAATGAATCGTTTTCCTTTTCCAAAAATAGATGTTTTCAGCACTGAGTGTTCACAGAATAATATTTAAAGAATGAATAAAATTTTAAAAACCCGCTTGAATGCACGAACACTAGAAAAATAAGAAGTGGCCTGAAAGTGCTACCTAGATAATTTCATAACCTTGATGCCTCTTCAGCATTTAATGAGGCACATATTGCTTATATAAACCAAATACCTAAAGAGTTTGTCAACATATGAAAATAATTACATTGAGATCCTAGAAAGCATACGTCGCCTGAAGAAGGGAAAATAATTTGCAATGCAACAAATTGTAAGTCCTTGAGATATGATCAAGCAAAAGAACTGGCAGCTGGAAGTGTGTCATAGTAGTAACAATGCAATTTTCAGATGACATCAATTCAGATACAAATTTAGATTATTAAATTTTAGTACTTCGAACTTTAACTTGACAAGGGAGACAACATGGTCAAAAGGCTACAAAATATTAATAAACTGCCAGCCAAAAGACAAACAATTATCAATATTGCACAATGACGTACCTGAGTTGTTTTCCCACACCCAGTCTCACCACTAACAACAACAACATCATTCTTTCTGATCAATTCAAGCAATTGTGTCTTTGACTCTGCCATAGGAAGGGCTTCCCTAGCTTCCAGCATCATCTATCCATACAAATAGCAAGAAACATCAAAGTTAAATGGAAAAATTGTTGAAAACAGAATCAATAAGGTATCCAATGATAAAAAGGGATAATGGGACGCTCTCAAAAACAGAAAAAAAATACTAAAATTGAAAGCAAAATGATGAAGAAATTCTTCAAACATTACAATTGACATTTTTTGTTTCTATAAAAACACCACTACGGTACTTTAGACTCAGTAACTAGGCACCAAAACATCACAACCAACATATACATGGACATATGAGAGTGCAGGATAGGACACAATATCTATGATGGTTAACTATGCATAGGATTCAGATCATAAATACATTAATCCCCACACACAGCTTACCTTTCTAACAATAGTATCAAATATTCTCAAAATCAATCAGAGAGTAAATTCCATAATCATCAGGAAAAATTATCTCCATGACTTAATAGTGCAAACCTTTTTGGAAGAAAGAGAAACATGTACACATTTAGGAAGAGTGTAATTGACTGTAACATGAACAATGAAGCTAAATGGTATGTTGTTTATGTATATTTCCTTGACATTAAAATTTTGCTCACTTATTTTCTACATGAGAGATCAATTAGCACCCAATGTTTAACAACTATATTATATCATCCTTTTCAAAGGAATGCCAAAACTTTCGATGCCCAAAAGAAAAATACTTGAATCCTTGGAAATAAAGAAATGGAATAAAGTCTGAAATGCCAATGGTGGATATGTGGGCCACAAGAGCTAAAGGAAATTATAAAGCAACTACTCAAGTTCCATCTCCTCTCCATCATAGCAAGAACAACTACAATTAATATCTGGACATGACCACAATTCAATTTGTCACATTCCATTTATCCTAAGCAAGTATGTCGTCGGAATGCTCCCTACTTGATTCAAGGTTTTAAATTTCATAGGCCTTACCCATCTGTATATGTTAATTTTAGATAACCATGGTGTGTTCTATATTTAATGCAGTTTACTTCGATCTTTCTTATTAGCCAAATTCAGATTGGCAACAATTGAAAGTAAGTGCTGATAGAACATAAAATTAAATCAACAGAAGACAAGCCAATACAAGATACAAGAATTTGTAATCTTCTTATTCAGCAAAGATAGAGAAAAATGTTTGTTACAGCAGTCAACAGGATGCCCTAGCCAGCAAATACTTTGCTGGTCAAACTAGCCCTTTCAACCTCCAAATAGGTTCTGTCAAACTCGGTCAAAGTCAGCCTTCCTTCAAGGTCAAACTCACCCCAAAAACCAGTCCACAAAACAGTCAACGCAACAGTCAAATCTGCGGTCAGATCAGTCAATGCTGCGGTCAAAGGTCAACATTTGACCTCGATTTCTGTGCCCTCCAATGCGGCCTTCCAAGATAGGATTTCCTAAGCAGAAAATGCAGTCAAACAGCAATGTTTGACCCATGATCGACACTCCAGAAACAGCCCTAAAAACAGTCCAAAAATTTCCAGCTTCCTGCTTCACAATTGTGGAGGAGAGAGAAGCCTCTAAGGCTGTATGAACCAATCAGATGAGAGAGAGATGTGTGAGATGAGTTGATGATGAAATGAGCATCATGTCTCTCCAATTTATATCTGTGACTAGGGGTGAGGGACACATCTTTTGAGGCTTGTGAGCCTACATTACAATTCTGGCCAACCTTGAGAATTTGCACGTGTGGAAAATAAATTCAAAATATAAGTTCTGCTCATCCAAACAAGATGATCTTTAGATCAATCTTGCACCTCTCCGAAAGAGGAATCCAACAAAAATATCATCACCATCATATGAGCAATGCAACATGGAGTTTGGACCTAGTTTCCCTAAATTAACACTCCCTCTCAACTAGGGAGAACTCCATCTATCCACCTGTGCAATCCTGTCACCCAGTACCATCATGTACTATCATATATCATCATGCAATCATGTGTCATCCTGTTGTAACTGCTTTGTTGGCTCCTCTCTACTATAGAAGAAATAAGACGAACGAGAGTGAGTGACAAAGACATCACTTTCCACTGACCTGAAGTCAGTTTAGAGGTAAAAACCTCAACCAGACTCAAGAGTCAGCCATATACTGACCCGAAATCAGTTTAGAGGTAAGAACCTCAACCAGACTTGATCCCAGATCAAGTTGTTGGACACATCTCATCCTAGACATAGAGTGTACGGCAATCCTTGATGCATCCATCAGTGATGCTATCAGTCTCTATCCTCATTTCCCAACTCATTGGCCAAATGAGAGGTATTTCCCATGAGTCCCAGACTCCATGGGTAGGAAGCATGTGGGGCATAGATCAAAGAGAGGGCGAACCAGCTCAATATCATAACGATGGGGAAAAAGCACACCAACAAGGTAAGGCGAACCTCACCCTGTAGTTGCTTATAGCTCCAATAAGCTATCGCCAAGCCACCTGGAGCTCCTAGAGCTCATAGTCCAACTCAAGAGAGACCCTCGGGATAGGGTTTGTCCACGATACCAAGCTTCTCACCAAAGGTTAAGAATTTGACCTTCCCCAGGGGATTCGTGAGAATATCTGTGACCTACTCATCAGTCCCAATGTGATGGAGCCTTACAGCGCCTCGTTATACCATGTCTCGAACAAAGTGGTACCTAATATCAATATGCTTGGATCGGTCGTGGAACACAAGATTCTCAAAAAGACGAATCCTACTTTCGTCATCACAAAGGATAATGATGGTATCCAGCACATGCCCAAACATCTCACTGAAGAGATTTCTCAACCAAACAGCTTCACAACAGGCCATACTCGCTGCAATGTATTTGGCCTCGGCGGTGCTCAAAGCAACCAATTTTTGCTTCCTTCTCATCTAAGATATCGAAGCAAAACCTAAAGTTAAGCAACATCGAGATGTGCTCTTATGATCCACCACACTGCCTGCCCAATCGGCATCAGTATATCCATGGAGCCTCATACTCCCGACAGTGTATCTTAGCCCATGGTTGATTGTGCCCCGAAGATATCTCAAGAGATTCTTGGCACCAATCTACTGAATGTGATGAGGCTCAACCATGTATTGACTCAATGTGTTCACTGCAAAACATATGTCCAGACATGAGTTCACTAAGAACATCAAGGCCCCCACGAGTTGACGATACTCGGTGGGATTTCCCAACTCGGGCCCAGCAACACTTCTACACAACTTCTTAAAGTTGAGTTCCATCGGAGTAGTCACGAACTTGCAGTCCACCATCCCAAATCTATCCAGCAGCTTCACTACATATTTCCTTGAGAAAGGAAAATCTCAACTCGCTTTTGCCAAACCTCCAAGCCTAGGAAATAATGCATCAATCCTAGGTCCTTCATCTCGAACTCGGAAGCTAGCTCCCTCTTACATTGATGAAAGAGAGGATCGGCACCTGTCAAAAAGAGATCGTGTTGGGTGTGGAACCTAATTATCTTGTTTATTTTGTATCACAGTGTTGGACCCCTATACCTTAATGGGGCGGCAACGCCGCCCATAATTAAACGTTGCCTAGGGCGTCCAGGGGTTTTTATTGCCTTGTAAAAGTATTGTAATTTCTAGTCAATCTAGGCCGTTCATTAGGCGGATGATCTGACGGTAGAAGTTATGTTTAATTTAGGGTTTTTTGCCCTAGAAGGCAACCCCTCTTTTTGTATGAGGTTATTGTACTGCGGCTGTGTATTGCATGTGTATTCTCAGAGCGAGAAAAAGATAGGGAGACTGTGAGAGAGAACAGAGGATATTACAGCGGATTTGTTGTAGGTTGTGTCTCTTCATTTTGTTGGATAATAGAAAGGAAGGACTGATTGTTCAGGGTGGACGTAGCCCAAACTGGGTGAACCACGTATATCTGTGTCTTTCTGGTTTTATGTGTTTTGTGTGTTTGTGTTTTCCGCATATTTTATGTGTTGCATTGCTCTGTAATATATAATTTTCTAACAAATCGTCCACATAGAGAACCAGAATGAGAGGTTTGTCATTATCAACCTTAAAATAAAGGTTTGGATCAGCATCACTTTGAGTAAAGCCTAGCTTCATCAAGTAGTTATCGATCCTCTCATACCAAGCCGTGGGGGCTTGCTTTAACCGATATAGGGCTTTCTTCAACCTGCATACATACGTGTCTCTATCTTGGACTTCGAACCCCATAAGTTGTTCCACATAGACCTCTTCCTTGATTGAACCATGTAAGAAGGCAGTCTTCACATCCATCTGATGGAAACTCCATCCTTGCATTGCAAGCATGGCAATGATTGATCGAATGGTGGTATAGCAGGCAACAGGTGCAAATATATCATCATATATATGCCTTCCTTTTGAGAGAAGCCTCGGGCAACAAATCTTGCCTTGAACTTTTCGGCACCTCCAATGGCTCCATGCTTGATCTTATAGAGCCATTTTGAGGTGACAATAGATTTGTCCTTCGGTCTAGGGACCACATCCCAAACATCATTCTTCATGATTGACTCATATTCCTCGTGCATAGCATCCTTCCAAACTTGATGCTTCACGGCTTCTTCAAATGTTCCAAGCTCAGATTGTACAATAGTGCTCATGGCTGCTAGGTACCCTTAGTACCTATTCGGCTTCTTGCTTTCACGGAATGTTCCCCTTGGAGCAATATGTCTCTCGGCATCTTCGAGAGTGTCTTTAAGCCATGAGGGCCTCCTTTTATTTGAAGAAGGTGGATCTATAAGATCCATCAGACCTTCAACTTCGGGCATCGAATCATCCTTCGATTCTTCCTACCTTCCAGCTTCTTCTTCTTTGTCTTCCTTTGAGATAGGAAGATCTCTAATCTTCGTGAGGGAAGCTATCTTCATCGAAGGTGACATCATGACATATCTCCACTTCTCTTTGACCAGGCACAGAGATTCCTGGGACATTTGTCCGAAAAATCTGTGTCACTTTGTCATATGAGCATGTTATTCAGTAAATGATATGTATGTGTATGTTGTTATTAGTATTTACTTCGTTGTTATCCTGAATTTTCAGATTAATAACTTGTATATTTAATCAAGTAGGAGAAGTACATCAAGAATTAACAATAGGGTTTCTTAGATTAAGAAATTTTCACAGATACAACAAGGTTAATGTTTTCCACACCTCGTTTGTCGTCTTCTTCTCGGCAATATGCGGAACCACGTGATCTTTCACTCAATCCATGATCAAGTGTTTAGCCCGCGCCTAATTTTCATTGAACTTCTTCAAAGCATCAGCATTGGTCCGCACAGCTAGGGCGTTCTCGGCATGGTCTCTGATGCCATACTCCTCAAGGACTGTCAAGATTCTGGCTTTCCAGATAGCAAAGTTAGACACAACGTCTAACCTATCATGATCTCTCAGTGCATACGGGGCCATCTCTGCCCAAACTGTCGAAGCAAGTGCTCTTCTCGCTTCTAATGCTGCTACACTCAGCAAAAGACCGGATCTAGATTTCTTAGCGATAGAAAACCTCTAGAGTATGCTCCCTCTGACAAATGACTTCCCTCCCGGAAATCCTTCAACAATTTTGTCGAATCAACCCTCTACGATCACTCCACTTGATCGAATCTCAAATTTCTTGGTTAGAAAATCTGTTGAGAGACTGTTTCCCCTTACTTTGTCAACTTTGCTAGGCACTGTTCTGCACCATCAGAACCGATGGCCCACCAGCAACTTGGAAGATCAGGAATTGCACTTCCAACCACAGCAACTGGCAGAGCGTCACTCCCTCTTGGACTACGTCACCCTATAGGGCCTGTGTCAGCCTAGCGTGAGCTTGGTAGGCTCTACATCACCCCTCTAGGCCTGCGTCAACCTCTGCATCAGCTCTGCGTGAGCAGACTGGCTCTGCGTCACCCCTACAGGACCTGTGCTATCCCTCTGGTGCTACACTACCTCTTGCTGATTTTGTGCAACTTCAGCTGCCCTCCTGCAACAAAAAATTCTTCAGCCCCTTGCTGATGGCTTCAGCTTGATCTGCAATCGCTCTAATACCATGTGAAAATTTCTTAATACAGAAACCCTACTGCAGTATATTGATTTACTTCTCCTACTTGATTTATTATTTACAAGTTATTTGACTGAAATATTCAGAAAAACATCAAAGTAAACACAATTGCAGCCTACACATACATACAGATCATTTACTGAAACATAGCGCACATATGACAAAGGACACACATGATTTTTCGGACAACTCTCCCCGAAAAAACCCAATGCGGGAAAAACCAGTGCAACACCTCTTTGAGGGTTTTATTATTAAGCAGACTCTGAATATATCAACCCAGTAGTGGTTTGCCCGACAGAGAATTTCACGGCAGATGTACCTTATCACTCGGAGAGAAAATATGGTTGATTCAAACCCTCAAGGGAATTACTGAATACGAGCCCTTTCTGGCCAACTGGAACCCCAGCGTTGTCCCTCCAGCCTCTGCTTCAGTCTCTCTTGCGCAGCGTAGCGTATGTGCAGCACAGGCTACCCCTGCGTCACCCTTCTGGGCTCAACATTGCCTCTGCGTCAACCTGGCTGGGTTGTGTCCCTCTTGTTGGCCTTTGCGCTGCCTAGTACGAATCTGCCTCTCTGATTATGTATTCTCAACCTCGGATCAGTGTAATCCCTCGCCAATCTGCCCCTCACTAGCACTGCAAGCTCACTCGAAAATTCTCAACAAACCGCGCCCCAGGATTACAACTTAGCTCAAGTGTTACTGCAATGTGTGTGTTCTCCAACTGACCGCAAGCCTTCCTTTAATACTTTTCTCGTTGATAAATAAACGGTCGTGATCTAATCTCTAATCAATGACTAAGATTAGAAAAAGCTTGATCCACGTCACTTAGAACATTCTCACCCACATATGTAAATTAATTCACCTATTTTTTAATTTCCCAAGTTAGACTTAGGGTCCCCATTAAAAAAATTAATTATTTGAATAACTTTTACACTAGGTGGAATTTCTCCAAACGATTTCTGGGTCTTGGAGATCTCATGTGTCCTAGCCCCTCCACAAAGTTTCGGAGCTAGATAAATAAGATAAGATAATTTTATTAATGTCCAACAAATGACCACAAAAAGGTCAATGGGACTGCGGGTTACAATGATTACAACACGCCTAGCCGGTGGACCAAACGGTCCCCTTCCTTTATAAAAGCAGGAAATACAAACTACAAAGAGTGCGAGTGTAAAGTGAAAGCTAGATGACTAGAGCATCATGACAATGAGCTGTGTGAAGAAATCTTGGAGGAGAAAGAGGAGCCTCCTGAAGGAGGGGGGAGGACTCCTACACCTAGCATCCGAGGCTGATAAAAGAGGGTTGAAGGAAACTTGTCAATGTCTGCTACCCTAAGGAGGAACTGGACTGCTGCTGTTGCCATCTGGAGGATTTGGGGCATCTCTTGGAGGGGGGTCTGGTCCTGGAGCGCTGATGGGGTCTAGTGGGACGAGACTCTCGGATCCACACTAATCTGGAATCATGGTCTATGGATCGGTCAATGGTTCTCTTGGTGCCTCGCAATGCCGGGAGCACCCTGAAGAAATCTGTGATCCTCTGTGTGGTGTCCGAAACGATAGGAGGCTGGAGTAGAAGCGAACAATGCCTGAAGGTCTCCTGAAAGTAAAGTGCTAAGCATCTCTGGTCAGTGTATCTAAGGACGCTGGCCAAGCTCTGGGGGCCCCTGAATAAACAATGAAAATGCCCTCGGATCTCATAATAGACTGGGCATCTGAAGATGAAATGCGACTCAGTCTCCACCTCCTGTAAGTGACAAAGCTAACAGATCCTCTCTGCCCTGTCAATGTGAGGATCTATCTCCACTCGAAGCCTGTGCGATCCAACCCTGAGCTGCCCGAGAGGGATCCTAATAGCATGCATCCAATGCTGGAGGGTGAACTGGGGTCGAACAACGATTCCATCTCTGATCTCCATAAAGTGCTCAACGTAGAAGGCCATCTTTGGGAGCAGTTCGCCCGAAGGATTGATCCATGTAGTCTGAATGTACTGCCTATAGATGTCCTTCCTGATGATTTTCTTGATGATTTTGTTGATTTCTTGCTGGTTTGGAAGAAGGTGCCCCGGGCGTTCAATGAATACATCCGATGCTACCCAAAATCTCACCACAAAAAAACAAGCCTGGTGCAAGGAGTCAAAAGTGCATCTTCTTAGGGTGATAAAATACCACCGTGACATATCGTCTTCATGATGACGTAAACAAGAAGTTCATTCTCGTAATTTTTCTTTGATCCACCAAAAATGACAACAATGTTGAGTAGTGGCTTGATCATCCTGAGAGATTCACCCATGTAAAAACACATCAATAGTTTGACGATGAGATTCCACATCTAGAAGGGGGGATCGCATCTTAGATCAATCTCTGGAATCTCCTTCTCCCTCGCAAGAAGAAGTTCCAACCACTTCATTAGAACAGGAACTTCAATTGGACAATGATTGAGAGGATTGAAAGGTTGAACCTTGATGGAATTCAGCACCACCTCATTCATTTGAGAAACCTAGACCATCTTAGAAATGTCCACATAATTGACTCATCAAGATATTTGAAAGTGTCTGTCGTGATTTTTGAGAAATCTAGGGGCAGTTATATTAGGTGATTTCTCTTACTTTGATAATTGCTTGTGACGTATTTTTACTTAACTTGATTAGCTTCTTCTTTCACTTGATTATAATTAGTGTTCTTATCATCAAACATTTACCAAACAATAAAGAATAATGAAACAACAGGACACAAGATATAGGCTATCGGCCTGGGCCAAAAACTCTCCTCTTGAGAGGAAAACCCACAAGAAATCTTCTCTTCTTATAGAACTTCAGATGAAAATTTCCAAGACCTAAGACCCTTGTCAAAGTCCCCTCCAAGACCAAGTCAATTCCTTGATGAGCTTTCCTTCCAGCAACTTCGACCCCAACAACTTCTACAACTTTGACGCCCAACAACTTCTTCTGCAAAAACCTTAGCTCTTGCATGTGTCGAGAAAATGGTGATTTCTTTCTTCCTTCTTCTTCGCTTGACTTGGTTCTTCCTTCTACGGAACTCGGCTTGCAAAATATACCCTAAGTCGCCTTCTTGTAGCAGGGTTGCAATTTGGTCTAGCAGCTGCAATAAGTGCCCTAACTCTTTCACATGTGTGAAGGATATTAGCCCAAAAAACAATCCCAAAAACTTCACTTTCTCCTCTTTCTTTGTTAGGTACTCGGTTTCCTCTTTCATCCTCTTTTTTTCTTAGATCGAACTTCTTGAGAGCTAATTGGATGATATTCAAGTGAGGTCAAGGTCTCCTATATATAGGCTTCTTTCTAGGTCGAATTGTTGCCTTTAGGCCGACTTGTTCTTTTGATGATGACAAGGCCTTGGAGGGTCTATTTGACACTTTTGACTTTACATAAATTTTCTTTACAAGATGTAACATTCCCAAAAGGGTCTTCCATACATGACAATGACTCAATTGACTTGTGGACTTAATGACAAGCCCTAAAAGCACTCAATGGGTGCTTGACCTAAAATACAATAACCTTGAGCATGAAACCCATGCATCAAGAATGACAATAATAGTTTTATTTTTCTTCTTTAAGTTAAATACATAAAATCATGATTACATATGTCATTATGAAGACTGAACCTAGTTAAATATTTCAACACTCCCTCTTAACTAGGGAGGTACTCATAATCCATACAAGGTACTTCGACATTCTAAAACTGATGAATTCTCATAAGAAGAGTCGGATTGGTAAGCCATCTCATAAGTTATATTATCATCTTATACCAAAGCATCTTATCATACCAATTAGCATTTGTCACATAGCAAGGCCTTGATTAACAGCTCTATTCTCCACGAGATTAGGTGTTACACGAGGTCTCGCCTGCCCTCCCCCCCACCTAGGGGTCTAGATTCCTCGCCCCCTCGCGCTCCGGGGTCTTGGGGACTTCTAGGGGTGTTTCCCTCACGCCCTTTCGTGTTAAAATTTGGTGTGCCACTTAGCATGTTTGAGAATCCAAGTGATTTTGATTCAGATGGTGACATGGTTGATCCTGATATATTCGTGCAGCAGCTAGATGCAGAGACTAGTGGGGCATTACCTTGAGCATTTATGCTCATTTATCATTATGATGACATCATTTGATATTCATATGTTATGTTTTATGTTTCAGACATAACTTATTTGCTTTTAAGTTTTATGTTTCAGACTTGAGTCGTAAACTTCATTTTAAACTTTATTTTGAATCTTAATATAATATGTCATATGATATCTTAGACTTTGTTTTCATTGTACATTGTTAGTAGTTACAATAATGATTATACAGTTACAAACTTACAAACTTACATGTATGATTGTATGATGTATGTTTTAAGTTTATGATTGTATGATGTATTTCTGATTTATCTTTCATGATGTAAGTGTGTGATCACTGAATATACATTCCTTGCAAAAATACAGTTACATTATAAATATTAAATTTTTTAATTTTTACGACCCTGACGTCCCCCCACGTTTCCTGATAATTGGTAGGGAGCTTTTGCATAGGCCACTCCCTCGCCCCCTCACTCCCACCTCCAGGGGACTTGGTGGAACATTGGCATAATTCTGACGAGACCAATGACTGATAGACACCATCATCATTGTCTCTCAAGGCACATACCCCACCCGGGTGTTCAAAGCATATGTCCTTTTTAGGACAATTCCTGTCTTGGAATAACACATCCTCAAGGAATTTCCTCTTCGGCTACTCTTGAGTGCCTATTGGATGCCCTACCACATCCTCAAAGAGTATAAAAATCAATCTCAGATGCTTCCCCAATCCTCCATTCTTTCTTCACCTCTCAACTAGGGAGGATATACTCATTCGTATAAAAGGAACATACTCAAGCTCCCTCCTAACCAAAGACTTGCCCAAGCTCGCTCACAACTAGGGACTTGATTCCAACAACAATTATCTGCTCTTTAGTAGAGATCATGGTACTATCAGTTGCTAGTAGGGCTCCTACTTTTGATGTCATGAACTTCATCTACTTCATTATGGAGCCTTCATCATCTAGATTTTCCTCATAGGGCATCGGCCACCTATCACTCTCCTTCAACGAACCATAGGGTTGAACCAATAGACATGTCATCCTTCTTTTTCATTGGAAAGTGATATTCTAGTCCACATCTGGCTCCCTTCATACAACTACCTCTTTCAAGTCATGTTTCTTTCAGGATCTTCGACCCAATATCATGAGTACTAGTTGTAGGTGACATCTACAACTCTCTTTCAGTAGCCCTGTTTCAACCCAACTAGAGGTTGTTCAAAAATCAAAATGAACATCAAATCAAAGTTATCTTTTATGATGGTCATTCATCATGACATTTGTTTCTTGCAACATCAACATCCTGCACATTTATAAACATCTCCATCTTCTCTACGGAGATGTCATGGCTAATTCTTCTAGTTATCGAATGTAGATCACTTATCTTATCTTACGTGACAATAGTTTCATTTTTCATGAACTCTCCTTCCTTTCCCCACATATTGCTTCCAGGAATTTCTATACATAGTTCCTTCATCTTGTGAACCACCACATATTCCATATGAGGTCATATTATGATGATTTAGTCTTATCAATATGTGAACTAGTTCAAGGCATATGCTTTCATGCATCTTTCTAAAGGAAGAAATCCTTCTTCTTTGATCATGCTCATGAGATAGAGCATTCAGTCATGCTATCTGCAACTACATGATAACATGGCTTAATCTATCAAATATATACATACCTCTTCCTTCATGTGGTCATTTAAACTTCCTTCAGCAACTTCCTTTCCTTGCTTCAAAGTACTTCAACCATCTTGACATGTTGCACTTCTTTGTCACCATACCATCATTCTTCTATAAAATGGATCCCACACAAGGTGGAATGTACACTATCAGCAAGACACTTGCTTCTTTCAAGTATAAGTGAACCTTCTTAAAAAGATTCTAGTGAAGGATCTCGATGATCCTCATTCAGCAAATGCTCCTTAATAATGACGATGTATGATGACCTTTCTATCTTTTATCATGCTAGATGACTTTATTTCAACCATATATACTACTATTTCAGTTGACTTTTTCGTGCTTTCAAAGAGGTTACCATGAACTACTTCCTAAACTTCCACTTCAGCTATCCTTTCAAGCTTCTATGATGATGTCATGAGCTCTTATCTACTTCATTCGTATACTTCCAATATGATGCCATCTTCTAATATAATGTATCCTATCATACTTACAAGTTACAATGCTTCCTATTATTATAGCTATCTTTTATAAAATTGAAGAGAACTAAGTGAAAGAGATTATCTCAATCATATTAGAGATCTTTCACTTCCTCCTCCTTTGATTTCTTCTTTTCAAGTTCTTCCACTTCTTCGGTGACATGGGCTTCATTCCTTTCTTTCGTTTTCTTTTTTTCCTTCTAGGGTTTAGGACAATCTCTCTTGAAATGCCCATATTCCTGACATCCATAGCATTAGAACTTTGACATATCGATTTTCTTCTTTTTCCGAGGACCAAACTTCCCAAACTTTCCTTTTCTCCTAGCCATGGTCGTAAATGGTTGAACTTGTTCATTTTATACTACATCGCTTTTTTCCTTCAACCTAGTTTCTTCAATCTTACATAATGACCAGAGTTCATTGATTGGGGTGGATTCCTTCTTTCCGTAGATGCTTGATACAAAGTTGCCCCATTCATCAAGTAGTGCACTGAGCACAACAGTGGTCATTTCATTTTTGGACATTATTTCCCCTAACTCTTGTAATCGGTCTCTTATTTGTGACACCCTTATAAGATATGAGGCTAACCCTTCTTCCTTTGATACCTTCATTTTTTATAGCTCAATTCTCAAACATATAACTTCTCCCGCAATGCTTATGATAAACAATTCTACCTACTTATCATAGATTTCTTTTGATTTCTCCAATTTTGCCACATAAGGGATGAGGGAATCCTTGATTGATTCAATAAGGATTATTTGAGCCCTTATTTCCCCTTTCATATATTTCAATAAAGCATAAGCTTCTTCTTGTGGTGGTTTGATGATTGAACCCTTAACATGTCCAATAACTTCATTCTCTATGAGAATCAGATCTGTCATCTTCTTTCATGCAAGGAAATTTGATCACCCAACCAATATATTGCTTTCCTTACAGAATGAAGTCATTTTGATAGTACATACTTAATTATCAAGTGAAGATGCTTCTTTGATGATGATATCTTCAACTTGATGCCTTTCTTGATTTTGATGATATTTGATGATGATTGCAATGCTTCTTGTAGCTTCCTTGCGATGTAGAAGTGTAGAATATGGAGACTTCAATATGCTTCTATTGTATAGTCCTTTCTTTGGAGGGAGTGTCCTTCTTGAAAGTAGAGTCTTTGACGTCTTCTTCTCTTTGAGTCAAGGTTACTTGGAAGCGGGAGCGGGAGCGGGAGCGCGGAGCGGGAGCGAAGCGCGGAGCGCCATTTTTAAAAGTTTCCGAGTCCGGAGCGTTTTCGGGAGCGTTTTTATATATATATATATATATATATATATATATTTTTATATTTTTATATTTTTTATATTTTGATGCATATATGTCAACAAAAACATGTAGAATGATGAATTAGACATAAAAAACATAAAAACATAGATTGAATCATATAACATCAATCATCTAAAAGTTATAATCTTCATCAACCACGCCCACGAGTTGGAAGCATACAACATATTGACTCTTGAGTCTCGCAAATCATCAATTTGAAGGTTTCAAGCTTTCAAAATTCAATATATAACATTTATCATCATTGATAATTTGAGATATAACATTTATCATCATTAATTTCAAATTTCAATATCTAACATTTATCATCATTGATTCATTGATTTCAAAATTCAATATACATTTATCATCATTGATATTATATAACATTTATCATCATTGATTCATTGATCACCATATAACTTTCATGAAGCATCATATTCATAATTCATAATGACTTGTAAACAATAAACTTATAAATGCCAACTTCAAAGTTTCACCTTTCAAATTCAAACTTCAAACTTAAATTGTCATTAAATATATGAAAGAGTCAAGTTTCAATTGTTCAACTGTCAACAACAAATAGAAAAGACTAGTAAACAACAAATCTATTTTATCTACTGGCTGGCCCCTTGCCACGCCCACGAGAAATGTCTAATTTGTGCGAGCCACGAGGAAATGGTGGTCTTCTAGTACTCTCAGGAGTAACACGACCATGACTAGAAGGTGGAGGCTGGATCTGCAAAGGAACAATAGTGTGATATCGAGAACTGGCACTGGCACTGGCACCCGCACCCGCACCCGCACTGCTACCAGTAGATGGTGGGACTGGCCCTGTGTGGCGGTGCTGCTGATGCCAAGCTACAAGCTACAATGCTACAAGCTATGAGGCCATTGGCCTAATACAAGACTACATATTAGTGATCAACAACATGATCACTCCTCATCATGATCAAAATCATCACCACTACTAGACAAGGGATCATCAACATGAGCTACATAAATAATATGGCTCAAAGTTTGAGGACTCTTAAAACTCCTCTACAACTTTAGTAGTAGTAGTAGTAGCAAAAATAGACATCAAAACTACAAATCACTGAGCAACATGGTCTCTCATGAAACTCATCATCGATTCATCGCTACTAGAAATGGGATCATCAACAAGAGATACATAAACATCATCTAGCTCAAAGTCTTCAGACTTGGATTGCTCAACCTTATAACATGATAGAAATTAAAAAAGTTTAACATGCCTAACCAATGATTTTGGTTTGAGTGAAGGGTTCATCTCCTCAACCTTAAAATGCGGTAGAAAAAGATTAGCATGCCTAACCATTTGTTTTCCTTTGATTGAAGGGTACATCAAGGTTCTTAAAGGACTTCATGCTCTTGATCAAATGCCAATATCATACCCTTACACATGATAGAATCAAATGGAAACATTGCAAATTCCCAAACCATGAAACCCCGAAAACCATTAAGTCTGCTGAATTTTGAGTGAAACCTAAAATTCTAGTTTCTCCATATGAAATCCAATGAGGTCGAAACCACTCTTAAACATCCTGAGTCATTTCATGGTAATGTTAAAAATTTAAGTAAAAGGATGAAAATGAAAAATAAAGAAAATGTCACTTTTACTTTAAGAATTTAACATTACCATGAAATGTCAATGCTTCCCTTACCTCCACATCAGCCCTAAAACCCATTTCTGGCCATGCGTGGGTCTGCGTAGGGAAAGAGTAGCTAAATGAACCCCTCCCCCCTTATAAACAATTCGTTTTTTCACTTAAAAAAATTTCCGCCTGGCAGGAAGCGTTTTTTTTTTCCAGGGAGCGTTCGGGAGCGAACGCTCCCTGAGCGCTTCCAGCGTTTAAAAAACGCTCCCGAAGCATTTTTTAAACGTCGGAAGTGCTCAGGGAGCATTCGCTTCCGAACGCTCCCTGAAACGCTCCCGAAAAAACAGGGAGCGTTTTTTCAGGTCGGAAACGCGCTCCCGAAAAACGCTCCCGCCAGGAAGCGTTTTCGGAAGCGCGTTTCCTAGCGTTTCCGAAACGCTCCCGCACGGAGCGAGTTTCCGGAGCGGGAGAGAAGGGGGTTTGAAGCTTCCCCGCAACCCTGCTTTGAGTTGTGATGATGTGATCCTTGTGATGTGATGAATGGTCCTCCTTGATGCTCTTTCGTTTGCTTGGCCCTTATGTATCCCTTCTTGATGGTTTGATGTCCTCTTTGATGTCTTTACCTTTCTTGATATTCCTTTTGATGGTCCTTCTACAAGCTGCCTTTTATTGTCTTTACCATGTTGAGAAATCTAGGGGTAGCTGGATTAGATGATTTCTCTTACTTTGATAACTACTTGTGATGCATTTTTACTTAACTTGATTAGCTTCTTCTTTCACTTGATTATAATTATTGTTCTTATCATCAAACAACTACCAAACAATAAAGAACAATGAGACAAGAGGACGCAAGATATAGGTTATCAGTGGAGGCCAAAACCTCTCTTGAGAGGAAAACCCACAAGAACTCTTCTCTTCTTATAAAACATCAAATGATGAATTCCAAGACCTAAGACCATTTTCAAAGTCCCCTCCAAGACCAAGTCAATTTTTTTTCCTTGATGAGCTTTGCTTCCAGCAACTTCGACCCCAACAACTTCTACAAATTTGACCCCCAACAGCTTCTTTTGCAAAAGCACTAGCTCTTGCACGTGTGGAGAAAATGGTGATTTCTTTCTTCCTTCTTCTTCGCTTGACTTGGTTCTTCCTTCTATGCAACTTGGCTTGCAAAGTACACCCTAAGTCGACTTCTTGTAGCAGGTCTGCAATTGGGTCTAACTACTGCAATAAATGCCCTAACTCTTTCACACATGTGAGGGATATTAGCCCAAAAAACAATCCCAAAAACTTCACTTTCTCCTTCTCTTTCTTTGTTAGGCACTCTGCTTCCTTTTACGTCCTCTTCTTTTCTTAGATCGAATTTATTGAGAGCTAATAGGATGATCTTCAACTGAGGTTGAGGTCTCCTATATATAGGCTTCATTCTAGGTCAAATTGTTGCCTTTAGGCCGACTTGTTCTTTTGATGATGACAAGGTCTTGGGCGGGTCTATTTGAGACTTTTGACTTTACATAAATTTTCTTTACAAGATGTAACATGCCCAAAAGAGTCTTCCATACATGACAATGACTCAATTGACTTGTGGACTCAATGAAAAGCCCTAGAAGCACTCAACGGGTGTTTGACCTAAAATACAATAAACTTGAGCATGAAACCCATGCAAAGAATGACGATAATAAATTTATTTTTCTTCTTTACATTAAATACATAAAATCATGATTACATATGTCATTATGAAGACCAAACCTAATTACATATTTCAACATTGATGACGTTGGAAAGACAAGAACCAAAAGTTCTACAAGACAAGATGGAGGTGATGTGGATAATTCAAACGCGAGTGATGTAGATGATATGGATGTTTCATATGATTGTGAATTGAATTTATCTACTAACTTTGAATGAACTTCCTTTGAAGAATTTGCTTTTTGTGATGAGTGGAAAGATGTAATATCCCAAATGGGATAATTTGCTAATTATGCAGAAATTTAATTCAACCAAAATTTCACCATTAAATTATCATTTATTAAACAAAAGATTTCCATGTCAAATAAAACAAATAGAGCATTGCAATCCAATAACACAATGAACAGGAAAATTCTCAAGTTTTATTATAATGGATAAACTGGGGTTTACATGCAGATATAACCCATATAGCTGAAATAAAACTAGCCTCGAGAATATGCTCCACTGTGGTGTTGGCCCTCCAAAACTAAACTGAAATGTCACTCCTAAGCTCTCCAATGAATTTTGGATGAACTCACCAAGGGGAGATGGGTACTCGCCCAATCTCACTCAATCACCTGAGGGTTTCTATCCTGGGGCTGCCAATGAAGTAGAGAATCGAGTTCTCAACCTCTCATATAAGAAGAAATATCATATCCAAGATGTCCTCTAATGGTCGTCACCTCCTCTTTTTATATATCTGATGGACTCCTCTAGAACCTCCTATTTTATTATTATTTTAATCATTGAGCACCTTTCCCTCTTTTATTTCAATTAAATATTCTTTTTAATGTGGGAAAACAGTAAATTGGCCACCATGCCTCCTCGAGTCAATGAAAATCACTTCTAACCATCTTGTCCTGTAGATATTCTCGTTCTGGTTCCAACGAGCTATTACACTAAGGTGTTCTGCCAAGTATTCCTCCCGAAATGCCACCTTAACCGTAATTACTTGAGTCAGGCCCATTAATAACTATGTTTTTTGAAAGTTGTCAAAATGCAACGGAACGAAAGGCAAACTTTGCGAATGATGGAATATACCAAGCGAATGCCATCGGACCTCATAAAAACTCCTCAAAACCCCTCCAAAGGCCCCTGAGTCCGCTGAGGGCGCTAACCTGCACCTGTGACATGTCTGCCCCCAACTCTGAAAGTCCATCCTATCCACGCCATAAGGAACACCAGAAAAAGGAACATTACAAATCCTCCCCCCCAAGATTGCTTGCCCTCAAGCAATCCAAACTTGTGGACCAATCTGGTGGCCCAATGTAACTAAGAACCAATGCCTGGATCCCATACAAACCATTGGGTGATGGTATGCCTTTATGTCAACCCACCATGAATGGACCCCTCAATGCCCGAATCCCAAACTAATCTCTTACTGAACCTGTCATCAAGGAATCCTCCTAGATCCCAATGCCACCAAGAACAAGTATCAATGCTCCACAGCTCCTGTTGTGCTATAACTCCAACCATGAGTGTTGCTCCATCCACTGTGTACCAACTCATCACCTCTCTCCAATCCAACCCTTGGCATAGACCAAGGTCAATCTCACCATGTTGATGTTTGTCCTAAAATACTAATGAGTGGCCAGCATACATCCTGTTGCCAATTGGAGCATGTAGTATTCGTCATGTCTAAGGGTCCCCGCTCCACAATGCCCCTGACTAATAATATCATACCATCAATAAGATATCAACTTGTGATCTCCCACCAATCTAATGTATGGACACCTGTGCAAGGAATACGTCTACTAAGTTGATACTGGTCCATGCTCAACTCCTAATGCTCTGCCCGATCAACCAACAAAATTTGTCCAAGAAATCCTGCCCCTCTCCTTATAATGGGAAAAAGTGCGCAAGTCGTGCTGCAAGCCCTATCTATGTACTCCTGGAGAGAGTTGCTACCTGAAAATACTGCAGCTTTGCTGGTTGTCACTACATCTGTTTGCACCTCATCAATGGGTAAACCCAAAGATGGATGCACTGCCATCTCCCTCATCTGATAGGAAACTCCACACTCCTCCAAACCACCAATCTCCTGCAAAATTGTCATGTCAGACTCCAGCACCTCCTGAGGATAAGTGTCGGTAAATACTTCCACCCTGCTAGTTGTTCATACATCTATCTGCTCCTCATCAATGGCAGACCCCAAGGGTGGTTGCTCATCCTCCTCCATCACAGGCTCAATATGATCCTCCAATTGGCTCTCCCCAAGAGGCTCATCAGGCATATTGTGCACATCATCCTCCTCACTTGACTCATGCTCCACCATACGTTGCTCATGTTGAATCATCACTGGTGACTCATCATCCTAAATCTATCGATTGCGCACCATACACACCCGAATATAAATCTGGCCTATTGTCAACAACTCCATATGAGTCATGCTCCTCAGAGGCATCCTCGTATGAACCCGTGGACTCATCCAAAGAAGAATCCTTACCTTGAAAGTGAGAAAGAATCTCCTCCTGCTCTACCTTTGTCATCTCCTCAGTGTCACTCAAGCATGAGTGGTCAGGTTCCTTGCAGATGAAGCAAAGACCCTTCCTCCTTAGTTCATTCTTGCTGCATGATCCACCAAACCTGAGCAGCTCCTCCCTGGTCAACTGTCTTCTGAACAGGCAATGTTCTGCTCAACCAACCTTTCGGCTAGTTCATAAGCAGCAGGTGAGACCAACTGTTCTCTCCTCCAAATGGACAGCAATCAAGACTGCAACTCCCAGCAAATGGCATCATGGCCCCTCATACATGATGACAAGATGGACTGCATGTGTGTTTTGACTGAGTCATGATGTCTCCTAATGCTGAAAAAGCATTGGAACATTTGCAGGATCAAGTCATCACACTCTCGATCAAACATGATTTCATAAGTCCTGATCATGGCCATAATTTCCAAAACCTGAAGCTTCTTCTCAAACGTCGGACCCATGAAGTAATCCAAGTTTTGCAAGGTTTCTACCATCAACTTAAATACTTTCTTCATAACATCAACATTGTAAGGAGCTATAGGGGCGGTCAACATCATGATGCTACTAAGGCAAGAGGGCCCACATCAAATTCTTCCCCTCTAACTAGTTTATCTCGGAAATGAGTGCATCCAGTTCATCTAGTTTCAAAAGGGCTTTCACTGTGATCCTTATGTGTTTCAATTCTATCCCAAGTGCAAAGATTTTATGCCCTATTTCCTGCCCCTTCTGCACATCTCTTGGTTGTTCTTTCTGAAGAATGGCATATACCCCCCTTGAGAAAGGTTTGTTGTTTTGTTTTGGTCTTTGGTCCAAATTGCAGTCCATTGACGTATGGTTGTGTTGATTTAAGAGGTGCTTCAAATACTCCATCAGTAGCAACAAGGCATCAACATACAAGACATATATAACAATAATGTTCTCAAGACACCCTCTCAACAACACCCAGTTGGCAGCATACATACAAAACCCCTCAACTCAATAGTGGCTGGATAGTTATATCAGTCTTTATGTATAGTAGGAAAGATGGTAGACTCTACTAGCAACATATCCAAGGCTACAGAAGCAGTGTTACAAAACAATTATAGATTCTTTGAGCATTAAGACACATAATGACCTCACAAGGCATTTACTCCCAATGACTCAAGACACATTAATGCTCATTATTAAGTGAAAGACAATTTCATGGCCAAATACTAGTTCAACCATTTGAAACAAAATTGTCGAGTACTTAAATGAATAAGCAATTTCGATCTATCTTCAGCACCTCCAACATAAACCCTCAGGCTAGCAAGAACACGAGCTCTGATACCACTGAAATATCCCAAACGGGATAATTTGCAAATTATGCAAAAATTTAACTCAAAACCAAAATTTTACCATTAAATTATCATTCATTTAACAGAAGATTTCCATGTAAAATAAAACAAATAGAGCACTACAATCCAATAACACAATGAACAGGAAAATTCTCGGCTTCTATTATAATGGATAAACTGGGGTTTACATGTTGATAAAACCCATATAGCTGAGATAAAACTGGCCTTGAGAATCTGCTCCACTGTGGTGCTGGCCCTCCAAAACTAAACTAAAATGTCACTACTAAGCTCTCCTGTGGATTATGGATGAACTCACCAAGGGGAGATGGGTACTCACCCAATCTCACTCAATCACCTGAGGGTTTCCGTCCTGGGGCTACCAATGAAGTAGAGAGGCGGGTTCTCAAAACCCTCACACAAGAAGAAATATCAGATCCAAGATATCCTTTAATGGCCTCCTCCTCCTCTTTTATAAATCTGATGGACGCCTCTAGAACCTCCTACCTTTCCCTCTTTTATTTCAATTAAAATATTCCTTTTAATGTGGGAAAAGGGTAAATCGGCCACCATGTCTCCTCAAGTCAATGAAAATCACTTCTAACCATCCTATCCTATACATATTCTCGTTCTGGTTCCAACGAGCTACCACACTAAGGTGTTCTGCCAAGTACTCCTCCTGAAATGCCACCTTAAGCGTAAATAATTGAGTCAAGCCCATTAATAACTCTATTTTTTTAAAGTTGTCAAAATGCAACGGAACGAAAGGAAAACTGTGTGGATGATGGAATATACCAAGTGAATGCCATCGGACCTCATAAAAACTCCTCAAAACCCCTCCAAAAGCCCCTAGGCCTATTGAGGATGCCAACCTGCACCTGTGGCTTGTCTACCCCCAACTCTGAAAGTCCATCCTATCCATGCCATAAGGAACAACAAAAAAAGGAACATTACAAAAGATACCCCTTAGATTAAGGGGCGGAATGTTAAATACCTAGTCCTTTGGGATTGAGGTAAATTGCAAGTATTCTAATTTCTTGTAAATATAAATGTAGAGGAATATGAAGAGTCGTAGGTGGATAGGAAGTCATTCAAAAGTCTTAAAAGGTGAAATCAACAATCATCTCCCCTTTGGATTTATTATGTATGGCTAACATTAATGAAATGCAATCAAGGGTGGAGTTATTCCCAAGTTAACGTTAAGGCCCTCCTTGATTAGTTTTATGATCAACTAATGTCTTTCTGTGATGTTTCTTCACCTGGCACATCTTGCCACAATAGCGACATGTGATATTCTTCTAACTCTTGGTTGTATCTTATGTTGGCTTAACCCCTCTTCTTTTCCCATCTGCCTTTGCTCTTGATTACTCCAAAGGCCTAATATAGCTCATTTAACTTTAAGTCAACAGTTGTAGTGGGTTCAAAGTCTCAATAAAATGGCCATGCGCATGGTGAAATTTTCGACATAATTACCACCATATCTTCATCTATATCTTCCAACCAACGGAAAACAATTGTTCTTTGATATCCTTGATCTTGAGTAAGTGCTCCTATAATGATGCACTCTCATCCATCGTGATTGAAAAAACATAACCTTTAGGAATAATGTTCTTCCCTTGTCCAAAGTCGCATGCAACTCTTTCAAATGCTTCTAAATATCTATAAAAGTCTTCCCTATCTAGACCTCAAGAAGCATTTCATCTATCATTGACAATTTAAGAACGATTACTACTTCTCTTTCTCACTCATCAACCTTGTCTTGGTCTCTAGCCTTAACTTGTGGTTGGGTATTGTTACCTAGGATGATAGCACCCAAGAACCTCTACTCCAATATGGCCAACATGCATTGCTTCCATGTGTTGTAGTTCTTGCCAAATAACCTCTGGCTACCTTCCAGCATGATGTTAGGTAAAGAGGCCATTAGTACAAGTCACAAATGCAAAAATGGATACTGAACAGGAGAAAAGTGTTGAATATAACTATTCTTCCCTCCCTATATCTGCAATCCTAGAATAAGAACACATGGATTTTGTCTCTAAACAGTATTAGTAGCCACATATTGTTGAAAAACACAAAAATTTCTGATAAATCTAGCTTTTAAAACAATAATCCAATCGATCTTGCTTTCTAATGATCCAAAACCCTTTTGGTTTTTTGATGTATCATGTTGTTGATCCCTCAATATGTCTCTACAAGCAGCAATCCCTAGGTCTTTATGCTAGCACAGATCATGTGGCACCCAAACTTTTTAAGTCACAAGAGTCGAGCATTGTCTATCAAAGGTCTGAAATTTTTTATACATGTTTGAGAATGATGGACTCTAATAACATATAATGATAATAAAAACATTTAGGAAAACCAAGATTGCACACATGATGAGAAAGTTGTGAAAAATCCTAAATATGGATTCCTACTGCAACAAATCTGAATTACTTCTCCTATTATTTTTCATAATTATTTCATTACAGTGAAATACCGAAGTAATTACTGAAGCAGTCTACACAAATAATGTTGCAGAATAAATCTAAGTACTGAAACAGACTGAACAAAATACAATGAAAAACATCCACATTTGACACAGTTGTTTTTGGACTAAGTCCCCGGAAAAACCCAACTTGGGAAAACCGGTGCAGCAGATATGAGGGTTTGATATTATTAAACAGCAGTATCTTGAGTACAGCTAGGGTGCCAATATCTGGCAAACCCTTCAGAGAAATCTAGACAACTGATGAAATTGTGAGATATACCTCACTCTGCAAATCCACAATTGATCTAAAAAGCGCTAGTGAAGCCCCTCTCTGCCTCTGTGTGATGCCTACGCTGGGATTGCGTAAGCCTGTGTGGGCAAGCTCTGGAACTGCGTCACCTCTACTCAACAACTACTCTATGCTGATCTGGAACTGGATTTTGGCCCTCCTGGCTCAGAAACCCCAGCTCCCAATTATCTCTGGACTGAATCAAAGAGGCACTGCATCACTTTTGCGTGGATTCCTTCAGGAACTGCATCACCCCTTCAGAAAACTGCGTTGTCTCGCTCTGTGTCTATGCTATCTCTCTCTGAAATGCACTCCTGGTCCTCCTTACCAGTTACTGCTTTTGCCCCTCTCTGGATCTGATCACTGAATCAACATCACTTAGCAAACCCTGCCCTAGTGATTCGATTATGACCAAAATCTGTCTCCTCACACAAACTCGAGAATGCCAAATGCTCAATGTATTTTCCATAGGCCCCTCAAACTCCTTATATTCTTCCGTTGACCCTTCAACGGCCAAGATTAAAACATAATCAAGGGCTAAGATTAACTTGGAGGTGATCCATGACTTTATCTAGAAGATTCACACTTGGTTCAATTAATACCCTTTAATTAAACAGTTTCCCTAAGTTTAGACTTAGGAAAACATTAAAAAACTATTAATTAATTTAATTAAACCATCTCTAAGTGGAATTTTCCAAAACCATTTCTGGGTATTATGGAATACATGTGTCCTAGCCTATATACAAAGTTACAAGGCTAGAGCACATCCGATGCTACCATAAATCAACACTCCCTCTTAGCGAGGAAAGGGCTCTAGCAAAACAACACAATGTGTTGCTCTCACTTCTAGAACATCTGCTACTGTGCTGTTGATGCTGCTCACCAACACTGCACAAGAAAATGTTGCATCTATACTATTGCTGACTCTGCATACTGCTGCCAACTGCCACTATACTACAACTCCCTCTGAATTCTGCAACCAGACTGTTGCACTGCGTGAGCACTGCTTTGCACTGTGTGAGCACTGCTCTGCACTACGTGAGCACTGCGTGTGCACTACTCTGCACTGTGGTGCACCACTTGTGCATTGCACTGTTGCTGCTCATCTGTTGTCGTTGCTCAACTACTGTTGCTGTTGCATTGTTGCTAATTGCAACAGAAAACCATCCAAATTTGGACAAGTAAATCTGCATCTGAAAAATAAGACTAACTACTGCTAACTTCTGCACTAATTCGCTGAAAAATGTTGTGTTGTTGCTGCTCAGTATTGCGTGAGCACTGCTCTGCACTGCGATGCACCAGTGTGCACTACGCTGCTATTGTTGCTCCCTCTCTGCGCTGATCAGGCTCTAGTACTGCTAGCCACTGCATTATCTTCTCATCTTCTGCTGCAATTGTCCATCCTGCTACTGTCTTTAGGTTGTCGTAGCTCACATGTGATCCAAGAGTCCGGAAATACTCTAGGATCCTGCCACTTGTAGATTATGGATCTACAACTCCAAGTCAGCCCATTTCTCTCCTTTCAGAATATGAACTAACATAGCACAATCTCTTTCTGCCTCAATCTTGGCAGCTCCTGCTTGAGGATCTTCCTTCTCCTCTTTATCCTTTTTCTTAAGAGGAGATTGTGTGGCAAAATGTCCCATTCCCCACCCCTGAAGCACTTGATCTTGGACAGATCTTTCTTCTTTTGCTTCTGTTGCCCCTTTGATGCAAAGGCAGTGTTATCTTCTTCTTCCTTCTTGACTTTCGACCCGCTGCTGCCATCCTCCAAATGGATTTTGAGGAGGTCTCTCCTCAGCTCTTCTTGTTGTAAGGCTGCCCACATTGCTTCCCATCATGGAAGCCTTTCTCTGCCCAAAATGCTCTGGACAAAGACCTGATAGTCTTCTGATACAGAGTTTAGAGTGAGCCTTACCAGCTCTAAGTCTCTAGGTGCAGACCCCACTGCTGACAACTGGTCTCGAGTATCCTTAATACAGGACAGGAAGGATTCAAAACGTTCTCTCTTCTTCATCCTGGTATTACGCATCTTCTCCTCCAAATACATCTTTCGCTACTCAGAAGATCCTTGGTATAGCTTTTCTAGCCCTACTCACATCTCTCTAGCAATGCTCTTTGCTGCTATGTGAGGTACAATATGATCCTTCACAACGTCTAAGATCAATCGCTTGGCTCTTGCCATATTCTTCTTGAATTGTCTCAAGTGTGCTGCATCAAGAGGTTCTGCAATTGCATTGTCTATGAGGGCTTTTAGATCATGCCCATGAAGGAGAAACTCAATCCTTGATTTCCAAATAACATAGTTGGAGGCACCCTCCAATCTATCTTGGTCACGCAGTCCATTGTTGGCCATCTCTTCAACTATCGATTTCTTCCTCTAACCCTCTGCTTAGCTAGACTTACACACTCATTGTGGAGTAAGTCACTGCTTCTGCTGCTACACAGGAGAAACTGAGCTTCTTTTGAGTAAGAAACTCTCTGAGGTCAAGAAATCCCCAATATGTGTTTTTCAGAAATTTTCTGATGCTTATGCACCAGCACTCACCGTTGTGCAGTAACTGCGTCCTTCAGCTACGCTGGTCTGCTACGTTGCCTCTTCTGCAGCTGAAAAAGCTTAACCCTCTGTCAACTCTCTCAGAGGGAGCCTTTTCTGCGTTGGATTGCCCTCCTGGTCTGGACAACGTAACTGTTGGGAGGGTCTGCTGCTGCTTACGCAGCTCCCAATCTCTTCAACGCTGATCTGCTAGTTCACTCTTGTTTCTCTTGCACTTCAGCTTGAATAAGCTCTGATACCATGTGAAAAATCCTAAATCTGGATTCCTACTGCAACAAATCTGAATTACTTCTCCTATAATTTTTCATAATTATTTCATTACAGTGAAATACCGAAGTAATTACTGAAGCAGTCTACACAAATAATGTTGCAGAATAAATCTAAGTGCTGAAATAAACTGAACAAAATACAATGAAAAACATCCACATTTGACACAGTTGTTTTTGGTCTAAGTCCCTGGAAAAACCCAACTTGGGAAAACCAGTGCAACAGATCTGAATGTTTGATATTATTAAGCAGCAGTATCTTGAGTACAACTAGGGTGCCAATATCCGGCAAACCCTTCAGAGAAATCTAGACAACTGATGAAATTGTGAGATATACTTCACTCTACAAATCCCCGGCTGATCTGAACAGCGCTGGTGAAGCCCCTCTCTGCCTCTGCATGATGCCTGCGCTGGAACTGCGTAAGCCTGTGTGGGCAAGCTCTAGAACTGCGTCACCTCTGCTCAACAACTAATCTAGGCTGATCCAGAACTGGATTTTGGCCCTCCTGGCTCAGAAACCCCAGCTCCCAGCTATCTCCGGACTGAATCAGAGAGGCACTGCGTCACTTCTGTGTGGGTTCCTTCAGGAACTGCATCACCCCTTCAGAAAACTGCATTGTCTCTCTCTGTGTCTTTGCTATCTCTCTCTGAAATGCACTCTTGGTCCTCCTGACCAGTTACTGCTTTTGTCCCTCTCTGGATCTGATCACTGAATCAACATCACTTAGCAAACCCTGCCCTAGTGATTCGATAATGACCAAAAGTTGTGTCTCCTCACACAAACTCGAAAATGCCAAATGCTCAATGTGCTCAATGTGTTTTCCATAGGCCCCTCACACTCCTTATATTCTTCCATTGACCCTTCAACGACCAAGATTAAAACATAATCAAGGGCTAAGATTAACTTGGAGGTGATCCATGACTTTATCTAGAAGATTCACACTTGGTTTAATTAATACCCTTTAATTTATCAGTTTCCCTAAGTTTGGACTTAGGAAAACATTAAAAAACGATTAATTAATTTAATTAAACCATCTCTAAGTGGAATTTTCCAAAACCATTTTTGCGTATTATGGAATACATGTGTCCTAGCCTATATACAAAGTTACAAGGCTAGAGCACATCCGATGCTACCATAAATCAACAAAAGTGAAAGTTTTCTTATAAAGGGTTACAAGTTAGTCGAGTCAATCCACTCTACGAATGTGGGATAATACCAAGAAATACACTGAAGTGAAGTAAGGCATAAAAGCATAAACTAACCTAGAATCAAATTAACTTTATTAAAGACTATGTCTAATATCAGATTGACCTTTATAAATTATAATCCGATATTTGCTTTAACACCCTTGTAGTCCCTGCTTAGATTAGTCATTCTTTCGTTTATCTACACTAAACATTGTAAACATACAGTTGAAGGTAGTTGGAGTGTAAATGTATGAGTTTTATGCTCCATAGGTTAATGACAAACTTGCAATTCAAAAAGGTGATTATGGTTTTGACCTTAGAAAGCACATAATATATCCATAGTACATACTATGGTTCCAAATCTACTACTATGTTAGCTTTTCTAGGATGGGTTGGAACTTGGAAGAGGATATAAAACCTTGTATTGTACTTGATGTATCTTATGTAATACCGTGATATAAGACTAAGTTTTCTCACCAGAAATACTATTATTTCTCTAGTTTTTTTCATATCCTGATTTAATGCTGTAGCATGATGACAGTTACATGTGGCATTTTACTTGAGTATATATGTAATTTGTATTATGCCCTACAATGATGTTTTAAGTTGGAAGGAATTGTAGAAATGGCATTAATAGTAGGGTCCATTCTGGTCATATGAAGACCTGGCTAGTGAAAATGGTAGCTAACAGATTAATATATGTGTGAAAATCTACCATGAACATTATTCTACATGCTCACCTAGAATTACATCATTGCCGTGTTAGCTTAACAAACAATGTGTCTTATTGCAGATGAGTGTGACAGACACATGCACTGAAAGGAAAAAAAAATACCGAGTACTGTCTTATTGCAGATGAGTGTGACAGACACATGCACTGAAAGGAAAAAAAAATACCGAGTACTTAACTTATCCACTATACCTTGAACCGTTTCATTTTCATTTTTTTCTCGAATTCTTGCTTCAAAGAGTAGCTTTCAGCCTTTTTTTCTGACCCAGATCCTGTAATGATGCCAATAGAAACAAATAAATGAAAGAGATGAAATGGTAAAGTTGCTTCAACATCTAAATAAAGGAAGAATATCCAAGTAGAATCAGAATCATTAGTAATCAGGTACAAGAAGAGATAATTTTATAATGTACACAAAAGGAGGGCAAAAGCAACCCATATTATGAATCTACAAGAATATTTCCTCTCGCTTTAAGTTATTATAACCTCAAGCTCTTATGCACTTCCTTGTCTATGAACCCAAATAAGCACCAAAAATATCAAAATGCCTCAGACAAAATAGTTTCGTAAATGTATATGGCCCTTCCCCACTAAAGAAAAAGCCCCATGATTTAATAATTGACATAACCAATTGTCATATGGAGATATAATCACTTCTTTAAGCCGAAAACAGTGAAGGGTTCTGAAGTACCTGCTGTCTATGATCAAAAATTCCAAAAAATTCCTAAAACAAAATCTAAGTGACTCAATTAATTGCTTAGTACATGGTCATCTAGAATCAATGAAACACATCCTTTGGGACTGCAAGTTTGGGAAGATTTGTTGGAAATATTTCCCGGATCAGCATTCATCCTTGTTTCAAGAGAGAGTTCATTGGTGAGCAGCTTTGTTGCAAGTTGTCTTAATTGCAGATTCTAGGTACTCGTATACTTTCATGGAGATCAACCACATGTCGCCATGTGGAGCCAAATGTTATCTGCTATGTCACACCAAGCAGAATCTGAAGACCCCATGGCCCAATGTAGAGGGCACTCATCAACCTTTTCAAAAGCCCAGAGGTCAATAGGCACCTGTTGACATTTTTTCTCTCCTCTTTCTACTTTCTTTTCTCTCAAATTTCATAACCCTGTGGGGAATTGTAATAAATGTTGCTAGTATGATGAATTATTGTAACAGGCTTAGGTGACTTGGGACTCAATCGTCGGGTGAGTACACTCTAGACTGTTTTTTTCACTTAGCTAATTACTCTCACTTTTCAGCGATGAATAATTAGCTGAGATTTTCACTCACATACCTCCAAAGCTGGAGTGACAGTTTGATGGTTGAGCCTTGGGTCCGTCTTAATGCCTAGAATCGATGTATATTACCATACTAGGCCATATCCAAAGTGTCGCGAAATTTGATTCCGTTTTAGTAGGATTTTTAATTTATTAAAATTCCCGAGGGACAAGATTTTTAATTAAATTCCATGTAAAAAATGTAAATAAGTGAGCCTAGAAGGTGTTGGGGGCCTATAAGTACTTAAAAATCATGCTCTCAATCCCATAAAAATTGAAAAAATTAATAAGTGAAGGACATATTAAATATGTTTTTCCAGTCAAAAGACAACTAAAGTGACATGGCATCAAAGTGAAATCATAGACTAAGTTAGTGATGACTTGGAAGGCCACATAAGAGGGCTAAATTTCAATGCCAAGTGGAAGGGTGAATTTGTTTGCTACAGCCAGTTGGGGAACGAAATCCCAACAAAGAGGGCCAAAGTTCAGTGAAGGGAAGGCCGAGTTACCCACTCAACTGATGGCAAAAGGGAGTCAACTCTGCAGCAACAAAACATTGTAGCTTGTTGTACTTAAAATATAAAATACACAAATGTATTGTAAATAATTTATATATATATATATATATATATATATATATATAGTTTGACAAGATGATAGAATAATAGGTTGATTGAATGTTACAATGAGAGCCTTCTTATATACCTAGGCAGCTGCCCCTTCGATGTGTGGTCATGTCCTTAAAGACATGCCTCTTCATTAACTAATCACTAATTAACTATATTTATGATTATTATTTATTATTATATTCATAGCATTGCCCCTCTTCAAAAAGCTTTGTCCTCAAAGCTTAATCGCCGACAATTTCTTCCCTTGCCCACGTCATTTCGGCATGTGTAAGGGTATATTATTGAACTTTACTGTTATGAACCTAATTCATAACTTAAAGTATTAAATATAGTCATTAATAGAATAAATAGAAATAAATGTAATTATTAAATAATCAGTTAGGATTATGTTAAGTAGTGATTAGGTTAATGAAAAGGCATGTCTAAAAGACATGCCCATTCGTGAAAAGGTACCTGCTTGGGTATAAAAGCGGGACCTCATTGTAAACTTTCAATCATGTCATATCTTATTAATAAAATATTATTATTATAAATACCCCGTGTATTTTTATAATTAAACGCTGCTTTTGCTATTAAGCTTACAATTCTACAAGTCTTCTGCTACAGTACTCAAATCTATAATTCCGCTACTACAGTGGTATCAGAGCTATATTGTGGACAAGTTGAAGCAATGGCACATAACATTGTTGTACAAGCTTACGAACTTAGTTTACAAGCTCGAGCACATTATTTACCATATAATGTGCCATTACGTCAAGATCCCAAAAGAATGGAAATAATTAGAAAACTTCTAGAAAAGCTTGAGCACTTAGAGAAGTTATGTGCAAAATATTCTGCAGTAGACCATAATAAAAAAGATGAAAAATGCAGTAATAATAATAAAGCAGTGAGTTTTTCTAAAAGGAAATCAAGTAAAGCATCCATGGAAAAGTCAACCAAATATATTCCCCCACCAATGCGTAAAAAAGGAAAACAGCCAACTTGTATTGAAAGTAAAAAGGTAGAGAATTGTTGGAAGTGTGGAGATAAATATTTCCCAAAACATAAATGTGCCTTTTATACTGCCAGCAACAATAAAAAAACACAAAAAGATGAAGAGCATGCTGATGCAGATAAAAATAATTTGCAAGATAAAAATGAACTAGAACAATTGCAAGTAAGCATGCCCATGTCACCAGTGAAATCCCTTGATGCTTCAAAAGAATTTAGAAATTGGATCAGAAGCACCGTGCCTGAAATTCAGGATTTCAAAATTGAGTGCCCCTATAATCCACTCCAGTCTCGTAGCAAGATGGCAGAGCTTCTTTTTGAGACATATGGTATACCTTATTTAGCTTTTGGAGTCGATGCTGCATTCAGCTATAAGTACAATCAGCAATTGGGAAATTGTGATAGCGATGGTCTAGTTGTATGTGCAGGCTTTACCACGAGCCATGTTATTACTGTTCTAAAGGGTGAGCCCGTTAGGGAAGCATGTTCCAGAACTAACATTGGTGGATACCACATAACTGACTTCATGAAACGACTTCTTTCTCTTGAATATCCTCGTCATGTTGGGAGCATTACTTGGGAGAAGGTTGAGGAACTGAAAACAAGCTATTGCTATATAGCACCAGATTACCGTTCAGAGTTGGATATCTTTCAGAAAGGTTCAAAGGAGGCTGAAGAGAAAACTAGACATTGGCAACTACCTTGGGTTCCATCTATTCCAGAGGAGGAGCCATCAGAAGAAGAGCTCGCAAGGAAGGTTGCTATCAAGGAAACGCAAGGACAACGCTTACGTGAAATGGCTGCAGCAAAACGATCTTCCAGAATTGCAGATTTAGAAAATGAATTGCAGGGATATGAACCTGTCCTGCAACGGTTGGATAGCCTAGACAAATCTGAGCAAGCTTCATTTTTGATGGAGACTGGTTATAGTTCAAGGCAGGAAATTGAAAATGCTTCTGCAAAAGGCACAGCAGCATTGTGGAAGGCCAAGGGTGAACCCATTGAAATGGAGGAAGGTGTCAATTTCATGGAAAATCCACAGCCTGTCATGGCAGAAGGTGCCATTCTAAGGCCAAATCCACAACCTGACATTGTACAAGAAGTCAATTTAATTCATAATCCACCGCCTGCCATGCCACAAGGTGTCCAGTTGAATCATAATCCACTGCCTGCCATACCACGTGGTGTTAGTTTTAACCTAAATCAGAAGCAAATCCAGACAGTCCTAAGAAGGGATTCTTCATTAGATAGTATTCCAGAAGAGTTTTTGGATACTCTGATGAACGATTTCGCTCACGAACCCATTCGACTGCCCTTAAATGAAGACCCTGCGCAAATTCTTTACAACCGGAGGACACTCGAAAAGATTTGGGACGGCAAACAAATCGCCCTTAACCCTTACACGCGCCAGCCCTTCAACATTCGCAATGTCATCCCGCAGACTGAGCTGAAGCAACAGATGAGGCAATACGTCATTGAAAACAACAGAAAAGACCTTGAGGTCATTCCCGCGGATTACACTGAAGCCTTAAGCTCAACAGATATGCAATGTCTTTTGAATGGATTGGTAATAGCTGTTGAGCGGTGTTTACTGCACAGCGGTAGAAGCTATGGCTTGCTTGGGTTGATGCTCGCCGAAACAGACCGGACCAGCTCCTCCTCCACGTCAAAGTTAACGAACCAGCAGTTAATAAGACGAGTCACGGGTCACGGGTCACGAGACCACCGCCCTTCTGATGACAGCATTTGGAAAGGGTTAGGAACAAGTTTTAGAAACGATATCTATGAAACGGTGTGTTAAACTGCGTAATCGTAGATACAAATACAAATATACCAATACGATGCCATATCGGATCAATAATTTCGTGGATTGGGTTATCAGTTTTTTGAAACGGTGTGATCGTGGATCGGTGTACCGTTTTCTTCTAACCTTCGTATGCTTTCATTCTTCGATAATTATATTATATAATTTATAATTATAAGGTTTTATAATTATAATTATATATATATAATTATCATGATAAGTTAAATTAAATTAAATTATATATATATTATAATTATATAATTTATATATATATGAAAAAAAAATTATTAATTTAATTAATTAAAAGTACTATTTAATTAATTAAATTAATGAAAAAAAAAAGTAAAAGAAGAGGTTACTTAAAAAATCCATATATATATATATATATCTCAATATATAGAAGTACAAATTCAAATGAAAGGAAGAAGTTCTTCATCAAAAAAATAAATAAAAAAAATTAAAAAAATGAGAACATGGATTTAGGACGATGTGAAAAGCACAAGGAAGGTACCAGTGATTAAAGACATGCTTAGCAGATAATCTGAAGTAAAGGAAATTGTCAAAAAGTTAAGCTTTGAGGACAAAGCTTTCCGAAGAAGGAGGCAATGTTATGAACCTAATTCATAACTTAAAGTATTAAATATAGTCATTAATAGAATAAATAGAAATAAATGTAATTATTAAATAATCAGTTAGGATTATGTTAAGTAGTGATTAGGTTAATGAAAAGGCATGTCTAAAAGACATGCCCATTCGTGAAAAGGTACCTGCATGGGTATAAAAGCGGGACCTCATTGTAAACTTTCAATCATGTCATATCTTATTAATAAAATATTATTATTATAAATACCCTGTGTATTTTTATAATTAAACACTGCTTTTGCTATTAAGCTTACAATTCTACAACTCTTCTGCTACAGTACTCAAATCTATAATTCCGCTGCTACATTTACCCATTTCTTTTCGATTTTTTTTGTTATATATATATTATAAAAAATATTATAATGTAACTGTTTTTTTAAGTTACTTTATAATGTTTTATAAAGTGACTTAAACATAATTTCTTAAAGTTATTTTATACATATAACCAATATTCGCCATAGGGATTCGTATGGCCACGACCAGTGCTTGTCGACCAAGGCGACACAAATGGTTGGGGTTTAACCGCAAGTCTGGTGGCGGCGGTGAGTGATGAAGCGCAGAGAAAGTAGTCAGCAGCTAATGACAGAGTGAGCGTAAGGAAGTTACATCAGTGGAAGATTGTAATTCAACTTCTAGATCACAAACAGATACTAGACGAAGGAAACTTCGGTATCTTCTGTAGAAGTTGTAAGAACTGAGAGGATATGTGTCATGTGATCGGACCCATGGGAATAGACATCTCTCATGGAAGATGTTGAGCCATGGCATTTCACGGGTATCATCTCCATCTTGAAAATCATCCAAACAAACGGGATAAGCAGGATGGAAAGTGTCAGAATCAATTTGAAAGGTGCCATCAGCGGAATCCAGAATGTCGAGATAAGTGCCAAAGTCGGCCAGCTCGGCGGGAACAAGACGGAATTAAACACTAGAGCAAAGATAGAAACAGGTATCGAATTCCCATTTCAATAATTTGTGTCGAGGATGAAGATTGCCCCTGCAATCGAGCTAAATAAACCCGCGGCGGTTGCAGAGTGCTCGTCTTGTGCTTATTGGTATGAGGCTTTGCCTGTTTTACTAGCGACAACCCATCCTCCGAGTGCTCTTTATCATAGGGCATGGTCTTGGTTAGGTATAGATTGATGGCTTCGGCCAAGGTTGGATCCTCTAGCATCGGCCCATTATTTTCCACAACTCTAACCATTTCCATGAAGTGGGTGTAGCAGTGTTGCACGAATTCTCTAATGGATTCATTGTTGTGGCAGTCGGGCATCAGGATGCCTAGTGTGATGTTGCGGTTGATGAGGTCTTCATTTTTCATTTCCCGTTCCTTCTCATACATCCCAATGATCAAATCCTCCAAGGATAACCCATTATCTGAGATATTTAGAAAATTATGACATGATATTATTTGACCCTGAATCCATCTTAATCTCCCATGTCGTTTTGAAGCTCTATTAATAGGTTGAACAGTTTTCACTTGTGATATAACCTCAGAAATACTAGGGCTAATAGCCTCATCATTCAGTATATGCCCCAACTTATACAAAGATGGTATTGGGAATAATTGGTCAATCTTTATATCATCGTAATCTTCTATAATGTAACCAACATATCCAAGATTCTTTTGACACAACTAGCAATATAATTATTGTTTACATCTATGTTGGTCGTAATAGGGTTTCCACAATATAATATAGCATTATATCTCCCATTCTTTTTAAGATAATGTCGTAAGATATTCTCTCCACTAACTACAGAGCTTTCTGTTGTTGCTTCTTCATCATTACCATCATCATTAAAGAGTTTCCAAATATCATCTTGTGAATAAAGGTCTCTAATTGATGAGGAACTGGCGTCTAATTCTTTGTCTAGTGCATCATCATTGTTCAACTCTGCAAATGTTTGTGTTACTTCAGCCTCCTTAGCATCAACGGAATCCATTGATTTGCAAGGAAGAGGAGACTCACAACCATCCTTCCTAATTTCATCCTCAGTCGTCATATATTTCTCTTCTAAAACACTTGGCTCAAACTCATCTTCTTTGACATTAATGTCAGCTTTTATTGTAGTTGCTAAATCTAGTGTTTTAAAAGCCTTTAGGGATTCTGTAAATGACTTTTCTATTTGTTGTAATGATTATTGAATTTCACTTAACAACTCTATTTTAGATTTATGAGATTCGCTTAAATCCAAGATTTCAGGACCTAAGCTTAATGGGCAAATTGTGCAGCGGTTAACATCCAAAGGGTCGAAATGCTTCGATACCACTGTAGGACAAAACTCTGTAGTTGTATATACTTAAAATTGTAAATACATATATGTATTTTAATAATATTTTTTATTGATAAGATCATAGAACAAGGATGATTGAATGTTACAATGAGGGCCCAATTATATCCCTAGGCAGGTGTCCCTTCATGAATGGTTATTTCCTTAGAGGCATGCCTCTTCACTAACTAATCATTAAGTAACTATAATTATGATTATTACTTATTCATTTATATTGATTTTTATTTTTATATAAATTACTCGTAAATGGAATTAAGCGAATCCATAAATCTAAAATTGAGTTTTTAAGTGAAATTCAAGAATCATTACAATTTACAACAAATAAAAAGATTATTTACAGAATCATTAAAGGCTTTCAAAACACCAGATTTAACACCCACAATGGAAGTTGATATTGACATGAAAGGAACTAACATTAAAGAATGTTCTAACCGAGAAAACGATGATCTTTACAATGCTTTAAATGTGAGTTTTATCTAGGCACCTGTGACTGCCTACCAAACCACCAAGAAAGAAAATGTTGGGAATGGAAGGGCCCAGCAAAAAGTTCATTATGAAGTCTTTATTTGTCGTTAAGCTCATTGCAATGGCTAAGATAATTCAATGGCAGTTGATTGTTTAGTCAGAGCAATTGTGATTGGTGTTCGCATAATTGTTGAGCATACATCTGTCGTAGAACCCCTCTACGTGATTGGTTGGATTAACGATCATTGTGGCTAAATTCCTTTCCCAAGCTCGAGTTGTGATTAGTAAATTCCTTCCCCGAGCTCGAGTTGTGATTAGTAAATTCCTTCCCCAGGCTCGCGTTGTCATTAGTATGTTCTAAGTTCTCCTGCCAGTGCATGTAATTCCTAGGTTCGAATGACATATGGAGTTGATCGAGTCAAGTCGAGATTCCCGCTACCGAATCGAGTCCAAGTTGAGTATATCACTGTGTGACGGCAAATCGTGGGTTGCAGTTTTGTTTGGGGCATCGCCAGGTCCAAGTCGGTTGATTTATCCACCACTTCGTAAATTTCCCTAGTGAAAACAAGCCGAACATAATATTATTGGGCCAAGATTATATTCCAGGTGGTTGTTCAGCTCTCAATTCACTGAGTAAATTTGGTGCAGAGCATGGTTGCCAACGTAGTGAGAATCAAATCGAAGTGCGTTCTACGTGGTTGATGCGCGCTTTGGAGTGATTGTTAAATCAACCCATGAATTGGATTACGATCATGTCGAAAGACTCTGCCTATGCATAATTGCATGAAGTGTGTGGGTGTAGGTTGTGTGAGCGTTGTATCGTTGTTCACAGGAAATAGATCATTGTCATCTTGGTGCTATAATATGGTTACCTGTGCAACCACAGCTTCAAGTGCGATCAAGCAGAGGCCATGTTGTTGGTGGACCATACTGCTAATGATGAATTAAGCCCAGATTAGGGGCAGTGCTTTATTGAGGCAAAATGAAGTTCTATGGACCGATCTTTGTATCTGTATCGTGGATTGCTTGCATGTGATTTGTAGCGAAGTGACCTGCGTAGGGAACGTGGTTCACTGGACAGTTGGTTCATGCCAAATGCATTACTGAGAGTTGAGGTGATGTACTCGTAGTTGCATGTACGTAGCAAAGGAGTGGTAGTAGGAGAGGATCGTCCAGATAACACCTCCACTCCAAGTTCCACTATTTCTCCATTTCTACCTCTGCTATATACGTAAGAAAGCATTGAAGCTTGATGAACTTATGGACTGATATCTAATTTAAAGAAGATGTCATTACTTCTGGGTTGTGTTACTTATTTGCTAGTCTATACCAAGTACATTTTTGACAATTTAAATTGCTATAAACCATTGTTTGGGAAATTAAAATTACTTAGATCCACCGACAGCAAAGAAGGTTCACTGAAAACTTGGAAAATTGTGGTCTTTGGGGACATGTCCTTAGTGGAATCTTACAGCAGTGCATTGAAATATTCCTCATAAACCAAGTCTTGTAATGTGGTTTCACTGTCATATGTCCTAAACTGTTGAGTGATGCATGGGATGTTATGTATTAGGGCTTATATGTTGAGAGAGTTGGTCATATCACTATAGCATCATTGTATACTTTTGTTGTGCTGCAAGTCTTGTATGTTGATCTGTTGCTGCTTTTGAATGATGGAGTACTTAAAGCACTTCTTAAATCAACACAACAATACATCAATGGACTATAACCTAGACCAAAGACCAAAACAAAACAACAGACCCTTCTCAAAGGGGTCTATGTCATTCTTCAGAAAGAACAAGCGGGAGATGTGCAGAAGGGGCAGGAAATAGGACACAAAATCCTTGCACTTGGGACAGATTTAAAATGCATGAGGGTCACATGGAAAGTCCTTTTCAAACTGGATGAACTAGACGAACTGTAGAAATTTTAGACCCAACCCCGGTTATCAGTTTCTCCTTATCACTCCCATATAGTTAAATTCCCATTCCCATAAACATACATTCAACAAGCTAGAAATGATAAATATTTCTGAAAACACAAATTCTGGAAATTTCACAGTGCTGGAAATTGCATAAATAAAACACAGAAAATTAACACGATGATTTTTGGTCGATATGACCCTGGAAAAACCCCCTACAACTCTTGGGGAAAACCAGTTCGAGAGCTCTTCTTTATTTCTGAATATTTGCTTTTACAGAGAAATGAAATATACAGTAAAAATTCCAGCAACCAACAATTTTTACTTGTCTAGAAAATCGTGCTTGTACTCCACCTCGATTTTTCATGCCAATGAAAAACAAAAAAGTACAGCGAAAAATACAACATTAAATGTTGTACGGACATGGAAAAGTGTGCCGGAACAGCTATACGTCCCTCCTCGAAAATTGTGCCAAAGGCTACCTCGAAAACTATGCCAAACTGTTGTTGTAAAGACCTTGATTTCCATGCCAATTTGCTCTTGTAAGAACCTCGAAAACAGTGCCTCTTTTGTTGCTGTATAGACCTCGAAATCTGTGCCAGTATTGCAACAATAAATTATGTTCTCCCTTCCTCGATTTTCGTGACACTTGCCTCGAAAATCGTGCTCTTTCTTTGCTGTACGGAGTTGCTGAAATAGTGTTGCCTCGATAAATGTGCCAAGGTGTTGTTTCTCCTTCTTCCTCTCTACTCAGAAATTTCTCCTGCTCTCCTCTCTTTCTCTCAATCTGCTGATGAAAGACTGAATGACCTTTTCTCTTCTTTTCCTCCTTTAACCTTAACCCTAAGTGACTTTTGGGGAATCCCTAAATGCAATGGCTAAGATAGCTTTAAATCTAGGGCTGAGATTAAATGTGCATTTATTTCTCACTTTCTATTTTTTAATTCACTCCACTTTAATAAAGACCCACTTAACCTTTTATTTCCATAGTCATTTTTTCACTTTCTAATTTCATATTGACTTTAATAAAGTCACTTTAAAATTAGACTCTAGCTTTATCACTTATAAAGTCACTTTTAAATTAGATTTGACTTTACCACTTATAAAGTCATTTTAGGAGAAAAAGTTAAATACATTTGGACACCTTTCCCTAGGCCAAAGATCAAAGCCTTAGGGAAACACTTGTCCTCTGGTACCCAAATTTTAACACTCCCTCTTACCAAGGAAAGTGTTCCTCACCACACCCATCTTGTCTCTGAAGTAGACATGCTTGCCCCGTGGTAAGGCTTTGGTGAATATGTATGCTACCTCCTCATCTGTGGGAATATACTCAAGATTCACAGCTCCCTTCTGAACATAGTCTCTGATGAAATGATATTTGATCTCGATATGTTTTGACCTGTCATAAAATAATGGATTCTCCGTGAGCTTAATGCAACTCTGATTATCACAGTAAATCACTGAAGGTCTCAACGCTTGACCAAATAAGCCAAACAACATCTTGCGAAGCCATATGGCCTCACAACTAGCCAAACTAGCTGCCATGTACTCTGCTTCCGCTGAACTCAATGCAACTGACTGTTGCTTCCGGCTGAACCACGACACAATTGTCGAACCCAACCCAAACAACACACTAGAGTGCTCTTCCTATAAGAAGCACAACTTGCCCAATCAGAATTAGTGTACCCTGCCAATCTCACTCCATCTCCCTGTCTATAATCCAGACCATAATCCACTGTCCCCTGCAAGTAACGCAAAATGTGTTTTGCAGCAACCCAGTGCACTGTCCTGGGCTCACACATGAACTGGCTCATCGTGTTGACTGCAAAACATATATCTGGTTTGGTGTTGACCAAATACATCAAGGAACCAATCAGCTATCTATACAAAATAGGATCCACCAACTCGGAATCAAAAGCGTGAAGCTTCTTCCAGTTAGTGATCATAGGTGTCGACATGGGTTTACAATCCTCCATGTGAAATCTGCTAAGAATTTCCACAATATAGTTCCCCTATCCCAGGAGAACCCTCTAGCCACAAATCTAGCCTTGAACTTCTCAATGCTGCCATCTGCAGCATGCTTTATCTTGTAAAGCCATCTGGAAGTAACCACGGATTTCCCTTCAAGCCTCAACACCACCTCCCAAATATCATTCTTCATGACAGAAGAATACTCCTCCTGCATGGCCTCTCTCCAGACCTGTTGGCTAGCTGCCTCCTCATAGCTAGAAGGCTCGGAGTCAACGATGCTAGTAATCAATGCCATATAGCTACAGAACCGCTCAGGTGGTCTGCTCTCTCTAACCTGTCTCTTCGGCCCAGCAATAGATGTGGCCTCTCTCAAGGTGTCTTAAAGCCACTTGGGCTTCCTCTTCCCCGAGCACACTTCTCCCACCGGAGTGAAAGAACCCTCACCATCCTCAGAAGCCTAACTCCTAAAGGCCTGCCAACTGACCGCATGCATGAACCTTTGCCTGTAGATGTTGTAGTACTGTGTGAACTGTCCATCAGTGGACTACACTGTGAACTGCTCTGCGGACTGCTCTGCATACTTCCCGAAGCACCACCCATATGACTCTGAGAGCCACTTCTCACTGACAGACCTGACATTGTAATCGATGTACCTCTTGAGCCCTGTCCACTGGATGCTTGTGACTGACTCGGGTGGTCCTAAGGGTCTGGTGAATCCAGATACTCTAACTCTCATGACCTCCTGAAAGCCCTATCATCCTCGAACTTCACATCATGCCTAACAACAACTCTCCTCCGTGCAAGCATATAAATCCGAAAGGCTTTCGAGGTCTCACTGTAACCCACAAAGATGCCCTTCTCTGCAGTGGGCTCTAGCTTGGTCCTCTTCTCCTTGGGAACATAGGAGTATGTAATGCACCCAAAGATACGGAATCAGGCTTCTTCCCAGAAAAAGCCTCCTCTAGAGTCACATGCCCCAAGGCACGATGTGGACTCCTGTTTTGCAAGTACACAACAGTGTTGCAGGCCTCTACCCATAAAAACAACGGTAACCCCTGATCATGTAGCATGGCTTTGGCAACCCCAACGATGGATATGTTCTTCCTCTCCACAACCCCGTTCTACTAAGGGTTGTAAGGAACTATGAACTCCCTCCTGATGCTTGCCTCCACACAATAATCAACAATCTCACCACGGGTATACTCCCCTCCATTATTCGACCTGAGGGACTTGATCTTCCAACCTGTCTGAGTCTCCACAAGAGCTCTGAACTCTTGAAACCGCTTGAAGACCTCACTCTTGGTCTTCAAGAAATAAATCTAGGTCTTCCTGGAGTGGTCATCAATGAATAAAACATAATACTCATATCCACTCAAAGATACATGAGACATCCGACCGCTCACATCGATATGAATCAAATCAAGAATCCCTGTCGATCTGTTGTCACTGTTGGGAAAAGGGGATTTGGCGAACTTCCCCATAGCACATCCTCTGCATGTAACTAGGTGATCATAACTGAAATCTAGCACACCTGTGGTGATCTCCCGCAATGTCCTCAAGGCCCCATGATACATGTGCCCCATCCTGCGGTGCCAAATATTGCACAACTCTGAACTACTAGCTCTGCTACCGGTACTACTGCTCAATGCCATAAGGGGCTGGAATGAAAACTTGTACACCTTGGCATGGTGCACGCCAATCACTCTAGCTGAATCAGCTGGAGCGCCCCTCGGATATATAAGCACCTGTCCTCTCCTAAACAACACCTCATACCCTCTGTCCTCCAATGCTGAAACGGATATAAGGTTCTTCTTCATCCCTAGCACATATAGAACATCTGACACTTTCAAGGGAGGTTTGGGTTCCCTATCAAATGTCAATGTCCCCACACCAACTGTTCTAACAATGTTGTCGTCTCCGAGTACTACCTCTATATCAGTGCCACTCTCTAAAAGCTCTAAGAAGTACTCACTGACTCCTATCATATGACAAGAAGCCCCACTGTCAACATACCAAATACCTGAAGATGCTCCGCTAGTGGAGGGAAGTGCACACTCCCTCTCAACCTGTGTAGCTAGTGATCCTACACTAGTGGACTCAAAAGCTATGAACCCAAACTCTCGGTCAAAGCTCTCCGAGAAGTCCTCTATCTCTGCTGCTACTGCCATGGTCTTGTCCTTTTCCTTCTACTTCTTCTGCGGACACACAACTGCATAGTGTCCCAACCTTTGACAATTCCAACATTTAACTTTGGAATAGTCCTTCTCCTTGTTCACATGTTGTTTACCTTTACCTTTGCCTTTGCCCCCACCTGCACCTATGGAAGCTTGCTTATTTCCCTTGCCCTTCTTGCCCCTTGCTAAAAATGCTACATTGTCATCCTTCTCAACCGGTTTGGCTGCCCCAAGATGGTTCTTTCTGATTTCATTCTGAATGCAATCATCCCACAACCTCTCCCAAGTGGGAAGGTTCTCCCGTGCAACAAACCCATCCACAAAACTCTCCCATGTCTTGGGAAGACCATTCAATGTAATCCGCACCAACTCAGTGGGTGGAATGGTCTCTCTGACAACAACCAACTCATCTCTCACAGTAGTGATCTTTGTGAGGTATGTTGTAACACCATCAGTGTTAGCCATTTTAATGGCCTTCAGCTTCTCCCTTAGGACCATTTTTTTGTTTTCATTGGTACTCTGGTAGAGATTGGTCAAGGTTGTCCACATCTCATATGCACGTGTCTTTCCTCCCACATGAGGAATGACATGGTCTTTAACACCATCCAGAATCAGTCTCTTTCCCTTAGCATTTTTCTTATTAAAATATGCCAACTGAATAGGGTCAACAGGCACTACTACTGGGTGTTGTGTGGTATGTACCATTATGCCCCAAACTTCTGCCTCCTCAAAAATGCGTTGGATTCTCTCCCTTCATGCACTATAGTAAACCCAAAGACATGCTTGTTGTCATAACACACTGAAGTTTTCAAATCTGTGGTAAAGGTTCAGTTTTCTATGTGAAAATAGCTTGCTGTAATTTTTGACTTGCTGTCCCAAACTGCACTTTTCAGCCACCCAAGCTCTGATACCATGTAGAAATTTTAGACCTAACCCCGGTTATCAATTTCTCCTTATCACTCCCATATAGTTAAATGCCCATTCCCATAAACATACATTCAACAAGTTGGAAATGATAAATATTTCTGAAAACCCAAATTCTGGAAATTTCAAAATGCTGGAAATTGCAGAAATAAAACACAATATTTCAGCCACACAGAAAATTAACACGCTGATTTTTCGTCAATATAACCCTGGAAAACCCCCCTACAACTCTTGGGGAAAACCAATTCGAAAGCTCTTCTTTATTTCTAAATATTTGCTTTTACAGATAAATGAAATACACATTAAAAATTCCAGCAACCAACAATTTTTACTAATCCCGAAAATCATGCTTGTACTCCACCTCGATTTTTGTGCCAATGCAAAACATAAAATTACAACGAAAAGTACAACATTAAATGTTGTACGGACATCATGGAAAATTGTGTGGGAAGAGTTGTAAGGCCCTCCTCGAAATCTTTGCCAAAGGCTGCCTCGAAAATTGTGCCATACTGCTGTACGGACCTCGAAAACAATGCCTCTTTTGCTGTTGTACGGACCTCGAAATCTGTGGCAGTATTGCAGCAATAAATGTTGTTCTCCCTTCCTCAATTTTTGTGCCACTTGCCTCGAAAAAATTGCTCCTGCTTTGCTGTACGGATTTGTCGAAATAGTGTTGCCTCGGTAAATGTGCCAAGGTGATGTTTCTCCTTCTTCCTCTCTGCTCAGAAATTTCTCTTGCTCTCCTTCTCTCTTTCTCTCAATCTGCTCATGAAAGACTGAATGACCTTTTCTCTTCTTTTCCTCCTTTAACCTAACCCTAAGTGACTTTTGGGGAATCCCTAAATCCAATGGCTGAGATAGCTTTAGATCTAGGGTTGAGATTAAATGTGCATTTACTTCTCACTTTCTATTTTTTAATTCACCCCACTTTAATAAAGACCCACTTAGCCATTTATTTCCATAGTCACTTTTTCACTTTCTAATTTCACATTGACTTTAATAAAGTCACTTTAAAATTAGACTTAGTAACTTTATCACTTATAAAGTCATTTTTAAATTAGATTTGACTTTACCACTTATAAAGTCACTTTAGGAGAAAAAGTTAAATACAATCGGACACTTTTCCCTAGGCCAAAGATCAAAGCCTTAAGGAACAACTTGTCCTCTGGTACCCAAATTTTAACACGAACTCCTTTCCAGGATAGACCAGTGGGAGGGGAAGAAGTTGATGTGGGTTTTGAAATCAGCCATGTTATCTTTAATACAGCCCAAGTGTGAAAATTTGTGTTATACGGAATCCTACCGCAGCAACTAATGGAAAATCTTCTATTTGTTATTTTGCTTAGCGAAATATTTACTGTGTTCTACAAGCAAATACCGAAATCCATTCACTACAACCTACACAATTAAATTGCGAAAGAAATACAAGTGTGGAAACAAATCTGAACACACACAGATCACACAACCATCCACACAATTGTTTTTGGACTAATGTCCCTGGAAAAATCCAATGCAGGAAAACCGGTGCAACATATCTAAGGGTTTATGTTATTATGCAGTAAATTTTGAGTACAAATCAATGATTGACAAGACTGTCAAATCATACAAAGAAACTGATAGAAGAGATCTCGTGAGACAAACCTCACTCCTCCACAGGAAACTTCCACTAATATGCACCAAAGCTGGACTGCACTGTGCTACCTCTGTGCAGCGATTGCATCACAACTCGGCTACCCTTTTGCCTCTGTGCTTCTCTCACTGTTGGTTGGAAACTGGGCCTCCAAAAAATCTCTCTGGGGTCTAACACTGGCTCTGCGTTGTCTCCTCTGCAGGAAAACGATTCTCCCTCTGCCTCTACGCAATGACTGCGTAGGCATTGCGTCATTGGCTCTGTGCTGAAGCTGTGGCTCTCTCTGTCTCTGCTGCTATGTACTCTCCAGCTCAGGAAACCTTCCAACTGGAAATACTGCCCCTCGCTGCAATCAAAGATCACTTAGATCTTGTTTTCATCTGAGCACTTGCTCCGTCAAAAAAATTCGATCTCTAGATCCTCTGTGTCTCCACGAATGCATTTTCCAAATGACCCTTCAAGTCCTTATAATCTTCTCGTTGAGGATTCAACGGCCCAGATTAGATCTCTAATCAACGGCTAAGATTAACTTTTTGACTTGATCTGTTTATTCTAGATCATTCTCACTCATATCCTATTAATACACTTTAATTATTTTATTTTCCTAAGTTTTGACTTAAGGTCCCTTTAAAAATAATTAATTATTTCTATAGAATACAATCCGAGTGGAATTTCACCAAACGCTTTCTGGGTTATTTAATTTTCATGTGTCTAAGCCAAGCATATCCGATACTACCCCAAATCAACACTCGCTCTTAGCGAGGAATGTGCTCTAACAATATGCCATGTTGCATATTGTTCTGACTCTGAAGCATCTCCCTCTGCGTTGTTGATGTCTAACATGTTGGCCACCAACTCTACGCAAATGTTGCATCTGTAATGCTATTGACACTTCCACTGTCAACCACTGCATCCGTATTGCAACTCCCTCTAAATTTTGCATTCTTGTTGTTGACTCTGCCACTACCAACTGCTACTGCACAGCAACATAGTTACTTTCTGCAACTAAAAAACATCCAAAATTGGACAAGTATACTGCATCTTGGTGATGAAGATCTAACTGTTGCAAGCCTCTGCCCTGCCTCTCTGAGGTTGTTGTTGCTCTGCATTGCGTCCCTTTGCGCTGCTCAGACTCTGGCGCTGCTAACCACTGCGTTGTCACTTCAACACTTCTCTGCACCAACTGGCACTAGTCCATCCCGATACTGTTGTTTTAGGGTCTCGTAGCAAGGTGATGATCCGAGAGGTGGAATCCTCAAGGATCCTGCCCATCTTGTAGATCTCTGGGTCTACAACTCCAAATCAGCCCACCTCCCTCCTGGAGGTATATGAGCAATCATCGAAACTCCTCCTCCTCTATCTTCGTTGCTCCGGCTTGAGGATCATGTTTCTCATCCTTGTCCTTCTTCTTGAGACGACACTGTGTGGCGTAATGCCCCATCTCGCCACATTGGAAACATTTGATCTTTGACAGATCCTTCTTCCTCCTGCGCTGCTCTTGTTGCCCCTTTGATGCAAGGGCCACATTCTCTTCCTCTTCCTTCTCAATCTTCGAACCGCTGTTATTGCCGCCCTCAAGTTGACACTTGAGTAACTCTCTCTGCATCTCTTCTTGCTGAAGAGCTACCCACATTGACTCCCAGTTCGGCAAGTTTTCTCTGCCCAGGATGCTCTGGACAAAAACTTGGTAATCCTCGGACACAGAGTTGAGGGCTAATCTGACCATCTTTGTGGCCTTAGGAGCTGCTCCTACGGCTACCAACTGATCTCTGTTTTCCTGAAGTCTAGATAGGAATGGATCAATACGCTCTCCCTTCTGCATCCCGGTGGTCTGCATTTTCGCCTCCAGAAACATCTTCCGCTGCTCAGAAGACCCCTCATACAGCTTTGCCAACGCAGCCCACATCTCCTTAGTTGTTCCTTTCAATGAGATGTGTGAAACAATGTGATCCCTCACTCCATCGAGGATCAACCGCTTGGCTTTAGCCATATTCTTCTTGAAGGCCCATAATGGTGCTGCATCCACCAATTCAGCCTGAGCACTATCGATAAATTGGTTGAGGTCATGCTCATCTAGAAGAAGGAGATCCTTTCCTTCCAGATTACATAGTTCGAGGAACCCTCCAACAGGTCTTGGTCACGCAATCCGTTGGTGGCTGTCTCACCTGGATTTTGTCGATCTGCTGCCTCTCACCCTCTGCGCAGCTGGCTTTACGCACTCCTGATGGAGAAAACCACAAAATTTGTTGCTACTTCACGGGCAATGAGAGTTTTTCGGGCTAGAAACTCACTGAGGTCAGAAAATCCCCAAATCTTTGTTTCAGCTACGCTTCCTGACGCTTTGACTCACTGTTGCGCAGTCAATTGTGTCCCTCCAGCTACTGATCTACATAAATCTGTTGTGTTGCTCCCTCTGCCTTGGACAAACAGCAATCTGGAACAATCTTACCTCTCTGTCGGCTCACTCAGAGTGATTTTCCTTGCTAATCTGACTCTCCTGGCTTGGACTGCGCACTTCACTGGGAAATCGATTTGTTGCTTACGCAACTCTTTGATCCCCAGTTGCTGCTTCAACGTTGGATCTGTTGTATATGTTCTTTGTCTCACTTGCACTCAACTTAAACAAGCTCTGATACCATGTGAAAATTTGTGTTACACGGAATCCTATTGCAGCGACTGATGGAAAATCTTCTATTTGTTATTTTGCTTGGCAAATTATTTACTGTGTTCTACAAGCAAATATTGAAATCCATTCACTACAGCGTACACAATTAAACTGTGGAAGAAATACAAGTGCGAAAACAAATCTGAACACATAGATCACACAACCATCTGACACAATTTCTTTTGGACTAATGTCCCCAGAAAAATCCAACGCGAGAAAACTGATGCTGCAGATCTGAGGGTTTATGTTATTACGCAGTAAATTCTGAGTACAAATCTATGATTGATGAGACTATCCAATCATACAGAGAAACTAACAGAAGAGATCGCGTGACACAAACCTCACTCCTCCATTGGAAATTGGCATTAATCTGCACCAAGTCTGGACTACCCTGCATTGCCTCTGCGTCGCAACTCGGCTACCCTTTTGCCTCTGTGTTGGTCTCACTGTTGGCTGGAAACTGAGCCTCCAGAAAATCTCTCCGGGGTTTGACACTGGCTCTGCGGTGTCTCCTTTGCAACAAAACGATTCTCCCTCTGCCTCTGCGTAAGCACTGCATCATTGGCTCTGAGCTGAAGTTGTGGCTCTCTCTGTCTCTGTTGCTATGTAATCTCCGACTCAGGAAACCTTTCAACTGAAAATATTTCCCCTCACTGCAATCAAGGATCACTTAGATCTGATTTTTGTCCGAGCACTTGCTCTGTCAGAAAAAATCGATCTCTAGATCCTCGGTGTCTCCACAAATATATTTTCCAAATGACCCTTCAAGTCCTTCTTATAATATTCTCGTAGAGGATTCAACGGCCCAGATTAGATCTCTAATCAACAGCTAAGATTAACTTTTTGACTTGATCCGTTTATTCTAGATCATTCTCACTCATATTCTATTAATACACATTAATTATTTTATTTTCCTAAGTTTTGACTTAGGGTCCTTTTAAAAATAATTAATTATTTCTATAGAATACAATCCGAGTGGAATTTCACCAAACGCTTTCTGGGTTATTTAGAATACATGTGTCTAACCTCTCCAAAAAATTTCAGACTTGGAGCACATCCGATGCTACCCCAAATCAACACCAAATTCTTGGAGGAACCTTGTAAGGGGTTAGACTTCCAATTGCATCATGTCTCAGTAACATTATGAGGTTGACCACACCCATACCTCCTTACAATGATGATGTTATGAGGAGAATTTTCAGGTTGATAGTGAAAACCTTTCAAGACTTGGATAACACCGTGTGTCTTACCTTTGGGAAAAAGATCTGAATTTTGGAGGATATGGCCAAGCTCTTAACCTATAAAATCATGTTTGATCTAGAGTGTGATGACTTGATTCTTTAAATTTTCCAATCCTTTTTCCGTATTAAGGAACATCATCCAGACACGGTCAGACCACACATGCAGTCCATCTTGTCTTCAGTTATGGGGGAGTGTGATGCCATCTGCAAGGAGTTACAGTCTAAGTTGTTGGTTATTTCGAAAGAGGAACACCTGCTGCTTATGAGCTAGCTGAAAGGTTAGTTGAGCAAAACATTGGGTTGTTCAGAAGACAGTTGACCAGGGAGGAGCTACTCAGGATTGGTGGAACATGCAGCAAGAATGAGCTGAGGAGAAAGGGACTTTGCTTCATCTGCAAGGGGCCTTGGGGACCTGACAACTCATGTTTGAGTGACACTGAGGAGATGAAAGAGGTAGAGCAGGAAGAGATTCCTTCTGACTTTCAGGGTGAGTATTCTTCTTTGGATGAGTCCATTGGTTCATACGAGGATGCCTCTGAGGAGCATGAGTCATGTAGAGTTGTTGACAGCATGCCAAATTTATATGATGAGCAGTCAGTGGACCCTATGGGAGACATTCAGGATAGTGTGTCACCAGTGATGAGACAGCATGAGCAGCATATGGTGGCGCGTGAATCAGCTGAGGAGGAGGATGCGTACAATATGCATGATGAGCCTTTTGGGGAGATCCAGTTAGAGGTTCATATTGAGCCTGTGATGGAGGAAGATGGGCAGACACCCTTGGGGTCACCCATTGATGAGGAGTAGACAGATGTATAAACAGCTAGCAGGATGGCAGTATTTACAGACACTTGTCCTCAAGAGATATTGGAGGTTGACAAGGTAATTTTGCAGGAGGCTAGTAGACGGCAGGAGCATAGAGTTTCTGATCAGAGGAGGGAGGCGTTGTTGGAGAAGGTGATGCATCCATCTTTGGGCCAACCCACTGATGAGGTGCGGGTAGCTGCACAAGAAGTTGGTACAGTTGCAGTACTTTCAGGGAGCAGCCCTCTCCAAGAGTACATAGATACGGCTCGCAGCACAGTTTAGCCACTCGTAACCATTACAAGGAGAGAGGCAGGGTTTTCTCGATGGATATTGTTGACCGACCAAGTAGGGTTGCATGAGTGGGGCACGGTGCAACGTAGGGGACTTATCACATATACAAGTGCCTATGCATCTGATCCTTCCCACATGATGGATTGGCGAGAGATCATGAGTTGGCATCCTTTTGATGGAGTATCAACCTTAGTTTGGGGCACAATACAACAAGGGCACTTATATGAGAGGGTTACTACATGTTTCACTAAGCAATGGGATGTGGACCGACAATTCATCTGTATTTCAGTAGCACTAGCCCAGCATCAGCAAAGTGGGGTTGACCACGGCATATGCCAGAGGTGGGATTGGAGAGAGTTGATGAGTTGGTATTCGTTTTATGGAGTAGCATTTATAGTCGGAGACAGCACACAGTCTGATCTATGGGACTTGGTCGATGATTGGCCATGGTGGCATTCAGATCCAGGAGGATTGGTTGATGACCAATACAATCAAAAATCAATTTGGGATCCGGGCATTGAGGGGTTCGTTCCTGATGGGTTGACACAGAGGCAAAGCATCACCCAGTAGCTCATATGGGATCCAAGCATTGGGTCTCAGTTGCATTGGGCCACCAGATTGGTCCACAGGTTTGGATTGCTTGAGGGCAAGAAATCTTGGGGCGAGAGGATTTGTAATGTTCCTTTTCTGGTGTTCCTTATGACATGGTTCGGATGGACTTTCAGAGTTGGGGGCAGACAAGTCACAGGTGCAAGTTGGTCTCATCGGTGGGCCCACGGGCTTTTGGAGGGGTTTTGAGGAGTTTCTATGAGGTTCGATGGCATTCACTTGGTATATTCTATTATCCACATAGTTTGCCTTTCATTCAAGTGCATTCCTACAACTTTCAAAAAACAAAGTTATTATTGGGTCTGACTCAATTAATTATGCTAAAGGTGGCATTCCGGGAGGAATACTTGACAGAACACTTTAGTGTAATAGCTTGTTGGAACCGGAACGAGAAGATCTACAGGATGGGATTGTTAGATGTGAGTTTCAGTGACCTGAGGAGACATGGTAACCAAATTACTCTTTTCCCGCATTAATTAGAATATTTTAATTGAAATAAAAGAGGGAAAAGTGCTCCATGATTAAAATAATAATGAAATAGGAGGTTCTAGAGGAGTCCATCAGAGCTATAAATGAGGAGGAGGAGGCTATTGGAGGACATCTTGGATTTGTGATTTCTTCTTATGGAGAGGTTTGAGAACTCGGTTCTCTACTTTAGCAGTAGCCCCAGGACAGAAACCCTCAAGCAATGTGTAAAATGTCGAAGTTGAGATTAAATCGACAAGGGTCCAGGAATTAAAAAAGTCGTTGAAGTCTGAAGTTTTTTGAAAAAGTCGTCAAAATTTAAAAATACGTAGATATTCATTTTTTTTATTTTTTTAGCATCTAAAGTATCCACAACATCAAATAAATGCATTTCCACATAAACATGAAAAGAAAGCAAATATATAATATGTATATGGAGTTTAGCGCTACATCACATATCAAAATAGTAAATCAAGTCCTGAATCTTGAGTCTTGCCTCAGTCTCAACTCTCAAGAGTCAAAATATCAACAAAAAATATAATAAATGTATATCATGAGTCATCTCCATGTCATAAAGTAATCAGTCACTGAGATCCTCTGCCCCTTTTACGGCAATAGGGAATGGCTTTGCCTTTCCATCTATAGGAAGAAGGCCTTGCCCCTAGGGATACAAATGGACTCAGTCATCCTCAAGAAGCCAATAAAAGAGGTGGCCTTTGTCCTCTGCTGTTGTTGTTTCCCACCCTAGATGGTGTCACCTCCTCCTCCACATCCTCCTCCTGACCCTGCTCCTCCTCCTCTATCTCTGCCTCTCCCTCCCCTGCAATTGCTACCTCCTCTGCCGCTAGTACCTCTAGATCCACATCTAACAAATCCGAGATTGATCCCATTGCCAGCCCCTCAGTCTCGAACCTCCATGTAGCAGTGCTATCAATATTGTCCAATGAGATGGCTTCCACATCAGGAGTTTTTTGAAGTTGTCTCACCCACAATCGAAGATTGTAGTAGATGTAGACCGTGTCATAGAGGCGTTGGGACTCCATTATATATTAGGGTCATAGATTGTAAATTAGTACTTAGAAATTTAAATATTTAAAATAATCAAATGAATTCAAAATTTTAATTTGAAATTTGTTTACCTACTGCGCTTTTTGTTGTGTATTTTGTCAAATACACTCCAGTTGCGCTCACACCTAGAGGAAATGCTTGTTTGGCTGAGCACTCGAATGGAAAGCTTTTGGAGATGGGGTACTCTGCCACCATAGCTTGTCTACCAAGCATCTACAAGTTAAAAGAAAATTGAGAAGCAAAAATTATGAAGAGACAATGAATTATGGAATTTGAAAGTTGAAACTTGAAACAAACTGAAGCTTACCTGCCATTTTGGTTGTCCTATTCTTAATAGCCATGGTAAAACCAAATGTTCCACCTGTCATCCTAGATATCTCCATTTCTTTAGAAATATCTTCACGTTCTTGCTCAGATGCCACCATCCTCTCAACAAAGGTGAAGAATCCATCCATCACGTCGGCATCAAATCTGAAACCACAGGAGTAAGAAAATGTGGGGTTGAGGTAGATAAATGCAACATGGATGGGGCAATGGAAGGTATTGTTCCATCACTCATCAATCACTCTCCATATGACCTATGGTTTCTCTAACCCCTCGTCTCCCTTATCTTCATAATAAGCATGAATGGCTTCTTTGGCCCTATCAATGGCCTCATACAAGTAGCCCATTGCTGGCTTGTTTCCATCAACCAACCGAAGAACCCTTACCAAAGCTCCTGAAATGGCACACACCTCCTCTACTCCTGCCCAAAAGCTTTGATCATATGAAACTAGTATGTATATGCCCTCTCCATCTGGTTTGCGGCTAATAGATATAGCACGCCAATCCTGTGAAAGAAACATGCTCTTCACATCCCACGGAATTCAACAGAGACTGAAGAGATATGAAAGTAGTGGAAAATCGCGTAATGGCAGGACGCACCAACTCTTTGTTGTTGGTGAATCTTCTCATCAAGCTAAGCACAGATGCATGATTATATATAAATTTTGTTATGCTCCTGGATTATTCAACAATATAACTCACAAGAGGAATCTTACCTATATCCTCGAACATCAAGTCAATACAATGAGCAGTACAAGGTGTCCAAAACAGGTTAGGATACCTCTCCATAAGCAACTTGCTAGTTGCAACATAATTTACAGCGTTGTCCGTTATGACGAACAACTGTGGGCCTACTTCCTAAATGAAGATGTCCAACAACTCACATAATTAACGTGCATCTTTAATGTGTGCAGATGCATCAACAGATTTCATAAACATTATCTCCTTGAGACAACTAACCAAGAAGTTAAGAAGGGTCCTACCCTTCTGGTCAGTCCAACCATCTGACATGACTATGCATCCATTGTGTTCCCATTATGCCCTAAACTCCTCCAATCTAGCAGTGCAATTAGTCTTTTCATCTTGAAGAAGAGGCCCTCTCAACTTTGCAAATGTAGGGACTTCATACCTCGGGCCAACGACAGCAACAACATCAAACATAGATTGGTAGAATGGGTTTGTCTTGGCAATGTTGAAAAGAACATCACTCCATAGAAGACACTCACTGACCAACCTGTCAGCTTCTGCCTTTTCCTTTTTTTATAAGTGTCGATTTGATGCCAGGTTGTGCACCAGGTGTGGTTCTAGGGACAAAAAAAATATGAGAAAGCTGAGAGGTTGGGACATGTAGGTGTGGAAGGTGATGCTGAAGAACCACTCTCACTTACCCCCACTCTTGAGGCCCCTACAAGTTGACTTTTTAATGCTTCCATGGTGTTTTTTCCATCTTCATTATCCATCAATGATTTAATGGCATGTCAGATGATTTCTGCAGATAGATTTGGTCAAAGTTCTATATTTTGCCCCGGAATTCGCCCCAAATGGAATTTTAATCTGTTAACACCCCCCGACATATACTTGCCACCCAACTTGCAAGTCAAATACATTCTATTGACACCCCACAACTTTGAACTTGAATTTGAACCTAGGCACAAAAAAAATTTAAAATTGCCCATCACATAAGAAGCAAACACAAATGTAATTGTTGATTTTAAATTTTAAATCCATCTTCTCACTCACTTGAACACACAGATTCACTAAACAAAGGTTTGAATTTTTGTCATTTGATTCTTGAAAGTTGAAGTTTTGATTCAAACTAGACTCTAGATTCTAAACAATGTTTTGATTCAAAATTATAAGAAAAAATAAGATAAAACAAACTAATAGAATTATAGAATGATTTAAGAAGCCATTTGTGTAACAAAGACTAAGAGAAATTAAAATACATACCTGGCAGCAGCAAATCAGCAACTTGAATCTCTCATGTTGAGCAGTGGACAAATCTCCAAATCCACACCACAAAACTAGCAAATCTTGGGCAATGGCAAAGCTCAAACACCTCCTCTCTCTCCACAGGGACGAATTGCAGGAAACAAAGTGAAAAATGACTGATTTTTTTGCCTTTTAGGCGTCTTAACCACGGCCTGGGAGGGAATGTCGACTTTTTCGGTTGACTCCCAATAAAGTCGTGACTTTATCGATTAAATCGCGACTTTTTCAAAAGTGAAAAAGTTGGCAAAAAGTGGGCTGATTTAATCAGCCGGCCAGCTGAAAAAATTGCGTTTTGGCGATTAAATCGGGACTTTTTGCCGACTTTTTCCTCACTGCCCTCGGGTGATTTTGGTGAGAGTGATGAAAACCCACTTCATCTCCTTGCTGGATTCAACCAGAATTCACAGGTGCAGTGATTAATTTCAGTTCAGTTTTTGGATGGTCGGTTTCAGCATCAGTGAAAATCACTTTTGGATACCAGATTGTCTATCTCAGCTATTCCAGCTATATCATCATGCACACTCTTTCAGTTATTTATTATAATTAAAGCTGAGATTATTTCTGCTCATTGTGTTATTGAATTGCATGCACTCTACTTACATTCTGTTAATCGAATAGTAATTTAATGGTGAAATTTTTGGTTGAACTAAAATTCCGCAAAATCAGTCAATTATCCCGTTTGGGATATTACAATTTTTGATAGACCAAGAAAAAACATCATTTTACCCCACAATTATGTCACATGCAAACCTATATTGCAGGTAACAACTTACTCTCCTCTCTTATTGTGTTTGAACCAAAAGCCAAATTTGCTTCATTGGACCTATCAGCAACTTCCTCATAATCAAATCTTTCGCCCCTCCCATCCTTGGGATTTGAATGAGATGCATCAGCATTCACTAATGACTTGACAAAAACTGCCCTACGAGCATCTTCACTATCCTCTTGCTTAGTTGCTTCTTCACCTGCTGCATGCATATCAAATAAAAAATAAATAAATGTGACAATGATCTTACTTTTTTAAATCTTCCAACTGAAATGTGTAAATAAAATAGCTACAGGATGCATCAGAATCTGAAAATTTACATAAAACAAAAGCAAAGCAGCACTAATATAAGAGACATTTTAGTATGCAGATTATCACTGACCATCGGCACGCCACTTCAGACACAGGGATCGATAAGGTTCTGCAACAATTTGATATAGTGGCAGATCAGGGAATAATTGAAACAAAGCCAATGTTGCAACTCCATTCTGTGCATCCTGTAAAGCAATTGTCAACAGAATAATGCAATTAATGAGTTGTTAGTCAGAAAACCACAATTTTTAAACCTATAGCAAAAGCATATTGATGTTGAATTTTGTAGAATGTACATTCAATACCAGTTCAATTAGAAAATGAAAGAAGAAACCACATTAAGGAAGTTAAATTTAACCTAAAGCCATAGCTTAACTCAAAGTTGTAATTATAAGAATTAAAAATAAATAACTAAATGAACTCCTAGGGGAGTATAATTGTGGCCCTATCACAGATCTACTCATCAATCCCGACCATTTTCAAGTGTCACAAGGTCCATTAAGGAGTGCTATCCCAAGACATTATGGCAATTTTGAATGAGTTCATTTCTATATGTTGCCTTATTGAATATCTGCATTGTGTTGCTCCTCGTTGAAAGCTGACTTATACAAAACAAGCGTACATCCTGCCATGTGAGGTAGATCCATCTCTTGTAATATTAAAGAATTTTATGAGAGAACAGTGTTATTCCAGCTAGAATCATGAGAATCTATGGAGGTGGCAGAGGTGTTGTATGTCCCAAAGTTGAAGATGAACTTGCTCTCAATTTCAGCTTTGGAGGACAAATGGTATGATGTTGTGCTCCAGAAAGGACAAGTATTCATACGTTCAGAGGGAGTTACCCAAGACACAGCAGTAAGGCTCGGTGTCGGGAAGGAAGTTGTTCAGCTTGCAGGGCCAGCCTGTAGGTAGATCCAATTGGATCGAGGAACAATGTTAGTGACAAAGAATGAATTGGAGGCTCTGAAAATTGAGTTGAGACCAAGGAATCAATCTTCTAATCAGGAAGATGGGCAGGGAACCTCTTCCAGATAAGTCAGAACAAGTTGGTATGAGCTAATATTGATGGATGCTCAGGGGAATGGTTGGGAGAAATAGGTCTTTGGAGTAGATTCCAAAGCAAGTAGCAAAGAAGTCTTCCAGTTCAAAGGAAGTAGCTACAACAGTGGATGGCGTGGTAGGATTTGAGACAAATCCAAGCGAAGGAGGTTCTTCCATAAGTACCTCTCTCACTAAGAGGGAGTGTTGATTCTTTTAGCTTGGGAAGGTACTTTGCAAAAGCCTTGTGTCCAGGAATGCAAGAGTCACCCACATTCTCCTCAGAACACTTACTTTAGTGTGAGCAAGTTGTTGATGTAACTTAGCCTAAGATTAACCTAGGAAAAAGCACATATTATTATGTTGACTTATTGAGCTAAAGAAACTTAGGAAAAATAAAGTAAATTACTTTCGTGAATATGTTTTATTCTCAATCATTAATCTCAAGTGAGGCAAAATCTAATCTCGGTCGTCAATTACTTTGGAGATTAGGGTTCGGGATTTAGCTCAATTTAAAGTGATAAAAGCAGGGCTAGGGAGATGGGAAAGACACACAACAATGACACAAGATTGAGAGAGGAATTTCAGTGAGTAGTGTGTTGGGTCTGAGGGAGCTTAGAGGCTGGAGATCTAGATCTGGAGGGAAGATCAAGCAACGATCTAGGGTAAAACCACTGGACCAAATGCAAGTTATTGTATTTTGTATTTTCTCAGGTAGGCCATTATCCCAGGACGGGAGCCCACGTAAGTTTGAATTTGTTAATGAAAAACTTGTTGGTCAGAAATTTGTTTGTATCATTGTGATTGAGATCGTTATATTTTCTTTCGCTGAATTTGTTAGGAACCGAGTTATGTGTTTATTCAGTAAATTTTATCTTAGGAATTAAATATTGGGTGTTAGGTTCGAAGGAAATCTAACATTTAGCAATCCTACCTTAGGGAAGCCCACCCTTGAATTAGAGAAGAGCTAACCTAAAGTGAGAAGAGGGTTCATGAGGTAAGATCGGTCTCCCTATTAGTTTCCCATGGGCTAGTACCAACCTTTTGGACTTTAATCTAAAGGTGCTACTTTGTGAGGTGGCATTTCCAGTGGTCGATCTCATTCACTTTGTGGTGACAATAGTGTATGATCAATTTATCGTTCACCTATTATTGGGTTGGGTTGTTCTCCATGTTCTCTTTGCATTGAACTCCTAACATTCCTTTTTCAAATTTTTAAAATCTTTAGTTTTACACTATAAAATGAATATTTGTATTAACTGAAGTAGTACATAAAGCTCTCAATTAGTCATTTCTTCTCCTTTTTAATGAAGAACGATTCATCTTTTTAATTGAGAAAAGATTCACCTTCTTTCCTTTCCAAAAAAAAAAAAATCATCTTCACAATATTTTGACAAAGCTTCATCAAAATAAAAACTATCATATCACTAGCCTAGATCCATCTTGTTCACCATAGGTTCTCATAAACCTGGAGCTCAAAAACCACTTGGTAACTTGACCAAGTCAAGTTTACCTTATTATTTTAGTTTAAAGTTATTTTTATTTTAAAGTATGGTCATTTATATATTTATTTTATTTTGACCTAGTAAAAATGTTTCACATAAGGTTATTTTTATTTATTTTTTTTATTTTTATTCTATTTTGACTGAGTAAAGATGTTTACAGGACATTACATTACATTACGTTACGTTACAATTTTCTATGATACTAGGCTAGAGAGCACCTCTCAGCGCAATTAATCTTGGAAACAAAAAGACTATCATTCAATGGTTTTCCAAATAAAGGCTTCTACAATTAGCGATCAAAATTGACCCTTTTGTCTTTGTAAAAATTATTATTGAAATGTAAAAATTATTATTGAAATATAACCAACAAAGTATTTGTGCCTCAAATTCTTCATAAGAAGACGATTAAGGAAAAGTTCACAAACAACAATGCATTGAATGCTGGGATTTTCGCACACATGACATTGGTTGGTCATTGCCCTTGATGTCCTATTCTCATCCAAAGACTTCGAAACAATGGTGGTAGGACACAATAAGGATCTGCACTTTAATGCTCCGTAATAGTTCAACAATGTGAAAAATGGATTGGGTGATCACGAAAGCTCCACATGTCACATAAATACCATCATTAGCAAACACAATGCTCTACATTACTCATTTCAAAGGTTCCACTTCTTCTAATCTATGTCCAAGTGTGATCTTGACAAGATTGAGTTGATGTGAGTTGCAGTTATTCTTGTGCTGAGAAATGAGTGATTGGTTGGGGCGAAATACCCTGATCAACAATGTCTTGTATAATTTTTCTAGTTTATCAAAAGTGCATTTCAACATAACTCGTGCTAACAGAAATATCAGTGTAATGTGCAGAAGTGGTATCTCTGATCAGAAAACATACATCAACAGATTCAAAGACATAGTCTGGATCTGGAAATTGAAAATTTAATACGCCACCAACTTTTTTATTTTTTCCCCGTCCTGTCGTTGGGCGAATGATGCTCAAACTGTATGAAAAAGCATTTCCCCTCCCAGAAATCTTTTCATACTTTGGGGCTTCCCATCCACTTTTCTGGCATTGTTGTTGAAGAATAGCTTTAGGCTGCTTCGTCATATCTTCCTACAATATCCAATGAAAGAAATATGCATATTAAAGATTCAAATCAAACTGAAAAACAATGTAAGCTTACAAATGGAATCAAAAAATTAGAAACCCCTACTATCATTTCACATTTACCATGTATGAAAAACATTAAATATAAATGTTCTTTATTGAGAGGCTTGAACAGGTATTGCAGGACTCTATTAATGTTCTTTACTGAGAGGCTTGAACTGATGTTGCAGGACTATATAAATGTTCTTTACTGAGAGGCTTGTACCAGTGTTGCAGGACTCAATAAATTTTCTTTACTACGAAGCTTGAACCGGTATGCCAAGACTATATATATGTTCTTTACTGAAAGGATTGAACTAGTGTTACAGGACACAGATCAGCAAGTCATTGCTGAAATGGGATCTCGGATGCAATTAATCAGTCTTTTTCAACAATCTCTGCTGACTGAAATTTTCAGATACAAAATAAAAATAAAAATAAACACCGAGTCCAATGAGTCAACCCTCAGATTTTCTACATATAAAATGCATTTTGCTGTTATGAAATTGACTATGCATCATAAACAAAATAGAAACAGAAGATATGAAAAACGGGAATTTTATTCATAGTGGAGTCATCAAATACATTGACATCAATGCTATTTATTTGGCTAGTAGGCAGTTGCACAGCCTAACTGCCTTTTCTTCATGACTTCTTACCATAAATTTTCTTTGTGGAACTTTCATTCAACAAAAATATTGTTGTCTGAAATACTTTAGCCCAATACTGATCACTTAGATGATCCCCTTTCATCATGCATCTAACCATTTCCATAATAGATCAATTCCTCATCTCAACTACACCATTTTGCCGTGGTGTTTTTGCAATAGAAGTTTCACTTCAAATACTAGTGTGATATAAAAAAATTGGGAAATGCATGTGATTCAAATTTCATACTCACCACCTTTATCACACCTAAACAATTTAAAGCTCTAACCACTTTCATTTTCAACCATAGCCTTGAATTTCATAAAAGTTGCGAAGGTATCAGATTTATACTTCAAAAAATATACCCATATCGTTCTCGAAAAATCATCAATAAATGTTACGAAGTACTTAACTCCTCCTATGGATTGGAATATCATAGGGAAACAAACATCACTAAGAATTAAGCACGAGAGCCTAAGTTGTTCATATTTTTCCGTAATCAAAGCATGCACTTTCATCTTCTTCAATTTGAGGTAACCAATTCGATAATTATGTCTCTAAAGCAACTTCAAATAAAAACAATTGAGATGACCAAATCTAATGCCAAAGCTGATTTTCTAAATTAGAACAAGTCCAAGAATCTAGACATTGATTTGGATTACCATTGAACATGTGCATATCATTACCCCACCCTCCTTTAGCAATGATGTTGCTATTACAATTTTAATAAAGCACTATTTCTAAATACAACTAGGGTGCCAAATCCGGCTCACAAAAGTACCTCTATCCGAAGAAGAATATTTTGGTTAATCCAGCAATAGAATGATCAAACCCCACAGGTGGTTGCGTTGTCCCCAGTGTTGCGCAGTAGCAGCTACTCCCAGCTTTGCGCTGAGACTGTGTCACCTCCTCTAGGAGCTGCATCACCCTCCTCGTGAGCCTTCCCGGCTCAGAAATCGATCTGTTGAACTGATGCCCGATCTGCCTCACAGAAACCCCAGCATTGCCTCTTCAGTGACTACGTCACCTCTCTCAAGTTCTGCGTCACCCTCCCAAGTGTTGCGTTGTCTCTCCTTGGTGTTGCGCTGCCTCTCTGCAATGTATTCTCGGCCTTGGACTGAATTCCCACTGCCAAACTGCCCCTCTGCACTAGAACTCACTCCGAAATTCTCAGCAAACCATGTCCCAAAATTTCGATTTAGCTCAAGTGTTGCTCTGTGTGTGTGTGTGTCCTCCAACTGACCCTCAAGCCTTCCTTTACACTTTTCCTGTTGAGAGATCAACGACCGTGATCAAATCTTTAATCAACGGCTCAGATTAAAACAAACTTGATCTTTGTCACTTAGAAGCTTCTCACCCACGTTTATATTAATTCACTTTAATTATTTTAATTTCCTAAGTTTTAACTTAGGTTTCATTAAAAATAATTAATTATTTGAATAACATGCACTCCGAGCGGAATTTCTCCAAACAATTTCTGGGTCTTGGAGATCTCATGTGTTCTAGCCCCTCCACAAAATTTCAAAGCTAGAGCACACCCGATGCTACCCAAAATCAACACTCCCTCTTAGCGAGGAATGTGCTCTAGCAATACTTCTCACCATAAGCATCACCCTGATCCACGACATTAGTCCCCAACGTTGTCGATGCTCGGCCTACTGCCCCTCATCCACTACGCTGCTGCAATCTGTATTGCTGCCCATGACTTTGTTGCTATCACTTCTGCATCTGTACCGCAACTCCCTCTCAATATGTTGCATCATGCTGCCCATAGCACTGCCACTGCTAACTGTTGCATTGCAACTCAGTTGCTGAGAGTTAAGCAACTGAAAGACATCCTGAATCCTGACATACTAGTCAGTCTGGATGCACCTTGACGTTGAAGCTTCCTCTACTGCTAATTTGCGCTGACCCTCTGATGCTACTGCGTTGTTGTTGTATCTGCTTTGTGCGTCCCGCACTACTGCAACGCTCCACTGCATTGCTTCAGACTTTGGCGCTCTAGCTTTGCCACTTCGCTCCATCATCCCTCGCACCAACTAACTCCCATCATTCTGCTACTTTCATTAAGGGCTCTCGTAGCCGTATGTGATCCAAGTGTTTAGGCACCTCAAGGATCCTGCCCCGGTTCTCTCTGTAGCTCCAACTACACTACATATCGCCCCACCTCTTCTCTAGAGGGGCATGAGCACTCATGGCGCAGTCATCGTCATCCTCCTCATTAGCCTATGCTGGAGCAGCCTTCCAATCAGGCTTCTCTTCTTTGCCCTTCTTCTTCAAAGGCATCTGACTGCATCTGGGTCATTGACTACATGGCAAAATATCCCATTTCCCCACATCTGAGGCATCTGACTTTCGACAGGTCCTTTTTCTTCTGTCTCTGTTGCCCTTAATGTCCCTTAGATGTGAGAGTCGCATCCTCCTCTTCCTCCTTGACTTTGATCCCTTTGCTTTTTCTTCCCGCCTTGGTCCACCGTCTGATCTCTTCCTGTTGAAGAGCTTCCCAAATCTCCTCCCAGCTAGGGAGAGAAGCCCTGCCCAAAATGCTTTCGACAAAAGTTTCCTAGTCTTCAGTGACTGCATTCAGGGCAGTCCTAACCATAAATCCAGCTTCTGGTGAAGCCCCTACGGAAGCAAGTTGATCTCAGATCCCTTGTAATCTGATAAGGAAGGGATCGATTTCTTCTCCCTTCTGCATCTGAAACAATCTCAGTTGACTCTCAAGCAACATCTTCCGTTGGACGGAAGATCCCTCGTATAATGTGATCAAGGCTTCCCACATTTCCCTTGCTGTGTTCTTCTCAGCAATATGTGGGATCACATGATCCTTGACTCCGTCCATGATCATGCGCTTAGGTTTCGCTTGAGCCTCCTCGTACTTCTTGAGAGGATCAGCATCAACCAGAACAGCAACTGCCCTTAAGGCATAATCCTTGATTCGATGTTCATCCAAAACTGCCAAGATCATGGCCTTCCAGATGACAAAGTTGGATGCTCCATCCAACTTGTCCTAATCCCTCAATCCATTCACGGCCATCTTTGCTCAACTGAATGTCGAACAAGTTCCTTTCTCCCTCTTTCGTTGCTACCCCAACAAAACTCGGATTTGGATTTCTTTGGCGTTAGAAATCCTCTAAGGGACAAGCTCCCTTTGAATCTCAATTTCCTTCACGGAAATCCTTCTGCCAACAAATGCCGAAGCACTGCTCTTTGATCTCTCTTTGTTGTTGCTCAGCACTGGATCTATACTTCTTGGCAAGAAATCTTCTGAGGAAGTGATTCCCTCTACTTTTCTTCTACCCCACTAGACACTATTCTGCACCAACAGAATCAATGCCCCTCCAACAACTCCAGACAGAATTTCTACTACACCTCCAGCCACGGCAAATGGAAAAAATGAGACTCAATAGCCTCTGCGCTATCCCAGCAATCACTGCATTGCCTTCTGCAGCTACAGCGTCACCCTAGCAGGCTAACGCAGGCTCTGCGTGAGCCTTCCTTGGTGACTGCGTCACCCTTCCTCTGCCTCTTTGGCCCAGAACTGTGTTGTCTCTCGAGACAGTTGCTTTCCTGCAGCAGATCTTCCTCTGTCCTTTTTCTAATGGCTTCAATCCTCCTTGATCTGCAATTTCTCCGATACCATGTGAAAATTTCTGAATCTAACAACCAGAAATCCTACTACAATTAACTGATTTGCATTTCCTACTTGTGTTCTTCAATTAACAAGTTATTTACAGAATACTTCAGTAAACATTAATGCAAATACACTGCAGCCTACACCAATGTACAGATGAAGTACTGAAAAATAAGATGAGACAATGACACAAAGGACACTTACTTTTGGACTAAACATCCCCGAAAAAACCCAATGCAGGAAAACCGGTGCAACAAATATGAGGCTCTTATTATTAAGAAGATTTATGAATACAACTAGGGTGCCAAATCCATCTCACCCAACAGAAAAAAATCCCGGCAAAAGTACCTATATCCGAAGAATAATATTTTGGTTGATCCAGCAGCAGAATGATCAAACCCCACAGGTGGTTGCGCTGTCCCCAGTGTTGCGCAGTAGTAGCTACTCCCAGCTCTGCGCTGAGACTGTGTCACCTCCTCTAGGAGCTACGTCACCCTCCTCGTGAGCCTTCCCAGCTCAGAAATCGATCTGTTGAACTGATGCCCGATCTGCCTCACAGAAACCCTAGTGTTGCCTCTTCAATGACTACGTCACCTCTCTTAGGTTCTGCTTCACCCTCCCAGGTGTTGTGTTGTCTCTCCTTTGTGCTGCGCTGCCTCTCTGCAATGTATTATCGGCTCTGGTCCATTCCCATTCTTGAGGCCTTATAAGCACTAGGAGCACTCACTCACGAAATTCTCGGCCTGCAAACCACACCCCAAAATTTCGATTTAGCTCAAGTGTTGCTCTGTGTGTGTGTGTCCTCCAACTGACCCTCAAGCCTTCCTTTATACTTTTCCTGTTGAGAGATCAACGACCGTGATCAAATCTTTAATCAACGGCTCAGATTAAAACAGACTTGATCTTCGTCACTTAAAAGCTTCTCGCCCACATTTATATTAATTCACTTTAATTATTTTAATTTCCTAAGTTTTAACTTAGGTTCCATTAAAAATAATTAATTATTTGAATAACATGCACTTCGAGCGGAATTTCTCCAAACGATTTGTGGGCCCTAGAGATCTCATGTATTCTAGCCCCTCCACAAAATTTCGAAGCTAGAGCACATCCGATGCTACCCAAAAATCAACATCCTATGCGTGATTTAATTCTTGCTCTATTTCCTTGTTTTGAATCATAAAGTATTAAGTGTAGGTTGCTTCAATAATTCATGAAGAAATCTGAATTAATTTTGTAATGTAATTTACAAAATAGGAGAAGTAAATTCAGTTAGTTGCATTAGGATTCCTGAGATTGTCAAATCTAGGAATTTTCACACAGTCCTCCCCGCCAAAAATTGCTTGTCTCCAAGCAATGCCTGAACAAGCGTTCCCACAATATGATAGCCCAACAGTCACTGTGAATGATACCGAGGTCCCAAATGTGTCACTAATTCATCCCTGTCACATGCACTATCATGTCACAAAGGAATCCCTCGATGCCAGGATCCCAAGCCATCCTTATCAGTGTGGAGCACCCCTTGCTCCCCTCACTATTCATCCAAGTGTAGGTACCAGAAACCCTCTGCATACTTTCTGCATCATGATAATGCAAGATTTTGTCCAACTCCCCATGAAGTTGCCCTACCAAGTAGTCCACCTCATGCACTCCAAGAGTAAACTCCTGAAGATACACCCTAACTCCTATGGGGATGAAGTCTCTCCCACATGAGCTACCACTGATATCTTCCTGGTTACCATCCTACCATGTTGATGAGGTCCCCCATGCCATTAGCGAGTCACAAAAGCCCAATGGAAGATTTGGATTGTAGAAATTATACAATATGCATGCATATCTTGGATTCACCCGATCTAACAATATGCTAAAGTTAAATACTGAATCGCTTCTACAAATCTTTGCGAAATTAAAAACACAATCGCCAGTTACAATATCATGAAGAAAGATCAATCACACACAACACGGATAATTTCTCGGGGAAAGCTTACAGCTAAAAAACCCCACTATCTTCTATTGTATATTATATCATGGATCATGAAACAATTACATACAAAACTCCAATCACAAGAGCCCTCAATACATCAGCTAATTGTCTCACACTATCATACAAAAATTGGCAAATCACTTGCTCAATTTACTGTCTCTAGACAGCCTGCCTCCACTGCGCAATCCCTGCTGAAAGCAATCCCTGAATGAATGCTTTCTTACCTATCTTGACTACACAATCCTCATGGGCACATCCAATGTGTGTGTGGTTGCATGTGTGCAACCGGATAATGTCACAACTGATAGTCAACTTCCCTTTCACCTAGAACTCAACTAGGTCTCCACTGGATCTGACATGCATGCAGTTAATAATAGTAAATCTTTAGTTGCATGTGAGACCACTAATTGTGAATTAATTAATAATTAATTCACTTGATCTCTCACTAGTGTATCTTCAGCTACAACTAGCACAACTGAGTTTAACTCACTTAACTGAGTTAAACTACTTACAACTTGCACAACTCATGCACCACTGCACTTCCAACTCTGTTACAACCCGAATCACTCAATTACAACTAAAGTCAACCTGCATGTCCCACCAACCAACCACTCAACTCGAAATTCACTTAGCTAACTGATTTGCCACTTCAATTAACTATTTCCAAGTGCTCATTGAGAATAGAATATAGTTTATTGTCCATCTAAATTAAGGGATAATAAAGATAGACATGCATCTATAAATAGACATGCATCCTATAAATAGATTATGCACATACATCTATAAATAGACATACACCTAAAAATAGCCTGAGGCCCCATCCTAGTGTAGGTGCTTAATTTTCACTAGGATCTTCTTGTTGAATCTCAACATGGATGATCTGCCCATGTAGCAACCAGATCTCCCCTAAAGATTGTTGATTTGTCTAGTACTGCGATGCCAGAGTCCCATGTTCGTCTCAAAAAAGCGCCACCATGTTGTCGTTGTGCCACTCTGACTCTAATAGGTTGCCCATTGTGTGCACACTACAACCTCCTCCCCTGAAACCTGGTGGCGAATATCGACGAAGGCCAAGCTCATCTTGCCCAGGTATCTCTATGATATCAATATCTACCCACTCATCACCAATCTCGATCCTGAGCTACAACTGGAAAAGTCTACCTCGCCAAACAATGGAGGCCTCAGCAATCCCCCATGTATCAACCCCAAAGAGAGCTAGATCACGTTATGCTATCGTCCTGCTCCTCACGAAATGGAGTGGCCTGTCGACCAACTGAATCCTTGGATCCCCTAGCCAGACCTACTACAGCATAGCTCTAACAACTGTTGGAATCCATCTATGCCTCGTCCCTAATCCCTACATGCAATCAATATATAGGCCCCATATATCATGAACTAATCTGATTAATGCTAAATTGCCCTATGCCTTCCACTGCATAGTACTGATGACCATTGGAAGCCAAATGTGCCAAATAGCTACCCCCTTAATGCAGCTAATAGATGGGTATTTGATACTTGCAATCAACTCAGTGTATGCGGATCCATCCTGCTCCTGCCAACCATCACCACTAGGTCTACCATCTGCCCTCTCGATAATGTGCCAATACAATGTCTGGAGCCCGAACACAACTAGAAAGTTGCCTCAACCGTACATGGTCCAAACTCCAGACATGCCCTGTGGAAAGAGTGACGAGAATTTCTTAATCTAAGAAATCCTACTATTAATTCTCGATTTACTTCTCCTACTTAATTAAATACACAAGTTATTAATCTGAATATTCGGAATAACAGCAAAGTAAATACAAATAATAGCCTACACATACAGGTCATTTACTAAATAGCAGGCTCAAATGACAAAGTGACAGATTTTTCAGACAAGTGTCCCCGGAAAAACCCAATGCGGCAAAAACCGGTGCAGCTAGCTCTAGAGGGTTTTATTATTAAGAAGATTTTGAATACAACAATTTCTGGGCACCAAACATGGTTGGCCCTACAAAGAAAAACATGGCAACAATACCTCTTTCACTCGGAGATAGAAAATACGGCCGATTCACACTCTCAAACAGGATTTACAGAACTTGAGCCCTTTCTAGCCCACCGGAAACCCCATCACTGCTCCTTAGCCCTCTGTGTTAGCCTTCCTGGCCTGTGTCAACCTCTTCGCTGCTCTGGAAGGGCCTGCATCACCCCTGAAGGGCTTACGCTGCCCCTGCGATGCCCTGACTGGGCCTGTGTCAACCCTACAAGGCTCCTGCTGCCTTTGCGTGGCCTCTGCTAGACTGCGTGGCTCTGGGTAGCCTCTGCGCTGCTCAGAATGTTGCCTCTCTATCGATGTTGTACTCTTGGCCTAGGATCAGATCATCCCCTTGCAAATATTGCCCCTCGTTGCACTGCAAACTCCTCCTAAAATTCCTAGCAAACCACGCCCCAGAATTTCAGCTTAGCTTCAGTGCTCCGCCAATGTGTGTGTCCTCCAACTAACCCCAAGCCCTTCTCTTATACTTTTCTCGTTGAAACATCAACAGTAGAGATCTAATCTTTAATCGAAGGCTAAGATTAGAAGTTGCTTGATCTGCGTCACTTAAGTCATTCTCATCACATGTTTAATTTAATGCACTTTAATCTTTTAATTTTCCTAAGTTAGACTTAGGGTCCTTAACTAAATAGATTAATTATTTGAATATAGCTTAAACCTGATGAAATTCTTCTAAATGCTTTCTGGGTCTTGGAGATCTCATGTACTCCAGCTCCTCCACAAATTTTGGGAGCTAGAGCACATCCGATGCTACCCCAAAATCTCAACACTCCCTCTTAGCGAGGAATGTGCTCTAGCAATACATTTACCCTGAAGTATTGCTCTAATCTCTGCATCAGTCTCTGCGTTGATGCTTGGCATGTTGCCCTTCATCACTGCGCTACTACTGCTCTTTGTATTGTTGCCCATGACTCTGCCACCGTCACTGTTACATCTGTACTGCAGCTCCCTCTCAAATTGTCGCATCTTGCTGCCAACTACAGCACTGCAACTCAGTTGTTGAGAAGTGAGCAACTGAAGGACCCTGCCCAATGACAGACAAGTCAGTTGAGCTGCATCTCATCATTGAAACTCCTTAGGTCGTTGCTCTGGGATATCCTCTTGAAGCCACTGCGCTGCTACAACACTGCACTACGTAAGCATGTCTCCTCTGCTGCTGAAGTCCCATCAGCCCCTCAGCGTTGTTGCCTCTATGTTGCTCTGCCTTTGCAGTGCGTTGCTCCCTCTAAAGTGTCCAGCTCTGCCTCTGCTCCATTCGTGATCCTTTGGACCCACTGCTCTAGTCATTCCCGCTACTGTATTAAGGCTCCCGTAGCACGGATGTGATCCAGTGGTTGGGCTACTCAAGGATCCTGCCACCACTCTGTAGCTGCTATACAGATCAATATTTCCCCACTTCTGTGGTTCATGAGCACGCATGGCTATGTCATCGTCGAAGCCCTCGTCCTCTTTAGTTGTCACAACCTTGGAACTAGAAGCTTCCTTGTCCTTCTTCCTTAGAGGACAGTTGTTGGCGAAGTGTCCAAGTTCAACACATTGGAAACATTTGATCTTAGATAGATCACGCTTCTTTTTCCCTTGTTGCTTCTTAGATGCCAAGGATGCATCTTCCTCTTCCTGCTTCACCTTGCTTGTTCTGGTGTTGGTTTGTCTCTTGGTCATTCGGCAGATTTCCTCTTGTCGGAGAATAGCCCACATATCGTCCCAGCTTGGAAGGTCTTCTCTGCCCAAGATGCCTTGGACAAACGTTTCCCAATCCTCTATGACTGCATTTAGAGCAGTCCTCACCATGACATCATCCTCCACCTTGACCTCCATGGCAATCAGTTGATCCTGAATCGCCTACAACCTGAAGAGGAAAGGATCGATTTCCTCTCCCTTAGTCATCATAAACAACCTCATATGGTTCTCCAGAAGCATTTTCTTTTAGACAGATTTCCCTTTGTACAGTGTGGTTAAAGCTTTCCACATTTCATTAGTTGTCTTCTTCTCGGCTGTGTGTGGTACCACATGATCCTTAACCTCATCCATGATGAAGCGCTTGGCATGTGTCGCTGCTTCATTATGCTTCACGAGACGAGCAGCATTAGTCGGTGTAAACAAGACGCTCTCTACATGCTCTTGTATACCGTATAACTCCAGGACTGTCAGGATTCTGGCCTTCCAGATAGCAAAGTTGGACAAGTCGTCCAACCTATCCTGATCACGCAATCTGTGAGGCGTCATCTGCTCAGACATAATCTGTCGAAACAGATACTCCTCTCCACGCTTCTGTTGCTACCCTCAACAGAGACTCGGATCTAGGGCCCTTGGCGAGAAAGGCACCCTCTGCTCCCTCTGACAACTAGTTTCCTCCCTTGGAAATCTGCCAAATCCAACGAATCAACTCTCTTCGATCACCCTACGATCGATCCTCAGATTTCTTTGGCAAAAATCTGCTCAACAATTGTTCTCCTCCCGCTCTTTGTCAACTTAGCTAGGCACGATTCGGCACCGGCAGAATCTCCGCCACACCAGCAACTGTTGATGATCTAAAGCCTTGCTTCCGGACCACGGCAAATCTAGACAACACTTGAAACTGGACTGCGTCACCCTAGCTGTGTGAAAAATTCTGAATATTACTTTATGTAGAAACCTTACTGTTAATTCTGGTTATACTTCTCCTACTTAAAGAAGTTATTAATGTTGAAATCTTCAGATTAACATCGAAGTAAACACATAACAGACTTTCATCGATTCAGATCTAAAACAGAAGTACATGCACAATAGACAAAGTGAGACACAAGATTTTCTGGACAATAGTCCCCAGAAAAACCCAATGCGGGAAAACTGGTCTTTTGGCTACTAGAGGGTTTATATTATTAAGTAGTTTTCTGAATACAGCAAATTTGGGCACCTTACTAGTTAACCCAACAAAGAAAAAGATAGATCTGCAGCTAACCTGTTGTTCTGAGACCAAAAGACTGACTGATCCACACCCTCAAACGAGATTTACAAGACTCAGCTAATTTCTGGCACTAGAAACCCCAGCCCTGTCAGCCTCTGCGTGCCTCTGCTCTAGCCTGGAGAGGGTTACGTAACCCCAGAATGGGTGAAGCAGACCCTACGCTGCCCTAGAAGGGTCTCTGCGTAACCCTGGAGGGTCCCCTGCTGCCCAGCGCTGCCCTAGAAGGGCCTGCGTAGTTGAAGCTACTCTCTGCACTATGCAGTTGCTACCCTCTTTGTTGTTGCTACCTCTGCTGCTTCTCTGCGCTGTCTCTAGAAGCTGCTCTCTGCCTCTTGCAGCTTCTAGGCACTAGGATCAGACCATCCCCTTTGCCTAAACTACCCCTCTGCAGCTAGAACACTCCTAAAAGTTCTTAGCAATCCCTACCCTAAAATTTCAACTTAGTCTCAATGCTCTGCCTCCGTCTGTGTTCTCCAAATGACCCCAAGACTTTCCTATATACTTTCTCGTTGGGAAACCAATGGCCATGATCCGATCTTGAATCGATGGCTAAGATTAAAAGAATGCTTGATCCGTGTAACTGAAGATAATTTCATCACATGTTTTAATTAATTAACTTTAATAATTTAATTTTCCGAAGTTAGGGTCCTTAATTAAAATTACTAATTAATTAATTATCTCCCAAACCGGATGAAATTTCCCAAATCCCTTTCTGGGTCTTGGAGATCTTATGTACTCTAGTCCCTCCACAAATTTTGGGAGCTAGAGCACATCTGATGCTACCCATCACTCAAGAAAACTCAACAGGCTGGCCTTTGCGTGAGCATACTAGCTCAGCGCATCCTCTGCGCAGCGCAGGCTACTCCTGCGTCCCTCTGGAAGGAACTGCGTTGTCTCTGCGTCAGCCCCAGCGTGGCCTCTGCTGGGACTGCGGCCTCCTGGTGTTGCACTGCCCTCTTTGGTTCTCTGCTGCTTCAACTGCTACTCTGTAGCACAAATTTCTTGAGTCGATTTTGCTAGAGATCCAGCTTGATCTGCAATCGCTCTGATACCATGTGAGAATTTCTTAATCTAAGAAATCCTACTGTTAATTCTCGATTTACTTCTCCTACTTGATTAAATACACAATTTATTAATCTAAATATTGAGAATAACAGCGAAGTAAATACAAATAACAGCGTACACATACAGATCATTCACTGAATAGCATGCTCATATGACAAAGTGACATGCAGCTTTTTCGGACAAATGTCCCCGGAAAAACCCAATGCAGGAAAACCGGTGCAGCTAGCTCTGGAGGGTTTTATTATTAAGCAGATTCTGAATACAACAATTTCTGGGCACCAGACATGGTTGGCCCTACAGAAAAAAACACAACAACAATACCTCTTTCACTCGGAGACAAAAAATATGGCTGACTCACATCCTCAAACGGGATTTACAGAACTCGGGCCCTTTTCTGGCCCGCCGGAAACCCCAACGTTGCTCCTCAGCCTTCCTGGCCTGCGTCAGCCTCTGCGCTGCTCTGGAAGGGCCTGCGTCGCCCTTGAAGGGCTTACGCTAACCCTGCACTACCCTAACTGGGCCTGTGTCGCCCCTGAAGGGCTTACGCTAACCCTGCACTACCCTAACTGGGCCTGCGTCAACCTTGCGTGGCTCCTGCTGCCTCTGCGCTGCCTTTGCGTGGCCTCTACTGGACAACATGGCTCTGGGTAGCCTCTGCGTTGCTCAGTATGTTCCCTCTTTGTCGTTGTTGTACTCTTGGCCTGGGATCAAATCATCCCCTTGCCAATACTACCCCTCACTGCACTGCAAAATTCTCCTGAAATTCTTAGCAAACCACGCCCTAGAATTTCAGCTTAGCTTCAATGCTCTGCCAATGTGTGTCCTCCAACTGACTCCAAGCCCTTCTCTTATACTTTTTTCGTTGAAACATCAACGATCGTGATCTAATCTCTAATCGACGGCTAAGATTAGAAATTGCTTGATCCGCGTCACTAAAGTCATTCTCATCACACGTTTAATTTAATTCACTTTAATCTTTTAATTTTCCTAAGTTAGACTTAGGGTCATTAATTAAAAAGATTAATTATTTGAATATATCTTAAACCTGATGGAATTATTCTAAACGTTTTCTAGGTCTTGGAGATCTCATGTACTCCAGCTCCTCCACAAAATTTGGGAGCTAAAGCACATCCAATGCTACCCCAAAATCTCAACAACATGTCTCCCCCGTGACCATCTCCCTAGGCGTAGGCTTAGTGATGAACAATATACCACCCCAGTAATGATCACCTCATCCCCCAACCTGTGGTTGTCAACTCACGTACCAACCCAATGCCACCGCTGAGAAGTCTCTCCCCTAGTGCGTTGAGTGTCATCCAAATATCTTGGGTGAGCTCCCCATCCCCTATTGCTCATGCCCAAAGTGTCAAAAGACAACAGCCAAATTGTCTATGCCTGTAAGTGATGTAGAAGAGGGATAGGCATGTGAGTACCCATGGATACCATCAAGTATCGCTCATCTGCGTCCATGTCGTTCTTTGGTGAACTACACCCAAAGGTACGCCCGGTGTCTTCGTCCATAAGTCTCTCTGGAGGCAACACTCCAAGAACCTGTTGTGCAACACCATACGCCTCTACATAAAACCAAGCACCCCTGTACTCCTCGACATGCCACTGTACATCGCAGCCTACCCATGTACACCGCTGGATACCCCCTGCTACTATTGTCACATCATGTATCATCTCGTGTCCTACTTGTGTCACCGTACCTGACACTCCACACGGATACTCAATGCAATGTGAGACACTCCTACTCCATAATGTAAATTGACATGCTACGGCACACCACCATGCATCTCCATGCTCCTCTGCAGACCACTGCTCCTCGTTGCACAACCCTGCACACCACTGGATGTTATGGCCTAAAATTGGGTCTGTACGCATCACTCTGCATCCCTCTACATAACACTGGGCCCTACGACATAACTTTGTGTAGTCTTGTGTACCACTACTTACTATCATACCACCCTGTAACATACAGCATCCCACATGTGCCAAAATATCCACCACTCTGCTAGTGAGCCCACCATGACACGCGTCATATCTCCTCATCCATCCTGGACCCTGGTAGACCTGAGTGGCCTAACTCCACACGTGCTAGAGGGGATATCTCTATTGCGTCGATCCTTGGCTACTCTTGTGCCCAATACCTCAATGGGAGAACATTGTCTCCATATAATTCTCAGTCTGGTGGCCTACCCATGCCACCTCCTCCAACCACATCCTGCTAGAGAATGTTAATCATCTTGCGACCCCATGCACAACCAACACACCATAACAACCTAGGAGTCTGCTCACAAACAGCCTGGCCACTAGTGCCGACTGGAACTCCCCTTAGGAAAGTATGTGCTCATTCACTGCGTCGACTACCTCATCAATGCCATAGCCATCCCGCATGTCTGATATCGGATAGGAAGCCCCACCTGGATCCCCCAACCTGAGCCTCCAGTACCCCCGGTGTCTGAGAGCTCCCACTAAGCTTCACTCCGGAATACGACCATCTCCATCTGTCCAGCCCATTCCACTAGGTACCAACTCAGAATTTCTCGCCATCCAACCCCAAGGGCAGGATCAAATGTACGTGTACACGCACGAGTTGAGAATCCCTTGTGATGGATCAACTATTCCTTGGCAACAGCTTAACCCTCATGTGCTGCATACTTGCGACAATTGTCTCCCAGCATCTACCATTTTTTTCTCTTGGGCAGCCCTCCATTTAATAGACTTGCCAGGCTGCCTTTTTTATCTATTTGTATTTTCTTCCTTTACTGTAATCAACAATCGTATGGCCTCTGTACAAATGTTTGTGCTTTGATTGTACAAGCGCAACCTTCTACAATACAGCCGCTGTATTTTACTCGTGTGAATGGCCTATCCATACCTTGCACCCTTGGCCACGTCCTATGCCAAGACTGGTCTTTTCTTCAAAAAAATGCTCTAATGCCATGTTAATTTTCTAACCTCGGAAACCTAGCTAATTATTTCCTAGCATATTATTACATAGATCCACTGAAATAAATGCATAGCTGAGATTTTAATGCGTAAAAAGCAGATAACAACAGAAGAAAATTAAAACAGCAATCTCAAACACATGCCCACATAATCATTGCCCTTCAAAATCTGCTGTTTCATTAACAACAATCTACAGCATTCAAGAGCTCCCTTCCTGGAGTAATGGCCCTCTATGGAAAAATACAAATACAACAAAACCTGAAAATGATCTAGCTGATCAAACCCTTTGCAAATCTGTCCTTCGATCTTGCTTGGCTATTATGGATCCTTCTCCCTTGCTTCCCCTTGCACTCTTCCTCAAATCCTGCACCTTTGGATGTAAATCCTTCATCCGATCATTAAAATCTCAATATCTCACTGTTTCTTGTACTCAAAGATGTGTCTCCACCCTTAGCCTAACCCTACTTTTATTAGTTTGAGTTATTGACTGAATCCACAACCTTAATCTCCAAAGTGATTGACTGTTAAAATTAGATCTCAACATTGTTTGAAATCAACAATTGAGATTCTTATAATTCACTAATGCAAATAACCTTTGCAATTCATTAAATTAACTCACTTTATCTTATAAAATTCAATGGTTAAGGGTCAATTAGGCAATTTCCGCACGTCTAGACACTTAGACCTATGCAGAAGTACCTGCTTGAGCTACAAACATCAACATGTAACACTTTCTTGAAAAATTCATTGATATTTATTAAATATTGTGGATATTGTGAATGATGTTTGACCAATGCCAATGCCCACACAGAATGAAAGTAAGACAGGTAATGCTCAAAGCCTAATTCTATTGAATTCCACAAAGTAATTGATGAGCAAAGTAAAATCAACACACTTCATGCCTGCACTGATTGAAAATAATAAAGATAATTCTGAAAGCCTGAAAGCCTGGGATTAGAGAACTCAACAAATAACTTGATGAGCAAGATCAAATCAACACACTTCATGCAGACATGGTGTTTTTATATCAACCCGTTATATAAGAAGATACAGGAAAAAAATGCTTCACCATATAAAGTAAGTCTTGAATTAACAGATGTACCAAACTAAAACAAGGTTAATATCAAGTTAAGCAAAAAGATCATTGTTATAGGAGAGTAACTTACAAGGATTATGCTTAATTAAGTTTTTTACTAAATAAATTGTAGCATAGTACCTGATAGGAAGACTTCCCAGCCTTTTTCTGCCTGTCTTGTTTTCTTTCTGAAGCTTGTCCATGTGCCCAAGCAAAAACCTTCTCCTTTTTTTGCAGCTCCATAATACTCCCAGGCAAATTTTCATCTGGCATAACATCTTCGTTAAATAAACCCAGCATTTCTTCTGCCTCTTGCTCCTCTTCTCCTCCTCCACTTGCAATGCTTGCAATAACTGGATCAGCTTGGCAAGAAACAAGTATTTCACCATCTGACTTGACAAGGTTATTTTCAATGATGGTCCCGTCAATGAATGCGGTCACCTTATCAGTAGTACCAGAATTCAGCATACTTCTGACTTCAGAATTGTGATCTAAGCAATTGGCCATGGAGGACATGTCAGCTATCTGTTCACCTCTTCCGCCAGTAGGAATGTTTTCTTCCTTGGAGCATGAAATATCTCCAACTTGTGCTTTATCTAGTTTGGCAGGTCTCATAGGTTGTATAGTTGTGCTTAGTATATCTTCAGATACTCCTGTTTACAAAAAAAAAAATTCCCAATATACCACAAGAGCTCCAAATGCATGTTAATTTGTTCTTATAGATTAAAAAATCATAACATGGAATTTACCTAAAGAAATCATCTCTTGTTTAAGCTCGCGTATCAAGCGTCCTGCCATCGCTTGTTTTTCTTTATCCCCTTCTGCCTTAGCCTCCATGGCTGCTTGTCTAGCAGCCTGGAATTCAGCAACAGCAGATACAGCACGTGTTGCCGGATCAACAGCCTGTAATCCAGATGAAAGTGCATATGTTCAACCAGTTCAGAAGCTAATCCCAGAGAAAGCAGTGAAATAATGTCCCAGTTAATTAGCTAGATAATAAACTAAACTATACACGCTACTTCATTTGCTTGGCTTTCTGGTTCCTAAGTTACAACACAGACTTTTCCTCTTAGATCATGTCTGTGATTAGCCAGAAACAGTAAGAGCACCTCCATATCAGAGACTCTTGGAAAGCATGCTTCCTACCAATGATATACGGATATCCAAGCATTACATTGGAGAGTTTGCTAAGCATAAATCTCCTTTCATGTTCTTAACAGTAAGTTTTTGAACACTATTGCATTGTCACAAGTTAAAAAGCTGCTTGCTACAAAATGTAATTCCACAAATCTATGGCATCTGAGTAATCAAAATTCTCTTCGGCTACAGCAATATATCAATTTGAATGGGGTATCTTTATCAACTCACCTGTCCAGAAGTCTTAACACACATTTTGAAATTTTGTAATATGCTCAAAGACACACAATCTGGTGTCTTGAATATATAACAAATAAACAAATATAAATTTTGGTCGATTGAGTTCATACCGTTCGAGTAGTTTTGCGCCGCGTTCTTTCACTTGATTCTATCCACATCTGCAGGAAACAAACCATCTATATACTAATTTCATATAAAAATAAATATAAGTTTTATAAGACAAATGTGCCATTCTTCATATTCCCAATCCTAGAGGTCTTTCTGGTACCTCCCAATCTGAATCATTGCTAGCTTCACCATCACTTGTCCCATGTTCATTTTCAGATTCCTCCTGCGTAGGACAGAAAAATATGAGTACAAACATTCATTCTCTCTTAAAACAGATGGAAACAGTACAAAAATAAAGCATGCATTAGTTCAAGATCAACTTATCTGTTGAACCCCTTTCTATTTGAGACATCCCATATTGCAGCTAATATCTCCTATCAATCACACTTTATTTTAGAAATGTATTTTGCCTTCTAAAAGGCTTATTAATTTAGATTCCATCTGCCAACGAAAAAGCAAAAGAAAACGAAAGAATCCAAAATTACGATGCATTCCCTTAAAAGGGGTGGAAGCTCAATGAAACCAGTGGGTACAGTGAAAGGTCAAAAACATATATTGAGACAAGGTTAATTTGACTGTTAAATTTTTCTAATTTAGGCATATCATTAATTGATATTCTTACCCTTGTTGACTACACTCTATTTCCAAATTCATGTAGTTCATCTCTTGTAGAAAACAATTAATGAAATTTCACAAAAATGTTGTTCTTTGCTTGGTACAAATCAACAGCAGCCAAGGAAGGAAAAGTGTTTGTAAATTTGTAATCACTGGCCAAAAGTGCTTTGGTGCCAATACGCGACACAGTGGTTATCAGGAGATGTTTCAGAAAGCCTTAAGTTCTTTAGGAAACATAAACTGTTGAGAGTCGAGACCAGTAGCACCATATGCACTAGAGGCTAGAAAAAATAGCATCTAATACCAGGGGCTCACCACATTGAGGTGATCTTACAAGTTACAACAGCCAATAATATTGTACATGTCAAACATTTTATATAGCAGACAAGTTTAAGAGTATTTCAAAGGGCTATTTAGCTCCATAGGCACCATTCTATGTATCTTATGCTAATCGAAATGTCCTGATTACTATTTCCTTTACATCTCCTCAGTGAGAAGATTTTCTAGGCAACATTTATTCATAGGAAGAATAAACTCAAAACATCATTTCCTACACAAAACAATAATGATAAAAGGTTATACAGTGGCCATGAAATAGAGATGACTTGGAAAACATGTCTAATTCTTCCAAAAAATCTAATCTTCAGAAAGGGGATGATTCCTCTGCCTGTTGGTTCATATAACGTCGAATCCAATCTGCTCCCTCTGCTTGAAGCAGCTCCTTCTGCTCATCCTTGACATTTGCTTTTGGCTTAATTGCAATTTCAGAAACAGGCTCTTCCTCGAACTCTTCAGATTGAACTACAGAAGGTACCCAATCTGCACGAGCAGCTGAAATTACATTTACTGATTTTTCTGCACCTGCTCCCCAACAATGCATGACAAATATCCCTAGAGTCAGAAAAAGACATAAAAGTATAAAAAACAAAGAATAAAATATATAACTTCTTTACCTTCATCTTCTAGAACTGAGACTCCACTTGAGAACTTCAGGGGGAGCTCATTTCCAGGAATATTTAAGCATAACCAATCTAATACTGCCTCCAGTGCCATTCCTTCTGAACCCTGCAGGAGAAGATATCTTTCACATACACAGAACTGTTGTGTACCCATAAACAGATTCAAGAACAAAGATAGAGTTCTATCATATCTCATAAAAAATTATCAGCACAACTGCAGTTCTTTAAAGTTTATCCCCCCTTGACAAAATGGATACATGAGGCTAATGCCCATCCTGTCCTACAAGAGTTCCTTTCATCCACAGTAGTAACTTACATGTGAAATCTAAAGCATTAATGCCTCAAAGTAAGAGGTTTATAAAGGTGTCTACCAACTTTACTTTGGAGGCTACTTACACTATAGATATTAAAACATGCTTCAAAGTTCAAATTATTAATATTCAAACAGTTTAGCTTAGAACAAAGTAATCTGAAAACATCTTTTTAAATCAGTAAGCCTCTTATCAACCTAAATTTAGAAAATTTAACAACCATATAGAATCACCTTTTCCAAAATCATTTTTAGGACATATCATCCAAGATGTCTCTGATGGATTCCATTATATAGCCCACATTTCTCTACAGTTCAGAGGTTTGGGGACATTGTTCGTCAGATTCTGACTAGGCCACAACTAACAAGGTGCAAACTCTTCTTCATCAATGCTTCATTAGATGCAAACAAACAATCTGCACGCCCATCATCCTTGTAGAGCTCATGCCCACTCTTTTGGATTCTATGGATGTTTTGATAAATCACCTCAATTGATGCACCTAGCCACCTCCTAACTGCTAAAGAAGTTGAACAAAATCATCTAGGACAAGATATACTAGTAATACAATGGGATCATAGAACAAGTTATGCCAAAGATGACATTTTATGCAGTGCACTTCATGAAGCTAAGGGACAAGCTCATTATCCGACCTCCATACACTCACTATTACTGGATGCATACTCTCCACATCCCCCCCTTGGTCCGTTTAGAGTAGGTTCGCAATGCACATAGACTTCAAGTGGAGGTAGAACACCAACTCGATCAATTGGACAAGATCTGCCAATTGTGTCATCTATTGTGTCATCTTCAGAAGAGTATGATTGAGTAGCATTTCCTCTTTCATCACCCCATTTATTATGATATATGAAGCAGTTCCACTGTTTGTTCAGTGAGTTATAGACCCTTCCTAGCATCTTCCAAGTTTCCAAACAACACTACTTAGCATTATACATTATGGCCCAAAGACTCCAATCCTAGATACTCTGGCCAATCTCCATTTGATTAATAACTTCTTTCTCGTGCTCCCCTCACCTAGGGGTACCAAAAAAATGCTAGTAATTTGGGCCTTGGTTTTAGATCAGTGCAATATTACCGGACTATTCATACTTCGTAGAAACCTCAATACCATCATCATTCCAAACCTTGTTCCAATTTTCAAATGAGACCACCCAAGCCTCAGCAGCAGGCAAACTCATCCAAGTAGCAACATAGTGCACAATTCAAATTATCTTCCAGCTCCTCTTCCATAGAGCATTCTATCCAAAGTTTCTTCCATTCGGCCTCGAATGTTAAGGAAGTGAATGGTAGCAGATCCCCACATGCTTGCATTATTATTTGTATTCAAAATGTTGGGTCCATTTCTCCCCTACCTGATCTCTACAATTAATGCTTGGTTTGTCTAGCTCAGGTAGTTGAGAGGAGATGTTATCCTCCCCTTTAGGTTCAAATCCCTCTTGTGACATGTTCATTCTTCATGAGCAAACTTTGATTAGGGCTCTTCATCAACCAATTGTTGATTGGTGCTAGAAAGGCATCATTAATCTCACTCTCACCTATGCACTTGATGGTATGACGATTAGTTACATGTGTGTGTATATTGAAGATAATATGGTATATTTACTGCCGTATAATCTATTGTAATAAAGTTATTTCAGATGTGTTATATGCATGAAAAGTGTTCCCTAAGGGTTTTTACCTGTTGTCATTGAAGTACACTTGTTTGGTATATTTTCTCTAGAGCTGCCTAGTGATTTGGACTAAAGTGAAGTGAAGTATTTGCTTTTGTTCATTGCTGTAATTATATATTATAGATCAGCCCCAAGGCTGAAATTATTGGGGATTAGATCCGGGAAACCTCTAGTGAGAGGTGAATTTCCAAATTTGAAATAAAAGCCATATACAGAAATTTCTACAAATGGTAGTGAGCCCAGATGTGAAGGTAGATGAGGATGCATCGTCCTCTGGGTCCCGAAAGCTTCCAGCAGTGATTTAGAATGAGACTACACCTACCGCCAAAAGGTTGACCACAAGTTTCAAGGAGTTTATGTTCTAGTATAGGCTATAGCTACAGAGACAGCTTTACCACACAGTGCAGCAAAGAGGCCGAGGTGGTTTACACCGACATCAAAGAGGTAGAGGAACAAGTTGGTGCTCCAAAGACTTCTTTTTGAGTAAGCCATCCTTCTAAGAAATTTCTCAATTATTTTGCACTGATATATTCTATGATTGATGCAAGGCCTTCTAATTCTGAGGTAGCAGGTGGGCAAATATCACAGATGCCTCCCTGATGTGGGTTGGAAGTGGAACTAGCAGCAAGCAAGTGCTTTGGGGGTGTACCCGCCACCCCATCACATCACAGGGAAATTAAGAGGGGGGTGGCGTGGCCAACCCCTCACATGCAAAAGCATGCGACCGTTCATCTGGTTAATTAGGTATATATGGCTTGCCCCTTCTACGGCTCATTCTCCATGAGTGCATTTTTGTTGCTGCAATTTTCAAGCTGGTGCTCTGCCCACCCCCGCCACAGGTGGGATATCTTAGACAACTAGGCGCTTACTTGAAATTATTGTCATAACATTGGTTCAACGTTACTTGCTATAGGGATCGCTAGGTATGGAATTTGTTTGTTCCTGACCTCAGCGGTGTGGAAGCTTAGCATCAAATTTGGTTTGTGATAGTGTATGGTGCCTAGGGTTTTCCCCACATTGGGGTTTTTCCCTGGCATCAGCCAAATATTGTGTCCTCTTGTCTTGGCTTGTCTTCTGCAGTATTGTTTATGTTCTATCAGCATTTACTATCATTTTGATTAAGCTAATGTGATTGCTAACTGGAATTTGATATTGGGCTAATAAGGAAAATTGAAGTAAATTGCACTTAAGCATAGAACATACCATTGTTATCTAAAATTAATAAGTAGGAACAATTTATTTGTGAGTTACAATGAGACTTTAAAGGCTTACAAGGTCTATAATCCATAACAGAGGAAGACAACCATGAGTAGGGATGTAAAGCTTGTTGAAGTATGTAACTAGTTTCGGTCTTCATGGATATGAAATGTACTCTTGATTCTTGTATATTGTAAAAAGAAAGAAAAATTATTAATATTATTATTATTGTAGCATGGGTTTCATGATCAAAGTCAAGTTATTTGTAGGTCAAACACCAATTGAGAGCTTCTAGGGTTTGTCATACAGTCAAGAAGTCAATTGAGTGGTTGTCATATATGAAAGACCCCATTGGGCATATTGTATTATGTAAAGGAAAAATTATGTAAGTCAATTTTTAGTCATAAAAACCCTCCAAGATCAAGTCAGCCTACACAGTGACAAGCCAGCCTCATGACAGGGTTGTTCGACCACCATGAGTAACCTATATATAAGGTATAACTCTACCTCATCAAAAGGGAATCCAAGAAGTTCGTTGAAGCACAAGAAGAGCAAGGAGTATCTAGCGTAGAGAAGAAGAACAAAATGAAGAAGGAAGCGAAGATTTTAAGGATTGTTTTGGGTTGTCATCCTCCACACATGCGAGAAGACTAGGGCATCTATTGCAACAGCAAGACCAAAAATTGCAGTCATCCTGGAGGCCAAAAGTTGGAGTCAAAAGGATAAATTTTGCAGCTTGAATTTTCAAGGAATAGGAAGCTCACCAAGCAAAGAAGAAAAGAGACCTATTCCACCATATTCTTGCCACATGTGCGAGCTAGGGTTTCTACAGGAAGGTCGAGAATCACAGTCAGATATTGCAGGTTCAAAATTGTGGTCGAAGGAGAGGTTATAGCTGCTGGGAAGCAAGTTTGACTAACGTTGACTTTGTGAGAAGCAAGTTCATCAAGAAGAGGTTTGATTTGGTCTTGGAGAGGTCTTGGTCTTCAATCATAGGTCTTGGAGTTCGTCATTTGAAGATTCTATAAGAAGAGAAGAATTCTTGTGGGTTTTCCTCTCTAGAGGAGAGGTTTTGGCCCTGAGTAGCAGCCTACATTTTGTGTCATCTTGTTTCATTGATCTTCATTGTTTGGTAGTTGTTTGATGACAAGAACGTAATAATAATCAAGTGAAAGAAGTTAATAACAAGAACATCAAGTTAAGTAAAAATACATCACAAGAAGTTATCAAAGTAAGATAAATCACACTAACTAAGTTTCCCTAGATTTCTCAACATGGTATCAGACCTAAGGTGATAAAAACAAGGCAAGGCAGCTTGAAGATCACTCCACTGAAGAAGGATACATAAGGGCCACACACAAGGAGATCATCAAGGAAAACTAAGAAGCATCAAGGAGGACTACTCATCTCATCACAAGGATCATATCATCTAGAAGGAACAACACCTTAAAGAAGAAGAAGACCTCAGAGACCCTACCACCATTCAAAGAAGGACTCTACATTTGATGCATCTTAAGAAGTCTCTGCATTCTACTTTCTACATCCAAGGAAAGCTAGAAGAGTCTTTTATCATCAAAGGAGTCAGAGTCATCTCCCTCACATTGAAGAAAGATCACATCCCAAACATCCTAGAAGAAACATTGTCTTTTCAAATGATCAAGAAGGCAATCGTCATCATTCTTCAATTGTCAACATCATTTAGAAGGCATCAAGTTGAAGATATCATTATCAAAGGAGCATCTTCACTTGACAAGTACATATTCTATATTTTATGTCTCAATCTACAATGACTTCTTTCTGCAAGGAGAACAACAAACTGGTTGGGTCAACGAATTACCTTGCATGGAAGAAGAGAATAGATTTGATCCTTGTAGAAAATGAAGTTAGTGAATATGTCACGAGATCAATCTCCAAACCAGCACAAGAGCAATCTCAAGCTCTATCAAAGTACATGAAAGGAGAAATAAGAGCTCAAAGGATCCTCATGGAATCAACAAGGATTCTCTCATCCCTTATGTAGCAAAATTGAAAATAGCAAAAGAGATCTATGAAAAATTGGTAAATTTGTTCTATGTAAGCACTGCAGGAGAAATTATATCATTGAGAACCAAACTATACAAGATGAAGGTATCAAAGGAAGAAGGGGTAACCTCATACCTTATGAGGGTATCTCAAAAAAGAGACCAACTACAAGAACTAGGAGAACTAATGTCTAATCGAGAGATGACCACCATTGTGCTCAATGCACTACCTGATGAATGGGGCAACTTTGTATCAAGTATTTATGGTAAGAAGGAATCTACCCCAGTCAATGACTTATGGTCATTATGCAAGATTGAAGAAACTAAATTAAAAGCAAAGAACGACATTGGATCAAGTGAACAAACTCAAGCATTTGCAACTATGGCAAAGAAGAAAGGGAAATCTCAAAAAGGATTTCAAATAAAGATCGATATGTCAAAGATCCAATGCTATGGATGTAATGAATATGGGCATTTCAAAAGGAATTGTCCTAAACTCAAGAAGGACAACAAGAAGAGAAAGGAAAGAAATGAAGCCCACATCACTGAAGAAGTGGAAGGACCAGAAAATAAGAAGTCAAAGAAGGAAGAAGTAATTGAAATACATTATTAGAAGGTCTCTCGCACACTTAAATCTACTTTCAAGCATAGAGAAGTTAGCAGTCATGATGGAAAGCATCACAAGTATGACAAGATGCATTAAAGCAGAGATAGAGATGACATCATCATAAAGGCATGGAAGGATAGTCGAAGCATAAGTTCCAATGGTTGAAATTGTCATCATAATAGACAAGAAATAGTTCATGACATCATCATTAAAATTATAGGAGGACAATTGAAGTAGCAGGCTATATGGTTGGAGAAAGTCATCTAGCAAGATAGAAGATAAAGAGATCATCATACATCATCATCATTAGAAAGAAACATTTGTATAGTAAGGATCATCAAGATCCTTCACTGGAATCCTTGTTAGAAGGGTTCATCATTCTTTAAAGAAGCGAGTGTCACACAGATAGTCTACATTCCACATAGTGTGGAATCCACAATATAAAAGGATGATGATATGATGACAAAGATGTGTAGCATGTCAAATTGGCTGAAGTATTTTCATCTTCAAACAAGGAAAGGAAGTTGCTCAAAGGAAGTCTAGATGACCACTTTAAGGAAGAGGTATGTACACATTTGGTAATAGACAGATAAAGTCATGCCATCATATGGTTGCAGGTAGAATGGTTGAATGATCTATCTCGTGAGCATGATGAAGAAGAAATAACTCTTCCATTATAATAATGCATGAAGACACGCAGACAATGTGCCTTGAACTCTTCTACACATTGACAAGATATGACCTCATGGAGAATATGAGGTGGTTGGCAACTATGGTTCCTATGATGAAGGAACTATGCATAGAAAATATTGAGGAAGCCATATGCGAAGAAGGTGAAAGAAGAGTTTGTGAGAAGATGCATCTATAGTCACTCAAGATAAGATAGGTGATCAAAACCTGATATCAAGAAGGATTTACTATGACATCTCCATGAAGAAGGTATGAAGACCTTGATATATATGTTGGAGAAGGAGAACCTTGGTAATAAATGTCTTGGAGATGGATTCATACAAGTGCAAGATGTTGATGTTGCTAGTGTTGAGAAATCTAGGGCAAAGATATTAGATGATTTCTATTGCTTATGATAAATGTTTGTGATGTATTTTTACTTTTACTTCATTTGCTTGCTTATTATTTATTTATATCTGTTCACTTCATCAAATAGCTACCAAAAACAAAAATAACAATGAGACAATGGACACAAGATATAGGCGATCAGCCCGGGCCAAAACCTCTCCAATCTTGCAAGGAAAACCCACCGAATTCTTCTTCTTATAGAATCTACAATTGATGATTTCCAAGACCAAGACCCTTGACCTAAGAACCTCTCCAAGACCAAGTCACAAGGACTCCTTGAACAGTTGTTCTTCTTCTTCAAGTCAACGCTAGTCAAATTGACTTTTGCACCTCTTATTTCGGCTTCTTTGGAATTTCGGCCTCTTTTCACAAACCTATAATTTTCGACCTACCTTCAATTACAGAGATTTCACATGTGTGAGTTGATTGTGTTGGAAATACTGCGAGGGGGGTGAATCAGAATTTCTTTTCAATTGTTAATTATTGCCAAGTAGATTCTTTGCCATTAAAAACAAAGAGATATATATAATAATGATATTAAGAATTAAAGAAAACTTCAATCCCTTTTTAATAATAGTATACAATAGATGAGAGAAGGGCACCAACCCTTTTAATGAAACAGGCACCAACCTGTTTGCCAAGCACCAACTTGGACTTTGATGACGCTCCGACCTCTAGGGCTTCGACACTATCTTCTCAAGGCACCGACCTTGTGTTTAGGAGCTCCTACTCCAAGGACACCAATCCTTCAGAATTCTTTAGAGAGAAAATGTGAGATGTACTTACTTGATTGTCTTCAACAAGAATCTTCACTATTCAATTAATTTGATCCAAAATTGTCCTTGACTATCCAATAAAATGTTTCCAAGAGACCTCTGTCATATGTGACTGTCCTTGACTACAAGTGCTTGATTGTCATTACAATCTTCCACAGGACTTCTTCAATCCGAGATTTTTCCTTCACACAGTCCGAGTAGGTGACTGTTCCAAGTTCTTCACCCTACTATAGGTCTGAAAATGAGTGATAGTCCGCACCTGTTGAAGGCAGGAATTAAGCACTGCTTACAAGGTTTATGCAACAGATTGTCTCCACAGATTAGGGCCGCAATACAGAACAGAGATACATGGACTCGGTGTTATGCTATTACAGTCATGATGTCAAGACAGTATCACAGTCTCGGTGCTACTATATTGTCATGATCTCGAGAGCCACTACTGTCTCGGTCTATTACAGTGATGGAAATTTCAGAAGTGAGCTCGAACTTTAATATGCCTTAGTAGTTCGGTTCATAAGTTGATGTATATGAAGAGGGATCCTTATACCGTTTCTGTTGAAGAGATTCCGAGTTTTTTTTATCACAGAAACAGTCTCTGAAATGCTTGTCTTATTAAACCACATAAACAGGTGCAAGGGTGCAATTGCCGTTATAGAAGCATACCAAAAAAATGGAGCTTTAACTCGGTTCTATCTGCCTTCTTTAGTTCACGAGATGTGAACCATTTTCGTGTGCTCTAAGTCCTCTTCTTATCTTCACCGAAAACTTGATGATAAAATGAAGTGATGGGACGTCATACTTATACAGGTTTGACGTTAGAAGAATGGACACATCTTTCTAGATGTAGGCCGACATGAAGGAGCTAGGACAAGTTGGCTCAGAAAAAATATAATTATTACACAACTTCAAAAAACAATATCTTTCTAACCACGGGGAAGTTTGGGGCATATGAGGGCTCGTTGGAAAGAGGAAGGAGTCCTCTTTAAGATGGTCTAAGTCCCATTGTGATTGGCTGCCTCCAAGATGCCAAAATTCATTTTTCCTTTGTAACTATCCTTAATTTTAGTGCAGAAAATATATAGGACAGAATGCCTTCTCCATTGCTTGGCTTCTTAATTATGGGGTCATAGCGTCATCATGATAGTACCCAGCAAGTGCAGTAATATGTCACAGTGCAGCATCATTAGGAGAACTTCAAATGATATCTTCCATGTTTTCATTAAGTCTTTCAACCTGTTGCCATCAATGACAGCTTGGATTAACAGATTGGGGCAGATCTAAGTGGCTTCTCTCCTTCACTTCTCTTGAATACGTCTTCTTATGATCTCAGCTAGCAAATATACCCTTTACTTGGACTAGATCTCGATTTCCTTGAGGTGTGCAATACCTAACTGTAGAAACCCTTGTTGCAGTCACATGTGTGAGGAAGATGACCCAAAAACAATGCCAATATTCTTTGATCTTCTTCTCTTTGTCTTTGCTAGATGAGAGGCTCCTTTCTTCCCTTTCCTCACACTTCCTTCTCCTTTTCGGATGCTTGATGTGTGTCTCTCTAAGTGAGGTCTAGTACTTCTTTATATAGTGATCTATCCATGCAAATAAGTCGACTCAACATCTTCCATAGACCGACTTGTCCTTTTGATAAATCAACTTGCTTCTTTTGAGGACCGACTTGATTGTGCACTCGTGACAAGGTCTTGGAGGGTCTTTTGACTCTTACAATGACTCAAATAAATATGTAACATGCCCAAGAAGGGTCTCTCATACATGAAAAAGACTCTTTTGACTTGTAGACCACATGACAAGCCCTAGAAGCTCTCAATGGGAGCTTTATCTACAAAAATAAAAATCCTTAAGCATGAAACCCATGTCTCAAGCATAACAAAAATAATTTTATTTTTCTTCTTTACACGAATTACATACAAATCATGATTACATATGTCATTATGAAGACCGAACCTAGTTACATATTTCAATAGCTAGAAGTTGATGTCATGACGAAAGGCCATCATAAAAAGGTAATGATAATTTGATGTTCATTTTTTATTTTTGAGAAAACATCTGGTTGGGTTGAAGCAGGGCTACCGAAATAAGGTTGTAGAAGTTCATCTACAACTAAGATTGGATGAAATATCCTGAAAGAAACATGACTTGAAAGAGGTAGTTGTATGAAAGATAGCCAGATGTGGACTAGAAGGACACTTCCTGATGAGGAAAAGGATGACATGACTATTGGTTCAACACTATGTTTCGTTGAAGGGAAGTGAGGGAGAAGATGGTCGATGCCCTATGAAGAAGTTCTGGAAGAAGGATCCATGATGAAGAAGTTGAAGTTCCTGACATGATGTCGAAAGGAGGAGCCTTGCAAGCAACAAATAGTACCATGATCTCCATCAAAGAGCAAATAGTTGTTAGTAACAAGTCCCTAAGTAAGAGGGAACCTGTGTATATTCCTTTTACAGGAATCAATAGATCCTCCCTAGTTGAGAGGGAGAGATAGACACATCATTCTTGACCTCATGTCATGAAGAAAGAATGGAGGATTGGGTAAGCATCTGGTTTTCGATACTCTTTGAGGATGAGATAGAGCATCCAATAGGTAAGAGTAGTTGAAGAGGGAATTCCTTGAGGATGTGTTAATCCAAAACAGGAATTGTCCTAAAAGGACATACCTTGTGAACATCTGAATGGGTAAGTGCCTTGAGAGACAATGATTAAGGTGTCTATAAATCATTGGTCTCCCCAGCATTGTGCTCTAATCTTGTGGAGAGATAGAGTTGTTAGTCAAGGCTTGCTATATAACAATGTTGGTTGATATGACGAGATGCACTGATATAAGCTGAGAAGATAGCTTATGAGATGGCTTACCAATTCTACTCTTCTTATGACATTTCTACAGTATGAGAATGTCCAAGTACCTTGTATTATGAATACCTCCCTACTTAAGAGGAAGTGTTGAAGTATGTAACTAGTTTCGGTCTTCATAGATATGAAATGTACTCTTGATTCTTGTATATTGTAAAAAGAAAGAAAATTTATTATTATAATTTTTGTAGCATGGGTTTCATTATCAAGATTAATTTATTTGTAGGTCAAGCACCCATTGAGTGCTTCTAGGGTTTTTCATAGACTCAAGAAGTCAATTGAGTAATTGTCATATATGAAAGACCCCATTGGGCATATTGTATTATGTAAAGGAAAAATTATGTAAGTCAATTTTGAGTCATAAAAACCCTAAGATCAAGTCAGCCTAGTTGCAACAAGTTGGCCCACACAGTAACAAGTCGGCCTCATGAAAGGGTTGTTCGACCACCATGAGTGACCTATATATAAGGTTGAACTCGACCTCATCAAAAGGGAATCCAAGAAGTTCGTTGAAGCACAAGAAGAGCAAGGAATATATAGCGAAGAGAAGAAGAACAAAAGGAAGAAGGAAGCGAAGATTTTAAGGATTGTTTTGGACTGTCATCCTCCACACGTGCGAGAAGACTAGGGCATCTATTGCAACAGCAAGACCAAAAATTGCATTCATATTAGAGGCCGAAAGTTGGAGTCAAAAGGATAAATTTTGGAAGTCGAATTGTCATGGAATAGGAAGCTCACTAAGCGAAGGAGAAAAGAGACCTATTCCACCATATTCTTGCCACACGTGCCAGCTAGGGTTTCTGCAGGAAGGGCGAGAATCACAGTCATATATTGCAGGTCTGAAACTATGGTTGAAGGAGACGTTATAGCTGCTGGGAAGCAAGTTTGACTAGCGTTGACTTTATGAGAAGCAAGTTCATCAAGAAGAGGTTTGTCCTGGTCTTGGAGGGGTCTTGGTCTTGGGTCATAGGTCTTGGAATTCGTCATTTGAAGATTCTATAAGAAGAGAAGAATTCTTATGGGTTTTCCTCTGAAGAGGAGAGGTTTTGGCCCTCGCTAGCAGGCTACATGTTGTGTCCTCTTGTTTCATTGATCTTCATTGTTTGGTAGTTGTTTGATGATAAGAATGTAATAATAATCAAGTGAAAGAAGAAGCTAATAAGAAGAACATCAATTTCAGTAAAAATACATCACAAGCAGTTATCAAAGTAAGAGAAATCACACTAACTAAGTTGCTCTGGATTCCTCAACAAAGCTTGAGGAAGACTTTAAATCCATGAAGTCCCATGAGCCTATTCTAGTGACAGAGGATGAGGAGAAGGAAGCGTTGAACGTTGAGCTAGTGTCACCAATGATTTCTAGAGCTATACAACAACCTTCAAGTGAAAAAGGGGAGACAAGACTGCTAGAAAAGAGGATTAAGTTGGAACCATAGTATTAAAAATCGGTTGGTTCATTGGCCAGTCAGGTCAAACCGGCAGAAAAAACCCGATTAAGGGTGGCATGTCACCCAAAAAACCGGTATGACCGGTGCTAACCGGCCTGTTTAGGACAGAACCGGATAATTTATGGACAAACCAGCCAGTTAGCTGCCACGGTTTAATATCCCAAATTGGGATTAACAGTAATAAAAGTGCAAATATACAAGTAACTATAGCAAAATTGAAAACACCATTAAACACATAAAATGAAGCCAAATTCAACGTTGAGCCATTTTATTAAATTGTCAGAAACAGTACAAACATGGTGCTTGGAAGGATAGCACCTGGGCCTGCTCAAGGCAGGCTGAAGAACAACTCTAATCCTAGCAAATCCTCTGCTGAAATATGCTCTGAGTGGCTCACCCACTGCGTTGCCTAGTCTAGGAAATTACTATTGTTGCCTCACTTCAGACTGTTGGTTAGCCTTGCTCCCACGCTCAGAAAATTCTGAGAATTGGTCACCAGACTCCTCTCACTAAAGCCACAAAAACCCACGAAGGGTTTGCAGAAAGCTTAACCTCGGAAAATTGCCCCTTTGGGCTTGGCACGCTGCTCTGCTGGGGAATTCGATCTTTTGGCTAGAACTGCTGGAAAATGCCTCTGAAATACTGCCAAAATCCCTGGTAGGAGGTGGCTAGCCTCCCCTCCAAATCCTTCGGTTGATCTCTGTAAATTTATGTAGATGTTCTATGCTTGATGCAACTTTACTTTTTCTCCCAATAACAGACAACAATCACATAAACAATAAAGTAAAATGCTGATAGAACATACCAGTAGATCGACAGAAGACAAGCCAGAAATATATAAGTGTGCTGGTGCATTACAGCGGTCAACAAGATGCTTCAACCAGCAAGGTCTCAATATGGTCAACCAACCAGCAGTGTCACACAACCCTCTAGGACAGCCAAACAGTCAACCCAAAAATTCAACGGTCAACATAGACAGCAGCAGCAACTAGGTTAATGCTGAAAAGTCAAAGTCAACATTTTGCCTCGAGAATAGTGCCAAAAAATGCAGATTAAGAAAATCGAACTTTTGGGAGAGTTTCAGGTCCTTTTGACCTTGCGTTGACCAAAGTCAACACTGGTCAAAGTTTGCTGCAGAAACCCTAAACCGAAATCAGAAATGTGCTACTGCTGGAATTTTCCCACGTGTGGAGAGAAGAGCCACCAAGGTCATCGAACCAATCAGATGAAGAGAGAGAAATGTGAGAGGATGAGATGAGTGAAATTGTCCTCCAATGTTGACCAATATATATCCATCAGTGAGGGTGTGTGACACAACTGTTGGGGCACAAAACCTTAAGGCCGACCTGCACATATCTTGAATAAATTCAAAATAAATGTTCTGCTCATCGGATCAAGATGATCTTTAGATCGATCTTGCACCTCTCCGAAAGAGGAACCCAATAAAAATATTGGTATCTTAATCTGAGCATCACAACATGGAGTTTGGACCTAGTTGTCCAAAATTAACAATCTCCAACTCAACTCCCTACTCCCGGCACTTCCCCTTGGCTGGACTACGTTGTCCTGAAGGGACCACGCACTCCTTACTGATGCAAGTTTGGAACACTCTCACAAAATGGTGGAATTGCTCTCCTGAGTGGGCACTCAAAGTCCCCCAAGGCAAAGGTTGCGATCTCCGCTTGAAGATGTCGTGTGTTGAACAGCACTGCAGCCTTGGCTCTCTGGCTCAAGCGTGCTCAGTCAAGAAGACAGAAAAATCATAAGGTGAATGAATGATGGGGAATGAGTTACCCCTTCCTTTTGTCTCTAACATCCCAACATTCCTCTTGGGCCCCGCATTGGACTGCATTGCACCCTCACTAGCCACTCCTGCGATGTCCCTCCTTTTCCACTCACAGCGTTGCCACTCAACAATACGCAGAGCCTTTCATTGCCTCTTTCTTTCCCCACCAAAGCCGCAATCTTTTGCCTCCAACTACGTGAAAAAGGCATCAGCTCACTTTATACTAATTTGTGCGGCCCACATTATTTTTGCCTAACTTTAGGAAAAGCCAAAATTAACCAAAAATTAATATTCCAATTCGCTGACTGCTAATTTGCTAATTTGGAATATTACAGTCCTCCCCACCAAGATGTTGCTTGTCCTCAAGCAACTGCAAAGATGGGTGTTGAAGAATTTTCTCCCCCTCCTAAGTGGCATCCTCATCCGGTAGGTTCCTCCATCTGCTCAAGAACTCTTTCACCACCCTGCGCCTAAAGTGCCTCTCTCTGGTGTCCAATATAGCCTCTGGCTGAAGTACCAAGTGCCCCCCATCATCATAGGGAGGCAACTCAGCTGCTGCTGTCACCTGCTAGACCAGAGCCTTTTTCAGGCAAGAAACATGGAATAAGTTGTGCACCCGACTCCCCGGGGGTAGCTCCAACTCATATGCTACCTCCCCCACTCTGCGAGTGAACCTATAAGGCCCATAGAATCGTGGTTTCAGCTTCTCCACCCCTTTCTGCTTCAGTGTGGACTACTTGTACGGCCGGAGGCGAAGGTATACAAGGCCCCCAATCTCGAAGTGTCTCTCCACGCGGCCCTTGTCAACGTAGATCTTTTGTTGGTTCTATATTGCTCGCATGTTGTCCTTGAGAGCCCTCAAGATGTTTTGGCTCTCCCAAATCCAATCATTGGCCTTGGGGGCCTTACTATCTCCAAACATGGCATCAACGAAAGTCAGAGCATCATAACCATACAAGACACGAAATGGAGACATACCTATAGACATGTGGTAGGTGGTGTTGTAACAGTAATCCCCCATGTGTAGCCACCTCAACCACGCCTTTTGCTACCCAATGACGTAGTTCCACAAGTAGCCCTCCAGCCTCTTGTTGACTATCTCCATCTAACCATCAATTTGGGGATGGTAACTCGTACTGGGAGTGAGCTCTGTACCCACCAACTAGAACAGTTCCTGCCAAAATACCCCCATGAAACGGCTATCTTGGTCACTGACAATGGTCTTGGGGAGACCATGCAACCGAAATATCTCTCTAAAAAACAGCTCAGCCACCTGTGAGGCCGTGTACTTGGCCAAGATCACGAAGAAGTGAGCGTACTTGGTCAGGCGATCCACAACCAAGTAAATGCATTCTTTGCCCTGCACTATGGGCAACCCATTGATGAAATCCATTGAGATGCTTTCCTATTTCCCTTTGGGGATGGGAAATAGCTGAAGCAAACCTGTTGGATGTGTCATCTTTCCCTTGTTCCGTTGGCACACCTCACACTCCCGGATGTGTTGCAGAACATCATTCTTGAGGCCCTTCCATGAGAACCTCTCCCTGATGACCCAGTAAGTTTTTGTGAATCCTTGGTGCTTGCCCAATGGTTAGTCATGGGTTGTGAGTAAGATCTTCTCCCGCCGCTGGGATCTGGCCACCAAATAAATTCGATCTCGGTAGTATATCACTCCATCCATCACCCGGTAGTGGTCATCTATCACCTGCCCCTCCAAGACCTCGCATGCAAAGCGGTCCTTGGAGTACTCCACCGACAAATGAGCCTTCTAGTCTAACTCAATACTCATCAGCGAGAGAGAAGTCGGCCTCCTAGACAACGCATCAACTACTACATTGTTTTTCCCCTTGACATATTCAATGTCGAAATCATAGGCCTAGATCATGCTCACCCACTTTTGTTGCCTCTCTTGCAACTGTTTCTGCTCTAGGAAGAACCTGAGGTTCTTGTGGTCTGTCCTTACTCGCAATCTCTTCTCCACCAGATATTGTCGAAAGTTGGCTAAGGCATGCATGATGGCTAGCATCTCCTTGTCATAAACAGGGTACAACCTCTCATGAGGCAAGAGCTTCCGACTCTTGAAAGCTATGGGGTGTCCTCCCTGCATCAATACTATGCCTACCCCTTCCCCTGATGCATCGCACTCCAAAATAAAGGGTTGCATAAGTCAGGTAAAGCGAGTACTGGACAGCTGCTTATCACCTACTTGAGGCGATCAAAGGCCTCCTACGTTGTCTCGGTCCAACTGAAAGCCCCCTTTTTGGTTAGATCTGTGAGGGGTGCTGCTAGCTGCAAGAAGCCCTTTACGAACGTCCTGTAGTAAGTGCATATGCCTACAAGTCCCTGAAGTTCTATCACATTCTTGGGCTCTGGCCACTCCCGGATGACCCTAATCTTCTCCTCATAGACCCTCACTCCATCAACCCCGATGATATGCCCCAAATAGAGCATCTCTGTCAAACCGAATTCACACTTCAACAGCGTGACATAGAACTGTTGCTCCTCCAGGATACGCAGCATTGTCTCTATGTGTTGCAAGTGTTCCTCCCTGGTTCGGCTATATATCAAAATATCGTCGAAAAACACTAGCACAAACTTCCTCAACTGGCCACGAAAGATATGGTTCATGTAGGACTGCAATGTGGCTGGAGCATTGGTCAGCCCGAAGGGCATCACCAAAAACTCAAAGTGTCCATAGTGACACCTGAACGCAGTCTTGGGGACATGCTTGTCCCTTACCCAGATTTGTTGGTACCCAGACCTCAGATCAATCTTGGAGAAGAACTTAACTCCCCTCAATTCGTCCATCAACTCATCGATCCTGGGGATGGGGTAGCGGTTCTTCATGGTTTTCTTATTTAGGGCCCTGTAGTCAATGCACATTCTCAACGTCCCATCCTTCTTCACAAGAACAACCGAAGAAGCGAAAGGACTAGAGCTGGGCCTTATGTGTCCCAATGCCAAGAGCTCATGAATAGCCCTCTCAATCTCATCCCTGTAATCCTTGGGATGCCTATAGGGTGTTGTGATCACTGCCTGCACCCCATGCTCCAGCTCAATAGTATGCTCAAACCCCCGGTCTGGTGGCTGGCCCGAAGGTATGTCCCCGAAAACCATAGAGTAATGGTCAAGGATGGCCTGCACATCTGGATGCGTGGGTTGAGCTGCAACCTGCACACCTGCCTCCAAGACTCTCAGCTCAACTGCCCACTCTATGTCTCCCCGTCTGAAGCCTGCCTCCATCCTATGCGCAGAAACTGTCTAAGGGAGGTATGTATGCATGCCCCTGAGCATCACAGGTTTCCCGCTCTTGTCCATGAATTCTATCTCCAACTTCCACCAATCTGTAGTGACTCTACCAAGGGTGATGAGCCACTGGACTCCCAACACCATGTTAGTGTCCGGAATGTCAACCACAAAGAAATGGTCTGTCATCGAGTATCTCCCCATGGTTACCGTCAAAGTTGGAACATACCGCATGCACTGAATGGTTCTAGCTCCCGAAACTAGCACAGAGAATCCATCAAACCCCTCTGTCTGGATACCCCACCTCTGTACCATCTGGGCATCAATGAAGTTGTGTGTGACTCCACTATCCACTAGCACCGAGACACGATGTCCCTAAACTGTCCCTCGGAACCTGAGCGTTAAGTACTTGGATATCCCCCACAAGGATGCAAGGACCCCTCCGGTCGGTGCAAACGCTGACCCTCCTGCTGCTGGAGGAGGTGATGGTGGAGGACCTTCCCCTGGCTCTGTTTTGTTGTCATCTCCTCCCATCTCGAAGAGTCTCGCCTCTTCTCCCTCACTGTATAAGCAGACCTCAATGTAGTGTGCCTTCCCTCCGGCACACCTGTGACCCGGTGCCCATGGCTCTTGGCATGTGAAGCAAAGCTTCTTCCTCCTCAAATCTCTCCGGGTATCATCATCTAATGGCCCCTGGCCCTGGTTACCTCTCGAGGGTGGAGCTCTCGTGTCCCTTCCTCTCTGCTGGAAAGCTAGTCTATTGGGTATGGGGGACCTACGCCTCGGTAATGCATCCTACAAATCTCGAGTCCTCCCAACTACGTTCTGCAGCGTAGTGGGTCGAGTTAACTTCACTAGCCCACGCAATCGCTCTGCCAACCCATCTATAAACATAAAAATCCTCCTGGGTTCCGACAGATCCGGAACCATCACTGATAACCTCAAGAACTCTGAGATGTAGGTCTCAGGATTCCTCGTCTGTTTGAGCTTGGTCAGCTCCCCAAAGTGCTCCTCAGTATCCCTCCGATCAAATCTCTCCATCACTCTCCTGGTAAAGTCATCATATGCTTTCACTCCTGAGTGACCCAGCGAAGTAACCCACGAAACCACCAGTCATGGGTTTCTCCCTCCAAGTGTAGTGCAACCACCTTGATGAACTCCAACTCTATCATCTAGTTAAGCTGGAAATAGATGTCTAGCTTCTCCACCTGCTTTACGGTACGTTGCAGGTCACTCCCCTTCGTGAACCCTCCTCCTCTCGCTTGGCCCTTGGGTTTGTTGTTGTTCTTCAGCTGGAAAAACTCGTTGAAGGTGATAGCTCCTCCAAACTCCGGCCCGTAGGACTGATACTCTGCAAAATAATCTCCATAGTGAGCCACCTCCAACTCTTGTTGTCCTCCTGTTCCTAAGGCTAGAAATGTGGGAATGGTAGAGCGTGGTGGAGTGTATGGTACAACCTGGTGTGTAGTGAGGACCGGTCTGGTGGTGTGAAGTGCCAACTCCTTCCCCAATCTGGAATTCCCCTTGAATTCCCTTCTGCTTACTGTCTCCGCCAAGCTTCTGACCCATCTCCTCAATCTTCTTGGAGAGGTCTTGCACCGATTTCAGAAGAAGGTGGGCAAAATCCTTCTCATCTCTTTTGTCATCCATATGTGCCACCTCTCTCTCTTCGACCTCCGGAACACTGTCAGCGTGGTCAAGAGTGATTTCAAGCCTCCATTCCTTGCTCATGTACCTCTGTCTCCAGTAGGTGACGTTCAGCCTATCTTCTGGTGTCATAAACCGTGTGCTCCACAGGTTGAGCCAAGTCTATGAGCTCTGATACCACTGTAATATCCCAAATTGGGATTAACAATAATAAAAGTGCAAATAGACAAGTAACTACAGCAAAATTGAAAACACCATTAAACACACATAAAATGAAGCCAAATTCAACATTGAGCCATGTTATTAAATTGCCGGAAATAGTACAAATATGGTGCTTGGAAGGATAGCACCTTGGCCTGCTCAAGGCAGGTTGAAGAACAACTCTAATCCTAGCAAATCCTCTGCTGAAATATGTTATGCGTGGTTCACCCACTGTGTTGCCCAGTCCAGGAAATTACTGTTGCTAATTGAATTTGGACTGTTGGTTGGCCTTGCTCTCGTGCTCAGAAAATTCCGGGAATTGGTCACCGGACTCCTCTCACGAAACCCACAAAAACCCGCGAAGGGTTTGCAGAAAGCTTGACCCCAAAAAATTGCCCCTTTGGGCTTGGCACGTTGCTCTGTTGGGGAATTCGGTCTTCTGGCTGGAACTGCTGTTAAATGCCTCTGAAATACTGCCAAAATCCCTGGTAGGAGGTGGCTAGCCTCCCCTCCAAATCCTCCGGCTGATCTCCAACTCAATTCCCTACTCCCGACACTTCCCCTTGGCTGGACTACACGGTCTTGACTGCCTTTGCGTTGTCCTGAAGGGACCACGCACTCCTTACTAATGCAACTGTGGAACGCTCTCACAAAATGGTGAAATTCCTCTCCTGAGCGGGCACTCGAAGTCCCCCGAGGCAGAGGTTGAGATCTCCACTTGAAGATCTCGTGTTCTGAACAGCACTGCAGACTTGGCTCTCCGACTCAAGCATGCTCAGTCAAGAAAACAGAAAAATCATAAGTTGAATGAATGATGGGGAATGAGTTGCCCCCTTCCTTTTGTCTCCAACAGCCCAACATTCCTCTTGGGCCCCACCTTGCACTGTTTTGCCCCCTCACTGGCCACTCCTGCGTTGTCCCTCCTTATCCACTCACAGCACTGCCACTTAGCAATACGCAGAGCCTTTCATTGGCTCTTTCTGCCCCCACCAAAGCCGCAATCTTTTGCCTCCAACTATAGGAAAAATTCATTAGCTCACTTTAATCTAATTTGTGGGTCAAGGCCCACATTATTTCTGCCTAACTTTAGGAAAAGCCAAAATTAACCAAAAATTAATATTCCAATTAGCTGACTGCTAATTTGGAATATTACACACAATCGCAAAGGGACCCACCGGACACGGTTTTGGACGGTTCCAGGTGGTTTTGGAGGGAAAACCAGGGTTGTTTCCCTCCAAAAACATCCTCCCCAATCCTTTAAAAGGAGGTTACCCCTCTCATTTGTCTCACACATCTCATTTGGAGCTTTTGTGAGTTTGATTGAGAGCTTGGAGAGTGTTGAGTTTTTGTTGAAGCAGTCATCTTGGAGGCTTGGAGTTGGAGTTGGAGTTGGAGCTATTTTGGAGATAGTTTGGAGCTGTCAGTAGAGTTGGCATCATCAAGAGGAGGCTAAGGAAGCTAGTTTGCATTTCCAGGTAAGGATTTTCACTTGAGAAATTCCTCATTTCACTGTCGTCCATGTATTAATTTTTTTATGTGTTCTGCTATGGCTATTGTTATCAAATTTTGTAGGCTACAATGTGCATTTTTTTTCCTAAATTTAGCTTTGGTTTTCCATTTATCTTAGCTGCAACTTTTTTTTTAAATGGCATATTCTTTGCAAATTTTAATTATTTCAAGTCAACATGGCTCCAAAAGCCAAGGACAGTGCATGGGCTCATTGTGATGTGATTGATGGAAAAATGATATGCAAATTTTGCCATAAACCTATTGGAGGTGGGGGTATTCTCAAATTAAAACAACATTTGGTTAGGATAAGAGGCCAAGTAAAGCCATGTGAAGCACCAAATGAAGTGTTAGGTCCTGTCAGGGCAGAATACCTTTCCAATTTTGAAAAGTTTGAGGAGAAAAGAATAGGGAGAAGGCCATCCAAGATGAAATTGCAAGGAAGAGGGAATTAATAGAAGCCATGAAAGACAGTGGGTATGATTATTATGAAATTCAAGACTACTCTTCTATCCCTTCCACCAATGACCTCTTTCACTATGTTCCTCCTTCTCTTGGCCAACAATCAAAAGCAACAAAGAGACCAAATATCCAGAGTTATTTCTCATCCACTGCTAATCCCACAGCCACTTCCTCCAAACCAAGTCGTCAACCCACTTTGGATCAACATTGGAAAAGTCAATGCAAAGAAACTTCTTATCAATTCATTGCTAGATGGTGGTATGATGCAGATATCCCATTTAATGTTGCTCGCTCACCTTATTACCAAGCTATGTGGGACTCTGTTATAATTGCATGAAAGGGCATCAAAGGCCCTATTGTGCATGACTTGAGGGGAGCTCTTTTGCAAAAAGAGATTTCTTCCATTAATGAGTATTTGGCTCAGTATAGAGAGTCATGGCTCAAAGCAAGTTGTTCCATCATGTCAGATGGATGCACTGATGGAAAGAACCACACTATCATTAATTTCATTGTTTCTTTCCCTCAAGGAACCATGTTTCTTTCCCCCAACTATCCTCCCTAACTCGTTGCCCTTTCTAACACTTCTAGCATTCCTGTTGAGCCTCTTGACACCTTCCAAAAGACACCTACAAGTTTGTGGTGCTATCGCCAAGGTACAACAAGGGTTTCGACCCTGTTACCAAGAGAAACTAGCGTTTTGTGCTCCTCCAATCACCTGCGCTAGGACTCTTGTGTATGCATCCAAGAGAGAGACACTCTCTAGGCTTCTCAGCCCTCTCCAAGAGACACTTAAACTGCTGCAATTACACAAACATCTATGGCTACAAAACAGAGGAAGAACACACCCTGTTTATGCACAAGTATTGCCCAGATCTTCACCTACAGCCTTGTGTTGATTTTTATAGCATCAGAAAGTTCTCTAAGTCTCAAATTTGGTGTGGAGGCTTAGACACTTGTATTCCAAAGAACCCAGAAACCGTTTGTGGAAATTCCACTCGGTTCATGTTTTATTAAAATAATTAATTATTTTAATGGGGACTGTAAGTCTAAACTTAGGGAAATTAAATAATTAAAGGGTATTAATAAAACAGAGTGTGAATCTTCTAGAGAACGAAGATCAAGTCATGTTTTAATCTTAGCCATCAATTAGACATCTAATCTGGGTCATTGAATTGTCAACGAGAAGACCATAAAGGAAGGCTTGAGGGTCATTTGGAAAACACACGGAGACACTGAATTGATCTAAGATCGAAATTTTTGGGGCGTGGTTTGCTGAGAAATTCGAACTAGAGATCTGAGAAGTGAGGGCAGAGATAGCATCCGGAGAGAAAGATTTTCTCAGTCTGGTGAAGCATCAGTCAGAGAGAGGCAGAGGTGATCTAGCCTAGCCAGCATTGAAGGAAAGGGGTTGACGCAGTGAGTGCATAAGCTCACGCGGAAGCAGCGCAGAGGCAAAAGGAAGAGTTTTTGTAAATTGTTAGTGGATTAGTTTCGAAGGCCGGGATCCGGAAAAGTGGCACCGGGAAGCTATTCCTCAGCATCCACGGAGGCAAAACGACTTGGAGGAGGGCTAACGCTGAGCTTGGAAGGGGGTGATGCAGTGGCTGGAAGTTCCAGCGCTGGATCTGCGCAAAGCCTGTCCAGGGAAGTTTTTCCTTCATCCGGATCAACCAAAGACTTAGTGATTGAGTGAGGCATCTCTCACAAATTCTTCTGCCAATATTTCTCTCTGTAACTGAATAACCCTTGAGGGTATTCAGAGATGTATTCAGACATTGCTACCGCATAATAATAAAACCCTCAGGTATGCTAAACCGGTTTTCCCACATTGGGTTTTTTCGGGGACATTAGTCCAAAAATAACTGTCATATGTGTGAATGGTTTCCTTCTCTAGTTTCCTTGTTTCTGAATCAATTTTAATGTAGGTTGCTTCAGTAGTTGCTTCAATAATTCAGATTTGAATTAATTATGTAATGTAATTTACTTAATAGGAGAAGTACACTCAGTTGTTGCAGTAGGATTCATTAGATATGTTTAGATCTTAGAATTTTCACACCTCGGTCTTCACTCTAGCAGACTCGGCCCTCCAAACAGTCTTGGAAAACACAAAACCTTACAGATTTCCTCCTTCATTGGATGCCTTCTCATGCGGCCAAATCAGAAATCAATTCTTGATGTGTTTGCACTTGGATGAGTGACAAACGAGGTCTCCCTTACCTCTTTTTATACCTTCTCTTAGGGTGACGTCCAACCTATCAAGAGGGGCACTTTATACTAAGGTTGACTTAATCTTGAGACAAATTCACTCACACAAAACATACAAAAATTAATATCTTCACTTTGACAAGGGATCTCATGGTGTTTAAAGTTGCCCCTTGCTCCTTTAAGGGTGCTCTTCCATCTCCATGTGCCAAGTCATCAATTCTCCTCATGGTTTTGGCCCCACACCTTTGGGTACAAAACCCCAAGCTTGGGTTCTTAGCCCACAAGTGACCTTACGAAGCCAATTCCTCCACAACCCTCTAGCCTAGGGTTTGGAGTACCTCACAAGCTATAAATATCAACAAAACTTCGTCAAAGAGCCCAATTTTCAAGTCAATCTTCTGCCCAACAAACTTGGCCCTCTCTGATCTACATAGGCCAAAATTTGGCCTCCCAAAAACTGCCCAGAAACTTAGCCCTTCTACCCAGAATATATTGCCAGAATTTCAACCCTGTTGCCCAGAAGTTCGACTTGCTGCCCAGAATATGCTCAGAAACTCAAAGAGAGAGATGCTTGAGATGATCTCGAAATTTTCATGATTCTTTGCCTTCCTCTTCTTCACTTAGATGCCCAAAATATATCTTGTCTTGTGTGAGATCTAATGGTGTCTTGTGGAGGAGGTCAAGAGCCTTACATATAGTGTTTTTCCTGTCTAAATGGGTGTCTCTTCACTGGGGACAACTTGACAAGTTTTGAGCCAAAAATTCAAAATCCTCTTTTGATACTAACATGAAGAACGTGTCTTATATTAATTATTTCAAGGGTTAAACAATAAAAATGACATGAAGAACATGTCTTACATTTTCATTATATATTTCAAGGGCTAAAACATAAATTATGAAGATTGACCATAGCTACAAAATTAAACAGACTTTACATCCAAAATGTCCCATAATCCTATTCCAGTCATAGAAGATGAGGAGTTGTTAATTTTGGGCAACTATGTCCAAACTCCATGATGTGATGCTCAGATGTCGATGCCAATATTTTTATAGGATTCCTCTTTCGAAGAGGTGTCGGATGAGCAGAACATGTATTTTGAATTTATTCCACATGTGCAAGGTCAGCCTGCTTTATCCCACATGCATAAGAGATGTGTCACACACCCCCACATATGACTATATATTGGAGAGACTTGGAGTTCATTTTACACACAGATTTTTTGGAGGCATTCTCTTCTCTCACGGATGGTGTTGCGATTAGGGCTTCTCATGGTGATGCAATTAGGGCTTCTTGGTGTAGCGCCTTGATGGAGCGTTCTTGATGAGACGTCTTGGGGTTGTGTGACACATTGGGTTGGCTGACCTTATGGAGACTTTGCTGGTTGAAGCATCCTGCTGACCGCCGTAAAGCCACCATTCTTTATCTCTGTTTGTGGCTTGTCTTCCATCGATCTATTGGTATGTTCTATCTACATCTTACTTTCATGTGATTGAGCCCTAGAAGTTTAAAGTAAATTTGCATCTAGCATAGAACATCTTCAGAAATTTACATGGTATTAGAGCTAGGAGAAGACAAAGCCCATCTTGTTGAGAATCTAAGGCAGCGAGATAAGGACTATTTTCAGGGCCAATAAGGTGACCGAGCTACTAGAAGAAGGTCGAGTAGCCTTGCTGGGAAGGCCGAGTTAGGAGATCTCTATTTCAAGTCTGTTGGGGTTGTTTGGTGCCCTAACCTTTAGCGTGGAGGGAGATCCCTTCCTAAAAGACAGTCGCAGTCTTTAGGGACAATTTTGGGCAAAAGTAAGGGCAAGCGTATTGAGGATTAGTGATCAGTGTTGTTGTGCTAGGCCACAGGCCTTAGCACACAGCTGGAGCTGCATAGAAGGCAGTCAGGAGGACTAGCCTCTCTTAAAAGAACAGCGCAGCAAGGAGGCTAGGGCAGCGAGGCATGGAGGGACTGTTTTAAGGGTTTATACAAGGTCCGAAGTCTATTGTGTTGGAGGTCGTGTATGCTGGCTGCTAGGCCGAGGCCTTAAGGGCTGGAAACAAATCTAAATTGGGCAAGTACATCTCTGAATTTGTTTGGGTTTAGCTGCAGTTGGAAGAGGCCTTGTAAGGAACAGATTGGGACAGCATGGAGGAGGCTTATTTGCATAGAAGAGAGGCCAAATTGTTGTAGGTACAGCGTGCCTCTTCTAGGTCTGTTTTAGGCCTCATTTAAGGTCTGTCCCAAGCTCGAACTTGCTGGATCAGAGGCCGCAGGAAGAGGAGCTATTTGCGAACTGTTTTGAGGGCTGCACGTGGAGAAGGAAGGTGGATTGGGTATGTTGTAAGGGAGCCGCAGTGGACTGTGGTAGGCCGCAGGCCTAGCCACTCCAAACAGGCCAACATGGAGTTTTTAAAGGCTGCCACATGCCCATAACAACAGCCCATACATAAGGCACCTTGTCTTGCCTAGGCCGCAGCTAGAAGGAGGTTGTCCATGGCTGGTTAATGGATAGTGCAGCCTGCAAAGTGCCCTAACCAGGACTGTAGTAATACAGTATTGTAACAGCAGTGTTTAGAGGTGTATTAAGTGGATAGACAAATCTGATCTGGCCGCAGACATATAGGAGCAAATATGAAGTGAAAGGAGGACGAGTTTGGCATCTTTCTTGTGTTTTGGATATGCCGAGTTAGAGCATCTGCTGCTCGAGTTGTTTAGGCAGATTTCTGGGCACTTGTTGGTGAGATATTCTCTGTGGCATGCCGAGTTGAATCTCTGTGTATTGCAGGAGGGTTGAGCCCCTATTTGGAAGCTAGACGGTGGTCATATGACCTAAGGAAGAGCTGTAACAACACGCCGAGGTTCCTTGAGTAATAGCACAGGAGATAAGGGTCTTGTGGAGAGGTTTATCATTGGTTTTGAAGTCTGTTTAGGGCCAAAGTTAGGGCTGTCCTAGGGTGGTGACAACGCCCTAAAGTGGTCCAAAAACCTTAGTGAATTCTGTGCACAGAACCTAGAATTACAAGGCTGTTGAGCTCTTGTAGAGGTATGAATCTGTCTTTCAAGTTGATGTTTGAAAGGAGATGTTATGGCTGTTGTAGTTTGTTTGAAGTTTGAACAATAGTTTTGTGATGTCGTAATACTGTCAATAAGGAGTAGACTTGTGACAGTTAAGAGGGTTGTTTTTGGATAACCTAAGGAGAGTAACAAAGGGGTTGATTTGTCACTGTGTGTGGGCAGTCCTGTGGAGCCCTAAGATCAAACTTTTGCAGTGAGCTAAATAACTGTTAAATGTGCTGAAAGCTGGATGGGGATCTCTGTTTATCTAGTTCAGTTTGAGTCGATTCATAGTTGTACCGAAATCATTCTTAAAAACTCTCAGGCTTAGCATTTGGGCGATTGTTGCATGAGGAGGAGCACAAGTCATTTGTTTCTTGCAGAAATGTCAACATGTCTGAGTTGGCTTCTGAAAATGATCTGCAAACCTGTTTTCTAAGAACTGAACTCGCTGTCAAGAGGATTGATCTCTGCAAAGTTAAGTTGAAGGCCTGTATCAATTGATTGAACCATATTTGCACCCTTTACCATTGAATTGAAGTGTTGCTTATGACAGTGATGTCTATGACCACAATGAAAAGGAGACAGAAAAGAATTCAAGTAAATTTTGGCACATAGTCACTCACAAAACGGAGTTATCTGTTGTATCTGCATGCAATCTCTTGAATACCCAAGTGAAAGTTTCCATCGTGAACAGCGAAGGGAGGAGGACCTTGTGGAGGTGAAGCCACAGTCTTCTAGGCAGTTGTTGGAGTGTTTAGGGCCTTAACAAAATCTGTGGGTTATGGCAGATTATATATGACCTCACTATATGACAGATGGCAGAATCTATATGAACTTGCTCTCTAGTATCTTCAGTGGCCTGTGGAAAAATATATATGACTACGAAGTTTGATATCTTCAGTATTGTATGGCAGTATGGCAATAATGAAGAGGATAGTGATGTATGATAATGGCACCAAATGTGAGTCATATGAGTTCAATGACTTTTGCAAAGGAGTTGGCATTAAGGGGGAGACCTCAACCGTATATGCTCTTATGCAAATGGCGCCGCTGGAAGAATGAAGAGAAGACCCTCATGGCTCCGGGATTCTATCAAGAATGCCGAGAGACATATGGCCCCAAAGGGGGACATTCCGTGAAAGCAAGAAGTCGAATAGATACCAAGGGTATCTAGCAGCCATGAGTACAATTGTACAATCTGAGCCTAGATCATTTGAAGAAGCCGTAAAGCATAAAGTTTGGAAGGATGTTAGACGAGTCCATTATGAAAAATGATGTCTGGGATGTGATCCCGAGACCGGAGGACAAAGCTGTTGTCACCTCGAAATGGCTCTATAAGATCAAGCATGAATCTGATGGGAGTGCTGAAAAAGTACAAGACAAGATTTGTTGCCCAAGGCTTCCCTCAAAAGGAAGGCATAGATTATGATGATATATTTGCACCTGTGATCTCTTATTGCCCTTGCTGCCATGCAAGGATGGAATCTCCATCAGATGGATGTGAAGATCGTTTTCCCTGCATGATTCGATAAAGGAAGAGGTGTATGTAAAACAACATCTTGGGTTCGAAGTTCGGGATAGAGACTCTCATGTATGCAGGTTGAAGAAAGACCTCTATGGGCTGAAGCAAGCACCCAGGGCTTGGTACGAGAGGATAGATAGCTACATGATGAAGCTGGGCTTCACTCGAAGTAATGTTGATCTGAATCCTTACTTCAAAGTTGATAGAGAAAAGCCTCTCATTCTGGTTCTCTATGTGGACAATCTCTTCTTGACAGGTGTTGACCCTCTCAATCATCAGTGTAAGAGGGAGCTCACTTCTGAGTTCGAGATGAAAGACCTAGGACTGATGCATTACTTCCTAGGCCTGGAGGTCTGGCAGAGACCTGGCGAGATTTTCCTCTCTCAAGGAAAATACATTGTGAAGCTGCTGGAAAGATTTGGAATGGTGGACTGTAACTCCGTGTCGACACCGATGGAGCTCAACTTTAAGAAGTTGAGTGAAAGCATTGTTGGGCCCGTGCTAGCAAATCCTACCGAGTATCGTCAACTCGTAGGGGCCCTGATGTTCTTAGGGAACATCCGTCCGGACATATGTTGTGCAATGAACACTTTGAGTCAACACATGGTTGATCCTCATAACATTCACTGGGTTGGTGCCAAGAAACTCTTGAGATATCTCTAGGGCACGATAGACCATGGGCTGAGATACACTGTCGGGAGTTTGAGACTCTGTGGATATATTGATTCCAATTAGGCTGGCAGTGTGGTGGATCGCAACAGCACATCTGGATGTTGCTTCACTTGGGTCTGCTTCGGGCAGGAAGCAAAAGTCAATGGCTTTGAGCACCGCTGAGGCCAAATACATTGCAACCTGTATGGCCTGTTGTGAAGCTACTTGGTTGCGAAAGCTCTTCAGTGAGTTGTTCGAACATGTGCTAGATACCACTGTTATCCTTTGTGATAACAAGAGGGGGGTTCGTTTGTCAAAGAATCTCGTATTCCACGATCGATCCAAGCATATTGATATCTAGTACCATTTTGTCCGGGATATGGTACTGCGAGGCGTCGTAAGGCTCGATCATATAGGAACTGATGAGCAGGTCACGGATATTCTCACAAAGCCCTTGGGGAAGGTCATGTTCCTAACCTTCTGTGAGAATCTTGGAATCGTGGAACGACCCTATTTGGAGGGTCATGTTAGACGATGAGCTCTAGGAGCTCCAGGGGGTTTTGGGGATAGCTTCTTGGAGCTATAAGCAACCACAAGGCTAGGCTTGTCGAACCTTGTTGGTGTGCTTCCGCCCCACTGTGATGATATTGAGTTGGTTTACCTCTCTTTGATCTGTGCCCCATATGCATCCTACCCATGGAGTACCAGACTCATGAGAAGTACCTCTCATTTGGCCAATGAGGTGGGAAATGTGGATAGAGACCAATAGCAAGACCGATGGACGCCTCGGAGATTGTCGTACTCTCTATGTCTAGGATGGCACATGTCCAACCACTTGATCTGGGACCAAGTCAAGTGAGGTTTCAGACCTCCAATCGACTTTGGGTCAGTTAAACTAACTTTGGGTTAGTATGAGACTCCTTTGAGTCCTATAGAGGTTTCGGACCTCTGAGCTGATTTTGTCAGCCGGGAGTGATGTCTTTGTGACTCACCTTTTTGTTCCGAAATAAAGAGCCAGCAAAGCAAGTTACGGCGGGATGACACACGATGTTTGGATGGCACCAGTGTTTTAAAAATCAAACTCGGGTTCCGATTCGGCCAAGGGTCGGCTCCGACTCCGACTCGGTATCGACTCGATCGGTTCAGTGTCAATGACTTGGGTTTTGTAAAAAATACATTAAATATTAATTTTTTTGTAAAAAAACATAATTTTAAAGATTTTCATTCATGTTTCCAAACACAAAGCATTACAATATAGACAAAAGACAACATATGATCAAAGTAGGCTCATGAATATATCCATTATATCAAAATTGCACCCAGTGCACTGTCCAATACATGATGATGATATAGAGATCAAAACAAAAAGCATAAACAAGGAGGTTCTAAATGGCTGTCCAATACACGATGATGATATAGAGATCAAAACAAAAAACATAAACAAGGAGGTTCTAAATGGCTGTCCAATACACGATGATAATATAGAGATCAAAACAAAAAACATAAACAAGGAGGTTCTAAATGGCCTCCACAACAAAACATGAATAATCACTACTGCTAGACATCTGACAAGCCAATGTCATCTTCCTCAAACTCTGAACCAGAGGGGGAAACCGCTCGCTCCTCCTCTGAATCAACATCCTCAACTGGGACTATAGCCCTACCACCCTGAGATAGACGAGTTATGCGCCTTCGTCGTGGCTGACTAGAGGAAGTGCTTGCGTCTGCAACTGGAGGGCTTGGGATTGGGCTTGCTACTAGTGGATCTTCATTGAGCATAGCCTCTACCTGTGTATGGAATTCCATCCCCACACCAATATCCTCATCAGAGTCAAACTCTAGTGGACAAGTCTCCACTACCCAATCTGATGTTGGATCAATATCCTCCAACACAATGGGATCTGAATCAGGTCTTTTGTTCAGCAATTGGTTTAGTGGGCGGTTGTACTGGACATACACTAGATCATTTAACCGTTTTTGCTCCAAACGGTTTCTCTTCTTTGTGTGAATCCTCTCAAAGACAGACCAATTGTGCTCACACCCAGAAGCACTGCAAGTTTGACTCAAAATGCAGATTGCAAACCTCTGCAATTCAAGACAATGGCTACCAAATGCCTCCCACCATTGTGCTGCAAAAACTGAATTTCAGTTAGCTCAACAATTTATATCCAACTTTGAAATTGAAATTATAAACAATTATACAAAATAATAAAATATGAATTTGAAAATTGAAATTCTTTGTTTACCTGGCTCATCTGATTCCCTTGCAATCCTTGCAAGGTTCTTGCTAAAGGTACCTGTGGCTTGGCTGAACACAGTGATCTGATTGTGTATCTGCAACTGGCCACTCTCTGTGGGGATCATGCAATCAATGCAATCAATCAATCCATCTCTAACCTCCCAATCAAAGATCTTGTTTCATGAGCTTTATAATGATACCTTGGGTTCAGAAAATACCCAGCTGCATGTATAGGGCAATGGAGTTGATTGTTCCATCTCTGATCAATGATTGCCCAAATGGGCCCATACTTACCCGCTCTATCCTTGTATGTTGCCCTTATTTGCTCCTTTGCTTGATCCATAGCCTCATAAATGAAGCCCATAGCCAATCTTTCCCCATCCACCAAGCACAACGCCTTAACCAATGGCTCAACAAGTTTCACAATCTCTACTGCCTTTTTCCAAAATATTTCTTCATTGACTTTCCTTTTCACATCTTTGCCATCCTGTGTGCGAGCCCACTGACATTCATTCCATTCATCACTAGAAAACAACTTTTGCAAGTTTCTATGTTGGGCAAGCATAGATTACAATGTCAAAAAATGTGTCACAAATCTATTGATGGCAGGCCTAATAATTTCCTTGCCTCCTGTGTGTTTCCTCATCAAATTCAAAATCCATGAGTGATTGTAAATATATTTTGTGATGTTTTTGGCATGCTCTATAGTGTTCTTGATCCAGTCCATTTTTCCAATATCCTCAAGCATGAGGTCTATGCAATGTGCAACACATGGGGTCCAAAAGATGGTTGGGTGTTTTTCCTCTAACAATTTACCAGCAAGAACATAGTTAGAGACATTATCTATGATGATTTGAACAACATTAGCCACCCCCACCTCTTCAACAACCTCATCCAAAAGATGAAACAACAAATGTGCATCTTTTACCCTATCAGATGCATCAACTGATCTTAGAAACATGGTTCCCCGTGGGCAAAAGACAAAAAAGTTTATGATGGTATGGTTCCTCTGATCAGTCCATCCATCTGACATGATGGTACATCCTGTATGTGCCCATGAGTTTTTGAACTCTTTCAAATAATCATCAATGGACATAATCTCTTTTTGCAAAAGAGATCCTCTTAACTCATGCATAGTAGGGCCTTTGAAGCCCTTTCCAGTAGCATATATGGCATCAAAAATAGGTTCATAATATAGTGAACGAGTAGCATTGAAGGGAATATCAGCATCATACCACCATCTAGCAATGTAATCACAAGCAACATCTCTCAATTCTTTTTTCCAATAACCATCTAAAGTGGGCTGCACTTGACCTCTACTTGGAGGACTAGGACCATGTGCACTATTAGTAGGAGAAGAGAGCACGAAAAAACTTTTGATAGTACTCCTATTTCTCATTGCACCCTTACACTTTTCAGAAATAGACTCCATAGAGGGAGGAACATAGCGAAACGGGTTTGATGCATTAGTGCAAGGGATAGATGAAGAACCCTCATAATCAAAACTAGGGTTGGCAGCCATCATGTATTGTATATTTCTCTTCCTCCCAATTTCAGCCTCTATTTCTTTTTGCCTAATTTTGTCTTCCTCAAACTTCTGAAATTGTTGTTTCAACTCCTTCCTAATTTCCCCAATGTTTTATGCTTCACATGAAGTAATTTGGCCTCTAAGACTAGCCAAATGTAGTTTCAGTCTATGAATGCCCCCTCCACCCCCCTTAATTTTTCTCTTACAAAATTTGCAATGCATTTGATCATCAACCATTTCAACATATGCCCAAGCAGTATCTTTCATTCTAGGGGCCATTTTGGACTGAGTTTTTGACTTGGAAAGAAAAGGTTTAAATCTAAAAATGAAAACAAAAAAAGACTATTCAGTCTATGTCCATTTCTTTCACCAAAAACTATGTTTACCATTTTCAGATTTGCAAAAAAAAATAAAACAAACAAAGGCAGATTTTAGAAGAGAAAAAAAAAACCTCTAAGCTCTAGCCTCCTCAATGCAGCTCCAACAAACCAACTTCTCAATGTTGCTCCAAAGCTTGCCCAATAAGATCCTCACTGCTGCTCCAAAGCTGCAGAAAAGACTCCTCAAAGCTGCTCCAAAACCAACTCCACAACTCTTCACAAATTCCTCACAAATGCTCACTAAAATTCAATGAGATAGATGTGAGGTATTGAGAGGGGTTGGGTAGCTTAAATAGGATGGGGAGGGGTTAGAGACACTAATAAAAACCTAACAGCAAAAAAAAAACCCGGTTTGAAATCCGATTTTTTGATTTTTGGGGGCCCGCAGCAAGCTTGGAGTTGTCCGGCCGGTTTAGCTCGGGCTCGGCCGAGCCAGCCAGTTTGTGACCGAGCTGGCCGAGTTGGTGTACGACTCGGTCACAAACCGGTCGCCGGACCGGCCGGGGGTATGGCTCGGTCAACTCGACCGATTCCGAGCCGATCCAGCCGTTTTTTAAAACTATGGATGGCACTGGTGAATGGAGTTCTCCCTAGTTGAGAGGGAGTGCTAATTTTGGGCAACTAGGTCCAAACTTCATGTTGTGATGCTCAAATGTCGATGCTAATATTTTTATTGGATTCCTCTTTCGAAAAGGTGAAAGATCGATCTAAAGATCATCTTGATCAGATGAGCAAGACATGTATTTTGAATTTATTCCACATGTGCAAGGTCGACCTGATTTATCCGACATGCATAAGAGATGTGTCACACACCCCCACATATAACTATATATTGGAGAGATTTGGAGTTCATTTTACAAACACATTTTTGGAGGCATTCTCTTCTCTCACGGATCGTGCTGCGATTAGGGCTTCTCATGGTGATGCGGTTAGGGCTTCTTGGTGCAGCGCCTTGATGGAGCGTTCTTGATGAGACGTCTTGGGGTTGTGTGACACATTGGGTTCGCTGACCTTATGGAGACTATGTTGGTTGAAGCATCCTGCTGACTGCCGTAACGCTACCATTCTTTATCTCTGTTTTTGGCTTGTCTTTCATCAATCTATTGGTATGTTCTATCTGCATCTTACTTTCATGTGATTGAGCCCTAAAAGTTTAAAGTAAATTTGCATCTAGCATAGAACATCTTCAGAAATTTACAGGAGCAAGTAGCTCCAAAGATTGAGCTGGGATCACCAACAATTTGAGAATTATGCTCCCCCTTTGTCTCTTGGATTCTTGGTTGTATCAGCACCACATCTTTGGCTTTGTTAATAAATGGAGCTGCCTCCCCCCTTTTTAACCCGAAAGAGGACTCAAACAAGGATGTCCCTTATCCCCTCTCTTATTCCTTCTTGTGGTTGAAGGTCTCGGCATACACCTACCAGGTGCAAAATAAGGGAACCTTTTCAAAGGTATCTCTATCAATCAGCATTGTTCCATCTCTCACCTATTATTTGTGGATGACATCCTAATCTTTTTAGAAGGACTTCTAGACCACATACTCTATTTAAAGGACATTTTGAAAACTTTTACTACTACCTTTGGAATGGTTATAAATTACAATAAATCCTCGTTGTATGGAAAAGGTCTATCATAGGCTGGAGTTTCAAGCTTGGAGAACATCCTTTCTACTCACTCTCACCAAGGGGAAGGTGAGCTAACGTATTTGGATTTCTTACTTAAACCAAACAATTACTCAAAAGCCAATTTGTTCTAGCTCTTGGAAAATATTGAAAAGAGAATAAGGGGTTGGTGCAACATATCGCTCTCCCATGCAAGGAGACTTGTATTGTGCAAATCAGTGATTGAGACCATTCCAATCTATTGAGCTTCCCTTTCATGGATTCCTAAGGGTATTCTCCACAAAATCAAACAGTAGTCCCTCGTATTTCCCTGGTATTTTTGTGGGTAGGAAAGAGTGAGAAATATCACATTGCTCTCACGGCATGGAATTCGATAGCCTCCGAAAAGTATTACAAGGATAGGGACTAAAAAATCTGCACTAGTTCTCTAGTGTACTTGCAGCAAAAAGTATATGGCATCTCATCCATGGAACTAGTCTCCAGTCACAAATAATGTATCAAAAAAAAAAGATAATATATATATATATATATATATATATCCTTCATCCATCTTGGAATGGATTAGATCGTCAAAGAAGTCCTCCAAAACTGCTTTGGCATTTGGAAAGCAAGTATTCAAGCTTTTCCTATTACTGGAAAGGTTCTCAGATGGAAAGTGGGAAGAGGCACAAGCATCCTCATTGGCAAGGATCCATGAATTGGGAGCCTTCAAAAGCATATCTTCTCGGGCCCCCTAGTGCAATTTTTAAATGAAGACGGTATCCTCGCTTTAAACGAAATTTCTGTGGGGGCTCCAGACTCTGGTCTGTAACATTGGCTATCGTTTGAGGATTTAAACTTACATGCAGATCATGATTTGGAGTGGCAAGAATACATCTAAGCACTGAAACAATCACATGTAACCATCAAAAATAATGACACTCTGATCTGAGATCATTGTTCCCATGGATCATACTCCCCAAAGTCTGGATATCTCACAATAGCACATTAAGAAGACCCTTAGTGTTAATTTTTGGCAACTAGGTCCAAACTCCATGTTGTGATGCTCAGATGACGATGCCAATATTTTTAGTGGATTCCTCTTTCGGAGAGGTGCAAGATCGATCTAAAGATCACCTTGATCCGATGAGAAAAACATTTATTTTGAATTAATTCCACTTATGTGCAAGGTCAGCCAGAATTGTAATGTAGGCTTGGAGCCCCAACAGAAGTGTCACACACCCTCACTGATGGATATATATTGGTCAACGTTGGAGGTCATTTTCACCATCACTCATCACACATTTTTCTCTCTTGCATTTGATTGGTTCGATCTCACATTTGGAGGCCTCTCTTCTCTCACACGTGGGAAAACAGCAGCTAGGGTTTTCTGTTCTGATCTAGGGTTTCATCGCAGCTTTGACCAGCGTTGAATTTGGTCAACAGTTGATCAACTTGACCTCAAACTCTCCCAAAGTTTCGATTTCTGCAGTCCGCATTTTCTGGCACAAAAACCGAGGCTGGGCGTTGACCTTTGACCGTGTTGTGTTGACTTTCTGTTGATGTTGTTCTGCGTTGACCATTGACTAGACAGCGTTGACTTTTGTTGACTTTGGGTTGATTGTTGTAGAGTTGTCTTGAGGGTTGTGTGACACATTCTGGTTGGCTAACCGTGAGGAGACTTTACTGGTTGAAGCATCCTGTTGACCGTCGTAACGCACCACACACATATATTTTGCTAATCAAGTTAAGTGTATTTTTGGCTTATCTTCCGTCGATCTATTTGTACGTTCTATCAGCATTTTACTTTTATGTTTATGTGATTGCTATTTGATATCGGGTTTAAAGTAAATTTGCATCAAGCATAGAACATCTACGAAAATTTACATGGCATCAGAGCGAAGGTGAAGATAAAGCCCAAGTTTGTATTGAGAGCAATCACCAAAGAAGTAGTATTTGTCAAGGACTCATGGGTACCTCAAATTATAATGGCTTCAAAGTTGATGACAAGCTGACTGGCAAGTCTGAATTTCATGCTTGGAAGATGTCTTTGGATTTGATCTTGGAAGATCAAGATGTCATGGACTATGTGCAGGGTAAAATCCAAGAGCCTCCATTATCTGCACCTACTGCCACCAAGACGAAGTATAGAAAAGGAGAAATCAAAGCTAAGTTGATCATCCGGGATTCCATCCATAAAATTCTGGTTGCCTACATCTCTGAGTTGGGCACATCTAAGGAGATGTATGATAAGTTGGTCAATGTGTTCACAGCCAACAATGCAAATCAAGTTCTTTTCTTTAAGAACCAATTGAAGAATCTCAAGAAAGGCAGGGATGAATCCGTTCGATCTTATTTTCTGAAGTTGACTGAAATCATGAATAATCTTCTTGCCATTGAGGAAACAATAGCTGATCGAGAAATGGTTCTCACCGCACTTGGAGGTCTCCCCTCTGAATGGCATGTATTCATTACTACCATTCTCAATAATAACGTGATTCCTGATTTTGACGAAGTATTGTCGAGATGCACTCAAGAGGAAACAAGAATGATGGAATATGAAAATGAAGGTAATGTTGCCTTCACCACTCGTGCCAAGAAGAAGAACAATGGTGGTCCGAGGAACCATGGAAGAGCAGGGGGCCGAGAAAAGAAACGAAGATGTTACACATGTAACAAGACTAGCCACTATGTTAGAGAATGCCCCAATAGAAGGGAATCTCACGGGGATGATGCAACAACAATGGAAATCAAAGGAACAACAGGTTCAAAGGAAAGAAGAAGGCTCCCTTTGGTCGCAATGGAAATGGGCAACCTTTCAAAAGGTCAAGAAATTCCAGGTATGAGGAATCTAATGTTGTTGATGATAAGAAAAATGAATTCATTCTTGTATCTGCCCTCTCTGCTGCATCTCCACCCGACACCATGGATGTTTGGTTGATTGATAATGGTGCTTCAAGGCACCTCACTGGGTTTAAAGAAGCACTTTCTGATTTGATTGAGAAGGATACTAATCTAAAAATTATCCTTGGAGATAATGCCACATATCTTGTGAAAGGGACAGGGACTGTGACCCTCCACTTATCTCAAGGTCAAGTCCTCCGCTTGCAAGATGTACTATATGTACCTGATTTGAAGAAGAACCTTGTGTCTCTTTCGGCCATGGAAGACAAAGGTTTCAAGGTGGCATTTGTCAATGGGAAGGTACGCATCTGGAAGAAGAGTTTCAAGGAAGCTCTCACGATTGGGTTTAGAGTTGATACACTCTACCAGGTTGGAGGAAGTCCACTAGCGGCTTTGACATGTGATACTATTCGTCAAACTGAACTATGGCACCGGAGGTTTGGACACCTTCATTACAAAGCCCTTCCCGAAGCAAGGAAGGTGGTGACAGGGATGCCCGAATTCAAAAATGATTATGAAGGTGTATGTCAGGGTTGTGCCAAAGGAAAACATACGAGGGGACCTTTCCCCTCAAGTGTCACAAAGACATCTGATGTCTTGCAATTGATACATTCTGATTTGTCTGGTATGCTGCCCATGACATCTTTGGGAGGATGTTCTTATTATATGACGTTTATAGATGACTTCTCTCGCAAGACCTGGATATACTTCTTGAAAAAGAAGGATGAAGCTTTCATGTGGTTTCGTACTTTCAAAGCCTTGGTGGAAAATCAAACAGGGAAGAAGATCAAGATTTTGGGGACCGATAATGGCATTGAATATGAGACGAACAAGTTCAATAAATTTTGCAGAGAAACTGGCATCAAGAGGGAGACCACAACCGTATATACTCCTGAGCAAAATGGTGTTGTTGAAAGAAAGAACAGGACCATTGTGGAAGTTGCTTGTGCCATGCTATGTGACCAAGGTCTTCCGAAGTTTCTGTGGGGAGAAGCTGTGAACACTGTTGTGTACATAGAAAATCGATGCCCGCATTCCGTTCTGGACTCCAAAACTCCCAAAGAGGTTTTCTCAGGTAAGAAACCTGACGTCTCTCATTTTAGAGTTTTTGGTTGTTCCGTTTATTTCCATGTGCCAAAGGAGAAGAGAAGCAAGTTGGATGCTTCTTGGAAGAAGGGAATGTTTGTGGGCTACAATGAAACTTCGAAGGCTTAAAGAGTCTATGTGCCTGGTCAAAGAGAAGTGGAGATTTGCCACAATGTTACCTTTGATGAAGATGCTTCCCTCGGGAAAGTGATAAATCTTCCAAGCTCTAAGGAAGATCATGAAGTAAGGTCCATGAATGAGGAAGATGAGATGATGCCCGATGTTGAAGGACCAATGGACCCCATTGATCCACCTCCTTCAATGAAGAGAAGGCCCTCATGGCTCCAGGATACTCTCGAAGATGCCAAGAGACATATGGCCTCAAGGGGGACATTTCGTGAAAGCAAGAAGCCAAATAGATACCAAGGGTATCTAGCAGCCATGAGTACAATCGTACAATCTGAGCCTGGAACTTTTGAAGAAGTCGTAAAGCATCAAGTCTGGAAGGATGCTATGCACGAAGAGTACGAGTCCATTATGAAAAATGATGTCTGGGATGTGGTTCCGAGACCAAAGGACAAAGCTGTTGTCACCTCGAAATGGCTTTATAAGATCAAGTATGGATCTAATGGTAGTGCTGAAAAGTTCAAGGCAAGATTCGTTGCACATCGCTTCTCTCAAAAGGAAGGCATAGACTATGATGATATATTTGCACCTGTGGCCCGATATACCACCATTCGATCTATTATGGCCCTTACTGCTACGCAAGGATGGAATCTTCATCAAATGGATGTGAAGACCGCCTTTCTACATGGTTTGATAAAAGAAGAAGTGTATGTGGAGCAACCTCTAGGGTTCGAAGTCCAGGATAGAGACTCTCGTGTATGCAGGTTGAAGAAAGCCCTCTATGGGTTGAAGAAAGCCCTCTATAGGATGAAGCAAGCCCCCAGGGCTTGGTACGAGAGGATAGATAGCTACTTGATGAAACTGGGCTTCACTCGAAGTAATGTTGATCCGAACCTTTACTTCAAGGTTGATAGGGAAAAGCCTCTCATTCTGGTTCTCTATGTGGAAGATCTCTTCCTGACAGGTGTTGACCCTCTCATTCATCAATGTAAGAGGGAGCTCGCTTCTAAGTTCGAGATGAAGGACCTAGGACTGATGCATTACTTCCTGGGCCTGGAGGTCTGGCAAAGACCTGCCAAGATTTTCCTCTCTCAAGGAAAATACATTGTGAAGCTGCTGGAAAGATTTGGAATGGTGGACTGTAACTCCGTGTCGACGCCGATGGAGCTCAACTTTAAGAAGTTGAGTGGAAACGTTGTTGGGCCCATGCTAGCAAATCCTACCGAGTATCGTCAACTCGTAGGGGCTCTAATGTTCTTAGTGAACACCCGTCCGGACATATGTTTTGAAGTGAACACTTTGATTCAACACATGGTTGATCCTCATCACATTCACTGGGTTGGCACCAAGAATCTGTTGAGACATCTTCGCGACACGATAAACCATGGGCTGAGATACACTGCCCGGAGTTTGAGACTCCATGGATATACTGATGTCAATTGAGCTAGCAATGTGGTGGATTGCAAGAGCACATCTGGATGCTGCTTCACACTTGGGTCTGCTTCGATATCTTAGATGAGCAGGAAGCAGAAGTCGGTAGCTTTGAGCACCGCTGAGGCCGAATACATTGCAACGAGGATGGCCTGTTGTGAAGCTATTTGGTTGCGAAAGCTCTTCAGTGAGTTGTTCGGGCATGTGCTAGATACCACCGTTATCCTTTGTGATAACCAGAGTGGGATTCGTTTGTTAGAGAATCCCGTGTTCCACAATCGATCCAAGCATATTGATATTAGGTACCACTTTATCCGGGATATGGTACAGCGAGGCGTCGTAAGGCTCGATCATATAGGAACTGATGAGCAGGTCGTGGATATTCTCACAAAGCCCTTGGGGAAGGTCAAGTTCCTAAACTTCCGTGAGAATCTTGGAATCGTGGAACGACCCTATTCTAAGGGTCTTGTTGGACGATGAGCTCTGGGAGCTCCAGGGGGCTTTGGAATAGCTTCTTGGAGATATAAGCAACCACAGGGCTAGGCTTGCCGAACCTTGTTGGTGCGCTTCTACCCCACCATTATGATATTGAGTTGGTTCACCTCTCTTTGATATGTGCCCCGTATGCATCCTACCCATAGAGTCCCGGACTCATGGGAAGTACCTCTCATCTTGGCCAATGAGGTGGGAAAAGGTAGAGACTAATAGCAAGACCGATGGACGCATCAAAGATTGTCGTACTCTCTATGTCTAGGATGGCACGTGTCCAACCACTTGATCTGGGATCAAGTCTAGTGAGGTTTCGAACCTCCAATTGACTTCGGGTCAGTTAAACCAACTTTGGGTTGGTTTTATACTCCTTTTGAGTCCTATAGAGGTTTCAGACCTCTAAGCTGATTTTGTCAGTCGAGAGTGATGTCTTTGTGACTCACCTTTTGTTCTGAAATAAAGAAGCCAGCAAAGCAAGTTACGACGGGATGACACACGATGTTTGGATGGCACAGGTGGATGGAGTTCTCCCTAGTTGAGAGGGAGTGTTAATTTTGGGCAACTAGGTCCAAACTCCATGTTGTGATGCTCAGATGACGATGCCAATATTTTTAGTCGATTCCTCTTTCGGAGAGGTACAAGATCGGTCTAAAGATCATCTTGATCCGATGAGCAGAACATTTATTTTGAATTAATTCCACTTATGTGCAAGGTCGGCCAGAATTGTAATGTAGGCTTGGAGCCCCAATAGATATGTCACACACCCTCACTGATGGATATATATTGGTCAACGTTGGAGGTCATTTTCACCATCACTCATCACACATTTTTCTCTCTTGCATCTGATTGGTTCGATCTCACATTTGGAGGCTTCTCTTCTCTCACACGTGGAAAAACAACAGCTAGGGTTTTCTATTCAAAGTCAACGCTTGGTCAACTTGACCTCAAACTCTCCCAAAATTTTGATTTCTGCAGTCCGCATTTTCTGGCACAAAAACCGAGGTTGGACGTTGACCTTTGATCATGTTGTTTTGACTTTCTGTTGTTGTTTTGCATTGACCGTTGACTGGACAGCGTTGACTTTTGTTGCCTTTGGGTTGACTGTTGTAGAGCTGTCTTGCGGGTTGTGTGACACATTTTGGTTGGCTGACCGTGAGGAGACTTTGCTGGTTGAAGCATCCTGTTGACTGCCGTAGCACACCACACACATATATTTTGTTGATCAAGTTAAGTGTATTTTTGGCTTATCTTCCGTCGATCTATTGGTATGTTCTGTCTGCATTTTACTTTTATGTTTATGTGATTGCTATTTGATATCGGGTTTAAAGTAAAGTTCATCAACCATAGAACATCTACGAAAATTTACACTCAGGAACCACCTTGGTGGGGGGGAAACTTTTTATGTGGCTTCTTATTAAAAGCAAGCTCCAACTTGGGATATCCTCCAAACAAGATCCTTCTCAAGACCAAGCAAATGTCCCCTATGTCTTTCGGCGTCTGAAACAATCTCACATTTGTTCATAACTTGCCCTGTGTTGAAAATTTGGAGGGCTAGAGATTATTAGAAATTCTCTTCTTGATAATTACTTGTGAGCTTGCTTAAGTTACTTATGTCTGTATTTTCTTTAGCTTAGTTAGTCTTTCATCAAGTCAATTATCAAAATGCATGAGACACACAATTAGGCTCCTAGAGCTAGGGCAAAACCTCTCCCTCTTGGAGAGGAAAACCCGCAAAGAATTCTTCTTATAGATCTTCAAATGACAAGTACCATGACCATGACTAAGACCCCTGACCTAGATATACTTCCAAGATCTTGTCACAACTTCTTCAAACTTGATTATTTTCTTAGTCACCAATCTGCATTGTTCTGTAGTTAGGAAGGTAAATCTCAGATTTACCTTCCTCACCTTTTAAGGTTGCTTTTCTTCTTATGATCTTTGTTCAATCTTCATATAGATCTGGAATCCGAAGTTGATGTATTTTAGATATCTGTACTTGCTGCATAGAATGACGGCATCACTATCAAACTCTACGTTGAACAGCCTTCTCATATATCCGTATTGAAGCTTCTTAAACCAATCCGCAAACACACTTGATCTCTGAGCTGGCCCCTGCCTGAGGTACGCACTGAAACTTCACACTTCCTTTCCTCTTTTATCTGTAATCCATCTCAGCACTATCTGTAATTCTGTATTCATATTTATCTTAATATCTCTCACTGTATTCTGTCTCAAATATATCAGATATATTTCAGGTAAGCTCTGCAAATGTATTACAGGCTCTGTTTCACATATATAGCATTAATGTCATATATATCAAGTGAAATATACTGAAAAACTTCAACCTTTTACCGAAGAACTTTCCCAGAAATATCCGCACTGAAACATCTTCCTTTTAATCCGCAAAACTGTCTTTTTGATCAGCGAAAAACTTATCTGCAAAATGAGTTGTAGAGCAGATACTTATATTGGTTTATCGTTCTGATTTTAGGCCGACCTGTCAGCAAGCTTGAAGGCCGACTTATCAAATTGAATGGAGGCCGACTATAGCATATTAGAATAGCTCTTTTTTCCAGTGTTTGCGAGAGGACTGTTTGTAGGCATTTCTCCCATGGATTCTTGGATGAGAGACAAGGCTTATGACAAGATCTGGAGCATATACTGATGACTAGATCCTTCATGATACATTAATTACATTCTATGCCTAGAAGACTCAAACCTAATAGACATCAAGAAGAAGTCTATCTAATGAATAAAACTTGCTCAGCAAAAATACATTTTATTATTTTGACTTCTTCTTTTCATAATTACATAGACAACATGAAGACCGACCTAGTTACACTTTTCAACACCCTGTAACACAGATGGTATGGAAAGAAATAAAGATTTTGGAAGGTCCCTTATATATCTTGCAAGGATCGACTATAGAAGATTATATTAAAAACCAGCTATCCACTAGATGAAATGTCCTTCACAAGGCTCTCCCACTAGTGGTGGCATGGGGCATATGGCTTGAAAGGAACAAAGCAATTTTTTGAAAACCATGGTCCCTCCTTCCTCAAAATAGCTTAACGCAACCTGGCTCTACAAAACTCTTTGAACTCCAAGCAAAAATCCAATCCTTTTATTCCTTCTTCGGATATAGAGATTAAACAAGATTTTCCGTAGGATTTCTTTGATGGTGCCACTCAAACTAATACCTCCTCAGGTGGGGCAGGAGGCATCATCTACCTAAACAATTCACACTCTTCCTCTTTCTCTACAAATATTGGACAAGGCCACAAATAATTATGCTCGACTCTTTGATCTCTATCTCACCATTCAGCATGCCATCCATCTGAGGATATATCCTCTTATATGGGGATTCACGAGTGGTCATAAATTGGATGATTGGAATGACAATGTTGCAAGAACTGCCCCCCCCCCCAGTTCAGGAGGCGAATTCGCGTCCCAGATGGATCCGCAGGCGAAACCATGATCCGCCCTTTTTTTCGTGATTCCTAGGCTTTTGGAACTATGACAGTTTTGAACCATGGTTCCAACATGGTTCTGCAGGCCCAAACCGCGGTTCCCACACGGTTCTGCAGGCCCAAACTTTGGTTCCAACACAGTTCTACAGGCCCAAACTTCAGTTCCAACACAGTTCTGTGAGGCCTTTTTTTTTTGGTGGGGGAGGGGAGGGGTGATTTTTGAACTATCATGTGAGGAACTATGCTTCCCGAACACTACCAAGGTGTGCCCTTGAATACCCCCTAGATGCTTCCTAGATGCTCCATGATGCTAATGTTAAATTCTTAAAGTAAAAGGATGAAAATGAAAATGATTCAGGATGTTTGAGAGTGGTTCCAACCTCATCAGACTTCATATGGAGAAAATAGAATTTCACATCCCATTCAAAATTCAGCAAACTTAACAGTTTTCAAGATTTCAGGATCAATGGGATTGTGGCATTTCATCAGATTATATCATGTATGAGGGTATGTGATTAGCATTTAATCAAAAGCACCAAGCCCTGTATGTACTCCTTTGTCATGGCCTTAGCAAAAATGTACCCTTCACTCAAGTCAAAATCATTAATCAGGCATGTTAAGCTTTCTCTACCATATTATAAGACTTGGATTAGGCTGTTTGATCAAATTGGGCAATGTTGACTAATATCCCTAGAGAATCGAAGTAGAGGAAAAGGCAAGAAAGAGGAGAGGAATCTAAATTCTAAATTGTTGATGCTCAAATAATTAATAATTGATGTACAATGGATGCCATATCTATCTTGATTTATGTACAAATATACATGTTTTCATATCTTCTAAAACTAATTTTGGAATTTTTTTAACTATAAATGAAAAAAAAATATATGAAACAAATATATATAGACACTTCCGAGACGCTTCACTTCCAACAATTTTGGAAAAAAATGACACTCCCGACGCTTCGCTTCCAAAAAAATATTTTTGGAAAATGACGCTTCTCTTCCAAAAAAAGTCCCCGCTTCATGCAACATTGATTGGAAATGCCCGTTTGACATATTTCACACTTCTCCCTCATTATCAAAGAATCATATTTTAAAATATATATGTGTGTGTGTGTGTGTGTGTGTGTGTGTTTTTTTCTCAAAGCACTTTTGACCACACTGCAAGACAAGGAACACACTCGCGTAAACACTCTCCAAAGCTATTCTGATCCTGGACAGCGGAACATGAAAGATCACTTTAGAGAAAGAAGCCCAGCCCTCAGAATTTTTTCTTGACCCTTGGAGATAAATGAAAGATTATTTTTGGTCATCGTTCTCAATTATCTATCTAGCTAATGATGATACTGCAGGTGTTTACTTACTGGTTTTTTTTGGTGAGTGCACAAAGCTTCTTTTGGTTCGAGATTTTTGAGACACTCTCTCCAGACAGTTTAGAGACAATTTCTGGAAATGGATGGCTTTTTTGGTTTTTTGTCAAAAGGAAAGATGAGCAAAATGTAATATCTTTTAGATTTCTGCCTCTGGTAGCTGTCTTTTTTTCTGGTTCAGGCTACAGGCCGCAGGAATGCCCTTAGACATATGCTGATGTAAATTTTGTTTTTACCATAAATAAAATTTGCAGATTTTTTCCTTGGAAAAAAAAAAGTTATGGATGAGGATTATTGATGTCAGGAGTGAAAAATTTATTTTGAAACAATGAGTCAAAAGTCAAGTTCAATTATTTTTATGTAATGATTCAAAAGTAAAGTTTTGTTTTATACCTGAATTTTATGAATTTGTTTTATAATTTATTCCAAAGATTAGACTCTAGGTTAGTAGGTTTCTTTGGTGTCTAAGCCCACGGATTTTGTTTTTAGCTGGTAATTGTGGTGGCTAAGTTCACAACCCACGTTTTTTGCACAAAATACCAGATGTACATTAAATTTCAATTGCTACAAGACTCACTCCATGTTGCTTCACATTTGCATGTCACTCATTCATTAGCAGCAGGGTGAATTGAAGCGAATGAATAAGCATTCACCCACCATATCAAACAGAATCACCTTACCTCACAAAGGCAAAAGAAATTCACTCAGGATATCAGGCAGAATCACCTTACCTCACAAAAGGCACAAGATTCAATGTCTGTACACTATTTTTGGCTTCTATCTCAACAATAGTCACAGTAACAAGATGGGCAGAGTAGAATGTGGGATTATGGTGACCGTAAGATCATGACAATTTGCAGGAAAATGAAAATAGAATGTTAGATGACCTCACTCAAGGTGAACAAAGTAAAACCTAGTGGCTCTTGCTCGGTGAGCAGTCGTCCAAAAAAAACACAGAAGAGTAGAAAAAGAATGTGAGATTAGTGTAGCATGTAAGATCACGGTAATGATGTCGTTCCTTTGGACGATTTGCGGGACAATGAGAATAGAATTCTAGATGACCTTACTCAAGGTGATCCAAGTAAAACTTAGTGGCTCTGGCTCAGTAAACACTCGTCCAAAAACACGGCAGAAGCAAAATAGAATGTGGCATTATGGTGCCCGCAAGACCATGGTAATAATGACATTCCGTTGGATGATTCGCAGGAGGATGAAAATAGAACGATAGATGAATTCACTACAATTAATCACTATAGATTTATAAATTTGACATTTATAACTTTTTACAACATACCGATTAAGATAAATTCAATGTTATTGAATCTAATATTATAATATGAATACGAATTGTTTTACTTTGATCGAGGCTTTGAGCTCAAATTATGAGTTGAGGTCAGGGGTTTGCGTGAGCTCGTCCAATGAAGAACGGGGAATTCATCATCTTTTATTAGGTATCTGTATTGTTTATTTCATAAGGAGCTCGGTTTTTTACATAGCTAATTCAGTATATCCATTGATTTACGCCGCAGTTTTTACTGAGAAGATTGCACAAGTAAATGAAAACGCATATAAACGGATTTTTAATATTTCAAAGACCTGGAATCGCAAGTTTTGGTATTAGTGATGGTCTCCTGCTTGTTCAGTATTATTCTCAACTAAATTACTTGAGGCAGATTAGAGCCAAGGGGAAATAGGCTAGCTTAAAATATTTATAAGCGATGGAATCTGTTACCGGAAGTGCGGACAAAGCCCGCTCGATTTGCTCGGAGGTGAAACCCTCGCAAGCGAGCTTGTCGTAAATATTGAGGAGCCTTTTAGTTCTCTGCGCCTCCGACATCACCATCTCATTCCCCGCAGCCGTTGACGACGACGACGACGGAACTGATGCTCTACTCGCCGCGGCATTATTTTGCAGTAGTCTGCGTAATTTCTGCTCATTTTGAGCCGATAACCGCACTTGCGGACCGGACTTCGAATCTCCTCCGCTTTTCCCTTTGCCGTCCTTCTTCTGTCCCTTCTGCTGCTTCTTCGGCGCCATTTTTACAGATTCTTACATGAAGTGAGCATCAAATTCTTGATTGAAAACGGGTATTTGAAAACTAATGAATACGAGAGGCCGTTTTTTTGCAAAATGTGGCTTCAATTTAATTCGATGAAAAGCTTTGATTTGGAAGAGAGTCCGGACCAAATACGTTCCCTCCGGTTCCAGCGGTTAGGAATTCCTGGAATGCAAGAGAGTTATACATAAATGAAATTTGCATTTGCTTGCTGCGGGTTGCACATACGAGTCCACGTCGGAGACACATGGTACTTTTAGTTGTGTTCGGACAAAGAACTTTTGTAGTGGTTTTTTAAGCAAGCGTTTGTAGGAGAGATTTAAGAGGAGATATTATGTTAGTAAAGGTAATTTGAGTATATAATAACATAGATGTACATTTTTTAATGGAGTTTTAAGGAGTCAAATTGTTTTGTGGAGGGCTTATTTGTCACAAAAGAAAAGTTTGATATATCAATTTGATATTTATGATTTTCAAATTAAATATATCTTTATAAAGTCAACAAAATATATATTGGACATATACCTTGTACAACACATCTTACATATGAGGAGAAAGTAGAGTAAAAATGCGTCCATAGTACACAATCAATCGATCATTATGTTAGTAAAGGCACTATTCCCTTTTGGTTGCCCTGATCGCTGGGGAACAATGAAATATATCTTTATAGTAAATGCAATATTTATTTAGTTTTCAAGAGTGACATGACCACTACATCCTCCCTTCATGATAATTTTTTGGCAACTTAGCGTAGATCAAATTTTGGTAAACTTGCCCTTTGTCAAAGATTTCATGAAGATGCCATAAACTTGATAATTTTTCATGTAATTATCTAGAGATATCATACTTTCATGTACCTCGAGCATGAGGTAGTGTGCATGTACCTTGATATGCTTAGCCCTACGATGAGCAACTCAAATTATGAGCTACCAAATAGTGCATTGATTGTCACAAAAGATTGTAGACCCCAACTAAGTTTATTATTGTATTCGCTACTCCTTTGTAATTGGCCTCAATGATCGATAGTGCAATGGCCCGCTACTTTTGTAGTATACATAGGAGGATAATAGGGGGTATACCTAGGAAGGATAATATGGGGTACATAGGGAGGTACCCAAGAGAATAAAGTTATAATGTAATGGACCATATTTAATAAATAGAGTGGTTAACCCACGTTATGTAAGGGACCACAAGTAGTTAGGGAATAATGTGATATGCCCATTATATTAGATGTATGGTATTGAGAGACCCATGGTTATTACCCATGGTATTGTGTGTATGAAGCCTATATAGAGGCTAGAGACTCTCCATTGAGGAATGTCAAGGATTATTGTATTGACAAGTGTATGGCTTGTGGAGTGTTTTCCTTCCTTAAGGAGTGATTGTATGGTATTACCCTACCTCAAGGGTTTTTTCCGAAGATATCAATAAAGAATTCTTTCTATTTTTGGATTGATCTTGTTATTTCATGGGCATATTTTGCATATTTATTATATTTGCAGGTGAGATCTATTACAGCTTCTTGCATGACCAAACAATTAGACCCGAACCAAAATATAAAACATTGTTGAAGGTAAACTTTCATCTATCAACATCATCAACCATCAAAATATGTATATTGCACCAATGTAACATTAACTTTGTTAGTATATTCCCCAATTATAAGTACCTTTCATGTTCCTAACAATCATCTTTGTTGCTTGCAAATGGCTTTCCTTCGAGTCCTACATGAGTCTTGATACCATCAAATAATAAATGCAATATTGTCTCTGATGCTAGTAAAGTTAATGAGGCTCCCAATAAGTCGCTTGTACAAAGTGGCATCAAACATTGGAGAGTTATGCTCATTGGTCAACTTTACTTTTCACTTATATGTGGCTAAATAAGGCCTGCAATTTTCCATCTTGAACCTCTTCAATAGATCAAAGCATGCCTAGGCTAAAAAATGAAACAAACCTAGTTTTATAGTCTCAATCATATCCTTCAACTTGGGCTTCAAACCAAGAATCAAATCACTACTACTAGCAATAATCAAAACATCCATATATAATGCAATCAAAAGAATTTCATTATCTACATCTTTAACATAAAATATTATGATATGATTCACAACAATTGAAACCACAATGAAGTACGAGCATATCTTTCTTCTCATACTAAGCTCTAAGTGCTTGTTTCGAGCCATGTAAAAATTTCATCAACTAATGAAAAATTGGAGGACTACCATGTGCACTAAACCTATGAGTCACTCCATATATACTTCTTGAAAATCAACATATAAGGAGGCACTCTTCACATCCATTTACAGTGCATCTCCAACCAAAATTGGCAACAAGAACAAGAACGGTCCAAATATAATTCATCTTGTCCAATAAGTAATTGTCATGGTGTAGATAATATCTCTGTGTTCGGTGGAAATTCGGATATTGTTTGAAGCCTGTAAAATGTTAGTGAATCAATATATTGGAATTGCGGGCCTTCAAGGTTTGGCCATCGTCATTCAATGATCGGCCTCAATCATCCCCCAAGGAGTACCCCTATTGCTTCATTATTAACACTTGCCCAGTGCAATCACTCCTTCTCTACCTGGTGTTTCATAAGATCAGTGTTGGGCTCTGCTTAATTAGCTTGTTGAGGAAGAGATATTTAATTTGCATCACACCAGGGTCATTTCTCTATTCTAGTTGTAGCAAATGGTTTTTCTAGCAAGGAACTCATACTTGTTTTATCTTGGAGTTTTCAGTTTTGTGTTTAATGGAGACTAAGCAATATATCAAAGATCATAATGATTTCCTCAGCTCTGGTTGTGGGATTTCTCATGCTCGCGTCTATAGAATTGGTATTTATATCCCCCTTTGGGCCTTAAGCTATGCATGTCCTGATTTTATCATCCTTGTGTATATCGAGTTAGCCACTGTGAATTAGTGTTGCTGTTGGGTAATTTTGTCATGGCGACTGTAGGTTCTTCTTCACGTGACCCTGACTTTGTAGACATCAACACAATCTTGGACAAGTTACTTGAGGCAATGGAGAGCATGCATCTTGCTTTCAAGTAGAGATAGGAAGCAAAGGAAAATGATCACAACTCTCTACAATTGATCACCAATTTTAAGCTCGAGCTAATGCAATTCAAAATTGATTGTCTACAACATGAATTAAGGACGAAATTGGTAGCCATTCATTATAAAATGGCGGAGATGGAGTATATGTATATTGTCGGGCTTCAATTATCTCCGGAAAATCCCAATTTTGAAGATGAAGCAATGAGGAAGAGAGGAAGGTCAGTCGAAGCTCCAAACCAACTAGGCTAACATCGATGATGTGCCTTGGCAGCAAGTTTTTGGAACACCTCCTATTAAAGTTTGTTTTTAATGCAGTGCAAATATAGTTTGATTTAGGCATCTTCTTTATGATATATAATAGGCATCTTTTTAGAACTATTGGAAAAAAAATGCCACAAACTTATATTGCATATGTATTGGTCTCCAAAGTGTAGGATTTTGATGGAATTAGATGAATTATGTAAGTGTTCTTGCCACTAATCTAGATTTTTCTTTTTTAATAAAAATTACCTAACCGCTTCTTTGAAAAAAAAGTTATCTTCATGTTCAGTGTTGAGATATTGGATCTTAGGAAGTTGCTTAACACCAATTTAGCCTAATGTAATAGTAATGTGTGCTTTAGTGCCTTTTCAACAATCTTTTATACTTACATTGTTCAAATGTCCAACTTCTATTCCATGCAGGGATGCTCTACCTATCCTCGTATTCTTGGTATTTATGATACTTGATTGTTGTCTATCACCTCATCTATCCATGATCTATATGTAAATATCATGGAAAATCATTCGTTAGCAACATTACATGACAAAGGATATCGCACAATATGTAGCCTTTCTTTCTTAAGTAGTGATATAGTGTTTTTGTTTCTATGTGGATGTTTCCTCTTTGAGGATTTTACCATGTAAATCTTGGTGTCCTCATCTTTGATCCATGTAGAAAAATTATATGTGATGTTTGTTCCCAAAAATGGATACCTCGAATTTTAAAGGAGTGCCCAAAATTTTGGGCCACGACTTTTTTGTTATTTTTCATGTCTCCTTAGCGAAGTAATTAAAAAAAATTGTTGTTAATGTATCAAAACATCGTTAATAAGAAAGAAAATAGTAGTAATGTTGCAAGTAATTGTCTATGCTTGTAGAAATCCTACAAGATACATGTATGTCTTGGATTCTCCTGATCTAACAATAATATGCTACTGTTAAATACAGAATTGCTTCTACAAATCTTTGCGGAATTTGAAACACAATCGCCAATTACAATATCATGAAGAAAGATCAATCACACATAACACCGATAATTTTACCGGGGAAAGCTTATAGCTAAAAAACCCACTATCTTCTATTATGTATTATATCATGGATCATGAAACAATTACATATAAAGCTCTAATCCAAGAGCTCTCAGTACATGAGCTAGCTATCTCACACTGTCATACAAAAATTGGCAAGTTCCTTAGCCAATTTACTGTCTCCAGACAGCCTGCCTCCACTGCGTAATCCCTGTTGATAGCAATCCCCGAATGAATGCAATCTTGCCTGCCTTGACTGCGCTATCCTCATGGGCACATCCAATGTTTGTGTGGTTACATGTGTGTAATCGGATAATGTCACAACTGATAGTTTACTGCCCTTTCACCTATAACTCAACTGGGTCTCCACTAGATCTGACATGCATGCAGATAATAATAGTAAATCTTCAGTTGCATGTGAGACCATTGATTGTGAATTAATTAATAATTAATTTACTTGATCTCTCACTAGTGTATATTCAGTTACAACTAGCACAACTGAGTTTATCTCACTTAAATGAGTTAAACTACTTTACAAATTTCATAACTGCACTTCCAACTCTGTTATAACTTCGAATCACTCAGTTACAACTAAGTCAACTTGCATGTCCCACCAACCAACCACTTAACTCGAAATTCCTCTAGCTAACTGATTTGCCACTTTAGTTAACTATTTCCAAGTCCTCATTGAGAATAGAATAGAGTTTATTGTCCAACTATTATTAAGGGATAATAATAGTAGACATGCATCTATAAATAGATTATGCACATACATCTATAAATAGACATGCATCTATAAATAGAATTTGCTAATACATCTATAAATATACATCCACCTAAAAATAGCATGAGGCTCCATCCTAGTCTAGGTGCTTAATTTTCATTGGGATCTTCTTGTTGAATCTCAACACTCCCTCTCAACAAGAAAGGGATTATCCTTCACCCTGATCCTGTCTCTATGGTATTCAAATTTGCTCCCGGTGAGTGCCTTTGTCAAAATATCTGCATCTTGATCTTCCGTAGGAATGTACTGAAGCAACATGATTCTCCTCTGCACACAATATATGAGATGATGGTACCAAATATCTATACGCTTAGATTGATCATGAAACACAAGATTAATCAAGATTTTAATGCAACTCTGATTATCACATTGAATCTTTGTCGGATCTAAATGAGAACCAAACAAACCAACCAAGATATTTCTCATCCAGATAGCCTCACATGCAACTTGAATTGCTGCCATGTATTCTGCTTCCACTGAACTGAATGCCATGGATATCTGCTTCCTGCTGTACCAATAAATAGTTATAGATCCAATGCTAAAGATCCCCCCTGATGTGCTCTTTCTGTCCAATGGGTTGCCCGTCCAATCTGCATCCGTGAAGCCATGCAACTTCACCACATTCGTTTGTCTGTACCATAAACCATACTCTGATGTGCCCCTTAGGTATCTCAGGACATGCTTACCCGCCTTCCAAAAGAGATCGGTAGGCTTAACCATAGCTTGACTCAGCTGGTTAACCACATAGCAAATGTCTGGTCTCGTGTTCACTAGATACATTAGCAAACCCACTAATTGTCGATAGACAATAGCATCCACTACCTCTCCAGAAGTAGCATCCTCTTTCCTCCAGTTTCCTGGAAGAGGAGTATCCATGGGTTTGCAGCCCTCCATGTGAAACTTACCCAGTATCTCCCTTGCATACTTGCCCAGAGACACAAAAAGTTCACCATCTCGCTGCCATATTTCCAATCCAATGAAATAATGAAGGAGGCCTATATCCTTCATCTCGAACTCCCTTGCATGAGTGTATCAGTTGCTCATCACCAGTTAATATTAAATCATCAACACAAAGAAAAATGATTAAAAGCTTACCCTCCACCACAATTTGGTATAGGTTTGCATCTGCTTCACTTTTGGTGAAGCCCAGTCCGGTGAAATAGTTGTCTATCTGAGTGTACCAAGCATGGGGTGCTTGCTTCAACCCATACAACGCTCTTTTGAGTCGGCACACATGTGACTCGTTGTTGAAGATCTCGAAACCTTCAGGATGCTCTATGTACACCTCTTCCTCAATGATCCCATTGAGAAGCGCAGTTTTCACATCCATCTGATGAATGCGCTAGCCCATCTGCGCTAAGAGAGCAAGGATGGTCCTTATGGAAGAATACATCGCGATAGGTGCAAAGGTCTCTTCATAATATATCCCCTCGATTTGTGAGAAGCCTCGGGCCACAAATATGGCCTTGTATTTCTCAACACTCCCATCAGCAGCTTGCTTTACCTTGTAGATCCATCTCGAACCTACCATTGATTTATCAACCGGCCTTGGAACAATTTCCCAAGCACTGTTTTTGACAATGGAGTCATACTCCTCCACCATTGCATCTACCCATGTGGGCTCCTGCACTTCTTCCTAAAAGGAAGATGGTTCAATCACAATACATTTTCTCGTGAGAGCCATGTATCCAGTAAATCGGTCAGGAGATTTTCTTTGTCTGCGCTGTGAAGTAGGGGCTCCTACATTCTGTGCAACATCAAGTCTCAGCCTATCAGCTTCTGTGGTACGCCTTCTGCCATTTCTGATGGATGGATCTGCGTGAGTGGGCTCCTCCACTCCATGAACCTCCTCTTGTGGCGGATCCACATCTAGAGACTCATCTTTGGGAACCAACAGTTCCTCCTCCACATGCAATTCTAGCTCCCTCTCAAGCGACAACCACATGGCTTTCCCCTCATCAAATTTTATATCCCGTCGCACCACAGTCATTCGACTGTTTGGAAAATACACACGATAATTATGGGGTGTTTCTTTGTACCCCACAAAAATCCCAACTTCAGTAGTCGGCTCCAGCTTCTTCTTGGCGTCCTTGGTCGCATGCACATAAAAAGATGAGCCAAAAATCTTAAAGTGTGAAACATCTGGTTTCTTACCAATGAAAGCTTCTTCAGGTGTGCTCATGCCAAGTAATCTATGAGGACAACGGTTTTGCACATAAACCGCAGTGTTGCATGCTTCTGCCCACAAATGCATTGGTAGTCCCTGATCATGCAACATCGCTCGTGCTGCACCCACGATCGTTATGTTCTTCCTCTCCATGACCCCATTTTGTTGTGGGTTATGAGGCACTATGAGTTCTCTTCGAATTCCTTCTTTGCTGCAGAATTTATTGAATTCGTTAAAGATGTATTCTCCACCATTATCGCTCCTCAGAGCCTTCACTTGCTTCCCTGACACTTTCACCACCAAGCCCTTAAACTCACAGAACTTTGAGAATGTTTGATCCTTCTTTTGCATGAAAAAGATCCAACATTTACGAGAAAATTCATCAACAAATATTACATGGTACTTATGTTTTTTTGTTGAAGCAACCAAGAACGGTCCACACACGTCTGCGTGAACTCTCTCAAGGATCCTCGAAGTACGGTTCTCCTTCTCATGAAAGGTGGACTTTACATACTTCCCCATGGTGCAACCCTTGCACTGATCTAACTGAGCAAGTGTTCCCATTGGAAGTCCAGTAGATATTTGCTGCATGACTTTCAAGGCTCCATGATGAAGATGGCCCAATCGTCTGTGCCATAATTCGCCCTCATCCTGGCTCACAACTTTTTATGCGTTGCCCATCATGGCAGTGCAACCATCTACCTCTAGCTTGTAGAGATTATTAATTGAATCCCTATCCTCTTGGCTTGACCCATTGTTTTATGTCATAGGAAATCTTTTCCATCGCTGAAAACAACGTCATAGCCTTTGTCCTCTAACATTGCGACTGAGACCAAATTTTTCTTTAGACCTGGAACATGCATAAAATCTTTCAATTGAAATGGTTTACCTGACTCCCTCTGAAAGGTAATCGTACCAATGCTGGTAACATTGTACCATCCATCGTCGCCCATCTCTGTATGCATCTGGAGATCTTTCTCATCCAAGTCACTGAAAAGTTCCTTATCTCCCATCATGTGAAAGGAAGCGCCACTATCCAAATACCACACTGATCCCAATGCACTTGACACCATGCATGCGATCAAGGAGAAGTCAAGCTCAAATTGTGAGGCAAGGGCCTCACCAACTACAGCTCCAACATCCCTCTTGTTCTTCTTCTTTTGTGGACAGTTAGTAGCAAGATGCCCATGTTCGTGACAGTGAAAACACTTCACCTTCAACATATCCAGCTTCTTACCTTTAGACTCGGATTTATAATGGAATTTCTTCCCCTTCCCATTCTTCACCTTGGAAGCCAAAGCACAATCCTCTTCATCATCATGCTTTGATGAAGAGCCATCTTTGGTGTTCTGCCTAAACTCTTCCTGCACCAGATCCGACCACAGTCGTTCCAAATCCGGCAATTTTTCCTGTTCGTTGACAGAGTCTTCATAACTGTGCCAACTCTTAGGAAGTCCCAAGAGAGCCAAGCTCACTAAATCATCATCAACAACAGTTATTCCCACACTCCACATTTCATCTCAACGTTGGAAAAACTTTGTGAGATACTTTGGAATGGTGTCACCCTTTTCCATCTTTATCTTTCTGAGTTTATATTTGAGTGCCAATTTCCTATAGTCGTTGCTGCTTTGGAATAGATCTGTCAGAGCCTTCCACATAGCATATGGTGTGGCTTTCCCATGGAGGCTTGAGACAATGTGTTCTCGTACTCCCTCCAACAGGATCCTCCTCGCCTTTGCCACTTTCTTTCGCCATGCATCAAGATTAGCAACATCTGCAACATCTGGCTTAGGAACATATTTTTCAATGAATTCCTTCAAGCCATTGTCTTCGAGTACCGCCTCCATCCTGTCCTTCCAAGAAATGTAGTTCGAGTTTCCCTCGAGTGCATACTCTAACCTCAAGCCATTGAAATCCATTTCGATCTTGAATCAACTGTCGCGCCAAGAAAGTCATTCTGCAAATTCGAATTCTTTCCACCAACAAACTCAACTCCTGCTTCACTACTGCAATTTCCTATTCTCTAATACCATGTATAAATTATACAAGATACATGAATGTATTGGATTCTCCTGATCTAACAATAATATAATACTGTTAAATATAGAATCGCTTCTACAAATCTTTGCGGAATTTGAAATATAATCACCAATTACAATATCATGAAGAAAAATCAATCACACATAACACCAATAATTTTACCGAGGAAAGCTTATAGCTAAAAAACCCCACTATCTTCTATTATGTATTATATCATGGATCATGAAACAATTACATACAAATCTCTAATCCAAGAGCTCTCAGTACATGAGCTAACTGTCTCACACTGTCATACAAAAATTGGCAAGTTCCTTAGCCAATTTATTGTCTCCAGACAACCTGCCTCCACTGCGCAATCCATGTTGATAGCAATCCCTGAATGAATGCAATCTTGCCTGCCTTGCCTGCACAATCCTCATGGGCACATCCAATGTGTGTATGGTTGCATGTGTGCAACCAGATAATGTCACAACTGATAGTTTACTTCCCTTTCACCCATAACTCAATTGGGTCTCCACTGGATCTGACATGCATGCAATTAATAATAGTAAATCTTCAGCTGCATGTGAGACCATTGATTGTAAATTAATTACTAATTAATTCACTTGATCTCTCACTAGTGTATCTTCAGTTACATCTAGCACAGCTAAGTTTAACTCACTTAACTGAGCTAAACTACTTTACAACTTTCATAACTGCACTTCCAAGTCTGTTACAACTTCGAATCACTCAGTTACAACTAAGTCAACCTGCATGTCCCACCAACCAACCACTTAACTCGAAATTCCTTTAGCTAACAGATTTGCCACTTCAGTTAACTATTTCCAAGTGCTCATTGAGAATAGAATATAGTTTATTTTCTAACTATTATTAAGGGATAATAATAGCAGACATGCATCTATAAATAGACATGCATTCTATAAATAGATTATGCACATACATCTATAAATAGATATGCATCTATAAATAGAATTTGCTCATGCATCTATAAATAGACATCCACGTAAAAATAGCCTGAGGCTCCATCCTAGTGTAGGTGCTTAATTTTCACTAGGATCTTCTTGTTGAATCTCAACAATGCTAAGTACAAACTTCATTCCTAACTGTTGGTTTGTCTTGGTCTATGTCTTCAGCTTCAAGGTCATTCTCAAATGAATAAGCAGCAAATTTTTCTCTCTCGTGTCATGTACATCAAAGTAAGACTTTGCACATTGTTGAACAAATTCAAATAGAACATCCACATGATGTGCATCGAAAACATAAAAGATTCTATAGTAATCAAAGTCAGGTTTTGTCTTATCATCATTTTGGTCATTTTGTACAATTTTGTAATGATCTCTTAGAGATCAAGTTATTAGTCTTTTGAGAGAAGTGTGAGATCACAGGATCGGTTTGAGTCTAAGTAAGGGTTATGTTAAAAATGTTTCACGTAATGATGGAAATAATCATTGATTTCCTAAAGTTTAGGTTTTGTAAATATAGTGTTAATGTGTCATCCAAGTCATGGATAAGGTCATAGTGGGTTTGGTTTTTATCATTGGGACAAGTCAATGGTGTCTTATCAGTCAGTTACATAGTAAAATAAGATTGTACATTGTATCATTGTCACCACTTGCAAGCATCAAAGGTGTAAGATTTTTGCTATGTTTCTTCCTTGTACTGCGCTTGAGGATTTTGAACTTCAAAAGGTCATGATTACACTCAAGAAAATTTCTAGATCGCATGGGGTGTTTTAAAAGCTTAATTTCACTTCCAACAATTCACTGAGTTTGTCACTTGTTCTCCTGAGGCACCCTGAATGTCATTAGAACACTTGTTGCGCTAATGTTGCGGGGAATTTGCTACGCTTTCACAATTTATATGGTTTCTTGCACCTTGACGACCTCTAGGTTCTAGAAGCTTATTTTTCTTGTTCATTTTGTGTTTAATACCACTAATGCATCTCAAAATGTTCAAGATTGCACTCAACTAATCAGTTTCACATTGATTTCTTCACCGTTGCACTTTTTTGTTGCACTACTGTCAAAGGATATTAAATGGAATAAATAGTAGTGTTATTTCACTTATTTTCATAAGTGGAGTTTCAAATAGGGTTCATGAGGTTTTCAGCATCATCTACCAACTATTTTGCTTAGTCAAAGACTCCAACACCTGGTCAAACCTATGCAAGAAAATATTCGTTGCGCACAGTTGTAGGTGATTATTTTGAAGAATGGAAGGATGCAGTATGAAAAGAAGTGTCTTGAAACTTGTTTTATTTTTTATGGGTTATTCTCCATCTATGTGACCCTTTCAGAGTTCCACTAGATGGTAAAAAATGCACAAGAGATGAACTTGTTACGCTTTTGCAACGTTTTTTACTGTTTTAGTAGTCAACTTCAAGATTCATTTCTGACCAACTGGAGATGAATTTTGAAAAACCAAAAGAAATTTTGTCAACCATGGGCCAAATAACAAAAACATATCTCATATTTTACACAACTATCATGGTTTGGGAGATATGAAAATATCTTTGAGGCCCATTTTTCAAAGAATAAAATTATGTATTTTTCCTTGTTTCAACCATTGTTTGTTGGCGCGTTTTTCTAACAATTGGATGCAAATTTTTGAAAACCAAAGACATTTTTGTCAAGAATGGATAAAATAACAAAAACCTCTCTCATTTTTTACACAAGTGTTACATTTTGGTAATAAAAGGTATCACTCTGAGACCCAGTTTTTCACAATTTCGCCAAGCCCGATTTGTTGATAGAGTTCTAGAATTTTTTGGAATTCGACTTGGTGGATCTCAAACTTGGCATAATTGACTCCAAATATATTTGGATGATGAAGTTTGAATATTTTTCTACCAAATCCCATGATTTAATATTCATTTAGCATGTTCTTGGTTAGCCAAAAACAAAACCCTAGATAGTCATATATGGGAAAAAATTCCAAATATTTTATTCCTAAAGCATTGTAACCTCTTCCTATCTTTGGGAAAAGGATGAATTTCGAATTCCTTAGTCCAGGGATGAGATAATTATATATATTTCGTGAATTTTAGTGTGCAAAAGGTTGGTTGGTTAGTGTGTGATAGAGAAAAGGCATTGTGCATTATACAATTTCATTTGAAAATTTCAGTGAATAATGAAGGTTGAAGTCTACTTGTTCAAGGATTCGTGTGTCAATCATTTATGGTGATGTTTATCTCATGTTTGTCTTTTTTATTTTATGTTATGACCATGCTTAAATGTTATGTCTTTAGTGTTTAGTTAATTGAATTTATTTTAGAATTGACCTTCAGGCGCCCTGTTATAAGTAACTAAACATTTCAATGTTTTTCCCTCCACCATAATATCTAAAATTCATCCTCAGTTAGATGCTTTAGATATTATCAGTTTCATTTTTCTTCTACTCACCTCTCTACAATGAAATTTGACAAAGATACCATAAAAATTGCCTACCTTGCCCCTGTCTAAGGATCCTTCATTTCCCATTTGTTCACTAAAAATCATTAGTGTAAATTGACTCCATGCCCAATGGATTTTCCCTCTTCCCTGCCATCAAAATTTTAAAAACCTATTCCTCTCTGATCTTAATACCTACCCTAAAACCTAAGCCTAAGACAACCAGTCATTTAAGTGACTAAAGATTCATATAGAGAGATACCTCTTTGAAGCTGGAAGAGCTAGATTCCAGTTTTTAAGGGGTTTGTGGTTACCTTTGGGTTCCTCTCCTCATCTTGGAGGAATTACGAAGTGTAACAAAACGTTTATTCACCAACTACTATTGTTTCAAGTGAGCCTGTTTTCAGAATGCAAGAATTCGATCCAAGGACAAAACAATATTCTCCTTCTTCTTCTTCTAACCAAAACATTTTTTTTGGGTTTTTGGAAATGAAGAAAAAGAAAGAGGCTTTAAAGGTAGTAACTCATACCGAGTTTTGGAAGCAAACTTATTCCAGTAAAAATAGGTTGCTTGCAGTTATTGATACTGAAAAAGGTGAATTTAAGTTATCATTTCTTGAACCTAAAGTTTATTCTCCTAGAGTTGTTGGAGATTATAATATATATTTTTTTATTATCTTTCAATAGTAAACAATCCATCATATAGAGCAGATTGATATGCGTATACAAACTAGTGATATGATCTATTCCTCTCTCACTCGTTCTGCTTCAAATATATCAAAATTGCATAATTCTTTGAATAATACTATTGCAAAACTTAAAATAGAAAATAATTCTTCTGTAGCAAAGGATGTTAGGATCAAATCACTATAAGACCTTATAATTAAATTAGGGTTGGATCCAAAATTTATGGTGCAACTCAAGAGATTGTTAAAAAAAAAAAAATGAAGATATTAAAGCACTTAGAAGAGAATTGAAGTTGGCCGCAACAAAGCATCCCTTACACAATAAATTGGGGAATTAAAGAAGAAGAACAAAATTATATTATCCTATATAATTGAATAGAACTTGTAGATTCAAGAAATGCAAGGAAGGATGGAAGAGTTGTTAAAAGAGAAGACCCAAACTGACAGTGTAGTAATTCCAGCAACAAAAACAGGTTCCACAGAAATTCTATCTTAGGAATTATCTTCTCTTAAACTAAAGGATGTTGAGATTGGTAGAATGAAAGAAAAAATGGATAAAGTTGAGATGAACCAAAATTAATCAAACAATACCTTAGTCGAGGAAATAAAGAAAAATGCAAATTTGCAAAAGCAATTAGAACTGTATTTGAGTGATTCTAACAATATTCAATGTTTATCGCAAGCCAAAGAACAAATTTGGATAGAAATTATGTCATATGTGTCTGATATTTGGTAGTCTATGGGGATTATTTTGAATAGGAGGAGTTGATTGAGACAGTCAAATAATCTATTAATAGCATCAAAATACAATTGGGAAATAAACCTCGATAAGAAAGTCATATAATAAATTCTCTAAAGACAAGGTCTCGAGAATAAACAAGGAATTGAAGATAGAGAAAAATCAATTATTTGGGCTATAAAAGTTCTCATGAAGAAAAATTTGATGCTAAAGAGAAAGGAAAAGTGTGAAAATATTCTGGTGCAAATCAAAAATTTCTATTCTGCAAGAGAGAGGTCTTCCATCATTTAAGAATTTATATGGCCAGATGGTAACAAAAGACCAATATGAAATATTGTTGAAGAGAGAGGGAGGGGAAGAGACAAAGTTTGTTGAAATCAAGGGAGAGATTAGCAGTCATAATCTACTTCAAATGTTAGCTCATGACCTTTTCATTTGCAACGAAATCAAACATTTGTTCATAGTAAAAGCTTCTTATGAGAAGTATATTGATGCAAATGAATCATACAAAGAGATGATGGATCTTATCTACCCAAAAGATGAAGAATGGGAGTAGTTGGTCAAATTTGTTCAATAAATTTGGCTTATCAATGCAACATATTAGCAACATATCACAATTATTAAGCATTTCAAGCAACAAGAACATCGCAGTTTCAAATACATTGAACCTGAATGCAGGAATCAAGCGTAGTTGTAAACATTTTTGGAGCAATTTTCTATTTTTAGTTAAAAACAATGTTGCAAACATCTCGTTAACATCTCAATTTTATCTCGAAATCACAATTTTTTGGCCTAGTTGATGTTTGTTGATTTTTATCGATATTTTGATGGTATCTTGATTTTGCTGATTATTGCTAATTTTTAGGGATATTTTCCCGATTTTTACAATTTTTTGGTTGTATGGACCCTTGATGATGTTCGCAACATTGGTTAAAAGTTGTTTAAACATTATCCAAAGCTTTGGATAAAGAATACTTTGAAAGTAAATCTTTTAAGAGATAGGATATCTTGTAAATCACTCTATATATACCTTATTTTTTAATAAGAAAGGGTTGATACCTCGAGCAAGTCTTTGTGATATTGTTGTAATGCTTTCAACTTGGATATCAACAAAGGATTCTGGTTTTCATTCTTGACAGCGATTGTGTACATGTGAGTTCTTTTTGTAATTTCATAATTTGTTTCTGCATATATTTGAGAATAGTATAGGAAATTGGGAAGGGCTAGATTGAGTATCAACCTCTGTGACGTCCCTCTGCAAAGTTATGTTCACGACTAAGTTATAAATTGAACAATCTATTTAATTTACTGCCCATAAATCTTTAGATTGTTGCTTTTATGTTGTACTTGGATCTATTTGTGTTGACTATAGAGGTTCATTCATACGTCTCTTCTATTATTAGATGATTAAATGTTCAGGGAGAATGTTTAGCCTTCTAAATTCCTCTCAATTCTTCTTTCAATTCCTCTCAATTCCTCACATTTATGTTTTGGCTTAGTTATTTAGTCGAGGACTGTCTACAAAGATACAACATGGGGGATCAAGAAAACAAATTGAGAAGCACAAACATAGGTAACCTCAAATTGAGAAGCAAATGTCGTAACAGTGGATGTTGTAACAACATATGCCATAACAACATTTCAATGTTAAATCTGTTGAAAATCCTGTAACAACTGATGTTGTAACACTCATTACTGTTGAAAATGATGAAACTGTTGTAAAAGATGATGTTATAACATCTGCTACTATTTATATTACAACGAATATTGTAACTGTGGGTGTGTGTTGGGTTTTGTGCATGGGTTTAGCACATGGTTTTGGGCATGATGGTTTTTTGTCCATGGTATTTTGTAGATCTGGTCAAGGGAACTACAATTATGTTCTAATCCATGGTTAATGGATAGGGGTTTATGAATGCTTCGACATGTATATATATGTATTGTAACATTGAAAGGAACATAATGAAAAATCAATTTGGTAGTACCGGTTTTGGGATCCAGGGGAAAATCTTTGTGTATATTTGTTTTATGTTTTATGCTCTCGCTATTGTTTATTTTTTGTTTTAAGATTTTGTTTGTAGATAATTTATGTATAGGGTTAAAACTTACAATAACATCAGATGTTGTAACAACAAATGTTGTAACAATTGAGGGGGTAGAAAGCCATTTCATCTTGCTTGTCAAAGCTTGAAAGTGGGCAGCCAAAGATGTGTTTCTGCCACCCAACGCTACACTAACACTTGGGGGATCAAGAAAACAAATTGAGAAGCACAAATATAGGTAATAGCGGATTAAGAAGCAAATGTTGTAACAACAGATGCCATAAAAGATGTCGTAATAACAATCCATTTCATCTTGCTTGTCAAAGATTGAAAGTGGGCAACCAAAGAGGTGTTTCTTAGTAACTTTGCATTTGTGTTATTCTTCTTCTGAGATCTGTGTAATGAAATTGTTGGTTTTTTTCATTAACATGTTTATCAATTTTGTGTGAATAGTTGAGATACATGTGACTTTTATGTAAGAAACCTTAATGAAGCACTTTGTAGTCTTTGCATCTTATTTTCTTTCATTTCATGCTCTCTGTTGTAGATCAAAAGCATAGGATTTTGTTTAGCCCTATGCTTTAAACCTCAAATTTCTTCATGTTCTTATCTCCATATTACAATGTAAATTTTAAAGGTTATAATCACATATAAGTAGGCCATTTGAATTCATTCGTTAATTTCTCCAAAAACTAGTTCACATTGCATCTATAGGTCTATCGTTACTCGCCCCACTTTTCTGAATGTTTTAGAATTAATAAAGTCTGATAGAGATGGAATAGTGAGCATACTTGTGCTGTAGTATAGAATGTAAGAAGAATTATGTTTTGAAAAATCACTAAGTTGTGTGTTAACCGTACTCCCCTTAGGAATAGAAAAGGAAGTGTCCTATAGAGTTCTAGGTCCTATATTTCAAACCAGACCTTCAAAGTTCGAACAAGTTCCAACATAGGCCTACATCGTAAATGTTCTTATTCTAATAACCATGTTCCTACATATCTGCTTAATTCATTCAATATATATAACACTACAAAACAAATGTTTTAGACCTCGATACATCCTTCATCCTAACATATGGAAAATAATAGCTAAGACAAGTGCTAAGACTCAAGATCATCCCTAGTGCTAGCATTCATCTTCATTTCTTCTCTAGGATTTACGTCACAAGTTATAGGTCTTCCTTTATTGCATTACAAGAGCACTGAGAACTCTCCATGACAATTATATAAATGGAATAATGAGTATAGTGTAGACAAATACATTCTCTTCCCTCTATACAGAGTAGGTGAGGGAGGTCAACATTGGTAAAGTGGACTAATTACACAAGAAATTTAATTTAATCCACAAGATACAATCTCCAAGTGAAGTGCTCTCTCTCCAAGGTATACACGTCAAGAGATCAATCCTCAGGTGGTGCACTCTCTAAGCATGGGTTGTAAGTGTCAAGTGCTCTTCATCACAAGGCTTCTTTATTTCCAAGACAATCATCCCATGCTCCTCTACACATTTATCTTGGGTCCATAATCAATCCCATGTAATGTGATCTCAACCCAAGCATCTATAATCAATCCCATGTAATATGTTTTGTTGTCTACGGGTTATGTATTACATGGTCTTGCATCCCTCCTTTGGCCTACATTTTTTGGCAAGGGACTTGATAAAACCATGATTGAATATTGATTTATAAGGACTTGCTCATAGTGAAAGGTTGGTGATTTATAAGGGTGTTATGACCAATGGGAGCACAAAAGAACTCAAGCTACTCATAAATAAACAACTCAACACAGGAAATGAAAATTGACATATTAGCATAACAATATCCAAGTAAGTTATTGAAAGTCAACTAATGAAACCTTATTATCCATCCAGATAACAAAATGAGACCACTTTTTGTCCTATATCATATTAAATTTCAATTGTGATGGATAATGGCCATATTTTTGCCCCTCTCAAAACATGGGAGATGGACAAGCTAAAGTGATTAATATCCAATCATTTAATTTTGTCTACAGAATTATATATATACTTACAAATTTGCATATCAAGGTTTCTAAACCTATTTGGACACTCTGATGCGTGACATGATATTTGTCAATCCTGGCGTTCGAGGCCTTGTCCTGAAACATACAATAATTCAATTTAATTATGCACCAGTAAATAAAAAATCCATCTAATGAAATTGAAATAATCTTATGACCAAATTTAAATACCTGTATGCTCTCCTTGTCGTACTTCCTTTGTGCATCTGCTCTATCATATGCTTTCACAAGCTCTTTCCATACTTTCATGTTTACATCAATTAACCTTCTTTTGGCCCTTAGATCGAGAGGAATTTGTTTTGTCTCTTTTTTTTTTTGTTGCAACGAAATATATTGCAATTTTGAGTCATTCCTTCACTTGCTTTACTGACCAACATGTCCCAAATTTGGTTTGCATGGCATGGATAATTTCCTTTTGAAGGTGCATGGGTATCTTTGATAATGGAAGATGTATATGTTCTTTGAAGTGTTGAAGGCATGATTCCTTCAACCTACGATTGAACTCTTTCCTGACATTTTTCATTATGATTTCCCCATAAACAACATCATATTCTATCTCGGTTCGTATTTACCAATGCAAGATGCATAATTACCTGTAATAATGGTGGCAGAAATTTGTGTCGTAGGAGTGGGTGGGACATTGGACTTCTTTGTTCCTTGTTCCACATTCTTAGAGGTTATTGTGATTGGTTTTCTCCTAGATCTTTTGCGCGATCCAGGATTTGATGGGGAATCAATCGATTCCCTTTGACAGACCTACTTTGGTTTGTCTATTTTAGTGCCTTTAGTATGTTCTTCCACGTATTTGGCAAGCATGGACACGCCCATACCTTCTAGTTTATTCACTGCTTCTACCCCCAATATAGAAGCAATTTCCTCTTTTAGTTTATCACTGTCATGTCCCTATATCTGTACAATAATTTTTTTTAAATTAAAAATCAAAAAAAAAAAAAAATCCCCAATGTCTTATTTTATAATTTAGAAACTAAAAACTAAAAAATGCAATTCCAACCAGCAATGGAAACATGTGAAAATATATAAATTAAGAATGAAATGCCTCATTATTGCAAGAATTAGATCCCTTTGCTTGTTTCCCTCTGTCACTACTTGACATTTTTTGGCATCCTAGGGCGATTTTTTTTCCTCCACACTTTGGAAAATCCCTTCTCTTTGCTCCCTACATCTTGCTCCCTTCCCTCTAACTGTTTTAAACAATAGTAGTGCAAAATGGATGGACATCAGTTTGATTTATGTCTCTAGTAGGGGATGAATGAGATGCACAAATTGATTTCGTCACTACTAGAGGTCAAATCACACCCACAATTCAATTTTTTTTTTTTTTTTTCATTGAAATCCACAGTAGGGAGGAGAGGTTCGTCAATATCTCTGCCCACCATCAACAAAGATCCAATCAATTAGTTATTTACTTTCGTATCGTCAACGCATTGCTCTAACCGTAGTCTGCTCCAACTCCGCACATAACTTCAAAGTTCCCTCGATTTGCAATTGGTGAGTATTAGAATGGAAATGTGGTGAATGTACTACATTGTTTTGGTTGAATAGTTGGGATACACAATATGGTCATCCATTGTCCGCCCCAATTATAGATTGGTTTTTATTTTATTTTTATTTTTACTTTTATTATTTATTTATTATTTTATTATTATTATTATTATTATGATTTGGTCTAATTACATCGAAAAGTATTTTCTTTGTTGGCTTTGGGTGACCAAACACTATTCACTCTGGCCAATCAAAAGCATTTATTATCGTCGTTCCCTCCACTTAAAAATTAACATTTGGCTCGTGATCATATAGCTTTAGGTTAAGTAAATAGATAGGGCAAGAGACTTCTCGCTACTTTCCTTCCTTAATTTTATCGTAGTTCATGAACCAAACTATAATTTACCATATGAAAGGAAGGCAGTGATGTGTTGTTCAAGTGGTGTAAGAAAAAAAGCCTCGAGGCCCCAAAATGAATCCAAAAGTTTGAAGGGGGACTCTACCATTCAGGGTAGGAAATCCATACAAGCAGAATGCCATTGTCATTGTTCATTCAAGGAGCACCACTTTAAAGCCTTGCACTCCACTCCGGGAACATAGCCATGGATTCATCAAAAGGTTCGTTGATTTGCACTTCCATAAAATGATAAATAATTTACTTCAGTTTAAATTTAGAGATTGGGTTGCTACCATGCAGTGAATGAGTATTAATATATATGTTGAGAAAATTTCTTGGTTTCAGTTTTTTTGTTTGCCCTTATTTTGGATTTACCTCTGTCATTAGACATGCCCAATTGATTTTTGTATTTGGATAGACTAAAAATTGATTCTACCAGGAATTTATAAGATTTACATGGTTCCCACCTTCTAAACAAGGGTCTTCAACAAAAGGTTGATAGGAATTCACCATCTCTTGTAGATAAACATGCCAAAGCAGTTGTTTTATTCAATCCAAATGCCATTGGGACCACTAGAGGATTTGATGCAACCGAAAATTTCACAACATATGATACAGAGGCTTATGTGCCTCGAGAGAAGATATATATGGAAACATTTGAATGGCCAAGAATTTTGTTGCAATTGTCCCAAAAATAAAAGGAGGATGATTTCTTATCATGAAAGGCACAAAGCTTTCCCAGCGACCCAAAAAGCGGCCAAAATATGTTGAGAAGGTTCTACAGGTAGGAAATTCAGTGGTCACATGTTGTCAATTTATTGTCATTATTTTTTTATTTATGTACACAATCATGGAAGGATGGATGGTTTTTATCTGACATGTTTTTTGTTTCGTTACCCTAGAATTGATTTCCTGGAAGTCTCAGATTTGGCAAGGGGATGCTATGAAGTAAGAGAAAAAATGTACTAAGAAGGTTTGTTTTCTCCTTGTTGCTTTATTCTGGCATATTTTTTTTTATAATGATTTTATGAACCATATGTATTTCATCTGTATATTTGGGTCACTTCTAGTGTGGGAATTTCTTGTTTGGCGAGTGTTTTATCAAACTTTTCAGATTATGAAGAGACTCAATTCTTTCCATATTTTTGGTTACATTTCTACTGCAGAAACCAAGGGGTCTGAAGCCAATGGAAAGTTCAGGCGTGGATTCACACTGATGTGGCTAAGCATGGACAAATATCCAATTTCTTCAACTTTGTCCATGTTTGTCATTGTGCAAATTGTTTGTTCATTAATTCAACGGATCCCAGCTAAGTTTTCGTACTCTGTAAAGTTTTAGTAGATTCATTGCAAATTTTTGGGGGAGAGTTTTGTTGGAAATCTGCTCTCCAATTGTGACTAATATCGGATTTACTTTGGCTACCTGTTTCCAATGATATGGTAAGATTTGCTTTGAAAATCTTATATAAATCCTACATCTATAGGTTTGTATGTCATTGCGGCCATTAATGGCCTTCCTGCACAAGTTTTAAAGGTGACCTGTAGGGAATGAGCTATGGCAAAACCATTCAAGATAGTAAGAATGGCTTCTTGTATTTACTTCTCAATTTGTAGAGATTTTGAACAATAAATTCATTCTATCTCAGAATCATTTCATCTTTGTGTTTAGCAACTCGTTGTCGTATAAGCAAGGCAATTCTTTGCAAATATGTTGGGAGATTTGTTGTATGATATTCATTTCACAAGTTAGAAACATAAATTGTATGAAACTATTGTGAGGATCAACTAATTGTTTATCCATTGACACTTTTTTATTACTGACAAAGATTTATTGATGAACAATAAGCCTATGTTTTACCTATTATGGTTTGGTTGTAATTTGTGTATGGTAAGCTTGGAAAAATGAGACTGTGATGCCAACCTTCCGAAGCAATATAAATTTGTATTTTGTCTTAAAATGTACCTTTGGGATTTTTTTTATAGGTACTAAGTGTCATGGACAACTTGGGCCCTTCAATTGCAAAGCAAAACTTTAAGCAAGAAAAGTAGACTAGGTTAAGCAGCATTAGTACCTACTTAACCTACTAGCAGTTTGAGAGTAATCATCTATCCGCCTTGCCAAGGACATCAGGTTCCCTTGCAGTTCCAGAAGGGACTATTGTCCCCCATGGACCTGTCAATTATTTATTGGCTTTTGTTTAAGTTTTGTTCAAAAAATAAAGAGATTTCAACATGGCTTAGGTATACCTTGATTATCTAGTATCTCCCACAATCTTGCCTCCCCTCTTCTACCCTTTGCTGGTATTGTGCATCCATGTAAACATGAGAAAGAGATTAATTATACAATATTTAGAATCCTTTGTTATGTTTCCTTTCAGAAGTGGAGCTATATCATGGAGGGCATGTTAGAGAGTAATAAATATAGAAGTCGAGCAAAGCTGTTTCAACTTATATTATCCCAAGTGACCTTTTGGCTTGAGAATAATTACTATGATTTTAATAGCTAATTAAAGGTTCTTTCTTTGCCTTTGCTTGTTTCAAAATTTAGAAATGTTAATGGTAAAAATTAAGTTAGACCGAGGCATCTGATCAAGGATTTCATAACATGCGCTATATACCTGACTTTCATACCAAAGGGAAAAGGAGGTGTACATACAATATGGAGATTGGGAAGGATTTTATCTATGGAAAATATCCAAATGGATATCAAAGCAGGACCCTAAGAAAACTCAGTTCACCCACCTACATTGAACAATTTAACAATGAGCATGATATAATGGTTGGAAGGTAACATATGCCAACCATACAACATAGGTTCAAACAAAATGAAGGCATACATCGATGTACAATATTCATGGAGTTCAAACTAAAATAAATGTGCCATGTTGAGATACAACTTATGCAGTGGGCACCTTGTGGGAATACCTGAGATTGGGAAAATGCTTCCCCAGTGCAACAAAAAGGTTGCGAGAGAAATTGGAACATTTCTTCAGAACTATCTCTTTGAGGTGCGAAAGAGGAAAATGTATGTTGCTGAGTCATCCAGTCAACTGCAATTTATGGTAATATTACTAATTAAATCATTACCAGATCAGAGATAACTCAAGACCTTCTTATCTAGAATAGATTCCTGCAGTTCCCACAAAATAAACAATTTAGGGGCGAAATTTTTGGCACATACAGTTTAGCTATAAAAGTGTTTACAACAAACCTAAAAGAAAATACTTGATTCATGTATAAAAACCATGGGTATACTTAAATCATGTATACAACTTCCCATTAGCTAATTACAAAGAAAAGAAACGTACTTATAAACTATAAACAAAAAAAAGGAAATCATATTCATGTGCCCTATATTTACTCAAGTGAAACTGAAATATGATTAAGAGATTTACAAAAAAATAAACAATATACTGTGTGGAAAATCGATATCCGACATATATAGTTATTGTTTAAAAATGCTTAGGAATCAAACATACACAACTCATGAAGTTAAAAAATCTAATAAGTAATCAACTTGGACAGTTACTTTGAGGTTTTTTTTCTTCAGAAACACCAAGTGAAAATGATTTGAACTAGTGGCTCAAGGAGAGGTCAATGGTATCAAATGATCTTCAAACTTGAGAGAAAACAGAGTATAGTGATCTACATATTGACCCTGCAACACACATATATTCCAAGTCTAGCTCAAGGAGGATTTTCTGAATCATGACCAGTGAAAGGTTCTCAAAGCCGCAATCACAGAGCACCCTAATAATGTTGGCATTTATAAAGGGCAAGAACATGATAATAGAAATGGGAATATGAATGTTGTTCCTAGACCATCAAAGCAACCTATTGAAGGGAATCAACCCTCCAATGATCCCAAGGAAGGCAGTGATGTGTTGTTCTAGTGGTGTAAGAAAAAGAGGCCTGGAGGCCACAAAACTAAGTCCAAAATTTTGATGGGGGACTCTAGCATTCAGGGTAGGAAATCCATACAAACAGAACTCCATGCTTCGAAATCTAAAAAAAAAAAAATGGGTTCTTGTGCAATCCCATGTAACTGTTCATCCAAGGAGCACCAATTTAAGGCCTTGTACTCCACTCCAGGAACATAGCCATGGATTCATCAAAAGGTTAGTTGATTTTCACTTCCATAAACCAACAACTAATCTTTTTTTAGTTTAAATTTAGAGACTGGGTTGGTACCATGTAGTCAATGAGTATTAATATATATATGTTGAGAAAGTTGCTTGGTTTCAAGTTTTTTGTTTGCTCTTGCTTTCGATTTACCTCTGTCATTAGACATGCCCAATTTATTTCTATATTTGGATAGAATAAAAATCGATTCTACCAGGAATTCCAAAGATTTAAATGGTGCCCACTTTCTAAACAAGGGTCTTCAACAAAAGGTTGATAAGCATTCATCATCTCCTGTAGAGAAACATGCTAAAACAATTGGTTTCTTTAGTCCAAATTCCATTGGGACCACTAGAGTATCTGATGTAGACCAAAATTCCACAAAATTTGATATAGAGGCTTGTGTGCCTCCAAAGAAGATAGATATGTAAACACTTGAATGGCCAAGATTTTGCTGCAATTGTCCTGAAAAGAAAAGGAGGATGATTTTCTTATCATGAAAGGCACAAAGCTTTCCAAGCGACCCAAAAAGCGGTCCAAATATGTTGAGAAGGTTCTACAGGTAAGAAATTTAGTGGACACTTGTTTCCAATTTATTGTCATTATGTTTTGTTTATGTACACAATAATGGAAGGAAGGGCGGTTTGTATCTAACATGTGTTTTGTTCCATTACCCTATAATTGCTTTCTTGGAAGTCTCAAATTTAGTAAGGGGATTTCTCCTTGTTGCTCTATTCTGGCCTTTTTTTATAATGATTTTATGAACCATATGTATTACATCTATAGATTTGGGTCACTTCTAGTGTGGGAATTTATTGTTTCGCAAAATTTTTCTTTGATCGTGTTCAACCTTTTCAGATTACGAAGATACATAATTCATTCCATATTTTTGGTTACATTTCTACTGCAGAAACCAAGGGGTCTGAAGGCAATGGAAAGTTCAGACAACGATTTAGACTGATGTGGCTAGGCATGGAAAAATATCCAAGTTATACCACTTTTACCATGTTTTTCATTGTGCATACTATATGCTCATTAATTCATCGTATCCGAGCTAAGCCTTCATACTCTGTAAAATTAAAGTAGATTAATTGCAAATTTTTGGGGGAGAGTTTTGCTCGAAAGTTACTCTGCAATTGTGATTAATGTCAGATTTACTTTGTCTATCTGTTTCCAATGATATGGTAATATTTGCTTTGAAAATATTGTATAAAGCCTACATCTATAGGTTTGTATGCCATTGAGGCCATCAGTGGCCTTCCTACACAAGTTTTAAAGGTGACCTATAGGGAATGAGTTATGGCACAATGATTCAAGGCAGTGAGAATGGCTTCTTGTATTTACTTCTGGATTTGTAGAGATTTTGAACAATAAATTCATTCTATCTCGGAATCATTTCATATGTGTTTAGCAAATCATTGTCATATAAGCAAGAAAATTCTTTGCAAATATGTTGGGAGATTTGTTGTATGATATTCATTTCACATGTTAAAAACATAAATTGTAGGCAACTATTGTGAGGATCAACTAATTTTTTATCCAATCACACTTTCTTATTACAAATAGAGATTTATTGATGAACAATAAGCTTATGTTTTACCTATTATGGTTTGGTTGTAATTTGTCTATGGTAAGCTTGGAAAAATGAGATTGTGATGCCAACTTTATGAAGCAATATAACTTTGTAGTTTGTAATGAAATGTACCTTTGGGATTTTGTTTTACAGGTCTTTAGTGTCATGGACATCTTGGGCGCTTCAATTGTAAAGCAAAACTTTAAGCACACAAAGTAGACTAGGTTAAGAAACATTAGTACCTACTTAACCTACTAGCAATTTGAGAGTATGCATCCATCCTCCTTGCCAAGGACATCAGGTTCCCTTGCAGTTCCAACACGAACTGTTGCCCCCCATGGACCTACCAATTCTTGATTGGATTTTGTTTAAGTTTTGCTGCAAAAATAAAGACATCTCAACATGGCTTAGGTATCCCTTGATTATCCAGTCTCTCCCATTATGTCCCCTCCCCTATTCTACCCTTTGCTAGTACCGTATATATATGTAAACATGAGAGGGATTAAGTATACAATATTTAGTATCCTTTTTTATGTTTTTTTCTTCAGAATTGGAGCTATTGCATGGAGGGCATGTTAGAGAGTAATCAATATAGAAGTCCAACCAAGTTGTTGCAACTTATATTATCCCAAGTGACCTTCTCGCTTGAGAAGCATTACCATGATTTCAATAGCTAATTAAAGGTTATTTCTCGAAAATGTTGAGTTGTAGCGTTTGCCTTGTGATATCTTACATCTCAATTTTTAACTTATAGGCATCTTTGGAAATGTTAGGTATTATTTATTGTATTTTAACCATAATTTTGAGAGAAACTAAGGCAAAAGCATTTTCAAAGAGTACAGTTTTGTAATAACCTCAAAAGGTTTGCATATTTAACTTTTATAGTTTAATATATGTTTCTTTGCATTTTTTCTGATTAACTATGTTGTGATTTTAATCCATCGCTACTCTACAGAGGTTACCATATCTTTGTTTGGCAGGATGTTGTTTGGAAGTGATATGAGAAAAGTTTCATTGTTTGGTTGTCCAAGTGTTGAAAAGAAGGATATTTTTACTGCAAAACGATTACACTTTTTCTTCAATATCGAGTAGGGCATTGTAAGATGAGTTATGTGGTCTAATTTCTCTGAATTTCCGCTTCAACTTGCTGATTTATATTCCAAATATTGTTTTTTTCAGTACTTTATCACATTGTAATATTATTTGTTTGAGTTATTTATTTTCAGTTACGTGTTTATTAAAGCGCAGTACTTTGTCACATTGAATTCTTATGTTGATTTTGATTCTCCATTTGAATATGCTCATTCTTTCCGCCCTTCTAATATGAAGGACACATGCAGTGTTTTGTTTGCAAAGGCATCTAAAGTAAAGATTAAAGGGTGGAAGATGTTGCTATATTGCTCTGTACAATTAGTTCGAATGTTGAGAAAAATGAGCAATCCATGCCAGACGATATAAACCAATCCGTTATTAATTTACTGAAGGAACTTGTTGATTTTAGTACCGACTCTTTGAATGGCTATGTAGGTCTCTCATTATAAGAGTAATGAGATACAATCCTATTGGGTCAAAAATTCATGTAAATGTGTAATTGCTTTTCATTTTTTATCCTATGCCTTGGTTGACAAATCCTTCGTCGTGGTATAAGAAAAAAACAAATGCAAAAAATCTCACCATGTTAATTTGAGGAAGATATGTTGTGCAAATGTCAATACTGTTTTAGAAATGTATGTTGTAGTTGTGCCTAGTACTTACTGCATAGAAACCGAAAGGGATGTTTTGCCACATTTTAAAGTTGAGAAAGACAAGAATTGTATAAGCATTTCCCATTCTTTGAATGTGAGATAAGAAATAGTGCACTCTCCTTTTAGGACATGTTGTAGTTCACTTGTCTTGTGTTTATCCCACATTTGGGTCAAGACATTGGCCAATGGCCAATGTTCTTTTGTGTTGGTGAAAATATAAATACTTAAGATCTTAGTGTGTTGCTATTGGATCCAGTAACTTTCGACATGGTGATTCTCTTTTGGGATTTTCCACCACATTAGCAAATGTAATTGGACTCAATACACTGGTGAAGGGAGGAGAGCTTGGTGTCAATAATTGTTGCTGTTATACCATTGAGTTGACTATGAAATCTAAGGGATGCACTATGAGATTCTTCTACCCTATTTCTAATTTACTTTTGACATTCCCATGTATTATTTTATCTTCCTAATACATTTTGAAAACATCTAGTGAAAAAAAACTATTACTCATGGTTTTATATATTTGGTTGATAGTGTAATCTAGTGATGCAGTTCTATATTTTGTATTGAAGTTTGTGCACATCCATTATCTCTTTGCATATCTCAAATTTTCACAAGGTTCACTAACAAAAAGTGGAAACTATGCTTTTAGGGTTTTATTCCAACAAATCTGTGTGCATTGATGCAGGTCAAAATCCCATGCCAATAGACCCTTATATAAATGAGACATCCTATGCATGCAAACCTAAACAATATATAATACTATGTGCTAATTGTGCAGTTCCCATTGTTTTTCTATAAAAAAAACTCAGTTTCTCTAGTAAATTAAGGCAGATTATGACTCTTCAACATTGCCCATGTTCACTCTCAACTCATTTACCAAACACGTTGTCATAATAACTCTACTGAGTGAAATCTCTCGCCACCGAGACTAGGGCACACTACCATAACATTTCCCACCAAAACTAAACTCTTTGTAATAACATTTTCAATTGGATGTGGCTAACATAAAAATATTATTTTCACTACTAAATGAATATAACATATGGTTCTTAAGTAAATAAACAACAATAAGAAATTAACCCTAGAATTCTTGTGAATCAATCAATAAGAAAACTTAATTGCTATTGTCATTTCGATACTGACAACACTTTCTCTCATGGTCAATTATCCTAAAATAGAAGTGACTTCACATGCCAACAACAAATGTTGATATAAATAAAAACAACTCTAAAATTTGGGACAATGCCTTTAAAAGTAAAAGTACTCTCATGTTCAAAATGTTATTAAATACAATACAATAGTACACACATTAGCAAATTGACACTCTAAGCTCATATCAACATTTGTAAGTATGCTAAAGCGAGTAAATGTAGGGTGGGGTGGTTACACAACCAATCTCACAACACTCCTGAAAACCATCACTCATTCAATTTGTACACATAAAAGGAATTGCAATCGGAATTGTAACAACAAAGAAAATAATTCACTGCCACACTAAACTGAGGGACCGGTCCAGGACTTAAGTTGTCACACCATCCAAATATTACTACAATTAATCAAATTACACATAGAATTAACTATAACAACAATGGTAACAACAATCAAATAAATAAATATTTATGCAATTATGTATTCCACTCTAACTAACCAGTGATCCCTTCTAAGAAGGAGGCCCCTTCCTCCTCGACAGAGGTTGGTGTACTAAAAAGCACACAAACTACTCAAAGGAAATTATTGAACCAAAAAGTTCATATTTGCATTTATAAAAATATTAGGATTACAGATCTCTGGTGTTTCCCCTTTCCAATCCTATACTCCAATTCTTTGCTCTAGCCCTCGCGGGGAAACAACCTTCTCTTTTAGAGATATTAATTACAATGAGAAGATCATCATGAGAACCTTTCGATTCTAATATGATCTTAAAATAAAATGATATATTAATAATTACACAATGATTTCCATGTAAGGGGTAAAAATATAACATTTTCATTTAATTACAAATAGAGTTACAAAAGATCTCAACCAAATGATCTGGATGCTTCACAAATATCTCAAAGTGATGTGTTGTTTCTTTTGACTTTGACACACTCATGGATCTAGTATGATTAGGAAAGGAAGCAATTGTTTATGTAACAACAAGAGCTCCCAGAACCTTAATTAATCCAAATTGATAAAGGAATTGAAATGTAATCCTGTAAAAACAAGCTTCAATACACCATCCAAACCTTAAACAAACATTAGTTTTATGATTAAAAAAAACCTAAGAAAGTAGTTCTAATGTCAAATTATATGTCTAATTGGACTAAGAAAGATACTAGTGAAAAAGGACATACTTAGGTGAATAAGGGTTGTTACAGTAATAAGAAATGTTCCTATTGGTCAAAAAGGGATAAAATAAATAAGAAAATAAGTAGGAAAAAGATTACAATTCCATGTCCCAACATCTCCCCCTAGCTTAAGCTTCTGCATGTCCTCATGCAATCTCATGTTACTGATGCGTGACATGCTGAGAGTGAAGTTGTGTGAGGTTGTATTTTCCTACCATGTCTTCACCTCTAGCCCTGTATCCTAAAAAATAAGCCAATTATGCCTCCTAAAAATTTTCAGCAATACTCTATGGATGTTGATACCAATAGGCGGGTAACCAAACAAGAGGGAATTTGAATCTAAGTCCTATCCAGCCTACACCACTTCTCCTAATACAATTAACACATTGATGAACTCCTGAAAGTGCTTGCTCAAAATTATGATAACAATAGGGGTCTCCCTTCTTCAATTCTTGTTGGGAAATATCCCATATCAACTTGCTTCCTTCTAAGGCACCAGTTCTCATTTTTTAATATTTATCTCGCATCTCCGTAGAACTGATTCTTGATGGTCCATCAATAGTGTCTTAGTGGCTAGAAACTGCCATATTTTATTTTATTTGTGTGCAACAACTTCAACTGAACCAGGTTCTTCTCTAATAAATAGTTCTACGTGTTCTTTATTAGTAGTTACAGTATCATGGGCAGCTTTCTAGCCTATCTAAATTTTCCTAAAAGAAACAAAAGCCCTGAGTTGTACATCTCCCACATAGGGTGTTAGATTGAATGATTTGTCCCGAAAGAAAGTGATATAATTCATGTACAACTCGCACAACAAATGTTGTTATGAGAAATTAACACTTTGAAATGTTTCTAGGAATTTGTGTTCTCCCTTGTTTTATATGGTCGATTTTCCTTTAGGGTTGTTAATTGGAAGAGATAATTTTTTTCTTACAAATATAAAGGATAAGAAGGAGAAGGAACCCTTCCACTCGATAAGACATTAATGATCTCATAAATGAGATCCTTTTCTTGCTGTAACAATTTAACCTCTCCTTGCATTTCCTTCACCTGTTTAATTGCTTGATTCCTAACCTTATAAATATTCACAAATTCTGCAATTCTTAATTTTTCAGCCCACTCCTTCTTAAGCTTATTGACTATTTCCTTGGGCTGCTTTAGGAAGATGACTTCGTCTTTTGGAAAGAGTGATAATTTCTCCCACTGCTCTAGTACCCTCATAAAATATTCAAATTTAATGTGAGTTGTTTCAGATGATGTTTCAACATCCTCCTTCTGATCTGTTTTCTCCTCCTCCTACTCTATCTCAATTGTGCGTTCTTTTGTAACAACAACATCATCGATAGGTTCTTGTGGTACAACAATCTTTTTAATTTGAGTATGCTCTGTTTCAATTGTTAGTTATTGTTTAGCAACAACATCATAAATATGTTCTTGTGGATTAGCAGATTATTTTTCTTCTTCCTGCTTTGCTTTGATTGTTAGTTCTTGTGTAACAACAATGTCATCAACATGTTCTTGTGGAATAGCAGTTTGAAATTTTTTGTCATGTTCCCCCACTTGTACTCCAACTGAAACAATAACAATTTCCATAATTTATCCTCCTCGGGGATTTGTTGGAAGCCCTTAAAAAGTTTTTTTGAGATAGTAGATGATGCCATCTCTACAACCTCTGCCAACATATCTATTCCAGTTTAATTTTTAAAATGAAGTTGTTCTTTAACTATGAAAATTTCTTTCTTTAACTCCTCATTTTCCTTTCTCAGATTTTAAATTTGAATGAGCGGGTCAATTTTTATCTTACCTGGTGAAGTAACAACCTCTTATTTTTATGTATGATCTTTTGTTACTGGTCCTTTTGTATCCTATTATTTTTATGGTTCTTGTTGAGTCTTTGGTGTAACAGTTGAGATTTCAGATGAAGAGGGGCCTTCCTCTACAAACTTCTCCTGCTTTTCTTTGTCCTGTTACAACTCAAACCCATCAGGCCCAACTGTATAAAAACATTCCCCCTCAACTATAGCATTAGGTTTTTTAGTCTCTTATGGTGTAACAACTACTCGCACCCTTTTCCCAGGGGTTCTTCCACCAATTGTATTTTTCACTTTCATTTTGATTACCTTCATTGATATTCCTAACCTAGTCCCTTTAGGTGTGTTCACTTCCTCTGATCCAGTTTCAGGCAAAGCCAACGTTCCAAAAATTTATTCCTCCAACACTTCGTATACAATCTATCACCCACCTCAGCTTTCCTCTACTGGTACTAAACACCACCACAGGTTCTTCTATCTGCGTCTCCCTTCCTCGTCAAGATGAACTAAGGAATGTTCTAATGGAACTCCACCGCTTGGGTTTCATCGAACAATCATAGGAGGTGCATCATCCCTACTCTTCTTAGAGCCTATAATTGTATTTGACTTGGAAGATGTAGCCATTTCAACAATAGGTGTTGTTTCAACACTAGGTGTTGCTTCAGTACTAGGTGTTGTTTTAGCACTAGGGGCTGCGTCAACACTCTCTTCATGCTCTTTATTCGCACCAAGACAAGGTCTTACTATCAAAGCATACCACAAGCTCCCTTGTCTTTGTAATGAATGCACGCTAAGTAATTTAATGAGTGCATGGTTAGTGACAGTAGTTTCTGGATGTATTTCCCCTTTCACAGCCTCTTCCATGTGTTGTAATGATTTCAATAAATAGTATGGTAAATTAATCAACCGTCCTGTCCTCAAGTGTGCCAACAATTGAAAGTGATAATTGAAAATAATACCAAAACGACTCTCACAGGTATTGAATTGTTGGATGAATAGGGCTACATATTCCCAAGGGTGAGGAAGAGATGTTCTATCAATATCCCTGTGCTTAGGCGTCAATTATTCTCCCTCCTGTAAGAATATGTCCTTAACTTTAGGATTTTCCACTGATCCAGGCTTATGAAAGAACACAAAAAAATGAAGATATAAACATAAACACATAGATGCAGCAGAAATATATCTTCATTTCATTAATATCAAAGAACTGAAAAATGTTTACATACAAAATGGAAATAAACTAGCTCAGGTGATGGTAGTTTTATCTATAAGAAGAGATGTGGGAGCTACATGCCTTTGAAATATGTTACAATGAGGCTCAAGGCCCTTTTATTATTGAAAAACAAATGGAAACTATAAAAAACCAAAACCCTAACCCCAGGAGATGGAACACCAAGAGTTTTTGGGTCCCGTTGGGGTTAGTTGGGTAACCAACTTCCCAAGATCGTAACTTGGTCATATGATCTCAATTTGGTGCATGCGACAACTCGTTAGAAAGGTCTCTTTGAGTACTACAAGATTTGTGGCAGGCCCTTTCTTATGGATATAGGCCTACTGCAGACCTCAAAAAAATACTGTTAAGGGGGTCAAAACAACTCCAGAAGTTCAGGACCTGAAAAAATGCTAAAAATAGTAAATGATGATATAATCAAGGAAACTGAAGAAACCTACTAGAGGTCTAGGCGGAATAGGTGGGTGGCCAACAATATCCACTCGTATCAGTCCTCCCTCCTTAAGAATCAATGGTCCTCATTACATGCATAACCTCCATGAGGTGGGGAAATTTCTATTTAACATGGTCCCTGGTGAGCCACTTGCCTAGGTGAAGGAGTTAGCCTGCTTTGATAGCTTGATATAGATAGCTCCTTTGTTGGAGAGTGTTCTTGATATATGTATCTATGGTACTATCAGTTGTGCCTTGTTAGATACAACTTGGGTTGTGTTATGTTGGTGTCAACTTCTCAAAAACATCGGATGTGTCCAACAATGGGGGAAACTATTGTCGTAACCGGTCAATATGTAATACTGGGTGCAGGCCAAGGAATGATGGAATGAAGAGCTCAAAAACATTGTCCCCCACAACCTTAGTGATGGTGTAAGGCCCATATTAGAGTGGGTGAAGCTTGTAGTGGGCCCCAGCGAGGCGCTCCTAATACAAATGTAACCAAACTTTGTAACCCACCTGGAATTGTGTAGCACCCGATACTGATCATGAAGCTGTTTGTTCTTAGAATTTGCTCTATCCAATATGTCATGTACATGCTACCAGATGTGCTAAATGCACTCAAGGAAGTTGTTTTCCCTGTCAGATTCGGATTAGACATGAGTTAAATATGCCTGAGTAACTGCAAATGTTATGGCAACATCAATGGGACATAATGCCTAGAATCCCAATCCCAATCCCACCTAAAAGGGGTTGTGGCCAGTTGAGTTGTGGAGATATTTGTTGTAGTTGTGTTGGACATAGGTGTTACACGTTATTTTTTCACCATGACATTTGACAGTCAAAATGGATCTATCACCATCCATACTCATGCTTCTTAGTAAGTCAAACATTCATATTCCTTGACCAAGTCCTGAATATTGGGAAAATGACTCTTTAAAACTCTTAAAAATGACTTGCCCACCTTTCTCCATCATTTCGGGCGCATGCACGGATATTACAAAGATTCCCTGTGGAATTTTGAGCTCTATTTTCCACTAAAACCTGTGCACCCTACTTCACGAAAAGTAAAAGATAAAAGTAACATCTTGAAGCATAGTTGGACACATATTCTCCGACTGGAAGTATGTGAGTCAGATCACTTCGAGCTAAATCCCTCCAATCATGGAACTAATTCCCTTGGATAATGGAATCCTAATCCCCTCTTTTGTGGATCTCACCCCTCTTTGGTGCATCTGAAACCTCCTCAGTTTCTCCTGTAAATTGAGCTGAGACTTCAGGGTTAGGAGAGTTCACTTATGGTAATTTTATGTTGGCCATTTTAGAGTGGAAATCTTGTTAAACCAAGGAGCAATATTGGGAGGCATACACGTGGAACCTATACGACATCAAGGCTTGGTTGTAAGTTTTTTATTTTATTCCTGAATAATACATTTGGATACTTTTTCTCATTGTGTTGTTTTCTAGATTCATTAAAGTAATTCCATTCTTAATATCCTTGATCATTAAGTTAAGATGGTAGTTGGATTATCATTATACTGAAGATGATTTTGATTGTTTTCATGTTTGTGGTTGCAGGTTTCTTCTCAACATTGAAGAACTTCTTTAGGACAAAAAGCAAGGTCTTCACCAAACATCTCGTTGAAAGGTAATAGCATCATTTTCTTTTTTCTAGTTCTGATAATCTGAATGATAATAGCTCAGGGAAAGAGATATTCTCATGTGTGTTTGTTTCTAGTTATCTCTTGGGATACTAGGGAGATCGCTCTTGTCCGCAAGAGGGATTTATTCGGGTAACAAATTGGGAAATCCACTGGGGAACGACTTAGTTCTCTTTGGTTTAGCTTTCGTATTTTTCTAGTTTGATTCAGTATGAATGTTATTGGGTTTATGAAATTTTAGATCATCTGAGTTAGAATGGTTTTTTTTTTTTCCTACGCGGTTCTATTTCATAAACATAGCACAGATTTGCGCAGTTTGCAGTTTAACATAGTGTGCATGTGCACTGGTTTTCATTGATTACCTGCGCACCCAAAAGAATGAATTTTCTCTCGGCCAGAGTGTGATGTTTAATTTCTAAAGGTTCAATCTTACTTATATCAACCCTCAAAGTATGTTTGTGAACTCATTTTAATTGCCTTAATGTCTTTTTTGAGAAATTATCCCTTTTGCATTTTTTGGGTAGTGTTTGCTCTAGTTTGCTGAGTTGCTTTGTTTGGAAAGATAGATTGATTGGCCATATCACTGTTTTTCTATCTTTTTCTTCTAGAGCTACCAGGTGTCTTATTTTTTTTGTTTACAGGAACGGTTATAGGATTTCATTAGATACTTGGAAAAAAGCCTCAACACGGATTGCAGATTTTGGAGGTGATTTATGAGCACCTCTCCAACAATAGGATCAATACACAAAAGCTTATGATTCGTCTCTTCTTACATATTGCAATGGATTCTATTTCTGTTATTTTCCCGAGCCTGTGGATGCATACAAATTGCTTCAATAAAATGCAGTAAAACATTGATGGAGGGGGTTAAGGAATTGGTTCCCACGATGCTTCTTTGTCTCTGAGGATAGCCCCAACATTTAACTGGGCTGCCTTGTTTGCTTCAATGTCCACCTCTTTTTTATTTGTTCTTAGCACATGGAAAAATTCCAAATTCAGGGAATTTTCCATTTATTTGACTCTTGTGATCATGCTTGCAAGACGCAAATCAGTTGGGGAAGAATTTGTCACAATTGTTTGATGATAACCTGCGAATAACCAAAAACATTAGCCTCCTTGAAACCCAATTATTTGAGCAGCTTGATCCCTTGGAAGAGAGCCAACGCTTCAGCTTGCATGCTAGAGGAATGGCCCAATCGCCAAGTAAATCTGTGAATAGAATTTCCTTCTGTGTTTATTATGAGCCCTCCCGCACTAGCGATCCATGGATTTCCCTTGGCTGCTCCATCAAAGAAGAAAGAGGGGGTTGTTTGTTTGGAAATCCAGGCCTGAAAGTCTTCTTCATTTTTTCTGATTTGCCATTCTTTGGGAGGATTGGGGATGAGCCTCGATTTTTGGAATCGAAGACTAAGTGCTGCACCCAACTCGATGTCATGCTGACAAAGGGAGGAATCATCCATTCCATCTCTCAGGCATTCATGAAGCTGACTTTTGGCTGTGGTTGCAACAAGTCGGTAATCCTGCTCCTTGTTTCTAAATATCCTTCTATTCCTCTCTAACCAAATCTGCTAATTGATGATTTTAGGAAGAGCAGTCCAAGCTGCTATGATTAATTTGTTTTTTGGGGTTGGGCCTGAGTATCTAGATATCCAACCAGCAAACACTTCCTAAATATTGCAGGGGAGTGTGAAATTAGAGATCTAATCTCCTAAGAGCTCTTGCCATATATGAATAGTGAAATACACTCCAGCATGAGATAAGGGGCGGTTTTTTACTTCTCTTTACACAACATACATCTAGAGGGTCAAAAAAAACCTCTCTTCTGCAACCAATCATCTGTTAATATTTTCCTATGGCTGAGCACCCAACAGAAATGGTCGATTTTCGAGATGGAGGGGAATTTCCAATCCCATTCCAAGGAGCAGGGTCTGGCCACCGTGTAGCCTTCGCGTTGTTGTCCCCATCCACGAGCATCCTTTCGCTGAGCGTGAATGGGAGCTAACCCGTGTAGCAGATTAAAGAACTCTGCGCATTCGTTTTGGAGAGCAGGAGGGATTGGGAGATGCTTCCAGCCAGCCCAGCGATGACCGTTCCAGCATGAAAGATCCCACAGTGAGTTTATGTTTGCCTCCATCATCCACATCCATAGCGGGTGCAAAGAATGAGTTTCGATCAAAGGGGGCCTGCACATAATTCGATCTTCCCACATCTTAATGGATTTCCCATTCCTAGGGATCCAATATGCCTGTGCGTTCACCAAAGGAACAAATTTGATACATAATATGCTGAAGGAGGTTCCGAGATGGGTTTTGGGCTTATCCAAACAGCGAAGGTGCCCTCCTCTGAAGTATTTTTTCCATAATGCTAAGTGTGCCCAACCAGGGTTGGGGGCTATAATTCGCCAGATTAGTTTCGCTCCCATGGCTAAATTTTGAGCGTAGAGGTTTTTAAAGTTCAGGCCTCCCTCCAACAGAGGCTTGGTCACAATTTCCCAGTTGACAAGTGGGATTTTATTGTCATTTTTCTTACCTCCCTTCCAGAAAAACTTCCTGATAAAATCCTCCATCTTCTTGAGGATGCCCACAGGTGCTAAGAGAACAAAGAATTGGAATAGTGGAAGACTGCTGAACACTAATTTGATAAGCACTACTTTGCCTGCAATATTGAGCCAGGAGGAGCCCCAGGCCTGCATTTTAGATTTGAATTTCTCTAGCTGAGGATCCTAGTCTTTACTAAAGGCTCGCTTGAGGAAGATAGGAAGGCCAAGATATTTGAAAGAGGTACAATTTGAGTAGGTTGCAAAGCCTAGGCATCTAGCAATGGAATTTAGGGAAATTGGAGAATTAGTCCAGCAATAAATATGACACTTCCCATTGTTTAAAATGCTACCCGAAACTTCACAGAATTCATCCAACACTTTTTAAAATCTGGAAGCTGAGAGTGGAGTTGCATCCCCCAGCAACATGGTATGGTCGGCAAAGAGGGCATTATTTATGTTGTTTACCCCTCTTGCAATGCTAAGCCCAACTATCTCTTGATCTTGTTGCTTCTTGTCCAGATAAAAGCTGAGGACTGAAGCTTACAACACAAAGAGGAGGTGTGAGATGGGACACCCCTGCCTCAGCCCTCTAGAGGCTTTGAAGAAATCTGCAGGCCTACCATTTACTAGGGGAGCAATCCAGGGCTCCGATATACAAGCCCGGATCCAGTTTATAAAGCTTAGTCCGAACCCCATCTTGTGCAGAACCTCCAGCAAAAAACTATGTCTAACTTGATCAAATGTATTTGCTAGGTCGAGCTTGACCACCATACCTTTTTCTTTTCGAAGCATGCTAGAGTGGATCGCCTCTTGTACCAAGATGAAGTTATCCACGATCAGTCTGCCATGAATGAATCCTCCTTGATTCTCCGGGATGATTTTGGGGAGAATGTTATTCAATCTGTTTGCTATTACTTTGGTTATCACTTTGTATCCAATATTACACAAGGATATCGGGTGGAATCTGTTGAAGGAGTTTGCTCCTTTTTCCTTGGGATAAGGGCGAGGAATGCTGAATTTGTGCAGCCTCCAATTTTCTGGCAATCTTGGGATTTTAGGACCATTTTGAGAAATTCCTTCTCCACAATTTGCCAACAGGTCTGAAGGAATCTGGCTATGAATCCATCTGGTCCTGGGGCTTTGTCGGGGTCCATATCAAAGAGGGCAGCCTTTACTTCATTTTTGTTGACTTTAGCTTCTAAAAAATGGTTCATCCTAACAGTGATCAGTTGGGGAACCATGTCCAGAAGGTTAGAGCTATGTCCCACCTCTATTCCCTCACTGTACAGATTCTTGAAATGGTCTGAAGCTGCCTTTTTGATGTTGTCTATATCCTTGAGAATGTAGTTTTCTTCTTTAACTTCAGATATGGAGTTAGAGCGTTTCCTGGCTTGGGCTTGCTTGTGGAAGAAGGCGGAGTTTCTATCCCCTACTTTGAGCCAAAGACTCCTGGATTTAAGCCTCCAGTATTCTTCCTCGGCCAAACATGCCTTGTGAAATTTCTGCTGGAGCTGAGTCTCTTTGTCCAGGTCATCTTTTGTGATTTCAGTTTCTTCCAGATGAAGATGGTGCAGTTCTAAGGAACTTTGTATTTGTTTTCTTTCAGTTGCAGGATTGGGCAAAGTCTTGGCCCAAATTTTCAGCATCGCTTTTACTCTTTTGAGTTTTTATTCCTAAACAAAAAATGGGGAGCCCTTGATTGGCTCCTTCCAGCAATCCTTAACCTTTTGCATGAAATCTTCCTCTTTAATCCATAGAGGACTGAATCTGAATGGAATAGGACGCAGATCCTTGAGAGCCAACAACTTAAGTCTAATGGGCTTGTGGTCTGAAACACTACTGTGAAGGATGTGCATTCAAGCCTCTAGATCGAGAAGAAGAAAGGAACTTTGAATATGAAATCTATCTAGTATAGCAGCTATATGACCAGGACCGACTCTTTTATTTGTCCAAGTAAACTTACCGAATGAAGGCTTGATGTCTAGAAGGTCCCAGTCCTGCATGAGATCATCCGCCCATTCTCTAGCCATATCCCTTACTATGCATCCTCCTCTTTTTTCTGACGAAAGAAGGGTGAGGTTGAGGTCTCTAGCAATGATGATGTTTTCTAGATTCTCTAGATCTGCCAGCTTTTTTATGGAGTCCCAACAAATCTTCTTCTTCCCGGCATTGCTAGGGACATACACATTGAAAAGGCATATGATCTCTTTGGCATCAAGATGTTGCATATTTGAGAATATCCAGTGGGTGTTCAAAGTCTCAGATATTCTTGAGAACTTGTTGGTGTTCCAGAGGGAACCAAGCCCTCCCGAAGCTCCACGAGTAGAGATAGCTTGCACTCCGCTCTTATTCCAAATTTTTTTGCTTGCTTGGAGGAAAGCTATATCATTCATTTTGGTCTCATGGATGAGGAGGATATCTGAGGCTTCCAATATTGTTAAGCTTTTCATTACTTCTTCCTTGGCTCTAGTGCTCATACCCCTACAGTTCCAGGAGACGATCTTCATCATTTATTTTTGTTATGGTGGGCTCCCTTGGATTCCTGAGTCTGGTGCCTCGTCATCTTTGGATTTCTTGCAAATAGCTTCTCAGGTGTTGGCTAGCTACCTTGAAGCTTATCTTTGTATGTTTCATGCTCTCTTTTTTCCCTGGTAGACTTGCGTCCTCTTGTGGATCTTCTGGGGGAAGAGTGGGAGTCTCCTATTTCTCCTTCTTCTTCTGAGTCCTCAGTTTCATGTACTTCCTCCTCCTCTTCTGAGGGTTTCCCTTTGGAGCTCTCTGCGGCGCTACCACCTTTGGTCGAGACGAAGGGGGAAGCTTTGGCGGGAGAATTTACCTTTGGGATCTCCACCTCTTAATAGGTCAATGTTTCAGATCTTAGGAGCTCGAATTTGTTCTCTCGACCTGCCATGGATGGTTGTTGGAAAGGGGCCTTCTAAGGACCTTTATCGTTTGATGTTGCAGTCTTCTTGTGAGTGGTTTTGGTGCACTTGACTTGATTCCAACCTTCTTCTTTTCCTTTCTCTTCCGCCCCATCAGATGGACAACCTCTGGCAAAATGGTTGTAGACGTGGCATTTCAGGCATTTGAAGTGCAATTGCTCATAGTCAAGATTTTGCACATGAGTCGAGGATCCTACGATGATTTTAATGGCTTCCGAAAGCCCCACCTATAGATCTACCTCCACACAGATTTTGGCACAATCATACTGGTCTTTGTTATTGGCCCGGTCCATAAATTTACCTAGGGTGTTGCCAATGTGTTTCAGCGAATCCCAATTCCAACAATGCACTGGGAGATTAGGGAGTCTCACCCACACTGGGACTACTGAGGGAACATCCATTGTCGGATCGAAATCTGGCATCCATTTATTCAGATACAGTCCCTGAGGGCCCATGAAGTAAGGTCCATTTTGGAAAATCAGGTCCTTATCTTCTTTTGCACTGAACTTGAACATGAAATAACCTCTCCCGAGGAAGTATGAGATTACACTGTTTTTTTATCAAGGGAGCCCAGTTCTTGGCGACCCAGATATCTGTAGATTTAGGGGATGGCCAAAGCCCTATGAACTGGCCTACGAGAGCCTGATCTGCAAGAGATAGAGCAACTTGGATCGACCCATCTTGAGGAAGAGATATCTCAGGGATGTCCTCCAGTCTCTTTACAAATTTTGCAGCTTCTACTTTCTTCTTCTTTGGCAAGGATGCGAGCAGAACGTTGAAAGAATCAGAGGCAGAAGGTGGAGGTGGAGAGATGGGAGGCCCCTGAGGAGAGCCCAACACCTCCATGAAGGCAGGTGTCCTCGAGCTAGGCCCAGCCCAGCCGATGTGCAGCAGGCGAGCCGCGTCCAACAACTCTGTCCGAACTCCTCACGGGGGCGCTCGCGTTGTTGTAGAGCTAGGTCACATTAAACAAAAAAGCTCGGGCCATCGAATGAAATGCTACCAGGTGTCTTATTAGTCCTGTTTGTTTGAGTAATTATTTTTTCTCATTTGCAAAGAAAAACTTCTAGATAAGTGAATTAGGATTTGTCTTGAAAAAGTAGTCTTTCATGAAATTGCTTCTGTTTGTTGAGTGAAAAACTTATTTATTTTTCTTTCATCTGGAAGTAGTCATGAAATTCCACTCATAGGTATCATTAGTCAGATCATTAATTAAGAGCTTTAATTTTTTTTTATTTTTATTTTTTAAATATAATTTTTAGGGTTTTTGTAGTTTTCTTTTATTTTGAAGAATTGAAAGATTGTTTGCAAATAGAATTGTATGTTGGAAATGTTGTCATTGATGGCAAAGTAGATGACAAAGGAGGAGCACTTGAAACATCAGCCAAGGAGCAAGGGAAGCAAAAAGAGAGGTAGCAGAGACAGGAAAAAGATAAGTAAGGAGCAGCATCAGTCAAAGAAGTAGGAGAGGCAGCAGAGAGAGCATAAGAAGAGGTAGCAAGGCAGCAAAAGAAGCAAGGCAGATAAGGAACTAAGGTAGTAGAAAAAGCAGAGATAGTGAATAGAAGCAGAGGCAACGTAATGTACAAAAGAGTTGAACTTGAGAAATGTAGTGCAAAGAAGGTAGCAGATGCAGAGATAGGCAAAGAATAGAGGTATAGAGGTCAAGCAGCAGAAGCAGCTAAGGCAGAGTCAGAAGCAGCAAATATATAGGCAGAGCCGTTATCATGGCAATGGAGGTAGAAAAGACAGAGACAGACAATGGAGGCAGCAAAGAAGCAAACAAAGGAAGTAAAGGAGACAGGCAGAGGCAGAGGAAGCGAATATAATAGAGGCAGAACCGTTATCATAAGCAGAGGCAGAGGCAGAGGCAGAGCCGTTATCACAGCAGTAAAGGCAGAGGCAGAGCGACAGAAGCAGCAGTGGCAGAGACACAGCTATTATTGCAGAGAAACAACTATTATTCTGAGAATCGTTGTTCCCACTTGGTGAATATATATATATATATATATATATATATATATATATATATATATATATATATATATATATATATATATATATATATATATATATATATATATATATATATATAACTAAATTTCGAGAATCGCTACCTCAGCCGGAGGATATATGTATACAATTCTGAGAATATTTACCCAGCCGGGCGTTACACATAACATAAATATAATTCCGGGAGTCATAACCCAAGCAGCAATGTAATGCATAGTTAATATAAATTTCATTCTGGGAATTGTATACTCCAGCGGTAAAGTATTGCGCTTTATATTCAAAGGACCAAACCATATATATATATATATATATATATATATATATATATATATATATATATATATATATATATATATATATATATATATATATATATATGTGTGTGTGTGTGTGTGTGTGTGTGTGTGTGTGTGTGTGTGTGTGTGTGTGTAGCCATATGCAGCGCGAGATCCAAAGAAATGTAGTAATATAAGGTGGGACCCTTCCCAATCGCATCGGAGATTATAAGGGCAACGGAACAGGTTAAAATAAGAGTTGCGATTGCGATTGGAAGTCCGGATCCGATGGGTATATAAACTACAACTCATACATACTGTGAGTTCCTGTGAACAGTGATGATCGCATCGGAGAATATAAGAGTTGCGATTGCGATTGGAAGTCCGGACCCGATGGGTATATAAATCACAACTCATATATAGCTTGAGTTCCAGTTCTAATCGCATCGATAAATCTTATTGAACAGTGGTCAATCACATCGGAAAGAAACAGAGTGTCGGAACATATATTAAAAAACTTGCGATTGCGATTGAAGCCTGGACCCGATGGGTATATAAATCAGAACTCATACATAGCTTGAGTTCCAGTTCTAATCGCATCGAAAAATCTTATTGAACAATTTCAATCGCATCTGAAAGAAACCCGTTGGAACATATATTAAAAAACTTGCGATTGCGATTGAAGCCCGGACCCGATGGGCTTATAAACTATGATTAATAAGTATTTGAGTTCCAATCACATCGGCAAAGAACAGTGAACAGTGATCAATCGCATCGGAGCAAGGCAGCTTGCGATTGCGATCAATCGCAATCATAAATCACTGGAGGAGTAGTATATTGCATCGGAAAGCATGGCAAGTGGGCCCGAAAGGGCATTGGTTATGTATTAAACATGATTCTTCAGTGTCAAAGTGGACATGGCAGTTTTTTTGTTAAAACGTTGTATAACTAGGTCGAGAGTTGAAATTACGTTATATATATATATATATATATATATATAACACGTTGTTGCGATTGTATTAAAAGATGTCGTGTGGTCTGTGAACCCACGGGCCTCGTCTTAAGGTGGAGGGTGATTATTAATATAAAACAATTGTGATGTACGTATGTTCCGCTTGCGGAACGTTCCCACTATGAAGAAAGGGTACTTCCTATAGACGAGCATTTATAGGTTCGTTACGGTCGAGCGGTTTCATATATATATATATATATATATATATATATATATATATATATATATATATATATATATATATATATATATATATATATATATATATATATATATATATATATATATATATAAAGCGCTGATATAAAAATAATAAAAAATGCAGTTCATAAATTCAGGAGTTACGCAGCAGCCGTAAACAGAAAGGCATACAGAGAAGAGAAAAAGATAGACACAGTCAAAGATAAGACAAATGCGCAGAGAGCCAAAAGACTAAATGAGTTGAGCTGGAGTTTTCATTGTAATTAAATGTAATATTTTAATTGATTTATATTGTTGTGATGCATTGGCAAGCCTCCGGAAGAGAACAAATATCCCACTGTAATGTTAAATTTGTACATACAGTTATATTTTCTGAATGAGCGGATAAAAGAGATGAGAAGGCAGAAGGCAAAGAGACATGGCTGTCCATTTCGAATTTCCAGTAGAATACAAACAACCATGAAGCTAGTTTGTATAAAATAGGATAATATCCAAGGGGAGAAGGTTGACGAGAATGGAGTGAGAGAAAAAGAGAGTGTGTAGCAGAATTAAAGAGAGTTGAAGAGAATAAGAAAGCTGCAAGAAGAATGTGAAGATAGAGAATGCAGAGTATGAAGAATTGAGGAGAAAAGACAAGAAGGAGGAGCTGAGTAGAGAAGAAGGAGGGGCTGAGCAGAGATGATGCAGGTCTAATATGAGAATTGATAAACAACAGAGAAGATGGTACATAATAGAGCTGATATCCAAGGTAAATCAGCAAGTGTTTCTCTTTTGAAAGAGTAAGGAAGTTGGAGCTTCCTTATCAAGTTGTAGCTTGATAAATGTCAGTTGTAGCTGACTGAGGTTGGAGCCTCCTGTAGGTTGGTGCCTGCAGAAAATTGATGGGAGTTGGAGCTTCCTTGCAAGTTGTAGCTTGCAAAATTGAGGTAGGAGCCTCCTGTAGGTTGGTGCATACAGAAAATCAGTGGTGAGAGGGAGTTGGAGCTTGCCTTTGCATCACAACAATAATAAGATGTGGTTTTCTTCCTTTATGGGTTTCCACTTATATCTGGTGTCTATGTGCATGATGTTTATGTGGTTTATCTCATATGCTTAATACTTGCTGCTCTCATATTAAATCTACTGTTACATTATATTAATACTTGCTGCTCACATTCTAAGACTACTCACATATTAAGTTGAACATGAAATGAAGATGTAAATAAGTTTTAATGAAAAAGTTATAAAAGTCCATGAATGTGTTAAACTGATTCACACCCCCCCGCCCCCCCCCCCCTCTCAGTTTAACTAAGGGTTCAACATTGTATATTTGGAATCAACGAAAAATTTTCATTACAAGTGTTATTGGTCATGCTTCAAAGTGAAAATTGATTTCTTAATGAAAAAAAGGAATGTTTTGGGATTTTTAGAGAATTTGCATTGTTTTTGAGTTCAAAGAACCTCCTACTTTCCCTTAACTAGGAATTCATTGAAATTAAGAATTTGATGTTCATTATTGAATGCATTTAGAGTATTTTTTTGAGTCGGTCATAAGATCATTAAGTTTCATTTCCATACCCCTCTGCTTAAACAATAACCAAATTAATACAATGCTAATTAAAATATATTTAGATATTTTTACATTTTCTAGGCCTCACTCCACCAATCTAGCTCAGGATTAGTGCTTTGGAATAAGGAATAATTAACTTTCCAAAGCAGTTAAACAAATAAATAGAATCTTGCGGTAGGGAAAAACCCAATTGTTGCAATTTTGCTTTGGAAGCTCTTCTTAAAAGAGTCAAGCACGAGGCCATGTCGAACCCAGTGGAGTAATCGTACCTACTTCATTGGTAAAGAGAGAAGGTGTGCACATATTAAAAATGGTAAACCTCGAATTAACCATTGTCGAGGATCCCGAGATCACTTATTAGTAAATCTAGTATTTACCATGTCGAGGAAGTTTCAAGCGGATTGAGCTTTGATACTCTGCCCTTGTGTGTATATCGGGCTATAGACAGTTCCCCCAGGTTGAACTGTTTTAGTTGGTTACCTTAGTGGCTATAATATTAGGATTTTTCCAAGGTGATGGTGGAGGGAAGGTCCCACTGTACCTGGAACAGAAGTTGACTAGACTCACTTGGGATTTCTGGAGGGTAGTCTTCACTTCAAGATGACATAGTGGAGTTACTTGCACTAGACTATTTCAATAAGAAGGTTGTCAGGGTAATTGTTACAACCATTACATTTATCTTTGCGAAGTTGGATTTAATCACCAACTAGTGACTTTATTATGGAAACATATTGTTTGTGTGTGGTTTTCCTCCTAGATTTTGTAGCGTGTGTTCATTTTTTTGGTTACTTTTAGAGGCCTTAGGTGTGATTTATTGATTTTTTTTGATTTCGTGTATTAAGGTAACTAATTGTGGTTGAATTACCGAGACATTTACATAGAATTCAGGGGAAATCCCCTGAATATACACCCACTCGATTGGAAAATATCAAAATTGAAAGGACTCAATCAACCAGAGCTGGGTCTTCTGAACAAGAAGAATCATCTATCATAATACATCTTGATATCAAATTTAATAGGCCTCAAATATTTGAATCAGAACAAGATCAACTAGAAATTTTTGAAGTGATCACAATAGAATCTGTCAATGGTGAGTTCTCAGATACACAACTTACTGAACCAGAAATATATGAACCTGAGTCTGATTCTACTTCATCTGAGTCGCCTTCGAATCTTATAGCCCCTACTCCTGGTCGTCCTCATTCACTTAGAGTAAAAATTCTCATCACTAAGAATATTCCTCCTTGCCTTATTATCATTAAAGAAATCACTGACGAAGAAGAAGAATATGAAATTCCCTCCCATCAAGCATCTTTAGATTTAAGGCCCAGTGAACCAAATTACCCATTATATTTTCCTTTTACTCCTTTTCTATCAGATTCTTGGTATCTTCAGTTTACCGATTTTTTACATTCTCTTGGTTACGGAAATCCATGTCGTTGAATCCCATTTTACTCTTTACCTAAGTATAATACATCTAACATGGCTTCTCAAAGCATATCTACTGATTCATCCATGTTTTCATATTCTCGAGAATTTTTTTTGTATGGTGGTCCTTATGTTCCTGCTTGGTACCAGTCGCTTTTTGGAACTTTTTCAGGAGCATCTCCTTCCTCTCAAGCTTCTACTATGTCAACTGGATTATTTGAGTCTACTGCCCAACCTTTGACTACGAATCATGTTTATATGTTTTCTGGGAATACCGCTCAAGCTAGCTCATCAGGTGACTATATTTTGCCTGGGGGGAAACAACCTATTTCGGGAGGAAAAACTTTCACTGGAACTTATCCTACGGTTGCATGGAATCCTATTCCCGGTAATTATGAAAGTTATGGTCCAATGCCTCAAACTAGTTATGGTCAACCTTATGCGTCACAACCCTCAATGGGAACTCCTTATCCAGGGATAAAAAATGTATGGAATCCATCATTTACCCAACAAATTTTACAACCTATGCCACAAATTCCTTATAATCAACCTACTCAACCACTTGGACAATTTTTTTACACCCAGGTCCAACAACCTATTGAAGGCACGCTTCAAATTATACCAGAAGCATTTGTGCAAAGTAGTCAACGGGCTGGCCCAATTACTCCTAGTATTGTTGTCCAATCTACTGTGCAAACATCTGTTCAGCAACTAGGTACACCCATCCCAGAATTTTCCCAAGTTTCTATTGCTGTGACCCCTCAAATGTCGACACCAATTATTACACAAGTTATCCCTGATACTTCTATTCATCAAACTAGACCTACGGTCCAGTAAATTCCTCTAACATCTTTGGGATAACCTAGTATAGCAGCTACACAAACAAGTCAACCTCTTCAGGAGCAACCCTTTGTAGGTCAACCTCTTCAAGGTCAATTTTTTCAGGGCTAGCCATTTCAAGGCCAATTCCAATATGGAAAATTGGGACCAAATCCACCTTTCTAGAGTCAAACATACCCTGGTCATACATTTCAAATACCAGCTTAACCCCAATTTGGTATGGCTACTCCTGGATATCCCAAAGGTGTGAAAATTCCAACTACTCAGGCTATTCCAGGTTACCCTGGATACCCTCCTCCAGGTACAATACTTGTCCCTTAGGGTTATCAATTCGCTCAACAAGACCCTAACCGAAGATTACCTTTTATAGCAACTTTAGATTTACTAGACTTATCTCATCTAACAAATGATCCAATCTATATCTTTCGTTTTGGCTGACCATGGTACTAAGTTGCCCATTGAAATTCCAAAATTCAAAGGAAAGTTAGGAGAGGGTGCCTCAAACCATGTTATGACTTACCATCTATGGTGTGTATCCAACTCTTTAATTGATGATTCCATTCGGTTAAGACTTTTTACGAGAACTTTGATCGGTTTAGCCGCAAATTGGTACATTGAGTTACAATGCAACTCTTTCAATAATTTCAATGCCTTAGCAACTGCTTTCCTTGCTCATTTTTAGTTACCAATATGTTAAGATAATGGTACGGAACTTTTGACTTCACTCAAACAAAGTAGATCTACATACATTTGAGATCACATCCATGAATGGCGACATAGACATTGTTTAGTCAAAATTTTCATCCCAGATCAAATTCTGCCTAAATTGTTTATCAAGTCATTAATCCCTAAGATTACTGAAGATGTAGCTAAAGGGGGCGTTGTAACAGAAGAGAAGTTTATCGCTCAAGCCCAATATCTACACAGTTTGGCACTTTGTATGAAAAGATTCTAGATTTACCTCGCCTAGTTCAACTTACTACGACTCGTTCCGAATCTCATGCCGCAAATGGTGTAATCAATATAGTTAACACATCAAAGAGTAAGAAGAAACAATCCAAATCTACTACTCCAATCATAAATTTAACTGATTCACCTAAAGGAGACTCTTCTCTAGAAATTATTGTCGAAATCCATGTCGTAGATTCGTCTACCGCCGAGACTAAGTCATCCGGGTGAAAAAATAGAGGGAAGGGTAAAAATAAACAAAATAATTCTTCAAAAGAAAAGACAGATAAAAGTGAACCGTCTAGCGAAAAGAGGAAACCTCATTATCCTTGTATTATCTGTGATGAGAATAATTACACAAAAGAGTGCCCTCATCGGGCCAATGTATCTAAATTTTTCAAAGATTCACCGACACCTGTTGTTCTTAAGGATCCTTTTCCTTCACAAAACAACAAAATGATTTCCCACAATGAATCCTCTTCCAATTCATCGGCGGATATCCCGATGATGTCCTCCCACGTCATGGTTGCAACGTGATCTCAAGATTATGGATCTAAGAGTCCTGTAACTGGAAACGAAACTGGATCATCCATTCAATCTCCAACGTCAAATCCTCCTATTTTTGAACCATTACACATCAGAAACTTAAGTCCCGATTTAGTAATTAAACCGCCTGCGAAGGATGTACTTCGAAAATCGGCTTTCAATCCACATGCGAGAGCCGCTCAGAACTACAACATTGTTGAAGATATGGCTATATCACCTTCAACAATGTTAGCCCTCGAAGTGCTGTAGTATTGTCCAACCCAAAGGAAGTTACTACTGTCAAATATTGGAGCAATTTATCCTCAAGACTCTAATCTGATCGTCTTTGATCTCGAGAATCTTGTACCTAGACTCCTGCACCAAATAGCTTTTCAAATACCTGTTTTAGTCAAATCCAGGTGAGTTTTTCACACAGTAATTGACGAGGGAGAATCTACATGCAATATGTCTTTGGCTTGTTGGAAAAATCTTGGTTCTCCAACAATCAATTAATCACCCACGATTCTAAAAGCCTTTGATGGAAGAGGTTTTTGTATGTTTGGAATTCCTCAAGACTTACCCATAAAGGTAGAAGGAAAAATAATTACTCTTGAGGTGGAAGTTATTGATGCCCCTCTTCATTACAACCTTCTTTTAGGACGAAGTTGGTCTTATACTATGACAGTTTAAGTTGTTGGGGATGTGTTATATTCTTTCCACGATCAGTCATACACACCTATGGTTTTGTGCATGGGTTTGCACATGGTTTGGGGCATGATGGTTTTCGGCCCCTGGTATTTTGTAGATCCAGTTAAGGGAACTATGGTTATGTTCTAATCCAGGGTTAATGGATTGGGGTTTATGAATGCTTCAACATGTATATATATGTGTTGTAACACTAAAAGGAATATAATGAAAAATCAAGTTGGTAGTCCCAATTTGGGATCCAGGGGAAAAATCCCTATGTATATATGTTTTATGTTTTATGCTCTCGCTATTGTTTATTTTTTGTCTTTAAGAATTTGTTTTCAAATAATTTTTGTAGAGGTTTAAAACAATTTGGTATCAGAGTTGTTTCGGCTTCAAGGGGACACTTTTGCTGCTGAGGGGTTTTTTTCTTAGACCTGTGGTAAGCCCTGTTCAGTGGGAGATCTGCGGGATCGATTCTTGCAGTAAAAGAAGATGGTGAGCAGTGGAAAGATATAGATCAAGAAATTTAATGGTCAGATTTTTTATTTGTGTAAGCTCAAGATGGAGGATCTGCTGGTGGATAAATCTCAATGGATCACGATAGATTCAGGTACTAAACCAACGACAATGTTAGATGAATATTGGGCGAAGTTAAGGAAAAGAGCACAATACGGTTGTGTTTCTCAAATTCGGTATTGTTGAATGTATCTGGGGAAGCTAAGATGAAGAATTTGTGGGTCAAGTTAGGGAATTTGTACCAATCTAATTTTCTGGTGAATATATTGTTCCTATGGAAAAATTTGTATAAGGTGAGGATGAAGGATGGAGACTCTGTGATAGAGCATATGAACGCCTTCAATATTGTGGTTAGTCAGTTGTCATCTATTAATATTAAAATCTCATATGAATATAAGTGAATTAGTATGTTGTGTTCTCTACCAAATTCGTGGTACGGTCTGGTTATTGCAATAGGTAGCATTACAACTACCTTAAATTTCAATGAAATTGTCTCAGCCTTGTTGTCGAAGGAAATGAGACGGAGAAATATGGAGGGCCAGAATGCAGATGCCTTATCTGTATGAGGAAGGTCCCAAAACTGAAACAAAAATAAGTTTTCAAGTGGGATGTCTAAATATAGAAGGAGATCTAAATCTCTAAGAAAGCTTGTAAAGGTGTGCTAGAAATGCGAAAAGGAAGGGCACTTCCAAAAGGACTGCAGATCTAAAGCTCCCGAGAAAGGAAAGGCATCTGATGATGCTCCTTTTGCAGAGGCAAAAACCACCTCATATGAAGGCGGGGATGTGTATTTGTCTTCTTCTTCAAATACACATGTAGATCATGAGGCATTGATTGACTCAGGTGCATCCTTTCACTTCACTCCCCAGAGGGAGTGGTTCTGTGAGTATGAGAAGTATGATGGTGGTGTTGTCTTCTTAGGGGATGATAGGAAGGCCAAATCCTTGGACGTGGAAAATTCAATCTGAAGCTGCAAGGTGGAAGGATTAGAACACTTCTTGGTGTTCTGCATATTCCTGCATTGGCCAAAAATCTAATTCTGTAAGCAAGATGGATGATGCAGGTGTAAAAACAGTGCTCGAGAAATATAACTGAAAACTGGTTCAGGGAGCACTGGTATTAATGCGAGGAGTTCAAATTGGAACTCTGTGCAAGCTTCAGGGTAGCACTGTTATTGATGGGTGCAACATTTTTGTAGTTCCTGAAAGTGGAGTGGAAAGCCTAACGGTCTCTGGAGAAAATACCATGCTATGGCATCAAAGGCTTGGACATATTGGAGAGAAGGGACTTCAGATACTGCATGGTAATGGTATGGTGGAAGGTATGTCTAATTTATCTCTAGATTCGGTTTATTTGAACATTGTGTATATGGGAAGCAGATTGGGTGAGTTTTCCTTCTGGAGCTAAGAAGGCAAACAAGATATTAGAGCTTGTGCACAGGGATGTGTTTGGAACAGTGTAGGTTCCATCACTTGGTAAGTCTGTGTACTATGTTTCATTCATAGATGAATTCTCAAGGAATACATGGATATATTTCTTGAGGAAGAAATCTGAAGTATTTGATAGATTTAAATAATTTAAGGCTTTAGTGGAAAACCAGACAGAGAAGAAGATAAAGGTGTTGAGGATAGATAATGGTGGAGAGTTTTGTAAGAAGTGTGGTATAACATGGCATAAGAATACTCCATACTCACCTCAACAAAATGGAGTTGCAGAAAGAATGAACAAAACGCTGATGGAAAAGGCAAGAAGCATGCTCAGTGGTACCGGGTTAGGACATGAATTATGGTCAGAGGTAGTGGAGACTACATGTTACCTGGTTAACAGATCACCTTCAGCATCATTGGAGGATAAAAATCCGCATGAGGTATGGACTTATAAGAAACTCTCTCTTTCACATATGAGGGTATTTGGATGTGATGCATATGTACATGTTCCAAAGGAGAGAAGGACCAAGTTGGATAATAAATCTGAAAGGTGCACCTTTATTAGGTATAATGATGGCTTAAAAGGTTACAAGCTTTGGAATCCAGAAACAAGGAAGGTTGTGTACAACCAAGATGTGGCATTTAGAGAGGTTAAATATGTTGTTAAACATGAAGTACTACCAAATGAACCTGAGAATATAGAGTTTGAGCTAAAGGAGGATGAATCAGACTCCACAATAGAACAAGATTCAAAAGAGGAAGAGCCACAAACTCCAGCTGTGAGAAGATCAGTTCGGGAAAGAAGGTAGCTAGAAAGGTATAGTCCATCTTCTTTCTGTTCAAATTTTGCTTTAACTATCACTGATGATGATCCCAGAACTGTCAGGGAGGAAATGTATTCAGAGGATGGAAAACTCTAGAAGGAGTCCATGGTTGATGAAATGGCATCCTTGCACAAATATGAGGCATGGAATTTGGTGGAGTTGTCGGCTCAAAGGAAGCCCATCGAGAGAAAATGGGTGTTTAAGAAGAAGATGAATGTAGAAGGCAAGGTGGAGAAATACAGAGCTCGATTGGTAGCAAAAGGTTATTCCCAGGTGTTGAGAATTGATTTTGGTGATATTTTTTCTCCTATTGCCAAGGTTACTTCTATTAGATTACTTTTATCTATTGTTGCTGCATTTGATTTTGAGGTAGAACAAATGGATGTGAAGACAAAATTTCTCCATGGGGATCTAGAAGAGGAGATCTACATGAAGCAACCTGAAGGCTTTATGGTGAAGGGTAAGAAAGAACTTGTAGTTTAAAAAGTTGCAATATGGGTTAGAACAATCACCAAGGATGTGGTATCAGAAATTTGATACCTATATACAGGGACTTGGCTTCACCAAAAGCAAAGAGGATCACTGTATGTATGTTAAATTAATTGGTGACTGTGTTATTTATTTGGTATTGTATGTGGATGATATGTTGCTGATTGGAAATGACAAACAAATTATCCAGGATTTGAAGACCCAATTGTTCTCCAAATTCGACATTAAGGATATTAGTGCTGTAAACTATATTTTGGGCATGGAAATTAAGAGAGATCGGGCAAAGAGGAAGCTCTGGTTAAACTAGAGGAAGTATGTCGAGACAATATTGCAGAGGTTAAATATGTAGGATAGTAAACCGGTGAAGGTTCTTATTCCTATAGGTTCAAAGCTTTCAAAGCTATCTACTAAACAGTGTCCCAATACACAAGAAGAAGAGGAGAATATGTCCCGTGTTCCACATGCAAGTGTAGTGGGTAGCCTAATGCATGCAATGATTTGTACTAGACCAGACATTGCACATGCAGTAGGAGTATTGAGCAGGTTTATGTCAAAACTAGGGAAGGAGCATTGGACATCAGTGAAGCAGGTTTTCAGATATTTTTGTGGCACTAGTGATTATGGTTTGTGCTACCAGGGAAGACCAGGATTGGAGAGAGTTTTTGACATCTGTGGTTTTTTTGATGTAGACTGGGCTAGAGATTTGGACCAAAGAAGATCTACAAGTGGGTATGTGTTTAGCCCATTTGGAGGTGTATTCAATTGGATGAGTAAAAGGAAATATATAGTGGATCTTTCAACTACAGAGGAAGAATACATGGAAGCCACTCATGCAAGAAAGGAAGCAATTTGGTTGCAGATACTGTGTTCAACTATGGGGTTGGTGCAGTGAGATATAACGATAGATTGTGATAGCCAAAGTGCAATTTTCTTGGCTAAGAACCCTGCTTATCATTCAAAGACAAATCACATTGATGTTCAATATCACTTTGTGAGAGATATGGTTGAGGTAAAAAAGGTGGACACCTTGAATAATGTTGCAGATGCATTGACAAAGTCTGTGAGCACTCATAAGTTTTCTTCGTGTAGAGAAACAATGGGTGTTGCAAGGCTGGACCAATGATTAAGCTCTCCTGTGGCCCCCTGCGGAAAGAAAACGACAAGTGGGAGAATGTTGGGTATGTTTTATATTCTTTCCACGATTAGTCGCACTCGCAAGGGGGGGATAGGCCCCTGCGCAGGGTCCGGGGCAGCGCCCCAGGAATTTTTTTTGGACCCTATTTTAGGTGGGTGGACCCGCCTATGGTTTTGTGCATGGGTTTGCACATGGTTTTGGGGCATGATGGTTTTCGACCCCTAGTATTTTGTAGATCCGGTCAAGGGAACTACGATTATGTTCTAATCCAGGGTTAATGGATTGGGGTTTATGAATTCTTTGACATGTATTTATATGTGTTGTAACACTAAAAGGAATATAATGAAAATTCAAGCTGGTAGTCCTGATCTGGGATCCAGGGGAAAAATATCTGTGTATGTCTGTTTTATGTTTTATGCTCTCGCTATTGTTTATTTTATGTCTTTAGGAATTCGTTTGTAGATAATTTCTATACAAGGTTAAAACCTATAGTAGTATCACTAGTCTTTCGGTTAATAATGTTCCCCCATAAAGGGAATATTGTCAAAATTGATTAGTTTTCTTACTCTACCTCTGATCCTGCCTCTATGGATAGTATCCCGTACATTGGAAAGTTGGTTAAATTGTACGAATATGTTGGAGTAGGACGACTTAAAGACTCAACTGTTATGGAAAATTTTTCTATGCCTCCTTCGAACGTTCCTCGTACTATTGCTAATGTCAACATGATTACATCAAGCACAATACCAATCGATGACCCATGGATTTTGCCTTCAGATTTAGAGTTAGGCCTCTATGGAAATCAAATGCCTTTGAGTCCATACGAATTGGCATATATGGCAGCTCAATCGCTTTTCGACCCTTCATCAACCGATACTGATCAAGTGAATGTGATCAGTGACGAATCTTCTCATCTACCAGGTTTAACAATCACACCTTTTTCTTATCCTTTCCAACATGTATTTTCAACTGATGAAGTATTCAGGAAATTTTGTCATTGGATGAATTACATGGGACGATCTTCACCATCGCTCCTATTTTCTACCGAACCTTGATAGATTCAAGAATGAATTTTCAACTATTTTCTCGACTGAATATGTTACTGAACCTCAAAACCCTATGTCAATCCTTCATTCAGATTCTAAAACAAATTTAGGAAACATTTAGGTAAAAATTCCAATTGACATATTAGTCAAACCTGGAATAATTGAAAACATTCAAATAGGTGCTTCATGCTCACTTGATGAAATCAACATTTACAAAGCCCTATTTCAGGAATTTCGCAACATCTTTGCCTGGTCTTATGAAAAAATGCCAGGAATTGATCCAAGCATTGTAGTTCATGAAATTAAGACGTATCCTGATGAAAAACCTATCAGATAGAGATTACGTCTAATACATCCGCGAAAAGCAGCCGCTATTAAGGCTGAGGTTGAAAAACTACTTCATGCAGGTTTTATTTATCCTATTCCATTCACGAATTAGGTATCTAATATTGTTCCAGTGAACAAAAAACAGGGAAAAATTAGAGTATGTGTTGATGACAGGGATGTTAATAAGGCTTGTCCCAAAGACAATTATCCTACCCCATACATTGACCAGATTGTTGATGATTGTGCCGACAAGAAAAAATTTTCATTTATGGATGGATTTTCCGGAGATAATCAAATAAACATACTCCCTCTCGATCAGCGCAAAATTGCGTTTATTTGTCCATGAGGAAATTTTGCATACTGTAAATTACCCTTTGGTTTGAAGAACGCTGGAGCCACTTTTCAAAGGGCCATGTTATACTTATTTCACGATATCAAACATATTGTGAAACCCTAACTGGAAAACTTACCTGCTCACTCTATGCACTGGCAAGATCATCCTACACACTTACACGCCATTTTATGCAGTGTAGGCATTACAATATCCATTTGAATCCACATAAATGTGTCTTTTGTGTACAATCAAGACGATTGTTGGGATTCATCATTTCTAAGGAAGGCATTCATGATGACCCTTTGAAGGTTGAGGTTATGGTTAATTTACTTCCTCCCTCCACACTTCGCCAACTCCAGAGTTTGCAAAGGAAAGCAAACTTTTTACATCAATTTATCCCTAAATATGGAGAGTTAACTGAAGGTTTCACTCAGTTAATAAAATAGGATGTTCCTTTCTTTTGGGATGAGCTCGTTGATAAAGCTTTCGATGCACTTAAACACGCGTTGACCCATGCACCATTGTTGCATCCACCTGATTATCATCGAGATTAATTTTTGTATTTAGCTTCGTCCAATTCCACCATTGGAATGGTTTTAGTTCAAGAGGATGAATCCAGTAATGAACATGTGATTTATTATTTAAGTCAGAACCTTACACCGACCGAGACAATGTATACACATGTGGAGAAATTGGCATTGGCAGTTGTGCAAGTTGTCCAAAGATTTTGTCGCTACATAGTGTTACACAAAACAATCGTGATATCTGAATGCAACCCTATGATGTACATTTTGGCTAAACAACTGATAGGGGGGAATAATCGAAGTGGATAGTCATCCTACAAGAGTTTGATTTGGAATTTTAAAAGTCTAAATCAAATAAATCATTGGTGTTTGTTGAAATCTTATGTGACTTTCCCTACACTGAATCTGAAACCGTGGTAGATCATCATATTCCTTATGAATCTCTGTTTCTGATCAGTACATTGGATCCTTGGTATGGAGATATCATTATATATCTTTAAACACAAACTTTTCGGCCTAAACTTTCACGATCTGATCGACGTAGGATTCGGTACCAGTCTCAGCAATATAACATTGTTGGCGACACTCTTTACCGTCGTGATGCTGATTATGTATTTTGAAGTTGTTTAATTCATGAGGAAGTCGAGAAGGTTTTAAATGACTGCCACTCTGGAGCATGTGGTGGTCATATGTCTGGGTTCACTACTGCCCAAAATATATTATGCGCTGGCTATTTCTGGTCTTCACTCTTCAAAGATTGTATCATTACGGTTAGAAAATGTCACAATTGTCAAATTTTTGATCGAAATATGCGCGCCCCTCCCGCTGCTCTTCACCCAATCATAGTTGTTGGTCCATTTGCAAAATGGGGCGTCGATTTCATTACATGTAACCCTCACTCAGCCAGGGGGCATGGGTATGTTATTCTCGCTGTAGATTATTTTACCAAATGGGTCAAGGCGATGCCTACATTCAAGGCTGCTGGCGAAACTGAAAATATTTTCATATTCAATCATGTAATTTCTAGGTTAAGTGTCCCTCAAGCCATCATTACGGACCATAGTAGACACTTTTGAAACATTATGATGATTCAAATATCTACTCATCTCGGCCTACACCATGATAATTCTACTCCTTATTATCCACATGCCAATGGGCAGGTCGAAGTTGTAAAAAAAGTTTTAACCAATATGATTAAACAGATTGTAGGAATTCATAAATCGAATTGGCATACCTTGCTTTTCTCAGCATTGTGCACATACCGTACCTCAGCAAAAACATCTACATGGTTTACTCCTTTTCAACTCGTTTACGGTTTGGAAGTTGTTTTACCCATTGAATGTGAGATTCTGTCACAAAAACTAGCCATCGAGTTAATACCAGCTATCTCTGAAGAGGAAAAGCACTTCTTATACTTAACACATTTAGATGAGACTTGTTGCACCGGTTCTTTAGTTGATGAGGCTCAAAAAAAACATGTTAAGGCGCAATATGATCAAAGCGTTAACCCTCGCGTATATTCAGAAGGTGATCTAGTCTTAGTATATGATCAAGGTCACAATAAGATAGGCGATGGTAAGTTTGAACCGATGTGGCATGGCTCTTGCATTGTTAAGCATGTGGTTGCAAGAGGGGCCTACGAATTATTTGATTATGATGGTGTCTCTTTGGATCAATCCATATATGGTCTTTATCTAAAGAGATATTAGGTGTGATTTATTTCGTGGAGATCTTCATTGTACATTAGTTACATTTTTATGAATTTGTGTCTTCGATTAGTTATTTTGCTTTGCGAGTTTCTACTACTTTTTCTGCTTATCTTGATTACTCTCGATATTGCAGATGTCAATGTTCCCTCAGACTTACAGTGGTTTCATTGATGGTGCCTATCATAGTACAAAAAATTTGTCTTCCACTGCCTGGGTCATCTATTTACCCATTGATGAGTTAGTTTCTATTCACAAAATTTTCCTTGGTCAAACAATAAACAACATAGCAGAGTACAGTGTAGTCATTGAGATATTATCTGATTCCATTACATTTAGCATTCAACGTTTGATTGTTAGGTTAGATTCACAACTCATTGTATTACATTTAAATGATGTTTATGCAATTAGAAATCTATCGTTATTAAGAATGTTTTTAAGGGTCCATCTATTGGAAAGACAGTTTGATTACAGTGAAGATCAACACATTTCAAGAAATTTAAACATGTTAGCTGATGCATTGGATAACTGAGTTTTAAATACACATTTGCAAAATTGAACGTAATTAAAAATAATATTCAATCCATATTGAACAAGATACTCAGAGAATGAAAAGTAGTAATCATCATTAGGTCAAATTAGTAATTTATGATCATAGTTTGTCAAAAAAATATACATCATCTGTGATCATAGGTCTCAAACGCCTTATGATCTAAATATATTGGTACAAAAACAAAAATGTATTCTAAAACGACCATCAACTATCCATGATGATGATCATAATAGCAGACTATAACACATGCCACTCAGCGCATGTATCGTCTGAATGGACCAGGAACACCTGTCACATGCCTTTGATATCGAGAGACAAACCATTTCTCCCAGTCTCTAGGATGTCTATAGCCAGCCTCTACAGATTTTGTTCCAATTCTATTAAGACCTCAACTGCATCATTCTGCAGTGGCACTGTTGCTATGGGATGTGCTCCTCTTCTGTTAAACCGATGAAGCATTGTTGGTCGTGTTGGGCCAACATTTGAGTTAAATTTTGGTTATCAGTATTGGATGAAAAAAATAAAATAAAAATCTATAAAACATAAAAACTCAGAATGAGACTTTTTACTTGAGTCATCCCGCTGTGCTCTTGGTAGGAGTGTCGTATCAGGGTCACCTCTATAATCCATCCCTGCATAGGAGAAGTCCTCGATCATAAAAATCTGGCTTCTTAGCCATACGAAAAACTGAGGCATGTATCAAACAATAGGACCTCCATCACCCTCATGGCGAGCCATCAACGAAACCCATCGCAATATGCGAGGATCTCTCGGTCCCATAGGATCCACTAACTGTTGTCGCAGTATGAGGAGTCAAATTCTCTCTAGAGAAAATGATACTAGAATGGCACCGTAGCCAAAATTATTCAACTTGCCATTCTTGGCTTGAGTAAGTTGTCATTTCATGTTGAAAACCACTCATCCACACTAATTGAATATCGTTCCCTCAAAACATTCAACATATGTCTGCATTTGTGCTTTGGTGGCCACATGGGGTGCCACACTACCACACAATCTCGTAAATGTGAAAGCAATGATATTTAGATCAAGTTGCTCGATAGTTCTAATATAGATCCGACCATCATTTAGTTGTGAGTCCTCAATGCAATATTGCACCATGTAGGAAGCGATAGACATCCCTCTTGGTCGTGATCCAAATAGAGAAATTTCACGTCCCCTACGGGGAAAACTGGTGAGAAAATAAATATCCTCTCATCAATGATGAGCTGATGATCTCCAACGATAAAATATTGCTCCTGGATATCATAGGCGTTTAGCAGCCAAGTCATTAGCTCTACTTGAGATTTCATTCCTTGAATGGACCAAAATTTGTAAAGTCTATAGTTCTTCAAAGCTCGTAGAATTGTCAAGCTATCAATTTCCTCATTATCATGTGTTTCATGCTCACATTCCCCCCACTTGAGCATGATTGTTTCAATTTTCCTGCAAACGATCATTAAAGAGCATTAGAATCTTTTTGGAGAAACTTAGAGAATTTTTATGGTAGAAAAATCATGTTTGAAAAACCTCACGGTGCCTCCGCTAATTTTCTTTACACACAATGTGTTTTTGCGCACTTTTTGTACAGAAAAACCGCACAACCACGATAATTTTCTATGTTGAAAATTATCACGGTGCACGAGACCGATGAGGAAAACCCACGCACCCCCACGGGTGATTGCTAAAAAACATATTCTCACCTAAAAAAAATCCTAAATCCTAAAACGAAAAAATAAACAGATGAAATACAAGACAATGGAGTAATTGATTACTTGGAGAAGATGATTCGTAAACTGGTCCACCGATTCGCCCGATATCAGCCTCAAAAGTTCTATGGTAAAAAACCTTTTTTACTGCTCTAGAAATAAAATGGTGAAAATGACTTGTTCTTTTCAACTTTTATAAGATTTTATGAATAAAATAATATTATTTTATTCTTTTTACCTTTAGAAGTTCAAATTGTCAAAATTTTTACCATAATTGAGAACATATTCTTGTAATTTTTTGAGTTTTCTATGCAGAGAACAAGTTGTGTTTAAAAACAAATAATTTTGATGACAAAGTAAACTTTTATCACTTTTTGGGACTCTCGAAAAACATGAAAAAGCAAAACCATGGAGTTCTCTTTTAAGCCATTTTCAGACTCTCTAAACATGAAAAGATTGTCAAGCACTTGACTATTCGAACTCGTTAAAAGAAATGAGCATATGTCTATTTAGAATAAGTTTACCCCTTTTCCGGAATGAACTAGAATAATTACGAAAAACATATATGTTGACTAAGCATGGTCAATAGTGTTCTCTCCTACATCATTTTATCCTTTTTCAGGTTCGAGAGACTAAATTTACGAAAAATAACACTATGGAGTTTACTTATGTTTTTCTCCTGACTCTCTAATGTTGAAAAACACCGAGTTAATCCTATGCTGGACTCGTTAAAATTGAATAGTAGAAGACCCGTCGATCATAATGAGACCGAACCACTCCTGCCTAGGGTTCATTAAAAATACTTCGGAGTAATCATCCAAAGGATGAGCTTATATAACAAGCAAATGTTATCCTCCTCAAGCTTTACAAAAATAAAGAGGTACTTTTTAGTAATGGTGGGGGAAAACTTGAGAAAAAGAATCCATCATTTTATATTTGTTTTAAAAGAAACATGTCGCTCTTGAACACGGAATTTTATCACACTTGTGTCTCGGTTGGGTAATCCTTTTGTCTTATAGTTAATCGAACCTCATTGAAAGTATTCAACTGGTTTTGCGTATTATCTATAAGTCAAATGTTGCCAAGTCATTTACAGTGTCGTTACATGTTCAAGAGAAAGTTCAACCTTAATTCAGTTTTCATTGCAAATATTTGTCTCCATTCGTGTTGACCATCCCTGAGTTAATCCTTGCAAAATATTTCTTCGAACTTGACATAATGATTTTCGTGTCGTAGGCCCTCCTGCGATAGATCGCTTCCGATCGACTTCAGTTCATTATCTGGGAAGTTGATCTAGAAATCTGATCAGTACCTTGAAATCTACAAGCCTTAATGGCAGGTTTCTCACCTTCAACGACAAGTTTTCATCATTGGCCTTCGATCGAACGACTCTATGAGTGTTCGACTGCAGATCATTCATTCACATTTCATAGATTGTACTGAAGTACTTTGAGAGACATTCTCATTATTGGTGGTTTCTCTCACACTTGTTAACGGTTTTTCATTATTTACCGGTAATCAAGTGGTTTCTACCATGTTCGACTTCGACACATTCAATTGCATGGTTAGATTTGTACTAGTTTGAAAGACAAAGATTGGTGGGTATGTGTTATATTCTTTCTATGATAGTCGCACGCACGGGTTGGTCACAGGGGGGAGGATAGCCTCCCCTGTACGTTGTGTTGGGTGCAGCGCCCTGGGAAAAAAAAATTGGACCCTATTTTTTGATGGGTGGACCCACCCATGGTTTTGTGCATGGGTTTGCACATGGTTTTGGGGCATGATGGTTTTCGGCCCTGGTATTTTGTAGATCTGATCAAAGGAACTACGGTTATGTTCTAATCTAGGGTTAACGGATTAGGGTTTATGAATGGTTCAACATGTATATATATGTGTTGTAACACTAAAAGGAATATAATGAATTTCAAGCTGGTAGTCCTGATTTGGGATCCAGGGGAAAATCTCTGTGTATATCTGTTTTTGTTTTATTCTCTCGCTATAGTTTGTTTTCTGTTTTTTAAGATTCGTTTGCAGATAATTCCTGTACAGGGTTAAAACCTACAAAGATCAATACCATAGATCTAGTTTCATCTATCTAGGCTGCGAGGAATTATGTATTCATATTTTAGTAGAACAATTCATGACAGATGGCTGCGTCCATATTGTGTCTACTATTGATGTAATTTTAGGTCATTTATGTACCAGCACATAGAGTTAGTTTTGCTCTGAGTACGGGAATGATTACCTCAGTGATGATTATATATTTGCACTGAATTTTTGTTAGAGGTTTTCGACCGATGTCTCCGATCCAATCCATGGTATGATAAAGCACTTTACTCTTTTGAAATATTTTCTCAGATTTCGCATTTTATGGGGCTATCTGTTACACGTCATTTTGTCACCATGACATTTGACGGTCAAAATGGATTTATCACCATACATACTCAAGCTTCGTGGTAAGTCAGGCATTCATGTTCCTTTACCAAGTCCCAAATTTTGGGAAAATGACTCTTTAAAACTGTTAAAAATGACTTGCACACCTTTCGCCGTCATTTCCAACGCATGCACGGATATTACAAAGATTCCTTGTAGAATTTTGCTCTATGTTTTCCACTAAAACCTTCGCACCTTATTTTACGAAAAGTAAAAGATAAAAGTAACATCTAGAAGCATACTTGGATGCATATTCTCCGACTAGAAGACTCTGAGTGAGATCAGTTCGAGCCAAATCCCTCCAATCATGGAACTAATTCCCTTGGATCATGGAATCCTAATCCCCCCATTTGTGGATCTCACCCCTCTTTGGTGGATCCGAAACCTCCTCAGTTTCTCCTATAAATTGAGCCAAGACTGCAGGGTTAGGAGAGTTCATTTATGGTAATCTTATGCTGGTCATTTTAGAGTGGAAAGCTTGTGAAACCAAGGAGGAAGATTGGGAGGCATACGGGAGGAACCTATACGACATCAAGGCTTTATTGTAAGATTTTTCTTTTATTCCTGAATAATACATTTGGATACTTTTTTCATCGTGTTGTTTTCTAGATTCATTAAATAAATTACATTTCTTAATCTCGTTAATCATTAAGTTAAGCTAGTAGTTGGATTATCATTATACTGCAAATGCTTTTGATTCTTTGCATGTTTGTGGTTGTAGGTTTCTTCTCAGAATTGAAGAAATTCTTTGGGACAAAAGGAAAGGTATTCACCAAACATCTCGTTGAAAGGTAAGAGCATCATCCTCTCTTTTCTAGTTTTAATAATATGAAGGCTAATAGCTTAGGGAAAGAGATATTGTTATGTCTGTTTGTTTCTATTATCTGTTGGAATACTAGGGATATCACTCTTATCCGCAAGAGGGATTTATCCTGGTAATAATAGTTGAAGCTCTCATCCCATTTGTGTGGGTGATTCGAGTTGTACATTACTAGGATGTGAACGGTCATCCAGTTGATGACCTCTGTTTGGCCATCAGTTTAGGGGTGGAAGGCCATGGACTTAGTGAACTTGTTATCCAATAATGACTAGAGGCTTGACCATAACGAAATTAGTAACCTTGTACCGGTATGAGATAATGGACTATGGGATCCCAAAGTGTACCCATACTCATTCAAAGAAGAGTTTGGGAGTGGCTTTTGCTGTGATACTATTCGTATAGGCCACTAGAATGGCTATCTTAAAGAATTTGTCGATGACTACAAAAACACAATCGTTGCAATGCTTGGTAGAAGGAAGTCCCAACATGTAATCCATGGAGATGGATTTCCAGGTTCTGTTAAGAGTAGGAAGAGGAGTATATAGGCCTTTCTACTTTATTATAGGTTTGGAAATGACGCAGGAAGTGTAGGATCTGATGTACTTCCCAACATCTTGTCGAAGGTTCGACCAATAAAAATACTTTTGCAACACTGCCACTGTCTTCTCTACCCCAAAATATCTAGTGATCTGACTGTAGTATGCTCCCAAATCATCTTACCACGCTCTCTTAAAGGAACACAAAGGTGTCCAAGGTGGCATAACAATGTGTGTTGGAGGTGAAATTCTGGAAATTTCTTACCTTCCAGGAGAATTTGGTATGTGGTGTTGAATTATGTATCACTCTTGTAAAGATGTGACCATCTCAAAGTATCGTGTCCACAAGAGTCAAGCACAGTGGTTAGCGCAATAATCGACGGTCGGCTAAGGAAATGTGTAACATTATTGGTTTTTCCCTTCTTGTACTTAATGTTCAAATGGAATTTTTGCAGATATGTGGTCCATTTTTTCATGGTGATGGTTCTACAACTTTCCTTGTGTTTGTATGAACTGTAAAGGTCGGTGGTCTATGTGGATGACCATTTCCTTCCCCATGATGCAATGCTTCCATTATAAGAAATTCCGCACAATGGAATCCATCTCCTTGTTATAGGTGGGATACTTCCAAACTGTATATGAAAGTGTCTCACTTTGATATGCCACCGAATGCCCCTACCAGGTAAGGACTGCACCAATGGCATAGTCAGAGGCATCCGTATCAATCTCAAATTGTTGTTGCATGTCTGGTAATGTGAGCACTGGTGCAGAGTAGAGGCGATGCTTCAACTCGGCAAATGCCTTATGTTGGGATTCAAAGCAAAATAACTTTGCTTTCGCTTCGCCCTTGGTGACTTGACTCAAAGGCCAAGAGATATGAGAGAATCCCAATATGAACCTGCGATAGAAATTGACAAGACCGAGAAAGATGCGGAGCTCTATTGGAGTGGTTGGGGCTGGCCAATCTCGAATAAATTGTATCTTTGCTCAGTCCACATACACACCCCGCTCATCAATGATGTATCCCATATATTGAACCTGGGTCATCCGTGTTAGCCCATATATGTCAGTGATCAAATAACTCTTTAATTTGTTTTCCACAAAGTCATAGGTCAATTTTTTTTTATTTTTATTTTTCAAACTAGTTCTCAGAAAAAATAATTTCGGTCACTGAAAATGTCTAAATGATGTATGCTACTCCTTCATTTCATTGATCGCCACCATCATTGTCAAGGTCTTCGCCATCACTAGTTTCAAGATAACCATCTCCATCATCATGATTGAAGAGGTCATGTCATCCATAAATCATATAGGGTTTGAAGTCATTCACCACACCTTCATTTAGGTCAGAGTCCAGGTCTCATTTGTTTCACCACCATAAGAGTCAATTATGTCATAAAATAAAGCGAACAAAATCTCATTTTCACCATACAAGTCATTTGCATAGGGAATTAGAAAAGATAGGGAAATAATTAAATAGCTCCTCTCTTCTCACCATAATACTCCACAACTGCCATGGGTTGAATAAAAATAAGAAAATTTGTGCCAACATTACCTGTGCTACGCTTCTAAGTGTGCTGCGCGAGAGCTACGCTTTTGGTGTTTGAGCTCCGAATCAGTTGTCCAAGTTTCAAAACCACTACACAAAGGTTCATGCACTTCCTAAACAGTAATTGGACACCCTCCATACCCCTCTCAAGTCAAAATTCATCAGCAAATGAGTGGTTTCCTTCATTAGGTTACCTCCACTACGTGTTGCGCAGGTGCTGCGCTTTTGGTGTTTTTCATCTTTTGTTTGTTTCAGCTGATAAAAACCTAATATAACCATATACAACCTTCATATAACCTTCATACACCATACCATAAACATCTCCTATCACTCACAACCCTCTTTTCCATCAATTTCATTAAAAACCTATTTTTCACTACATTTTGGCAAAAAAACTAGTGAAACCCCGTGTTTTGATCTTTTGGGCACCTTTCACATGCCCATTCCCCAAAATTCCACTTTCATCCTGTAGGGATCTCATCACCCTACCTCCCTAAATATTTAGGTATTTTTCCCTAACTTCCTTCCACTTCATTTATGTCCATAAAGCCACTCTACCACTATCCCCTGTTTTCCTAATTTTCCACCTTCCCCTTCCACTACATCAAGCTAGGGCTTTCCATGTTGAAAAAAATCATGGACGGTGAGAATAAGGTCAATAAGGGAGGTCATAATTCCAGGTTTAATCTAAATAAGACCCATGGCATCGTTTTTAGAGCTTCGTGATGAAGCCAGAGTTTACGTTGCACATAGGGACAATTTGGCTTCAAAATCAGTTTCCGAAGTAATGGAGATGAATTTTACAAAAGTGAAAGAGGTTTTTGTCAATAATAGGCCAAAGAACAAAAAAATACTTAGTTTTATGCACATGTATTATGTTTTTAGATGAATTCTCAAAATAAAGTTGCTCTAGGTCATTTCTGCACTTTTGGAAAAGTTGTCTTCAAATCAATTTTTCAAGCATTTGGAATAGGGGTTTGCAGTGCTTGATGACTCCATTATGTAGTAGACATCCTAATATTTATAACCATACCACGTGAATCCAAAAAATCGTCTCGGAAGGCCTCAAAAATCCCTCTCAAAGTAGGTGCTACACTTCTGCTTAGAGTGCGCTATGTTTTTGCAAAATTTGAGAGATCAACTTCAAATTTGGATTTTGAGAAAATGGGAAAGTATTTTGGAAAAATGGAGGGGGTTTTTGTTAATAAAATTCTAAATAACAAAAACCTCTCCCAGTTTTGAAAAATACGTTATTTTTAGAGAGATACTGATCCATATTTAAGGTCTATTTTTGCAGTTTTTTGGCAATCCCCTTGTTACTCTTCTATGCCTCCCTTGTTATGCTTCTATAGATGCTTGTTACGCTTTTGGAGGAGAGGTATATTTTGGTTGTGGGCCTGGAAAAAATTCCAAACAAGCTTGAAACTTGTCTTCATTACCTTGTGAAGCCTTCATTAAAGGTAAGTCATCACTCTTATACTCTCTTGTGGTCAAATTTTGAGTGTTTAACACATTTTCATGCTCATTTTGTTTTCTTCATACTACCACTTATCCATGGTATAAAAAAATTTCATGTGACAAGCCCTAACCCACCCCACCTACCTAAACCCTACCACTTATCCATGGTATAAAAAAATTTCATGTAACAAACCCTAACCCACCCCACCTACCTAAACCCTAACTCACACATCTCATATACATTATCCCCACATTTTCTATCATCCAAACCATCCCTAACATGTTAAATTCACCCAAACACTAGATTCTAGCTATTTCATAGTGAAAAATTTGGAAATTTCCTGTGTTTGCTAGATTTCACCACCCTCCACACATACATTTCTCCTCATTCCACTTATAGTATGGAGCTAAGATGCCACCTTATGCACTGATTTTTTTCCATAATTTTTGCTCAGCTCCATGACCCTCATTCCACCTTCTAAACTTACATCACCTCTACACTAGCTATTTTCACAGTGTGAAATTGGAAATTCCCTGTATTTTCATCATTTTTCTACCTTACTCACACTCATTTTCCCTCATTCCACTCACAACTTGTAGCTAACATACAACCCAATCCACTGAATTTTTTCTAGAATTTCTCTCAGCTTCATGATCCTTCATCTCATCCTCTAAACTCACACTTTCCTACACTTTGTTTTTCCAGATTCCCATACATATACTCATTCCATCAACAGTCTAGGGTTTTCATCATTTCAGTGACAAAAAAAATTGAAAGTAACAAGAAGAGCTTTAGGATAGGGCGGCACCTCAGGCTAGAACCCTTCACAATGCATGAACTCAATGCCTCACCATTGGCCAGAAGATGCTTTGAGAGGGCTCAGTGTTTGAGATTTTGTGAAAGGCTCATGGAAGAGGGGTATTATCTTAAATTGACCAGCCTATTTGGTACATGATTCAGCATGGGAAAGGTCACTATTGCAGGTATGGAGATAAGCCTATCATCAGACCTAATTTCTTCAGCAACAAGTATCCCTTCTCATCGAGAGCAGTGGTTCAAGGGCATGGACTTAGACATTGAAGAATATAAACAATTTTTCAAACCTCGTGCTAGAAAGGAACCACATGTGAAGTCCTTAGCTATTTATCCCATCACTTACAGGTTCCGTAGAACCAATTTTGAGAAGTTTTGATCAATTTTGGTATTTTTTGTGATTTTTGCACAATTATGGAAATTCCTCATTGTAGAAGGGTAACGAACTTTTGTTACTCTTATTTTTGGGGCATACAAATGATTATTTATTTACATGGATGGATGTATTTTGATGAGTACATCATAGATTAGGAACCCCCATGGCATGACAAGCTGTAATTTTGGAGAAAAATCTCAAAAACCACTCATTTTTCATGTTTCTGCCGCCTTTTTGGACCCTTTGTTACGATTTTGGAGTAACCTTGGGAGAATGGATTTTTGGAGGCCTTCCCATGGTCCATTTTGCAAAATTCAAGATGTTATGGAAACTAGACACACAGGGCTAGTTGACCGTTCTTTCAGAAGTGGATTTGGACTCTTACAAGTGCCTAAAAAGTTCCTCCAAATTTCTATTACGCTTCTCCAAATTTTTGTTACCCTTCTGTCAAGAATGTCACAAATCAACATTGAATGCCTCAGGAAACTTTTCAAGCTCATAAATGGTCACAAATTCAAGGAATTATTGTCATATGAGATGGAATTAGAGTTATTGGGTTGGTTTTTGCCTCCTATCATGAGGGAATATGTAATTAATGTAAGGGACAAACACTCCTAGTTGATAGCTAAAATTCAGGGAATGGTTTCTAACCTCCCTATAATTTAGGAAATGAACCATTTTGTGTATTTCTGATCCATTTTGGATGGGATTTCGACCTGATGAGGTGTAATAGTCAATATTTTATATAAGTATACTCTTTTTAGTCTTTTTTTGGGTTGGATAGTCTCATATTGCAGTGGCTCTTGTAATCAGCTTGTGGAATGAAATTCGAGACAAATTTGCAGGAATTGTGTTGAGATACTTGTGGTATGATTTGGAGCATCCGTGTTTCTCATGTATGTTTATAATTGTATGCTTAATACCACGTCTTCTTCTTCATATATGTTTATCTCCTAAGTTTGAGAGCATAATTCATGTTTATGCATGCTCTGTTTTAGACAAGATTCACCATATTATGTTTATTTTCTTCTAAACTGAATGAATTCACCTCAATGCTCATTCAAAATATCCTCCATTTTCATCCTATACTCAATGAATTATTAATATGATTTCAAACTACCTGTCTTGCCTCACACATTCTCTGTGGGTTCACCTTTAATTCTAGACCTAAAAACCTCATATACAATCCATTCATTGAATTTTCTATCCAACATTCAAAACATCAAACAAATCTATTTATTAAGTCTACATACCTAGCCTAAAATCATAAGACACTCAACCATTCATTTGAATGCTTAAAGTGACAAAGAGAGAGCCCTCTCTGGTCCGGGTAGGGCTAGCTACTTGTACTAAAGTTTGGTTTGTGGTTACCTTTCTCCAATCCTACTGTTTGCCGTGGGAAGTTGGGGAGAGTGATAACAATCCCAAAAGTGAATTTATTCAAATTGGCACACAATTTGTGTTGTCGCAGGGTTTGGACGACCTATCAAATATGATGCATGTTCTCTTCGAACTCTGGTTGAATATCAAGATGTCTTCCAGGTACACTACCAAGGACGAGTTGGTGAAGGGCCAGAAGATATCGTTCATCAACCGCATGAAGGTTGCGAGGGAATTCATCAACCTGAAAGGAATGACAAGCCATTTGAAACACCCTCCTTAGATTTGAAGGCAATCTTCCAAACATCAGAGGGTTCAATTGGTACCTGGTGATAACCATACTTTAATACAATCTTGATAAAATACTTTAGCCCCTTTCCAAAAGGTCATCAATCCATGGGAATGGATACCTACAATGATATTTTTTAGAGCCTGATAATCAATAAAAAGACTCTAAGTTCCATCCTTATTATGTACCTATACAATTGGACTCCCATAGGGTGATGAAATTGGCCTGATGTGCCCTTTCTACAACAACTCTTGAATATGACTCTTGATTTGATCGTTCTCCAAAACAAAGCATCAGTAGATTGGTCGATTGGGAAGCGACGCTTCTAGGGTTAGATCGATGGATTGCTTGACCTGAAAATCTAGGGGTACCCTTGTGGGAAAGGTGAATATGTACCTATATTCCTCCACTACCTTGTCCATATGCTGCTGCCGTGTGGAGGAGCCCTGCTTGGAGCCTATGGAGGTGGTCAAAATATACTTCTTGCCTCAAGGGAGAATCATATGGAAGAAAAATTTCTCGATCCAGGAAATGATATTACTACATTTCTTAGCAGAGATCAAAGAGATGGCAGTAGATGGTGCTACTTCCAGTATCTTGTATAACTTATTTCCAAAGTAATAATAACAACACGAGGCCTAGAATCATACACAACATGACACTTCCACAAGTATGGTAGGCCTAATAGTACATCTCAAACTTCAAGAGGAGCAACATAACACAATACCTCATCCGTTAAGGGCTTCATATTGTAGAGAAGGCGACACTGCTGGCTGATGCAGAGATCTCTTCCTTGGTGAAGCCACCCAATGGTGTACAATTACGGGTGTGGTGTAGTCGGTAGGCCCAACCGCTTCACAACCTCTACTAAAATGAGGTTCTTTTGGCTCTCGTTGTCGATAATGAATTGCAATGGATAACACTTCACCTACATCTATGAGTGGAAGAGATGCTCCCCCTCCTCTAGATCTTCGCGCTCAACCTTCTGGATTTTTGTGGTGGCCATGGTGAAACTGGGTTCTACATTAATAATTTGCTTCACTTTGTCATTCCCCTTGTCCGGTTCTGACTCAGAGTCAGAACATGCATCTGACTCAGAAGCCTTTAGCTCGGTCACTAGTGACTGCTTGGCTCAACACTCACTTGTGTTGTGAGTGGAGCTCTTATGAAACTCACACCATTTTCATGTATCCTTCTTCATCTTCGTGGTGTTGTTATTTTCTTGCGTCTTTAGCGAGTTTTACTGGGTCACCCTACCTTAGCTTATTCCTTTGTTTTGTAATTTGGGGGGGGTGGGGGGCTTTCCATTGCTTCAGATTCATAGAACCAAATTCTCGCTTCTTTTGTTTAAATTTCTACTCAATCTTGGTAGCATATCAACATGCTACACCAAGCAAGGAGATGTCTAGGAACTCCATTTCCTCCTAAATGTACTTGTGGAAACAAATTTGGTACTTAAGCACCACATTTTTCTCATAAACTTTGATACCCATCTTTTTGCGCAGGGTATGTAAAATATTCGTCAGCTCATGCACATCTTGATCCCTTTGCTTCCGAAATGTAATCCATTGTATGTACTTGTCCTCATAGCTTCCCACGAGGTAATATTGTTCCTTGATGGCGTTTTAGAAAAAATTCCAAGTGGGTGCGGTTGAAAAGATTGAGGGTTCTCTCTCATACGTCTGCTCGCAATAGGTTTCCCACCAATCCTTAACATGGGGGGCAAATTTGAGGTGTGCAAAAGTAACCTTTTACCCTATTGGAAAAATCATCAACTGGAAAATATCCTTCCAATAGATTTAACCATCTATATGTGGTGTATTCATCTATCTGGCCTTCAAATATGGGAATGTAAAAGTTGAATTTTACCTTGAAGGGAGTGGCGCCTCCAGAGTGGCTGTCGGATGAAGATGTGTCGCCTGTGGGCATCTCCCAAAGGATATGGGAAAAGCTATCCATAATTGAATTCCTTTATTTCTTGAGGTCTTCTTCGAGCAATATTTTGAAAGGATCTCCTTCTCCCTCATCTTTATTTTCTTCCGCCATGGGAGGCCATCGGGGTTTGTGAGGATGGTCTTGCAAAGGTTCAACCAATTCGAGCCCTAACTCCTTCTACCTTGACCTTGTTGGGGACATGCAGAGAAAAACAGAGAAAGTGGAGACCGCTCTGATACGATTTATGCAGACTTATGAAGGAACACAAAAGAATGGATATATAAACATAAACAAAGAGACGCAACATAAATAAATCTTCATTTCATTAATATCAAAGAACTGGAAAATTCTTACATACAAAATGAAAATAAACTAGCTCGGGCAATGGTAGCTTATCTCTAGGAAGAGATGTGGTGGCTACATGTCTATGAAATATGTTACAATGAGGCTCAAGAGCCTTTTTATTATTGAACAACAAAGGGAAAATATAAACAAACAAAACCCTAACCCCATGAGATGTAACACAAGAGTTTGTGGGCCCTGTTGGGGTTAATTGGGCAGCCAACTTCCCGGGGTCATAACTTGGTCATATGATCTATGTTTGGCGCGTATGATAACTCGTTAGAAAGGTATATTTTAGTACTACATGATTTTTGATAGGCCCTAGCAGGCCTTGCCTATTTCTATGGTCCTATTGCAGACCTCAAAAAAACACTTTTTAGGGGGTGAAAACAACTCTGAAAGTTCATGACCCGAAAAAACTTCTAAAAATAGTAAATCTTCTATAATAAATGAAAATGATTAAAAAAAATACAGGTCTAGGTGGAATAGGTGAGTGGCCACCAATATCCACCTGGATTAGTAACCCACCCTTAGGAAGAAAAGGTCCCCATTGCGTGCATAGCCTCCATGAGGTTAGGAAAAATCTGTTGAACCTCATCCCTAGTGAGCCACTTTCCCTAGTGAAGGAGTTGGCCTGCTTGACAACTCAATATAGTAGGATACTCTGCTAGCGAGTGTTCTTGATCTATGTTTCCATGATCCTATTAGTTGTGGCCTATTCGATTCATATGGGTTGAGCTCCGTTGGTGTCAGCCGCTCAACAACATCAGATGTCTCCAACAATGGGGGAAAGTATGGTTGTAGTCGGTCCACATTGAATACTAGGTGCAGACCAAGGAACGATGGAATGTTGAGCTCGAAAGAATTGTCCCCCACATCCATAGTGATGGTGTAAACCCCATATTGGAGTGGGTGAATCTTGCTGTGGTCCCCATCAAGGCCTCCTTCTACAAATGTAACAATTTTTTTTTGCCCACCTGGAACTTGTGTGGCACTTGATGTTGATCATGCCAATGTTTGTACTTAACATTTTCTCTATCCAATATACCATGGACCTGCTAGAGGATGTGATAAATGTGCTCAATGAAGCTGTTAGCCCTGAGCTTTAGACTGAACATGGGCCAAATCTGCCTCAGTAGCAGCAAATGGTATGGAAACATCAATAAGATAGTGGATGGAATTCCAGTCCCACCTTAAAGGGGATGTGGCTAGTTGAGTTGTGGAAAGCTCTGTTGTAGTTGTGTTATGGGAGGCTCTCATCCCATGTGCATGGGTTATTTGACTTATACATGCGTAATATTCGCACGATCATCATTTTGACGACCTTTTTTTTGTCATCAGTTTGCAGGTGGAAGGTCGTGGACTTAGTGACCTTGATATCCAACAACAACCAGAGGCTTGACCATAATGCACTTAGAAAGCGACTGTCTTGATTTAAGATAATGGAATTTGGGATCCCAAAGTGTACCCATACTCGTTCAAAGAAGAGTTTGGCAGTGGCTTCTGCTATGATACTCTTCTTGCAGGCCACCAGAATGGCCATCTTAGATAATTTGTTGACGACCACGAAAACACAGTCGTTGCCATGCTTGGTAGAAGGAAGTCCCGACATGTAATCCATGGAGATGGATTCCTAGGTACGAATAGGAGTAGTTAGAGGAGTATACAAGCTTATGTTCCAAGAGCATCTGGTATGTGGTGCCAAATTTTGGATCACTCTTGTAAAGATGCATCCATCCCAAAGTCTCGTGTCCACAAGAGTCAAGCACAGTGGTTAGCGCCATAAACGAAGGTTGGCTGAGGCTGTCTACAACATTATTGTTGTTTGACTTCTTGTACTTAATGTTCAAATGGAATTATTGTAGATATGTAGACAATTTCTTATGGAAATCGTTTTGGAACTTTTCTTGTGTTTTTATGAACTTCTAGGGTTGGTGGTCTTTATGGATGACCGTTTCCTTTCCCAAGATGTAATGCTTCCATTTATGACACGTCTACATAATGGAATACATCTCCTTGTCAGAGGTTGGATACTTCCAGAATGTATATGAAAGTGTCTCACTGTGATATGCCATTAGATTCCCCTACTGGGTAAGGACTGCACCAATGGCATAGTTGGAGGCATTTGTCTCAATTTCAAATGGTTAGTGCATGTATGGTAATGTGAGCATTGGTGCAAAGTAGAGGCGACAATTCAAATAGAAAATAACCTTATGTTGGGATTCAGACCAAAATAAATTTTCTTTCACTCCGCCCTTGGTGACTTGACTCAAATTCCAAATGATATGAGAGAATATCGACATGAACCTGCGATAGAAATTGGCAAGACCCAAAAATATGTGGAGCTCTATTAGAGTGGTTGGTTTTGGCCAATCCCGAATAACTTTTATTTTTTCTAGGTCCACATGCACACCTCGCTCATCAATGATGTACCCAAAATATTGAACCTGGCTCATCCCATAAGTGTATTTCTCCAAATTGGCACACAATTTATGTTGTCGCAGGGTTTGGAGGACCTATCAAATATCTTGTATGTGCTCTTCCCAACTTTGGCTAAAGATCAGGATGTCGTCCTGGTACACTACCACGAAAGATTGGGTGAAGGGCCGGAAAGTGTCACACATTATCTGCATGAGGTTATGAGGGAATTTTCCAACCCGAAAGGCATGACCAACCTTTCGAAAAGGCCCTCCTTGGCTTTGAAGGCAATATTCCACACATTAGAGGGTTCAATCGGTACCTGGTGATAACCAAACTTCCAATAAATATTGCTGAAATATTTGGCCCCCTTGAGTTGGTCCAGAAGGTCATCAATTTGTGTGATTGAATACCAATTCCTGACAATGATCTTATTCAGAGAGTGATAATCAATACAAAGCCTTTAGGTTCCGTTCTTCTTATATACCAACACGATCGAGCTCCCATAGGGTGATGAACTTAGCTTGATGTTCCCTTTTTGCAACAACTCTTGAATTTGCCTCTTGAGTTCACCGTTCTAAAAAACATAGCGTTAGTAGATCGATTGAGGGCATCATTAGATCGATGGACTGCTTGAACTGACAGTGTAGGGTTACCCCTATGGGTGAGGTGAATATGTCCCTATACTCCTCCACGACCTTGTCCATATGTTGCTGCCGTGTGGAGGAGACCTATCTAGATACTATGGAGGTGGTCACAATATTATTCTTTCCCTAAGGGTGAATCATAAGCAAGAAAAATTTCCTGGTCTGGGAAATGATCTTACTGCATTACTTAGCAGAGATCAAAGAGATGGTGGTAGGCAGTGCTACCTCCAATATCCTGTATAACTTATTTCCCAAAGCAATAAAACAGTGTGAGGCAAAGACTCATACACAACATGATGCTTGCATAAGTGTGGCTGGCCTAATAATACATCACAAAATTTAAGAGAAGCTACTTCACACATTACCTCATCTGTGAAGGGCTTGATGCTATAGGGAAGGTGACAACGTTGGCTAACACAAAGATCTCGTCCTTGGTGAAGCCACCCGATGGTGTACAACTGTGGGTGTGGTGTAGTCGGTAGGGCCAACCACTTCACGACCTATTCTAAAATGAGGTTGTTTTGGATCCTACTGTTGACAATGAAATGAAACGAAGTCACCCACATCTATGAGTGGAAGAGATGCTCCCCTTCCTTTGGATCTTCGGGCTCAACCTTTTGGCTCTTGGTGGTGGCCACAATGGCGCTAGGTTCTAGATGAATAATCTGCTTCCCTTTGTCATTCCCCTTGTTGGGTTATGACTCAGAATCAGAACATGAATCTAACTCGTAAGCCTTCATCTAGGCCACCAATCATTGCTTGGCTCAACACTCAGTTGTGTTGTGAGTGGGGCTCTTATGGAACTCACATAATTATCCTGTGTCCTTCTTCATATTCATGGTTTTGTTCTTTTCTTGCGGCTTCGACGGACTGTCCTGGATCACCTCGACTTGGATTTATCCTTTGTTCTGCGGTTTGGGGGCGCCTTTCCCTTGCTTAATATTCACAGATCCAATGTCTCGCTTCTTCTACTTAAATTTATACTCAATCTTGGTAGCATATAGGTATGTTGCACCAAGCGAGGAGATGTCCAGGAAATCCATTTTCTCCTAAATGTATTTGTGCAAACAACTGCGGTACTTTAGAACTAGATGTTTCTCAAAATATTTGATACCAAACTTTGTGCTTAGGGTATGGAAAGGATTCGTCAGCTCATGCACATATTGATCCCTTTATTGCTGAAACATAGTCCATTGTATGTACTTCTCCTAAAATATCCCCATGGGGTAATATTGTTCCTTGATGGTGTCTCTGAAAATAATTCCAAGTGGGTGTGGCTGAAAAAAATGAAGGTTATCTCTCATCCTTCTACTTGCAATAGGTTTGACACTAGTCCTTGACATGTGGGGTGACTTTAAGGAGTGAAAAAGTAGCTTTTTCCTTATTTGAAAAACCATGAACCAAAAAATATCATTCCAACATATTTAACCATCTATGTATGACATCTGCATCTATATGACCTTCAAATATGGGAATGTAAAAGTTGAGTTGTACCTTGAAGGGATTTGCGACTCCGGAGTGGCTGTTGGATGAAGATGCGTCCCTCGTGGGCATCCGCCAAAGGATATGGGTAAGGTTATCCATCATTGCATTCCTTCGTCAGTTAAGGGTTTGTTATAGAAATATTTTGAAAGGATACCCTGCTCCCTCATCTTTCTTTTCTTCCAACATGGGAGGTCGTCGGGGTTTGCGAGGCTGGTCTTGAAAAGGTTCAATTAGTTCGATCCCTAACTCCTTATACCTCGACCTCATTGGGGACACGCAAAAAAAACAGAGAAAGAGCATACCACTCTGATAGCAATGATCTGGACTTATGTAGGAACACAATAGAATGTACATATAAATGCAGAACACAAAGATGCAACATAAATAAATCTTCATTTAATTAATATCAAAGAATTGAAAAATGATTACATACATAATGGAAACAAAATAGCTCGAGCGATAGTATCTTATCTCTAAGAAGAGATATGGTGGCTACATGCCTCTGAACTACGTTACAATGAGGCTCAATGGCCTTTTTATTATTGAACAACAAAGGGAAACCCTAAACAACCAAAACCCTAACCCTAGGAGATGAAACACTAAGAGTTTGTGGGCCCCGTTGGGGTTAGTTGGGTAGCCATCTTCCCGAGGATTGTAACTTGGTCATATGATCTCCTTTGGATGTGTAAGATACCTCGTTAGAAAGGCATATTTGAGTAATACCTGATTTGCAGGGTTGTGGGCTTGCTACAGAGCTAAAAAAACACTGTTTAGGGGGTCAAAACAACTCCAGAAGTTCAGGACCCAGAAAAATGGTAAAAATAGTAAATGATACTATAATCAAGGAAACTGAAATGGTCGAGTGACTACTAATATCCACCTAGATCAACCACTTTCCTTGAGAACCATCAGTCTACTAACCTAAGAAACCTTGTCACTTTTGCGATAACTTATTTTGTGATAACTATTCTGAAGCCGTTGACCATGTTATCACTCAGTAACTTATCAAGGTTAAATAAAGAAATAGTCCGAGGTAACCACACACCTACTTCAAACTCTAGGATCTAGCCTTCCTAGGGTTCAGAGAGGGTTCTCTCTTAAAGATTTAACTTTGTTTGATTTGTAGATATTAGGCTAGTTATGAATGGGCAGTTTTGGTTTTGGTTTTAATTGATTTTGTGGGAAAAATCACTTGAAGGTATAAATAGTGGGAAATCTACTTGTCCATTGGGCTATGGAGTCTAAATCAAGCTAACATAACTAGGATCAAGGCCAAAGGTCAAATGTATTCAGGGCAAGATAGATAACCCGTGGAGATTTTGGAAAGTTGTTTTTTTGAGATGGTATGATCGGGATAAAGGGAACTTAAGAATCCTTTGATCCGGAAAAAGGAAGTAGTAGGTAGAGGTAAAATGGGAGAGGGAGCAATTAAGGGTTCCCTACACCGGAAATCAGAAGAAAACATCAAAATGATAACTAGTTAAAGACAGGGTGATTTTAACAAATCCTGTAGTAATACTCCTAGTTATACATTCAAATTTAGAATAAATATAAATGGATCCATGTAACTAAGAAAGGAAACAATGACAAGTAAGGAAATACTTCACTCCAGATAGCTCATCACAGGGATCCTAAATTATGATGCCAATTGAATTGATCCAGCCTGCTACTTGAAATTTGAAACACAAAAAGGCTTCAATGTCCAATAGAAATGACTATAATATTCTCCATAAATTTTATTCCACCAAAAATACTTCAAAATATGAAGTATATATACAAATTATAAACTAAAATATCTTGAACAAATATCAAGATTGGTTTACAAATATCTCAAACTGTTTTACATAAATAGAACTTTAATAAAGGACACTCCAAACTAATGCGTCTGTTTGGCACTATAATTATGGATGGATTGTGACAAGAAGAGAATTAGAATTTGATATCAACTCTTAGTTGATGATGAGATACCAAGTCACTAACCGTCTCCTTTCTTTGTGCATTCTGCTCCAACAATTCTGCAAAATTTGGGTCCAATGATACCTTTGTATATCTCAATCCGAAATAGATATGTAAAAAGTGAAAGAGATTTTTGTAGATGAATATGTTGGTGAGATAAAACTCTCTCATTTCCCTAAAATTCTGCTCCAGATATTCACAATAGGCTCTGAAAAATATGTGTAAAACAGAGTTTTACAGAGTCTGAAAAATAGGCTGTAAAGATGCGCATGTATCTCTCATTCTGTAATAACTGTGTAAAAAGTGAGATAGGTTTTTCTAGAAGGGTCTATTAGGAACAAAATTTCCTTCAGTTTTGTAAGATGTATTTCTGATTGACCACAATCTTCTCTGCAAAATGATGACTTAACAAGAATTTTCTGTAAAACGTGCTTTCAAATATTATTTAATATTTCCAAACCCATAATGGCTGTTAGAAAAGTGAGAGAGGTTTTTGTATTTGGAAATATTAGGAACATAAATCTCCTTCAGGTTTGCAAAATTCATCTTGGATTGGTTACAATAGTTTCTGCAAAACAATGACTTAAACAGGAAATTTATGCAAAAATGCCCCTTCTTGCTCTGTTTTCATCTTTTAACCTTACTATTCTTTTAACTGTTTTTACTTTTACTTCAGATAAAATTCATTGTTGGTGAAAGAATTTTCATCCCTGTTTAACCATTACTGCCTCTGTTTTTACTTTTACTATTTTACCTTGACTTCTCTGTAACTTTGTTTTAACCTTCACTCTTACTTTCATCTGATACACTTTAACTCTGATGCTCTTTGACTGTTCTGTTTTCATTGTCATTGTGAATTCTGATTTCACTTTTACCATTTGCTGTGCAAATTTCATCATTCTGATCTCTTTCTGACTTGATTTTATTCTTTCTTTGTATACAAACTTTTTGTTGAATGAAGCTTTTGAATTAAAATTTGAGAATTTGGAGCAAACAATTTTGTCAACTAGTATTGAAACTGTTGGCCCAATTTCATATTCTGATAATAATCTGCAAAAATCAAACAATTTATTAATGAAACAGAGGTCTGCAAGGAGGTGATTGAAGGCTTTTGAAATACCTGTGGAATGAGATCTGTCTGTGGAGGTTTAACTCTGTTTTTTAGGCATTCTGGCTTCTTCTATAAGATTAAATGGTTTACAGAAGTATTTTTTAATTTAACAGAGGTTCTTGGATGAAAATCAGTAGAATATGGTTCTTTCCTTGGATTTTTTCTTTCAATTTCAATCTTCAAATGATTTACAAACCTTCACTGATTTAGAGAACGAGAAATAGGGGTTTCTTGAGCCTTTTTCAATGAATAATTTGAGCTAAAAAGTCTTTTGAAATGGGTAATAGAGGTTTAGGATATCTTCAAAGGTTTTTTGGTTTGATTTAAAGCTTGAAATAGTTCATAAAAGTGTAAAAAACTCACAAATTTCTTCAAAAATTGTGCATAGAAAATAAACAGGGTTTCTGGAAAAAAATTGATAGGGTCTGGCTTGTTTCTGGGGCTTTTTGACAGTTTCTTTTATCGATTTCTAGTCTCTGAATGTGCTTTTGTTCTTCAAATCTTTTAAATCGATTGCAGGTTCCAATTTGAGAAAAATACCTGTAGTAACGTAGGTATGGGGCTTTAAAAGGTCGATTTTACAGTCGGGAAGGCTTTACAACGGGGTTAAGGTTAATATGCAAGAAGGTATGGAATAAATGTATTTCGAATGTATTGTATGCGTATTCAAAACTAATGGAAAATGCATTCAATTGAAGTCACATCGGGCGGGATAGGGGTTTTGGAGTTATATGGATTGGAAACAACTAGTGGTTATCGCGCAGAGTTGCGGTGGCAAGTGGTTTTGGGCTCAACCCACACGATCCAATGATTGAAGGGCACATTGAGGAGAGAGGAATGCACGAAACCAACCATTTCACGCAACTTTGGAGCTCGAGTGGTAGTGCATCTTTTATGCATGATATTGGATGTCGACCATCGGATTTGGGGGTTTAATGCGAAGGGTCAAGATTCATTGGGAGGGTGCGCTAGAATGGGAGGTGGGACTGGGGGTTTACATATGTGGCGAGATGTGAGTTTTAAACATTATAACAAAGGTTTTTAAGCTTTGTATAATATGGTGAGTTAAAATCTCGACTTTATTAAGTAAGTGTTAATCAAAGTCTAAAGTTTAGGTCTATAATGTATTAATTTAAACCTTTGGAAATGTTTAAATTACACATATCCGTTTGTGTTAATATTTATATAGTCTTCGAACATTTTGACATATGCTCAAATACTATAGGGGCGGGATTAATTTCTATGGATATGTTTAGACCAATGGGCTTGTTAGGGCGGGGTTTTTTATATTTCGCATGTGGGATATAAACTATGGTCTAAACTTTAAAATAGTGGATTTTTGGGATATTTAAAATATAATGGAATTAATAACTACAAGAGGGTACTTTTTAGGGATTTAATAAAAAATATGTTAAAAGTTAATATGCAAGAGTAGTGAAATGTAAAACAAAATACATAGAATCTCTAAGTAAAGTGTAAAAAGTAAAGCATTGCTCATTTTTATATTACTTCACTAATTCTTAGGGTAAATGTAATTTTGAGGGTTTTATGAATGCTTTTGAAGGGATGAAGTTAATTATTTGGGATTTAGCTTCACTAAGTAAGAATGTGTCTTTACTTAGGAAAAGGGGTTTAATGTATGAATGAAGGGTGAATGATAATAAATGCGGGTTTAACATAAGAAATCAATATTTTTAACTAACCAGTCATCGAGCCTTGGGTCCGGTCCCAACAAAAGTCAGAGAAATGCTCTGAGCCTGTTTGACTGATGGCTTAGAATACTGAATACTTATAAGGGAGGGGAATTTAGTGATTTTTCCCGATGATCATTTATTACATGCTTGCTCCACTACTTTCTACCTACCCAGATTTATTCTAAGATTTATTCTTCATTTTTGCAGGTGCATTTAGGCTTACAACCTTAAAACAGTTTTCTTTCAAAGCATAAAACTGTCTAAATCTACCTTATTTCATCCGAGGGCTCAGATTAAACTATTGAGCTCCTCATTATTCTCTACCTATCTACTGATTTGTCAGGTTTAAACTGTTTGAAAAATATTTATTCTCTATATAAAACATGAAATTGAAAGCATGCAAATTTAAGATTAAACTTTTTAACTGATCATGGATTATGGCATTTATTGACACTCCATACATAATCATTATTCTTGCAGTAAAAGTAAAAGTAGTGGCATTTGGATTTGCTCACTTTCAGGTCTTATTTCTCTTTTTTCTTTTGGGGTTTATATTTTTCTAAGTCCTTTGATCTTTCTTTTAGGACTTTTTACCCTCTTTTTGATTTTTTGTTATTTTTCATTTTTTCAAAATATGGGAAAACACCTTGCAGAAAGCAAGGTATGTACATATTTACAAGACTATCAAAGTCAATTCAAAAATTATGAATCCTATTTTATAGGACCCTAACAACGGCTTCACATGGGGATGGCATCTCCTTATGAGATGTCAAGAACACCGTCGACTAGTAGCCTGATCCATTGGGCCAATCCCAAACATGCATATGCTGTGACTGAAAACTCTTGAACTGAATTTACACCTTTTTCTGCAAACTGAATTCTGATCTGAGACTAAAAGGTGCTGCAACCTTCAAACCAAACTAGTAAATTATCAATACCTTGGGGCCTTTTCCTTTCTTAATGAATTATTTCAAAACTAGCTGAAAATTGAAAACTGAAATAAGCTGAAATCCTACCTACTTACTCTAATCAGTTGTCCAACTGCTTGTTAGGTAAAATGAAACAACCAATGCAACCATTCAAGCATTATGTACTTTGATAGGTTTTGTTGCATTTTCTTGTTGATTATAAATTATGTAATTCTGCAACCTTTTAGAAACTTGTCAACAAATGAGAGGATAAGGAAATACTTGATTTCCTTTGTCGACTCTAGAAAATTTTCAAAAGGATCTTCCAAGATATATACACTAATGTTTAATAGATCTAAACAATTGTACATCTGTTCTGGATGGCCACCATGCCATGAAACTGAAATTTTATTTTCATCTTTATCTCCCTGCAAACTTTCAGATAAACTTTGTGATGTTATTTCTATTGATGGAAATGTTTATTTGAGGAAACTTTTATCATATTTATATTGAAGCTCATAGTTAGTTAATGGAGAAAGGCTTTGAATGCATTCATTATCCAACATATCTGCTATTGGATCATGAAAAACTTGTGAGGATGGCTGCAATCTATTGGATATGGAATTCCACAGGACTTCATAAAATTCAACAAGTTGCTCATCCTTTTCTTTGATGATGTTATACCACATTTCCTTTAAAAGCTGAAATGATTCAAAACATAGTGGTATGGAATCCTCCTGTGTTATTTGATCGGATGTTTCAATGGAATTTGATAACTGTAATTGTGAAACTGAAATATCCTGATCAAGAGCTTTATTATCTTATTTGTTGTCAATCACAATTCCTAAAGACTGCTGATTATTGATGGCATGAAAGTTGTCTCAAATGACCTGAAATGAAGCAAAAAAGAGAGGTAAAGAACCTTCACTTATTTCCAAATTTTGTGCTTTTTCTTCCTCACTTTCATGGCTGATTTGTATTAGCTGATCATTGTATTCTGGCTGCTGAAACCAAGTTTCCTTATCCGATAAAATAGCTTCTGATTTCTCTGTAAAGTTAGCTTGGGTTTGGAGAACATAACTATCATTATAATGATCATACTTAGGCAAATCATCAAAAGAAGGAATATCATCAAACATACACATTAAATCGGTAGATTCCTCTTCCACATATTGATCTATAAATCCATTTTCTGATCTATGATAGTTGGAATTAGCAGGAATTTGTTCATGGCTATCAACCTCTTCTATTTCTTCATGATGATCTTGAATAAAAAATTCATCTTTCATAGTGATGTTCTGTATAATTTCATCTAGTTTTCTTACCAAAAGGCTGAGTTTTACCTCTGCAATGTTGTTCTTCTCTTCTTCTTCTGCTTTCAATTTTTCCTTTCTGATTTGCAGATTAATTTCTACATCAGTGCAATGTTATGCATCTGTACAAGTGTTTATGGATCTCTTTCTCTTAACTGAAATTCTATTTCTAGATCAAAGGCACTTGGATAATGCAAGAGAGTTGAATCATGAGGAGGTCTTATATTTTATGGCATTGAATAATAAACTTGATTAAATTTATCAAAAAATTGTTGTATTGTTTCATTTGGGTGTCTTTTTAACTGCTTATATTTTTCTATGATCACAAAAAGATTGACTTTAATTATCCATCTGTCAAGAAAAATTTTGACAAACTGTTGGAAATTTGAGATGCTTGCATTAGGCAGATTCTTAAACCAACTCTTTATCCTATTTTGCAAGGAAAGATAAAAAAGTCTGATTCTAACATCATCTTCATCAATCTCAAATAAATCCATATAATTTTCAAAACCTTGAATATGTTTTTGGGCAGTGATGTTATTATTTTCTCCATCAAACCTTGGAAGAAATTTGTAATAGTTATTAGGGAAATTATGGAGTATGGGAGGTAAAATGAGGGGCTTATATCTCTCAGGAACTTTACAAGGTATAGGGATTGTAAGAACAGTCTTGATTATTTGAGGCTTCTTCATTGGAAAATTATCATCATTGGATTTAGAAGAAAGTTGCTCAAAGAGATTAAGAGAATTAGTACTTACACTCTTCAAAAGAAAATAATTAAAAACTAATCTAAGATCTTCTCTAAAATACAATATACATTGAAAAAATTTCTTAATGAGAAAGAACATAATGCCTTGGATTATAATCCAAGTTAAAACCCTGATCTTTCCATATTTTTCTTTCAGGTTCATTCCTCCAGTGGAGTCTTGATTGTGAAATTGATTTGGAGTCGCCAGGTGGATGATTTTAACCTTTGCGTGTCTGATCACTGTCCACCATCATAGATCAAATCTGAACCTGTAAAATATTATGAAGAAAATGTTAATTCTCCCCAATATGGTCGCCATTATGTTATGACTCAGTACTTTCTCAAGGTTAAAGAAAGAAATAGTCCGAGGTAACCACAAACCTACTTCAAACTCTAGGATCTAGCCTTCCTAGGGTTCAGAGAGGGCTCTATCTTAAATATTTAACTTTGTTTGATTTGTAGATATTAGGCTAGTTATGAATGGGCAGTTTTGGTTTTGGTTTTGATTGATTTGGGGGGAAAAATCACTTGAAGGTATAAATAGTGGGAAATCTACTTGTCCATTGGGCTATGGAGTCTAAATCAAGCTAACAGAACTGGGATCAAGGCCAAAGGTCAAATGTATTTAAGGAAATATAGATAACCCTTGGAGATTTTGGAAAGTTTTTTTTTTTGAGATGGTATGATCGGGATAAAGGGCACTTAAGAATCCTTTGATCCGGAAAAAGGAAGTATTAGGTAGAGGTCAAACGAGAGAGGAAGCAATTAAGGGTTCCCTACACCGGAAACCAGAAGAAAACATCAAAATGATAACTAGTTAAAGACAAGGTGCTTTTAACAAATCCTATAGTAATACTCCTAGTTATACATTCAAATTTAGAATAAACATAGATGGATACATGTAACTAAGAAAGGAAACAGTTACAAGTAAGGAAATACTTCACTCCAGATAGCTCATCACAGGGGTCCTGAATTATGATGCCAATTGAATTGATCCAGCCTGATACTTGAAATTCGAAAAGCAAAAAGCCTTCAATGTCCAAAAAAAATGACTATAATATTCTCCAGCAATTTTATTCCACCAAAAATACTTCAAAATATGAAGTATATATACAAATTCTAAACTAGAATATCTTGAACAAATATCAAGATTGGTTTACAAATATCTCAAACTGTTTTACATAAATAAAACTTTGATAAAGGACACTCCAAAATAATGCATCTATTTGGCACTATAATTATGGATGGATTGTGACAAAGAAGAGAATTCGAATTTGATATCAACTCTTAGTTGATGATGAGGCATCCAAGTCACTAACCGTCTCCTTTCTTTGTGCATTCTGCTCCAACAATTCTGCAAAATTGGGGTCCAATGATACCTTTGTATATCTCAATCTGAAATAGATATATAAAAAGTGAAAGAGGTTTTTGTAGATGAATATGTTGGTGAGATAAAAATCTCTCAGTTCCCTAAAATTCTGCTCCAGCTGTTCACAATAGGCTATAAAAAAATATGTGTAAAACAGAGTTTTAAAGATTCTGAAAAATAGGCTGTAAAGATGCGCATGTATCTCTCATTCTGTAATACCTGTGTAAAAAGTGAGATACACTTTTGTAGATGGGTCTCTTAGGAACAAAAACCTCCTTCCGTTTTGTAATATGTATTCGTGATTGACCAAAATATTCTCTTCAAAATGATGACTTAACAATAATTTTCTGTAAAAAGTGTTTTCAAATATTGTTTAATATTTACAAACCCATAATGGATGTTAGAAAAGTGAGAGAGGTTTTTGTAGCTGGACATATTAGGAACATAAACCTCCTTCAGTTTTTCAAAATTCATCTTGGATTGGTCACAATAGTTTCTGTAAAACAATGACTTAAACATGAAGTTTCTCCAAAAATGTCCCTTCTTGCTCTGTTTTCATCTTTTAACCTTACTGTTCTTTTAACTGTTTTTACTTTTACTTCAGATAAAATTCATTGTTGGTGAAAGTATTTTCATTTTTGTTTAACCATTACTGCCTCTGTTTTTACTTGTACTATTTTACCTTGACTTCTTTGTAACTTTGTTTTAACCTTCACTCTTACTTTCATCTGATACACTTTAACTCAGATGCTCTTTGACTGTTTTGTTTTCATTGTCATTATGAATTCTGATTTCAATTTTACCATTCACTATGCAAATTTCATCATTTTGATCTCTCTCTGACTTGATTTTATTCTTTCTTTGTATACAAACTGTTTGTTGAATGAAGCTGTTGAATTAAAATCTGAGAATTTGGAGCAAACAATTTTGTCAACTAGTATTTAAACTGTTGGCCCAATTTCATATTTTGATAATAACCTGCAAAAATCAAACAATTTATTAATGAAACAGAGGTCTGCAAGGAGGTGATTGAAGGCTTTTGAAAGACCTGTGGAATGAGATATGTTTGTGGAGGTTTAACTCTGTTTTTTAGGCATTTTGGCTTCTTCTATAAGATTAAATGGTTTACAAAAGTATTTTTTACTGTAACAAAGGTTCTTGGATGAAAATCAATAGAATATGGTTCTTTCCTTGGATTTTTTCTTTCAATTTCAATCTTCAAATGATTTACAGACCTTCACTGATTTAGAGAACAAGAAATAGGGGTTTCTTGAGCCTTTTTCAATGAATAATTTGAGCTAAAAAGTCTTTTGAAATGGGTAACAGAGGTTTAGGATACCTTCAAAGGTTTTTTGGTTTGATTTAAAGCTTGAAATAGTTTATAAAAGTGTAAAAAACTCACAAATTTCTTCAAAAATTGTGCGCAGCAGAGAAATAGTGTTTCTGGAAAAAATTTGACAGGGTCTGGCCTATTTCTGGGGCTTTTTGATAGTTTCTTTTATCGATTTCTAATCTCTGAATGTGCTTTTGTTCTTCAAATATCTTTTAAATCGATTGCAGGTTCCAATTTGAGAAAAATACCTTTAGTAACGCAGGTATGTGGCTTTAAAAGGGCGATTTTACAGTCGGGAAGGCTTTATAATGGGGTTAAGGGTAATGCGCAGAAAGGTATGGAATGAATGTATTTCGAATGTATTGTATGCGTATTCAAAACTAATGGAAAGTGCATTCAACTGCAGTCACATCGGGCGGGATAACGATTTTGGAGTTATATGGATTGGAAACAACTAGTGGTTATTGCGCAGAGTTGCGGTGGTAAGTGGTTTTGGGCTCAACCCACATGATCCAATGATTGAAGGGCACGTGGAGGAGAGAGGAATGGGCGAAACCACCCATTTCGCGCAACTTTGGGGCTCGAGTGGTAGTGCATATTTTCTGCGCGATATTGGATGTCGACCGTCGGATTTGGGGGTTTAATGCGAAGGGTCAAGATTCGTTGGGAAGGTGTGCTGGAATGGGAGGTGGGACCGGGGTTTACATATGTGGCGGGATGTGAGTTTTAAACATTATAACAAAGGTTTTTAAGCTTTGTATAATATGGTGAGTTAAACTCTCGACTTTATTAAGTAAGCGTTAATCAAAGTCTAAAGTTTAGGTTTATAATGTATTAATTTAAACCTCTGGAAATATTTAAATTATACATATCCGTTTGTGTTAATAGTTATATAGTCTTCAAACATTTTGACATATGCTTGAATACTATAGGGGCGGGATTAATTTCTATGGATATGTTTAGACCAATGGGCTTGTTAGAGCGGCGATTTTTATATTTCGCATGTGGGATATAAACTATGGTATAAACTTTAAAATAGTGGGTTTCTGGGATATTTAAAATATAATGGAATTAATAACTACGGGAGGGTACTTTTTAGGGATTTAATAAAAAATATGTTAAAATTTAATATGAAAGAGTAGTGAAATGTAAAGAAAAATACATAGAATCTCTAAGTAAAGTGTAAAAAGTAAACCATTGCTTATCTTTATATTACTTTACTAATACTTAGGGTAAATGTAATTTTGAGGGTTTTATCAATGCTTTTGAAGGGATGAAGTTAATTATTTGGGATTTAGCTTCAATAAGTAAGAATGTGTCTTTACTTAGGAAAATGGGTTTAATGTATGAATGAAGGGTGAATGATAATAAATGTGGGTTTAACATAAGAACTCAATATTTTTAACTAACCAGTCATCGAGCCTTGGGTCCGGTCCCAACAAAAGTCAGAGAAATGCTCTGAGCCTGTTTGACTAATAGCTTACAATATTGAATACTTATAAGGGAGGGGAAATTAGTGATTTTGCCCGATAATCATTTATTACATGCTTGCTCCACTGCTTTCTACCTACCCAGCTTTATTCTAACATTTTTTCTTCATTTTTGCAGGTGCATTTAGGCTTACAACCTTAAAACATTTTTCTTTCAAAGCATAAAACTGTCTAAATCTACCTTATTTCATATTAAACTGTTGAGCTCCTCATTATTCTCTTTCTATCTACTGATTTGTCAAGTTTAAACTGTTTGACAAATCTTTATTCTCTATCTAAAACATGAAATTGAAAGCATGAAAAGTTAAGATTAAACTTTTTAACTGATCATGGATTATGGCATTTATTGACACTTTGCACATAATCATTATTCTTGCAGTAAAAGTAAAAGTAATGACATTTGGATTTGCTCACTTTTAGGTCTTATTTCTCTTTTTTCTTTTGGGATTTATATTTTTCTAAGTCCTTTGATCTTTCTTTTAGGAATTTTTACCCTCTTTTTGATTTTTTATTATTTTTCATATTTTCAAAATATGGGAAAACAACTTGCAGAAAGCAAGGTATGTACATATTTACAATACTATCAAAGTCAATTCAAAAATTATGAATCCTATATTTATAGGACCCTAACAGACCACAAAGTGTTGTTCAACTAAGGCTTGGGAAAATTCTAAAGTGACTAATTCATTGAAACCCTATAATTTTTCAAAATAACTCAGCCATCCAACCCTTTGAAAGATTTCCAATGCTTCTAGATGTTGTAATAACACATTAATAGTGTCAAGTTTGTGTTTAACACATTGATGTTGTAATTTTTGTTGCTATTTACGGCACTATTATTTCCTAAAATAACGCCTAATTATTATGGCCAGTGAAAACAACGCAAAAAATTGTGCCATCCCGATAAATAGTGTCAATTTTTTCAAAAAAATGGTGAAAAATACACTAAAACAGTTCTTGGAAGCAAAAAAGGGAGCTAATCATAGGGATTTGTTGTAGTGTTGATAAACTTTTCTCTCTCTCTTCTTTTTTTCTTCTCTAAAGTAATTATTCTATTCACTTATTTTACAAGAATTTGTATTGTTATCATTTAGTTTGAGGAAAAAAATGCATGATTTACCTTTTAAGAGCCATTTTCTCTAAATTAATGATAAAATAAGAGAGTTTAATACCCTACTGCTTCTTTAAAATTCTAATGTCAACTGCTTGTTTTCATTTTTTTAGGGTGATTTTCGCACATGTTAATATCAATTCAAGTAATAGAAAACACAATGATGTTTTAAGAACTTCATCCAATTACAAATGTGGGAAATTTGGGTTGATTTATGCAAAGATACATTTATCTAATGGTTCAATGGGCATGGAATGATAACATTATTTTAGGCTAGTGTTTGGGCACTATAACTATATCTTTCCTAATATCATTCGCTTCACATACTGAGTTGAATTGTTTACTCTTTTTTTTCTCCCAACAAGGAAGATCACATTAAATATTTTATATCATGCCATACTTACAACTAAATTATATATTTCATGATGTAGGAATGAATGCTCACAACTTTACAATCATTTAAATAGTTAACACTTCAAAATTTTGAATGATTATATTTTGAGATGGGTTATCTAGCATTGAGTTACATAGTAAAACCTTAACAAGGAAGGATTTTTATAATGTGCAAGTGACTTGAGTACATTTTTTGTTCTTTATTTTTAACATAGTTTGCAAATCTCATATGCAAGTGACTTGAGTACATTTTTTGTTCTTTATTTTTAACATAGTTTGGAAATCTCATGGTACAATAGTTTTATGTACATCATTTCTTTTCTGCTAGTACTAGTGAAATTAAACACCATATTTCATTTAAGTTTGTATTTATTTTATATTAATTTATAAAAAAACTTTCTTTTGATCACATTAAATATTGTGGTAGGTTATCTCTTTGTAAATTCATTAAAATTGGCTATTCCTTTCTTGTACATATTGATGGTGAATGGCTTATCCTTAAAAAACCCATTTTACCCATTTTATACTTGATGCATTAATTGTATTCTCTATTTGATCCTTCTCGTAGAGTCGAGAAAAAGTTGCAACAACACAGTTTAACTCGGAATAATGTGGACAATCTCAAACGAAACATTGTGAAAAACTTATTTAAGTTGAGAAGCCCATTACATATATGCTCACATGAAAGTACCTTTAGTATTTGTGTTAAAAGACTTGGCTTAATACTATTCGATTCATAAAATAAAACTTTGCCTTGTCTATATATTTATTCATCAATGCAACTTGAATGCAAAAATAACAAGTACACACTTTCATTGTCATAGTAATCTTTCAAAAAAAAGGTATATGGTAAGTATTAATCCCAAAATAGTCATTAGGGTATATTTGCTTTTAAGTGACTTACCATGCAGAAATTATTATTATTATTATTATATGGTGATGTACTTACATAGTGGGTGTTTATTGATCCAGACGTTCATTACAAAAATGTCACTGGGAAGTCTTTGCTTAATATGGGTGAATGATTGTGTTGTTGCGTTAAAAAATTGAAAAGAAGACATCCAACTTGCCGACAATATCTCGAAATTAGTGAGGGAAGATCCCAACTTGTTTAGTGATAACAACAACGATGAAATACGAGTATGTGGAGAGAAAGTAAGTGGAGTCGTCAAGTTGTCAATATGTGTGCTTGATAGGTGTTGGCCAAGGATTGAAAAGTTTGAGAATATATGTAGTGCAATTACGTTAACCAAGATTACGTGCGCATTTTCTATGTGATACTATGAATGCCAATAAAATGCCAAATATTTCAATTGGCAAGAGATCAATATCTTTACTAAGTTAGCATTAGCTTGGAATGGATTTTAAATTTAATTCATAAATTATGTTACAAACAAAATAGAAAGATTGTGAAGATATTCCACTAAATTTTGTTAAGTTGTACCATTCTAATTTGTTTTCACTTATTTTGTTGACTTCTATTTTTATAATGAGATTTTGGAATGTCCTAGAGTTAATAAGTGTCTCAATATTTTGACGGTACATTGCATTAGTGTCTCAATATTTTGACGGTACATTGCATTGCATCCATTATTAAGGGATCTTACCAAGTATCTACATATTGTGAATGTGTAATTACATCATTTCTATAGCTACTATATTTTAATAATATCAATCTAGTTATGTGGCTGTGGTAGTGATTTATAGAATTTGGTCATTCATCACACACTTACGAGTGAGCATAAGAACAAAGGATTTGGCATCTTATGATGGCTCTTTGAGTCTCTTTGGTGCAATGCATTGATCATTCAATTTATTAGAACATCAAGCTCTTCTCTTCGACCTTAACTTCAAGGTGGACATTTGATTGTTTGCACATTGGGTTTATTGTGCATTACGATGCTTATTTTTCTTTCATAGTTATGTACGAATTTCCAACTCTCTTATAAAAAACCAAAAATTGCTAGTAATTTTTTATAGTGTGGTATATGTGTTTTTATCCTTGATTCACTTGCAAAAAAAAAAGTGAAAATCATTTTTTAAAATTTCTTTATAATATTGTTTTTTTGTGTGTTTATGGGCTTTATTAGATTACATAAAAAAAAGTAAATTCTAGCACGCATCTACTTAGAAATGGTAATTTTCAAGTTTGTATACATGCTTGAAGGGTGATTCCAATTTGCCTTTTTGTTGCTTGTAAATAGATATTTTGAGTTACATAGTTGCTTGATTAAGAGATCACAAGGTAATGAATGGTCAACAAATTATTTTATAAAGAACATGGAAAAGAAAGTTCCATCTATCTTTGTAGGTTTAGCATCTCAAAAATCTAATTATCATATATCTTAATTTAATTTTATATGTTTTTAGTATAATAAATGATTTTTTCTTAAACAACAACAACCATAGTAACATGTTTTCTAACGTTACATCATATGACAATCGTAGTAATATGTTTTCTAACTGTTACATCATATGACAACCGTAGTAACATGCTTTCTAACTATTACATCATATGATCGCAAGTCAAAAGCTTATGAATATTTACTTACTATGATGAGGATGTTGAAAATTTTACATGTATTTACTTGCTATAATGAGGATGTTTTGATTCAAGCAGTTTACATTACTTATTTTCACACACAATTGAGGATCTTTCATCTGTATATAAAACATGTTAATTACTCTTCACATTCATTGTAAGCTCTTAGAGAGCACTTTAGATTATTACTCATTTTCATAAGCAATTTAGTATTTTTTTATTTTTTATTTTTTTTATTTTATTTTATTTTATTTTTTATTTTTTATTTTTATTTTTTAATATCGAAAAATAGATTACTTACTCTTGATGTTTGTCATAACTTTAAGCAGGGTTGTACGTGGGAGGGAAGGACTTGTTCCCCAAAAAAAAAAAAAAAAAAACACAACTTCTACTTGTGAACCAATAAAACTTTAACGTAAGTAAAAAAATTACGGAGAACCATTGAAACTTTTACGTAGGTAAAAGGATTACGAATGAAGACACTTTAGTTATCTTAAATATGTCTTCTATATTTAAAACTAAATAAAATACGACGAAGAGTACATGCATTTTTTTTATGAAAAAGTTTAGAGCTAAGCGATTATTTATTTATTTATTTATTAGAGGGGGCAGTGTGGGCTTCAATTAGGTGAAGGTGAAGCCAAGCCTCACATGAGAAGGGCAACGTTGACATAATTGTTGTTTGCGGCCATGATCTCGTTGAAGGAGACTAAGAAATACATGCTTCTAGAGGAAAATTCGAATTGGTACTTATACAAAGTGATGAGGAAGCATTCTCCTTTAAAGGAGGCAACTTTCCCCTCCAAAATCCCTCAAAAAGTGGATCTAGTTCCCAACACTAAGAATTTTCATTAAATGACAGGGAGAGCATTCCTAGATTTTCTCAATCATTGGAGGTATAGAATCTATTTAAAAAATTCATCATATCCTTTTCATTTATTATCCAATATTGGTCCATCATGTAGCAGGGAGAAAGTCCCTAGATTATCTCATCCTTCAAGTCTTCATTATCTTCCCTATATTCTCACAATATTCTAAAACAATAAATAATATTAGGCACATAATATGCAATTATCTCTAAACCTTCCTAATGAACATATTAAAGTAAAAAATAGGTCATCCAATGGAAAAAAGAGGTTTAATGTGCTAAAGGATGGTTAGATGGGCCTTAATTTATGTCTAATTTGGAGGCACATCAGTAACTTGTAAAGAAATTTATTTTTTGTAATTAAAAGTGTTAAATGACCTTCAAGGCCAAGTCGGCCTCACAACTAAGAAGTCGACCTATTTTGAGGAGACACAACTGGTGAGTCCTGGTATTGCACCAAGAGTGCTGCAACTCCCAGGGGTTGCCTTACTTTACTATATCAACCCGGCGTTCGTACAAACTTGGAGGTGACAATGCTATATACACAACAGATGCATTATGTTCATGTCATCCTCTTCCACTTTGCGAAAGGGTGCTATTTCTAAGGGTTCTCAGTGAAGTCTGTCACACTTCAATGAAACTAAACTAAATTGCAGAAAGGAAATGTCAGAAGGAAACTAAATTAAATTGCTGAAAAGAAAAGGCAGAAAGAGAACTAATCTAAATTGTTGAAAAGAAATGACAGAAAATAAACTAAAATATATTGCTGAAAAGAAATAGCAGAAAGAAACTAAATTAATTTGTTGAAAGGAAATGACTGGAAAGAAACTAAATTAAGTTGCAGAAAGGAAACTAATTTAAACCACTCTTAACTTGGCCAATCAACTAAATGCACTCTATTTATCTTATGGTCTATCTACCATGCTTCTACCCATGCAACTAAGCTATCCATGATTTAATCCTAATTGAAAGAATGTTGATTTTGCATCTTGGAGGAAAGAAAAAGAGCTAAAGAGGCTAATGGAGGGCTTAGCAGATGAAACAACACTTAGAAGTGGAAAGCGAGGGTTTAAACCGAATTAAGACTCTATTATAGCGCAAAAGGATTTGGAGTGGAATAACTTGAAATATGCGATGGCGAAGATGCGATGTGGAGGTGGGACTGATATCGCAATCGCGATATCGCGAAGTTGGAGCGGTAAGCGTTAAAGGGAACTAGCTAAATAATGCGATGTGCAAAGTGCCGTGGAGCGTGATCGCAATATAGCAATCGGTAGGTGGAGTGGTAAGTGTGAATGAGAACAAGCGAAATAATGCGAAGTGCGAATTGCGATATCGCAATTCGCAATATCGCAAATATGGAGGACTAGCAGAAGTGTTGTTTAGAAAAGACTACAAACTGCGATTTTGGAAAGGAGATGCGATTGTGGTCGAGCGAAAAGGAAATGCGATGCGATTTGCGGTAAGTCTTGAAAGAAAAAAGGGGGAAGGTGCGATCTGCGATATGCGATATCGCAATATCGCAATCGGCTACAATGAGCAGTAAGTGTTAAAGAAAAAGGGAAAAGTCACGAAGTGCGATTTGCGAAGTACGGTAGTGGGGATTTCAAGGAGGAAAGGCGGAGTTCGACCTCAGATGGTTTTTCAAGCGTTTTGTGACTAAATAGGGTAAAACAACCATGATCAATAAAAACAAAGGAATACGATGGGATGAATGGTTTAAGCATTTTTATGAATAAAAGGTGGATGCGGAAATGAGAATAAGTAGGAAAAAGCGGAGATGGAGGGCATAACAACAGTGCGCAAAGAATAACAACATAGATGGAAGGGAGATGGAAGACGAAGTGGGAGGTTTTGGAGAACTTCTCTCTAGGCTATACTACCCTTACCTACTATCAACTTGCCTATTTACGAAAGAAAGACAAACAATATGTTCATGAAAATACAAGCATTAATCTAATCTATCTCCAAAAAATCATAAGCGAGAAAGCATTTTTGGTTTGTGGGAAAATGTATACCCTCCTCGAGATCTATTGACAGAGTTGAGAGGGGAATTCTGGCCTCACAACTTTATGGAGTTTATCAACTATTCTACCACTCTGTAAGCAGATTAAATCTACAACAAAAGACAACAGGAAGTGAACTAAAACATCAAAAAAATACCAGCAAACTAGCTAAATGTTCAGAAGAAAAACTAGCTAAATGACATGAAAAAAAAGAATGGAAACAACAAAGAAGTTGAGGCACATGGGTTGGGCCCTAATCCAACAGCCCAACTCTCTAGAACTAGATCAATAAAATGGCATCTCTCTACTCATTTCATAAAAAAAAAACAGTCTGTTACATCCATAAAAGTTTTAACAGAGCCTAATGGCTTTACAACAAAAATTCGAATCCAATGGAATGGAATGGAAGTCGACCAGAATCAACTCATAGGCTAACTAAATAACTCCTTCCTAGCTCTAGCTCTGCTTTATTTATTATACAGGGCAACTACCAATAGCTCTCTTGGAAATGTTGATTAAGTCCACTTGACTCCCAGTAAACATAGATCAAGTGATTTTCGTCTTGAGTTGCTTGGATGCCTCTTGGAATTCGAATTGCTGGAGACTCCAAGTGAAGTATGGCCTGAGTGCACTTGGTCTCGAGTTGCTTGGATGCCTTTGAGAGTTAAGGAGTGTGGAAAACCCCCTTGAATCTCTCCAATATTTCTCCTTAATTTCCTGATATTGTGCTCATTTATTCTCCAATATTGATCTTCCAGTGGCAAGGAGCAAGTCCCTAAATCATCTCCTTCTCCAAATCTACATAATCTGCCAAATATTCTACAAAAGTAACCAATATTAGGCACAAATGTGCAATTACCTTTAAACCTTCCTAAGAAAATATTGAAGCATAATAAAACATTATTAAGTGCATAAGGAGAGATTTAATATATCCTTTTATGTGTATAAGGAAGGTAGATGGGCCTAAGAAAGGTTAGATGGGCCTTTTTTATGTCTAATTTAGAGGCCCATCATCACCCCCCTACTGAAACTGTTGCTCATCCTCTGAGCAACCTATTCATCCTTCCTGCCTTCTGGTTCTTCCTACACGCTGGCTTATTTCATTTTCTGTTTATTGGCCCATGCGATGCTCCTCCTGCTAATCTTATTGCTATTCTTCTTGCATTTATTCTTGTAGGTGATTCATGGAGGTCCTCAAATGCCTTAAGTAAATATGTTTTGCATGCCAAGAGGTGGTGGATCCACCTTTTATTTTTATTTATTTATTTATTTTAAATTGCATGTAGAATAAACCCACGGCTTTTTTTCTGTGAACTAAGTTCACCCTTGGTTACTCCTTTGGCACTCCTTGTCTTCCATTACATGAACTTCTTACTACCCAATTTTTCAAGTACTTTTTACTTTTGTCTTGTTCCCTTTCTTGGTGGAAAAAGTGAGGCTAGTTGTTAGATAAGGCTGAGGTTGCCCTGCTACTGATTTTGGCTATATAAAAAACTTTCCTTCTCACACTTTTTAATTTTTTATTAATATAAAATATATTTGAAGAAAGGGTTAGATGATTGCATACCTGAGCCTTACCATTGATTTATTTTTTCATGTGATATTGAAGCTACTGTTGTGCTACTGAAGTTGCATGTGGCGGGGTGATTGAGGTCCTTTTGGAGCATCTAAGCACATGAGGAGGAAGTCCAAGTTTGACTTCCTTTGATTAAAGTGTTGACCAAACTCTATTTTTGTGCCAACTTGCTGTTTTTCTGCTTGCAAAGGTTGGAGAGCACCTTCATTCATTAGAGAGAGATACATGGAGAAATGCAATTTTTTTTTTTTTTTGGTAAGGCCTACTAGCCGCCCCAATGAGGTTTTCAATTAGTATGTTTGCCTAGGTGCCTCAAAGGAGGTTTTCCCCTAAGATATTTTTATTTTTATTCTTTTCAACCCAATGACCGCCTCATGGAGGTTTTCAATCAATGAGCCAATATCAGACGCCTCAAAGAGGTTTTCAATTAGTGAGCCAATCTCGAATGCCTCAAAGAGGTTTTCATTTGAGATTTTATTCTTTCCATTTTTTATTTTTTATTTTTCACTTTCCTACTCTACTTGAAAAAACTAAACCTTTTTCAAGTATAGGAATACTTCCAATGGAGCCATGTACACATCAAGATGACATATAAAATCATGTGCACACTTGGAATACATGCTTTGACATGTACCTGAATATGAGAGATGAATTGCTTTGACTGTGATTGTATCAAGTAATGTTGGAGAAGAGTGTGTTGCTGCAACTTAATGATTGTTTAGAAACATATTGTTTAGTCAATTTAGTGTCCTAAATTGCTAACATAAATTATCAACCAGGGCTAGTAAACTGATGAAGTGTGATGCACTATATGTGCCTAAGTATCCCTTTTTCTTACTTCGTTGTTTTTAGTGTTTTATTGATGTTTTGGGGTTTTTATGTTTGATCTTTAGTATGCTACTCTATGCTAAAAATATGAAGTTAGATTTATGTCAAAAAGGGAGAAAATGAAATGTTAATGAATAAATGAAAACAAATTTTATTTGCAAATTATGTTCATAACTAGAAAATGATAAAAACAGAGAGTCCTAATCCATGGATATTATAGCTTCTAAATGAACATTCATGAAATGAAAAGTAACTCAAAACACTACAACTTAATCTGATTCATTTAGTTAGAGATTTGTTGGAAGAGCTTGTGAAAAATATTAATTCTAATGCAATGAGGATCTCCTAAAACATAAAAGAAAAGCTGAAACAACTTATAACATTACAACTAAATCTCATTAATTAGTTAGAGATTTATTGGAAGAGCTTTTGAAAGAGATTAATCACAATGTGATAAGGATCTTCTATGAAGAAAAACAATCAATAACTCACAATATTACAACTTAGTCTCATTCGTGAATTAGAGGTTTATTGGAAAAGCTTTTGAAAGAGACTAACTGCAGTATAATGAGGAATCTGATCTGAAATTGTGTGAACAAAATATTTCTTATACAGAGATTGACAGTAGGGGCTTTTACTGGTTATTTAACCTTTACTAGAAATGATGAAACCAGAAGCTTCTGGCCCTCTTACTGACTCTGCCTAAAGAAATATAATGTAAACACTAAATAGATCTGGCAAATGAGAATATTCTTTTTAACTAAATAACAGAAAATGAAATGCTAATAACTCAAAATATCACAATTGAATCCCTTTCATTTAATAGAAATGTATTGGAAGAACTTGAGAAAGAGACTAACTGCAATATCATGAGGATCCTTTATCTAAGCAAATGACATGAAACATAATACTAAAAGCTATGATTTCAGAAAGCAATCTAAGTAAGGAAATATGACAAAACAGAATTGAAAATGACTTATCTAGAAAACATGCAAAACCTCCTTGAATAGCAGGGGCCTTCTGCTACCAATTTGGTGTAATCCTTAACTCCTTGAAGATGTAATCAAAACAACATCAAAGAACTAAACTTCTTTATTGATAAACTCACAAATCTACATCTCATTCCATCTTAAGCTTTGTTACAAAACACTCTCTAATCCTTTCTCTTATTTTCCTATTTTTTCACTACCCATGATAGGAGAAAGCTTCTCCTATTTATACAAAATATGAGAAGTTATCTCATTAATGGGAGTCCACGAATCTCTCTCTCCATCTCTAGAGTTACAATCAAAATAGGAAATGATAAGACACATGTCTTTCTAGAGTTTTAACACAACTAAGAAATGCGACACATATCCTCTTAGAGTTTCAATACAACAAGGAAATGAGACAGATATCCTCTTAGAGTTTCAATACAACAAGGAAATGAGACACATGTCCTCATGATTCCATGATCTTCTCCACTCAAATTCGAATTTGGTTATGGGAGGCCACATAAAGGTCTTTTAGAAGCTTCCTTTTGATCTACACATGTCACAAAACTCATAACACATATATAGATATACGAAACTATGTTAATTTTCTAGTTTCTAATCATAAATTCACTTTAAATACGTAAAATAAATAACTTTGGAAGACAAGGATCCTAACCCATATATTTATGAAAATGGTTACTTGATGTAGGGTTTTAGGTCAGATGGCTATGAAATAAGAGCTGAATGGTTATGACATAATGGAAATATGTATGAATATGGAAAACACTTTTGAGACTCAACATACCCCCCAACTGAAGTTGTTGCATGTCCTCATGCAACTATTGCAATGATTCATTTGTCCATGAGTTGATCTTTTATGTGTTTTGACTCATATAGATTCGTTCCAAACTTTGCTTTATAATATTTTCTTTTGGCAAAGTATAATACATTTGATTGCAACATTTTTTTCTATATGGTTGGTTCTTGTGTGACAACCGACTTTTTTTGAACAATGGTTCTTGTGTAACAATGCTTTATTTTCTTTGTTGCATCAAAGTTCATGAAAACATTTAGAATCAAATACTCCATCAATGAATTAATCATTTGCAAGACATATAATCTTTTGGATCATGTTGCAACAATAACTGGTTGGGAAGTATATGTGGGTGGAAATGAAATGAAAATGTGTGATAGTGTATGACATGTGGATATGAAATGATGTCCCTTCCCCCCCAACTAAAGATATGACAGTGTGAAAAAGGGAGTGAGGAATTTTTCCAAAGTTACAATTTTAACATTCTAATGAATTACATGACTAAAAATTAGAAAACCACATACCTTCACTTACCTTAAATGTGGATGAGTTGTGTATACTGAAGAGTGTGGCTGTTGATGTTGTTGGATCAGGAACTATGTAAAAAAATGAATTTGATCCGCTTCTTTGTTCTCTTTGTTTTCTTTGTGCTGATGGCAAGATTGAGATCTTTATTGCTGCTGATACAAATTGATTCCTGCTGCAAACTGCTGAAATGATGTAGTCTTCAATTGTTACAAAATCCACTAGTACAATTCTAGTCATGCGAATAAATGTGTTGATGTCGAGCATGAAGAGAAGTCATTGGATTACCGACCATTGATGAATGTCGTTAACCAATGCGAGACAAACTCACCATTAATGTCAATGAGTGCCAAGGTACCTAGGTACATCTTGCGAAGTGCGAATAGATGGGCTGATGTCGAGCTACTTGCAAGATCTGACGATAAAGGGACATTGATGTATTCCCATGATTGTCAGCGAGAGAACTTGTCATTAATGCATACAAGCGTTAAGGTACTATTAAGGACTCTAGTCTTGGACCTAGATAATGTGCTGATGTCGATAGGCCAAGACTTGTTAGAAGGAAGGCCTTAAGGGATCCTCCATCATCTAACACGAGCATGAAAGACTAAATTTTGAAACACTATGGATTCAATAATTTGCATTGAAGCAAGGTTTATTTGCAAAATGAAAAGGATAGGAAAAGGAAAATGGAAATGGACAATGAAAAATGGAAAATGACAATGGGAAATAAGCATGTAGGTGAGCTTCTTGCTTTTATTTGCGGAGTAGACAAAAAGTAATGGAAAGTGTATGCGAATGAAGGAAAATGAACAACTAACTTCTGCTAGGAAAATAATGGTGGTTTGCTTTGAATTTCTTGGTTGGATTTACAATTCAAAAAGGGAGGAAAAGTAATGGTCTTGATAGATATGAACATGGACTTGTTCTTATGTTTCTCATGAAATCGGTCTTTTGAAAACCAATCGTGCGCACAATTAGTTTCCTTCAATGATCATTCGATCATCCAAAATCTGCAAAAAAAAACTTGACATAAAGAACATAAGTGTGTTAAAAAAGAAGTAGCTAATTTCTTTCTGATTCTTACGCAAAAATTAAATGTCAAATAAAACAGATTAAGGTAAATAAAAAAGTTCTATATTCAGTCCAATTCATGATATCGATAACAATCCATTTTTAAAGAATAACCATGAAAAATAAATCAACTCTCTATTGTCGGATGACTTCATGCATTGTGCTTAGTAAAACAATTAGCATCACAAAGATTTGCTGTGTTCTGCAAGTTAAAACTTTATAGAAAAATACACATCAACAATATTAATGCCAAATGTTTAGAAATCATCTAAATAATCTTCCAATTGTCCTGCAAACCATTATTAAGAAGGTTTTTTTTTTTTTTGAAATGAAATAAAGCATGGATGAAATAATTGTCCTTATGAATATTTTTGAAACAAAGTCATGCCAATTCCTCTTTCATGCAAGATACAAATAAAAAGCTTGAAATTTCTAAAGTCAAATTCCTAACTATGAAGAAGATGAAGGCAAAGTCTTTCTCAATTTATACAACTTGCATTTGATGCACATGTGATAATGTGTTTGCCTCAAATAATACATTTGTCACTCATCATGTGCCACCACACATGAATTTTGCCACATTTTCCTTCAAATAAGGAAATCAGTTCCTTGATTATATCTTAAAATCGAATTTTATAAAACCGTGACTGTTTTTATTAAAAAAAAATATTTTTCTCTCACGCACACTGCAAATTAGTGCTCCGAAGAACCCTAGATTTCTTCCAAATGGCTACGAATTTCAGAAAGTTTTTGTAAAATTACCTAATTCACCCCGTTCCCGAAAAAACCCATGTTTTATTTTTTTCTAATTCGCCTCGGTTTGCTCAGAAAATTTGTTTTAAAATCAGATGTTTTTGATAATTACACATTTCCTTTTCTGGCAATTACTTGTGGTTTGATTTGTTTTTATTTGCAGGTTTTGAAGTGTAATGAATTGTATCTCACAGAGAAGTTCAGATCAATCTCCTTCATTCCAATTACTTGCAATGGAATCTGCAATCTTCTCTTCATCAATAGTCTGAAATTTTCTCTTCATTAGCAATTTCTTCTTATGATACACTTCCATTATCTGTCGTTGCAATTGAATTTGTAATCTTCTCTTCATCAGCAATTTGTAATCTTCTCTTCATCAAAAATTTGCAATCTTCTCTTCATCAACAGTTTCTTCATGTGATATACCTTTATTGTGTGCAAATTTTTAAAAATGATTTCTAATAATTGTTGTTTGAGGAAAAACGAATATGGAAAAGAGAAGGTTCCTTTTTTTTTTTTTTTTAAATTGCAGTGCATGGGCCTGTGTGGATTGAAGGACTGCATATATGCGTAAAGCCAAGCCAAAGGCTGACCTCATGCGTATGCGTGGGTCTTATTTCCATGAGTCATTTTTTTTTTAATTGATTTGTTAATAAAATTATATATTATATTTTTAAAAATTCAAAAATATACATATATATTTCATTAAACAAAACAATTATTGAAATTAAAATTTTTCATCGTTTTAAAGTTTATTGTAAAATGAAATGAAATGATGAAAACATAATTTTATTATTATTTTTAACATAAAAATTCTTTTTATGATCCTCTAGATCACACAAAGTGCAGGAGGAGAGCATACTCAAGAAATTATTAATTTTTTTTTATTTATTTTAGATGTAAGAAATAAGGCCACCTAGTTACACTTCCCCGGCAACGACGCCAAAATGTTTAGTCAATTTAGTGTCATAAATTGCTAACATAAATTATAAACCAGGGCTAGTAAACTGATGAAGTGTGATGCACTATATGTGCCTAAGTATCCATTTTTCTTACTTCGTTGTTTTTAGTGTTTTATTGATATTTTGGGGTTTTTATGTTTGATCTTTAGTATGCTACTCTATGCTAAAAAGATGAAGTTAGATTTATGTCAAAAAGGGAGAAAAAGAAATGTTAATGAATAAATGAAAACATAGTTTATTTGCAAATTATGTTCCTAACTAGAAAATGATAAAAACAGAGAGTCCTAATCCATGGATATTACAGCTTCTAAATGAACATTCATTAAATGAAAAGTAACTCAAAATACTACAACTTAATCTGATTCATTTAGTTAGAGATTTGTTGGAAGAGCTTGTGAAAAAGATTAATTCTAATGCAATGAGGATCTCCTAAAACATAAAAGAAAAGCTAAAACAACTTATAACATTACAACTAAATCTCATTCATTAGTTAGAGATTTATTGGAAGAGCTTTTGAAAGAGATTAATCACAATGTGATAAGGATCTTCTATGAAGCAAAACAATCAATAACTCACAATATTACAACTTAGTCTCATTCGTGAATTAGAGGTTTATTGGAAAAGCTTTTGAAAGAGACTAACTGCAGTATAATGAGGAATCTGATCTGAAATTGTGTGAACAAAATATTTCTTATACAGAGATTGACAGTAGGGGCTTTTACTGGTTATTTCACCTTTACTAGAAAGGATGAAACCAGAAGCTTCTAATCCTCTTACTGACTCTGCCTAAAGAAATATAATGTAAACACTAAATAGATCTGACAAATGAGAATCTTCTTTTTAACTAAATAACAGAAAATGAAATGCTAATAACTCAAAATATCACAATTGAATCCCATTCATTTAATAGAAATGTATTGGAAGAGCTTGAGAAAGAGACTAACTGCAATATCATGAGGATCCTTTATCTAAGCAAATGACATGAAACATAATGCTAAAAGCTATGATTTCAGAAAGCAATCTAAGTAAGGAAATATGAAAAAATAGAATTGAAAATGACTTATCTAGAAAACATGCAAAACCTCCTTGAATAGCAGGGGCCCTCTGCTACCAATTTGGTGTAATCCTTAACTCCTTGAAGATGTGATCAAAACAACATCAAAGAACTAAACTTCTTTATTGATAAACTCACAAATCTACATCCCATTCCATCTTAAGCTTTGTTACAAAACACTCTCTAATCCTTTCTCTTCTTCTCCTATTTTTTCACTACCCATGATAGGAGAAAGCTTCTCCTATTTATACAAAATATGAGAAGTTATCTCATTAATGGGAGTCCATGAATCTCTCCCTCCATCTCTAGAGTTACAATCAAAATAGAAAATGATAAGACACATGTCTTTCTAGAGTTTCAACACAACTTGAGGAATGAGACACATATCCTCTTAAAGTTTCAATACAACAAGGAAGTGAGACACATATCCTCTTAGAGTTTCAATACAATAAGGAAGTGAGACACATATCCTCTTGATCCCATAATCTTCTCCAACCAAATTCGAATTTGGCCTTAGAGTGCCACATAAGGGTCTTCTAGAAGTCTCCTTTTTACCTACACATGTCACAAAACTCATAACACATATATAGATATATGAAACTATGTTAATTTTCTAGTTTCTAATCATAAATTCACTTTAAATACATAAAATAAATAACTTTGAAAGACAAGGATCCTAACCCATATATTTATGAAAATGGTTACTTGATGTAGGGTTTTAGGTCAGATGGCTATGAAATAAGAGCTGAATGGTTATGACATAATGGAAATATGTATGAATATGGAAAACACTTTTGAGACTCAACACATATGTCAATATAGTTGTGAGGCCCCTGGTCCATGCTGAGTTGGATCACCTTGGATGTCCTATTCTATTATGACATTCAAATCTTCCTATTTTTGTTTATTGTTCTTTTGAACACATGGAGGAAATGATGGTAAACATGAGGAAACTTTCTCAACATCTGATTCTGATGTTGGCTCTTCATCAAGTGAAACCTTTGATCTTTTGATCTCCTCATTTGGATCTTATTCTTCTTGATGTTGTCCTTCAATTACATTAAGAAAATCTCTTCTTTGCAATACCTTTCTTGAATTAAGATCCAGACCATTTAGATCAAGGGGATATGTTTGGTAGTGTTGTACCTCAACATTGTAAGTGGGCTGAGATACTTCATGGTGTGGGTTTGGAAATGGTGGTACAGGTACTTGAGTGGGGGTGGATATATGAGATGGATGTGGTTGAGGCTGTGATTGTGGTGGAGGTGGATGGTAGGGATAGCATGGAGTCGGGTACAGAGGATATCGAGGGAAATATTGAGAATGTTGAGAATTTTCCCAATAAGGACCTTTCCAACCATGTTTCCAAGATTGGTTTTGGGGTTGAGATGGCCAAGGTTGCCTAGGAGGGAGTGTGTCCCAATTAGTTTGAGATGGATGTGAATAAGCTTGAAATTGTGAAGTGGGTCCTTGCATCATATCAAGTTGACTAGGCTTCCAGGGTCTCCTTGGAGCTATAACATAGCTTCTTTGGTGATTGCCTTGTGTTGGGGTTCCCATGTTTTGGCCAGATTGGCAAGACCAAAAGATGAGACAACATCAAACCGCTTTCAGACCTCAGGATCTAGCCCTCTTGGGTCCAGAGAGGGATCTCTCTATGATATGTGAAAGGTATTATGTCTTTGAAGCTCAAAGTTTAAGATGTTAGGCTAGTTATAGGCACAAGGTTGGTTTGTTTGAATGTTTGTTTGGTTGCTGGTTATCAGGAAATATGGGTTCAATGTAAGACCAGGATGAGAAAAGAGGAATAAGGCAGAGGTGAAGTTTTCCAGGAAGCATTCAATACCATTGGGCAATGGAGTCAGGAAAGGGTTTGCTTGCTAATCAACAGGCAGGCTTTCAATTGGGCTAGTCACCTGAAACATTGGATCTTAAAGATGACGATGTGGTGTGGAATGGTAGGAGAGGAGGAAACAACACAGATTAGAACACAAAGTTAAAAACCAGCTGGTCGCACAAGGATCCTAGTGGACAGGGCTAACTCTAATCCCCAGTGTTCCCAAGTCTTCCAGCTAAATCCTTAACAATAAAAATCTAAGAACAGATTCATATAATTCATATATCAGAGAGCAGGCAATAACATCCACTACGCTGGTTAAATCAACTGAAATCAATTCTTAGATAACACATTCAGAAGAAAAACATCAATGGCAAGGAGAGCAGAAACATAGGGTACCTAACAAGGATAAATCCTATGCCAATATTCTGATGCAAGCCAGTAGAAACGAAATGAAATGAATTAAAACTCAGAGATAGGAAAACATCACCGCTGCTTTAGATCAGGATCCAAAGAAATGTGCTTGTCATATTAATAGCAATACCAGTCAAGTACAACATTGCCAATATCTGAATACTCAGCCTAAAATCATATTCCTTAGCCTATATTACAACTTTACATAGAGAATGTGTCTCAAAAGAAACTACTTACAATTCTCTGATAACTGATTAAAAACTTTTACAATGAGTTTCTTCATGAATTTATAGCTCTAGTGGAGCAGAGAAGGTAGGTGAAAAACTAAATGCAGCATTAAAAAATCAGAAGAGGAAGAAGGCTGAAGCCCACTCTGTATAAATTATGTGCATTTATCCATGGCACTCTTTGGGTGAAAGGGTGGTCTTCTCCAGGCTCCCATTTACTCCGGTATGTCTCTGATGTACTTGGCTGCAGTACTCTATAGTACTTTTGGTGAATAAGCAAAAGGTAAATAAATGATGCTAGGGCCGGCCATACCGTGCAACAAATGCTTCTGATATCATAGGACTGCTGTAGGGGGGGGAAACTTCGCTTGGACGCAATGTAGACTGAAACAATAATGTGTACCGTGTCCTTGCTCAGGAAGAAACATTCTGCTGATTTGAAACCCTGATTACATTTTTTTTTGCGTGCTGGACCTCCTGTGTGATCCTCAGAATTTTTGATCTGGTACTCTACCTTTAGAATTCGGGATTAAGGGTTAAAATCCTCAATACTGAATGTTGAAATCCTTGATCATTAGCTGGTATTTCTCCGTCGCTTCACAAATGTCTCAATCTGCAAAATCTGGGTTTTAATGGCGCCGGATAGGTTTCACCGAGATTGAACTATCCTTTGATAATATCTATGCTGCCGCCATCTTTCCGGACATTTCCTTGTAGTACCAGCTCCCAAATTCAACTCTCTCTGCACAAACGCCATTTACAATGATACATATGAACCATGTCGGTTTTATACCTTTCTGAAACCCTGCAAAATACGAAAACAAGTTAAGAAAACAATGAATGGGGGTGGTGGATGCAGTGCGGATGATGAAAATGGCCGTGCAACTGGTGAAATGGTGAAAAATGCTGTAGAAGACTCACAGTGTGGTGGAAACAGTGGGGACTACAGTCGGAAGGTGGCGCGGAAGGAAAAATAAATGAAAAACCTTTGAACTCGACCTTTGACTGGAATATATAAAAGGACGGGCGACAATGTGACAAAAACACGTGGACAGATGATGTGGCGGGATGGGATTACGGCGGGATTGAGAATAAATTTGGGCCGTCCGATCTCGGGAGGAGATCGACAGTGGAAAACACGTCGGAGGGTGATGAACGGTGGGCCAGGGGTACGGTGGCCATGGATTATCGCGTGCACAGCTTCGGAGAGCAATCGCCGTTGGATTGCTCACCCCAGATCGGACGACGCATAGCGATATCGCTCTGCATCCACGGACGAACTTTAATGCGCTATGGGAGGGTGGTTTTCCAGCTGTACCAGTGCCACGCGTTGGATGATGTATGGAATCGCTCCGAAAATGAAAGTTCTGCCTACTGCCCGAAGGCGGTGCGATAGAAACCGGTGGTTTTCGGAATAGTGCGTGGCGGGGACCACCGGGGCAGGTGTATTCTGGACCGTCAGATCAATGGCTAAACAGACGGCGATGGCGCGATCGAAGAGGTGAACTGTGAACAGTGGGGTTTCGGGGGCCGCGATCGCCGTCCAATCTGTGTAGATCAACGACGGAAACTGCTTTCGATAACCGAATGAGATAAGCGCTCTTGTGGACTGGTGGGTGGTTATAGCACCAGGCTACATGGGGAGGAAAAACGGTTCCGGGGCTGGCCGAAGGGGGCTAAGACCAGTAAAGGGTAGAAAATGGATTTGTGGCCCATTTTAAGTGCATTTTCAAGCCAGCCAAGGGTAACGATAGGGGAAATAAGGGGAAATGAAACAACAACAGGGGTGTGCGCATGGTTTAAGGGGGATTTTGGGGGGGTTTTAGAAGGATTAGGGGAGGGAATTTGGGGTAGAAGGGGGACTTTGAAAAAGGGAAAAAGGGATGAAATGGACACTTCTGCAGGGGTACCAGGGGCAAATGAAGACCTTCAGGAGCACACTTTTTTATCATCAGAGAGGCTTCATAATGGGAATCAGTAGAGGGGATTTCATCACAGGGCAAAGGCACAAGAGACTTCAAGGATGATGTGTCTTCAGGGGAGATGCATTCATTAAAGGCTTAGAAACAATTTAGCCCTTTACTTTGCCTGTCAAAAATTTATAGGGGGCTAACACCTTGCTCAATTGTCTTCCTGGTAAAATTCTTTAAACCTAGGGAATGGTGAAAAACATTTAGTAGCATATGATTCTGCATGGATAACAAAAATATTGGCATATTATTTTTGCTCATTTTGCATTCTTAACATTTCTACTTGTTCACTTAGATTGCTAAGAATTTCTGTTTTAAAGTTGTCAAGCAAATTTCCAAGTTCATCTTTCCTTACCAATGTTGATGTTGACTTACTTACTCTTTCCCTTCCTCTTGATATGCGTTTGCATGTTTAAAAAATTTCTTCAAATGACAATTGATATACATCTCCTCTACTCATAAGATTAAGGAGATCAATCCACTCATCCCTAATTGTTCTAAGTAAGAGGGTTTTCAGTGTGTCAAATCCTAGATGATGCAATTTTTCCTCTTAACATTATACATTAACCTCTCTATTAGATCCTCAAGGCTCTCATCTTCTTCTTGGTTCATTCTAAATTTTTTTTCTCTAAGATCACGCTCTTTATATTTTTCTAGAAATATCTTTTGCATATCATTCCATGATCTTATTGAATTAGTACCTAGACTCATGAACCATTTAAGAACTCTATCCTTCAATGTTGCAGGAAACATTCTCAGTTTTTGAGTGTGTGATAAGTAGCCATAAGACCTACGAAGTATCTCAAATTCAAAGATAAATGTTTCTGGATCCTCTGTCCTCATACCATGGAAGTTGGGAAGGAAAGATGGAGGGATGTTCTTCATATGTACACTGATGTCCATATCTTGAATGGGAAACCCAATAAGATCTTATTCATTGTCATCATATCCATCCATCTCTTCTACCTTCAAAAGTGTATGGTGATGTGGTTCTTACTGCACCATGTGGTCAAGTGGGGGGGTTGGTATTGGAGAATTATTTGTAAATTTTTTTTGAGTATCCCTACTCCTATGAGGCATGAAAATAAGTTTTTTTTTGTATTTTTTAATATTTCTGAAATGACATGAAAAGAAAGGAAAGAAGAAAAGAATGCTAAAAACAAAATCAAAGCATCTACTAGACACCTCCCCGGAAATGACGCCAAAAAGTGGTGAGCCCTGGTATTGCACCAAGAGTGCTGCAAATCCCAGGGGTTTCCCTACTTTACTTTATTAACTCGGGGTTCGTACAAACTTGGAGGTGACAAGCTCTATATACACAATAGATGCATTCTGTTCATGTCATCCTCTTCCGCTTTACGAAAGGGTGCTATTTCTAAGGGTTCACAATGAAGTCTCTCACACTTCAATGAAACTAAACTAAATTGCAAAAAGGAAATTTCAGAAGGAAACTAAATTAAATTGCTGAAAAGAAATGGCAGAAAGGGAACTAATATAAATTGCTGAAAAGAAATGACAGAAAATAAACTAAACTATATTGCCGAAAATAAATAGCAGAAAGAAACTAAATTAATTTGCTGAAAGGAAATGACTGGAAAGAAACTAAACTAAGTTGCAAAAAGGAAACTAATTTAAACCACACTTAACTTGGCTAATCGGCTAAACGCACTCTATTTGTCCTATGGTCTATCTACCATGCTTCTACCCATGCAACTAAGCTATCCATGACTTAATCCTAATTGAAAGAGTGTTGATTTTGCAGCTTGGAGGAAAGAAAAAGGGCTAAAGAGGTTAATGGAGGGCTTAGCACATGAAATAGGGCTTAGAAGTGGAAAGCAGGGGTTTAAACTGGATTAAGACTCTATTATAACGCCAAAGGCTTTGGAGTGGAATAACTTGAAATATGCGATGGAGGAGATGCGATGTGGAGGTGGGACCAATATCGTAATCGCGATATCGCGAAGTTGGAGTGGTAAGCATTAAAGGAAACCGACTAAACAATGCGATGTGCGAAGTGCGGCGGGGAAGGTCGGCGGAGCGCAATCACAATATCGCAATCTACAGGTGGAGCGGTAAGCGCAAATGGGAACAAGAGAAATAATGCGAAGTGCAAAATGAGATATCGCAATTCGCAATATCACAAATCTGGAGGAATAGAGGAAGATTTGTTTAGAAAATACTGCGAAGTGCGATTTCAGAAAGGAGATGCGATTGTGGTTAAGCGAAAAGGAAATGCGATGCGATTTGCGGTAAATCTCGAAATAAAAAAAAGGGAGAAGGTGCGATCTGCGATATGCGATATCGAAATCGGCTACAATGAGCAGTAAGTGTTAAAGAAAAATGGAAAATTCACGAAGTGCGATTTGCGAAGTACGGTAGCGGGGATTTCGAGGAGGAAAGGCGGAGTTCGATCTCAGATGGTTTTTCAAGTATTTTGTGACTAAATATGGTAAAGCAACCGTGTTCGATAAAAACAAAGGAATACATCGTGCTGAATGGTTTAAGTGTTTTTATGAATAAAAGGTGGGTGCGACAGTGAGAATAAGCGAGAAAAAGCGGAGATGGAGGGTGTAACAACATATCTGGAAGGGACTCGATGGAAGACGAAGCGAGAGGTGTTGGAGAACTCCCCTCTGGGCTATACTGCCCATAACTACTATCAAAATGCCTATTTACGCAATAAATATAGACAATATGTTCATGAAAATACAAGCACTAATCTAATCTATCTCCAAAAAATCATAAGCAAGAAATCATTTTTGGTTTGTGGGAAAAGGTCTACCCTCCTTGAGCTCTATTGAGAGAGTTGAGAGGGGAAGGCTAGCCTAACAACTTTATGGAGTTTATCAACTATTATAACACTCTGTAAGAAGATTAATTCTACAACAAAAGACAACGGGAAGTGAACTAAAACATAAAAAAATACCAGCAAACTAGCTAAAAGTTCAGAAGAAATACTAGCTAAATGACATGAAAGAAAAGAATGGAAACAACAGAGAAGCTGAGGCACATAGGTTGGGCCCTAACCCACGAGCCCAGCTTTATGGAACTAGATCAATAAAATGGAATATCTCTACTAATTTCATAAAAAAGAACAGTCTGTTACATCCATAAAAGTTTTAATAGAGCCTAATGGCTTAACAACAAAAATTCGAATCCAATGGAATGGAATGGAAGTCGACTAGAATCAACTCACTGGCTAACTAACTAATTCCTTCCTAGCTCTAGCTATGCTTTATTTATTCTACAGGGCAACTACTAACAACTCCCTTGGAAATGGTGATTGAGTCCACTTGACTCCCAATAAACATAGATCGAGTGCTCTTCGTCTTCAGTTTCTTGGCTTCGTCTTGGAATTCGAATTGCTAGAGACTCCAAGTGAAGTATGGCTTGAGTGCACTTAGTCTTGAGTTGCTTGGCTGCCTTTGAGAGTTAAGGATGGAAAAAAACCCCTTTGAATCTCTCCAAAATTTATCCCTAATTTCCTGATATTGTGCTCATTTATTCTCCAATCTTGATCTTCCAGTGGTAGGAAGAAAGTCCCTAAATAATCTCCTTCTCCAAATCTGCATAATCTGCCAAATATTATCACAATATTCTAAAAAAATAACCAATATTATTTATCTGCTAGAAGATGATCAAATTTTTTGGAAGAAGGTCCTATTAGGTTGCGTACAAGCTATAGCAGACTCGAGAAAAAGTTCATGTAATAAAAGTTAATAAAGGAAAAAATAAGACCACGGTTAAGGAACACTTATTCCAAGTTGAATGTTGGGCAAGATATCATAGTGGGCACCACTGGATATGTGTTTATGGCTAAGGAAAATTGGAAAAAGGAAATGGCTAAAGAATTAATGAGGCAACAAGTATTTTTGGCACATTTATATATGAAAATAAAGGAAATTAGGAGAAAAGGGAGGTGAAAGGTCATAGGTTGCATGTGAGGAGGAAAATGAAGGAAAATAATGGAAAATGAAGAAATTAGATGCCTCATTGATAAAAAGGCTTCAGAGTATCAGTTGGTACCTTTTTTCAGTTCAGTTTTGGAGCTCTTTCATTATTCTCTCTCTCTCTCACACACTCTTGGATTGTTAGATTTTTCTTGTTTCATTTTAACATTGAGCCAAGAAAGAGGAAAGCAAACAAAGGTGGGACAAGGAAAGGAAAGAAAAACAAATATCAAGAAAGGAAGAGCAGGATCTAAAAAATTCAGCAGGAATACTTACATGTAACATATTGCATGTGTGATTTCATAGTTGGTTTGGACATGCATGGATTAAGCATGTTGGTATTTCGTTCTCTTGATGTTGGTGGCATGGTTTTGCCGGGTTTTGACAATGGTTTTCAGCCTTGCCTTTCCTTTTTATGTATTCCATGGTGTGTTGGGATTTTGATCTCATTTTTGAGCTTTGGAAAGGCTGGATGGATTTCAAAATTCAGGGCGAAGGTGGTCTCAAGTAAAATTCCCAAAGGCCTAGGAATCCCTTGATTAATTTTGGAGGGATACACATTAAATCCTGAGGGTGGTGTCTTGGTTTAGGGCCTAGTGACCCGGGATTGGATTCCGGTAAATCCCGAGAGACAGAGAGATATGAAATTCCTCAGGGATAGTGATGGATTCCTGATGGCATTCCAAATTCTGTTCGGTTGTGATTGGAGCACCAATTTTGGTGTGATCACAGTATGGTGAGGGTGGAGGTGGTTCAACCTTTGGATTCCTTTGTTTGTTTTTGTATTGATTTATCCATGAGATACTAAATTCATGTTTGGAATATGGCATGGGGGTGATTGGCTGAAGAGAGATTTGGCTCAACCATGTCTATGGTCGGGTGGTATGTGGAAGTCCCGAATCTGGTTGGTTATTGCCTATGTTTAATGAAAGCTAATACTCTTACTTTTGTACTTATTAATGCGTGGATTTGATGGTTGTTATCTCACTTTTATTTCCATGGTTTTATGTTGGTTATAAGAATGGTTAAATGACTGGTTCATGTCATGGTTATTTCGTGTATTTACTTGTAATTATTAAAATAATGGATGTAATACCTATTTGATGCCATACCTAATCAAGGAAGAGGGCGGTGATCCTTCTTGTAATGTCTCATAAGAAATTTAATTCATTCATGCTCGGTCTTGTATCATAGACCTATAGATTTCATTCATGCCAAGTGTTTAACATAATTTCGTTCCCGGTTGGGGATGGTCAGGCCTATTCCTGGAGCAAGTTTTTGGTCATTTGGCATTGTCGCCATGTGTTTGATGATTTATGAAAGCTACAAGAAGTTTAGGGCAGTGTCAGGGATTCTGGGCTTAAAAGGTGCCCAAAATCCCGCGAACACAGGCACAGGTTTGGGCAATTGAGTCCCTAGACACACACATGCCTATGTCATGGGAGTGTCCAGAGCCTCCCAGACGCACCCATACCCATATCAAGTGATCATCATGGTTTTTTCTTCATCAAAAGTTAGTGGGACCTAGGACAAGTCAAATTGATGGTTGGGATAGCCTCTAGGGGCCCTGTAGTAGTTGCAAGGAGTCTGTGTTATGGTTTTCCGCATCGATTCCATTTCCTTAAAGTGACCAAGGAAGTTGAGTCTGCTCTTAATTGCCCTCAGCTGATGTTTTCCCCGGTTGGCCGATTACTTGGGTATATGTGAAGGGAGGTGTACATTAAAAGTGGCACTCTCCTTGGGAAAATTTTGATGTTTTCAAGCTTGTTGTGGCCATGTATTCATGTCAGCCGTGTATGTGTTTCTCATGTTATGGTCCATGTAATTGTTGCATCCACGTGGTGCTGGTCATGGTGGCACTGATGTCGCCATGGAAGGGCTGATGGTGTTATTTTAATGTGTTCTCATGAGCACATGATTGGTTATACATGTCGGATGTTTACATGTTGTCAAGTTTGTAGTGGTACGGTTGTTGTTTTCATGCATAAGGTCATGGTGTGTAGTTGATATGGTCATGCATTGATGAATGGACTCTATCTATAATGATTTCTATGCACTGATATGCCTATGAATTATAATTTTGTATGATGTTATGATTATTTCTATACATGTATTACACTGATTGGTTGTTCTTGCAGATGAGATATCCTCCCCGAATTATGGTAAGGTACGTTGGGTTATTGCGATTTGTTTTAAGCTGACATGAGATGAATTGCGGGAAGAAATAAAAGATGGCTAGAAAGATGGTAGACTACAAAGATTCTCTTTATGAATCCACTAAGAAACATGGTGTTGGGCACTCATCTGATTTGGCAGATACACTGAGAATTTTGAAGGAAGAGATAAAGAGTTGTAAGGTGGACAATGACATAATCATACAGGCACAGGAAAAACAAGAAGAAGTAAACAAGACAATTCTTCATAGTTTGTCATATTTGTAGCAAGAGGGGCCAATTTGGATCAGTTATGGGCAGGAGGATGGGACTAATGGTGCATATGGAAATAGGTCTCACGGTGGTTATAGGTCAGATATAGATGACACAATTAGATATGGAAAATTCTTGGACACTTCGGATAGGAGAGGAGACAAACATAAGTACTATTCTAGTTTTGGTTCTAATAGGAATTATGATCGTCATCGCTATCATCCTTATAGGAGGAGTGATAGGGGGTATTTTCTAGACAAGTTTAAGAAAGCAAAGCCACCTACCTTTGACAAAGAGATGAAGAAATCACAAGATGCAGAGGCATGGTTGCTTCGTATGAGGAAATTCTTCAGGTTGCATGACTATTCAGAAAACATGAGAGCCAAGATAGCCACATTCAATCTCAAAGGTAAAACATATATTTGGTGGGAATATGTGAAGAATGTTAGGGGTATTTATGAGGAGGAACTGACTTGAAGTGAGATCGAGAGGATCTTCAAGAAGTAATTATCGGAGAGGTACTATGATGATAGAGATAAGGATTTTTATGAGTTACAGATGGGTTCCATGACAGATGATGAGTATACTAGAAGGTTCTCGGAGTTGTTGAGATATGTGCCTTACCTCAAGGAGGAAAAGGCTAAGATCTAAAGATTCATCAACGGATTTCCAACAACATATAAAGACCAGATTGAGTTTGATGAGCCTAGATTGCTAGAAGAGGCAATTTGAAATTTGAAGCATTGTTATGAGCAGTCAAAATTCAAAGTTGAGCCTAAGCGTGATTTGAAAGGAATTGAGAAATATAAGGGAATATTCCGACCAAAGCAGGAAAGATCATAAGATGCAAGTGAGAAAGAAAATGTGGTTCCTTACAAGAATTTCAATACAAATGGGAAAGTACCTGGAGGGCAACAGACTAGAGGTGATGGTAGAGCACCGTTGCAATGTTGGATATGTGGCAAGGATCATTGTAAGAGAGATTGTCCATAGTATCAAGGTGGTAGACCCCATATCTATATTGCACGGGAGGCGCATGCAGTTGGGGATGTTGGTCATGACATTCCTCAGATTTATGCAGATGTGGATAACAGGAAGGGAGACTGTGAAGCTTCTATCATTGAGATGGATAGTAATATTTGTGATCAAGTTGTTTCAATTTTGATTCATCCTGGATCTAATTATAGTTATATTAATCCTGACCTGGTGGATAAGTGTGGTTTGAGAAAATAAATGCATGTAGAATCTTGGTTAGTGCAGTTGGCTATAGGTACAAACAAAAGAGTTCACCATTGGGTAAGAGCTTGTGCATTTGAGTTAAATGGTATGCCTACAACAACATACTTGATCCAGGTGGCTCTAGACACCTTCAAGGGACCAAGAGGGCTCATAAATGGTAAAGATTAAAAGTGATTAGATTCCTCTCGGACTAGGTTCATATTGAAGTGCTCAACATTCTGAATCCAACGGTGCAAACGATGCTTCAATCTGAGTTCGTATGAGGGAGATAGAGCATGTTAAAGTTTGGCACGACAAGGAAAAAATGGGGCCCATAGGGTGCCACATGGTATCCCAGTCAGCAAGTGGGACCCATGGATTACATGGCAATTGACTAATGGCCTATAAGCCAGTGACATTTGGTGCTCGTCCATTGGTTCCTTAACCCTGCAAAAGGATAAAAATATATTATTGAAATGACATTAAAAAAACAATATTAAAAAATAGAGAATATAATAACCAAAACCAATGAATAATAAAAGGTTATTATATTAAGCACTAATGGTCCAATAAAAACCGACGAATAAGTTTCTCAACCATATAGAAACAATGGAAAATTAAAACATTATAATTATATATGTTTTTAAACCATATCAATCAAACGACTATTTAAAAAAAGACACAGCATATGGTTATTAAATGCAATTTTGGGGAGTCCAACCGTATTCTTATATATAACCCACCACCCGAAGGTAGCAGAGGATGGGACCGGTGGGGGTTGGACCTGCCCGGCCCAAGTGGCCGACCCCAAGCAGGCAGTCCCCAAAATGAAATGCAAACAAATATTGCAACGAATACAACAAACGTCCAAACCAAATTTTAAAGCACGCCACCTATTATTAATGTGAAACAAAATGATGCGCTCAATTTTGGAGAGGCGGAATTTTATCCCTCGACCTATCCTCTATTAATTACTTTAATTACCACTAGGTTAATGACTTATTCGTGGCAAACTCTGCTATGCAAATGATATTTAAACCTTGTCCTTTGCCATTTGACCCTAACGGAGGAGGAGGTGGAGAAGAATGGAGGCTGAGCGGGACCGAACAGTGGAGTGACTTTCTTATTTGCAGGTGTGGAACCAAGAGCCATTGCAAGGCAGAACCATGTGTGGGCACACTTTAGAGGCAAAGAATTTTTGTAGAGAAGATTCCTTGATGCTTACAAGATTCCATGGGAAGGTAAAATTCCATTTTGTCAGAATGATATGAAGTTTACAGTCATTTTAACCATAATTTTTTAGGGAACATGATGGTAAAGCTAGAATGGCCATCTGAGCAGCATATTTTCAAATTCCATGCATAACAGAATATTATGGAATATTGAGGGAATACAAAATATTCCTTGAGGCCCAAAACTTGCCGGAGTCCATTTTCGAAAAATTTTATGTCGATTTTACACCTCTCGGCAATAGGAACTCAATGGAAATGTCTGTTTCAGCAGCAGAGCTTCCCATATTTTGGTTATTTTCCGTATTGGAGTGGCAGTGTCAGATTTTTCAGTGTGGATAGTTGATTCTATGCTCCTCGACGCCACGAGTTCGATGGTACAACCAGATTCAGTAGCTGAGCATCCACTTCTTCAGCCAGCTTTGAGGGTTGAGGTATATGCAGTTTGATCATGTGCCTCTTTTTTCTGTGAGATGTATTATGATTTCTAGATCCTTGCTTGATGCATTTGAGGGATCTTGTTTTTGCTTCATGTGAGATTATGTCATGCTGATAGGAGGTCGATTGTGAGTGAGAGTTCCTGTAGCGGAACGTCTCGTGGAGAGAAAAGCCACTTATGTTGAGGGCACATCCTTGTATGAACATCATCCATGTACCTCCCATCTTCCAACATTATACTAAGCGACCTACCCCATTTTGATACCGGGCCTGAAGACGTAGCTCACACTGGGTGAACTCTGTTATCAACGTCTCGTATTTGCATGTTTCTGATGGTTGTATTGTTTCCCTTCTTTGCAACATGCATATATGTTCATTTATACTCTTTTAAATGCAATTCTAACCACATCACAGAAGTAAAAGATCATGTGTAAATTCGGTAGCTGACGAACCTGGATCAGATGGTATCAAAGTGGTCTTCTTGCTGATGCGAATTGTGAGCGTGAACAATGATTGAACGTGCAACAATGGAGGATGGAAAAGACATGTACCAGGCCATGTTCAAGATGTCCAAAATGGTCGACATGATGTATGAAGCTCATGAAAGACGAGATAAATAAGAAGGAGAAAGCGATGCTTCATCTACATCTTCCTGTGATTATTCATCACCCTCATCGTATTCTCATCATTTTAATGAGGAAATCAACCATAGCCTTCAATTAGATAACACAGAATTGAAAGTTCTTCTACGAGAAGATAAAGACGATAAGAAGAGAGTCCAACTTCAGTTGCAAGCCGGCAGAGGTAGCCTTGGAAGAAATGAAGCGCAACGACCAGAGCCTTCAAGCAAAGGATGCTGAATTAAGGAGGCATCTACAAGAAGAGAAAGAGGATAAGGAGAGACTGCAGCTTCAACTACGAGCCGCGGAAGAGGCCTTGGAGGAGTTGAAGCACAACAAAGGCTGGAAGAAGCCATCATCACATGTTTCTGAATCTACATCCGAGGTAAACAATGTTGATGTTTCTTCAGTTTCATCTTCACATGCTATCATTTATGTGGGAGATGTGGAGATACCCATTACAGGAACTGGCATGATACTCCTCACCAAGATGGGATACAAAGGAGGAGGATTTGGTGTTAATGGCCAAGGCATGATTCAACCATTGGAAGTTGTGCAGAGACCTCGATTAGCAGGTTTGGGATACAGTGAAGGAGAATGCTCGAAGGTGTCAGAAGCTCCCAATGCATGGTTGAAACCATTGGGGAAAGAGAATGATGGGAAAACTTCACCATCATCCTATGACATTGCACATTGCAGAGAAAGAGCTGAGACAAGCTCTTGTCACCATGATTGCGCCAGAGACCAACAAGAAAGGTATAACAAGTCTCAGTATTCTAATGTTCATTTTGATTACAAGCACGTCGCTAACAATGAACATAAATCATGGCATCGAAAAACATGTAGTTTTTGTGGATTACATAACCATGTATTTTCTGACTGTTGGAAAAGAATGGAAACACAAAAGAGGATGAGGCATGAAAGGCATTCTCCATCGTAGGGAAATAAGAAGGTAAAGCTGGTATGGAGGAAGAAGACTCATTGCAGTCATTGCGATAGAAATGGCCATCAAAGAGACACGTGTTGGAGGCTCCATCCAGAGCAGCGCCTTAGGGTCAAAGCATCAGTGCAGGAACCGGTTGAAACAATTGTTCGACAAGCAAATGTGCCACAAAAATATGACCCATTCACTTTGATAAGTGAGAGATGGTTTTTTTAGGTGTCGTAGAGTGTCATGGCCTTACTTTGTAAATCATGTGTTGCAATTTAAAATGTAAAAGTGATGATGTGTTTTCCATCACTTATGAAGCAACAATGATATTTTGGCCTTGTATTGATAGCTGGGGTATTGATTCCATTTTGCAGTAAACTTGACTACATAGTATGTGTTATAAACTCATGGCGAGTATGGGATGCTTGGGTTATAGTTGGTCATGTAATTAATTATGTAATTTGCAAATATTGTAATACATGGTCACAGAAGATGCAAGTGTTGGTTCAGCGCTTATGGCTCTGAAGGAAAAAGGTGAAGGAGAATGAAAGGTGACCATTCAAGACACTTGTGGTGCAGACAAGGTAAAAAATAGTTGCAGATTATTTTCATGCTTTTGGTGGACCAAAAGCTCCTCAGTGGGGAGGATTGATCCAGGTGGCTCCAGACACCTTCAAGAGACCAAGAGGGCTCATAAATGGTCAAATTTCAAAGTGATCAGATTCCTATCCCAATAGGTTTAGATTTAAGTGCTCGACGTTCTGAATCCAACGATGCAAACAACGCTTCAATATGAGTTCGTATGAGGGAGATAAAGCTAGTCAAAGTTTGCTACGACAAGGAAAAAGTGGGGCCCACAGGGTGCCACATGGTATCCCAGTTAGCAAGTGGGACCCACAGATTGCATGGCAGTTGACTGATGGCCTATTAGCCAGTGACACTTGGTGCTCGTCCATTGGTTCCTTAACCCTGCAAAAGGACAAAAATATATTATTAAAATGACATAAAAAAACAAAATATTAAAAAATAGAGAATATAATAACCAAAACCAATGAATTATAAAAGGTTATTATATTAAGCGTTAATGGTCCAATAAAAACCAATTAATAAGTTGGTCAACCATATGGAAACAATGGAAAATTAAAACATTATAATTATATATGGTTTTAAACCATATCAATCCAACGACTTAAAAAAAAGACATTGCATATGGTTATTAAATACTATGTTGGGGAGTCCAACTGTATTTTTATATACAACCCACCACCTGAAGGCAGTGGAGTATGGGACCGGTTGGGGTTGAACCCACTCGGACCATGCGGTCGGCCCCCAAAATGAAATGCAAACAAATATTGCAACGGGTACAACAAACGTTCAAACTAAATTTTAAAACACACCACCTTTTATTATTGCAAAACAAAATGATGCGTTCAATTGTGGAGAGGCAAGATTTGATCCCCCAGCCTCTCCTCTATTAATTACTGTAATTATCATTGGGCCAATGGCCTATTGGTGGTAAAATTCGCCACACAAATGATATTTAAACCCTATCCTTTGCCATTCGATCCCAACGGAGGAGGCAGAGCAGAACGAAGGCCGAGTGGGACAGAACAATGGAGAGATTTTATTATTTGTAGGTGTGGAACCACAAGCCACAACAAGGCAGAACCATGTTTGGGCACGCTTTTCGAGGCAAATAATTTTTGCAAAGAAGATTCCTTGATGCCTGAAAGATTCCATGGGGAGGTAAAATTCCATTTTGTCAGAATGATATGAAGTTTACAATCATTTTAACCAGAATTTCGCAGGGAACACGATGGTAAAGCCAAAATGGCCATTTGAGAACCAAATTTATAGATTCCCCGCATAACAGAATCTTAGGGAATCTTGAGGGCATAAAAAAGATTCCTTGAGGCCCTAAACTTGCCAGAGTCCATTTTCGACAAACTTTATGTCGATTTTACACCTATCAGAAATAAGAATTCAATGGAGATGTTCGTTTTAGTAGTAGAGCCTCCCACATTTCGGCCATTTTCCATATTGGAGTGACAATGTCAGATTTTTTAGTGTGGACAATCGATTCTATGCACCTCGACGCCACGAGTTCGATGATACACCCAGATTCAGTAGATAAGCATCCACTTCTTTAACTAGCTTCAGGGGTTGAGGTATATGAAGTTTGATCATGTGCCTATTTTTGCTGCGAGATGTATTATGATTTCTAGATCCTTTCTTGATGCATGTGCGGGATCTTGTTTTTGCTTCATGTGAGATTATGTCATGCTGATAGGAGGTACATTTTGAGTGAGAATTCCTGTAGAGGAGTGTCTTTTGGAGAGACAAGCCACTCATGTGAAGGGAACATCCTTGTATGAACATCATCCAAGCACATCCCATATTCCAACATTATTTGAAGCAATCTACTCCATTTTGACACCGGGCCCAGAGACGTAGCCCACACTAGAACTCCGTTATCAATGTCTCGTGTTTGCATGTTGCTGATGGTTGTGTCACTTTCCATTCTTTACATCATGCATATATGTTCATTTATGCTCTTTTAAATACAATTCTAACCACATCACATAAGTAAAAGATCATGGGTAAATCCGCAAGCTGGCGGACCCGGATCAATACTTTAACATATTTCTATTTGGATCATATATTATGCTATTGGGTATGGATTGGTTATATCTTCACATGACCAAGGTGGATTGTTATGACAAAGACATTGAGTGCTTGGATGACAATGGTGAACCAAGAGTCTTACAGGGAATGAAGAAAGCCACATCAATTAGGATGGTGACACCTATGCAGACCAAGCGTAGTCGCAGGAAAGTGTGTGTGTTGTTTGTAGTACATATCTCTAGTGACAAAGTTAAGGAATTTTAGGATGTAGATGTTTTGAGAAGGTAGTAAATTCCACAATAATTTAGGATGTGTTTCCAGTAGAGATTTCAGATTTTCCATTTCAGAGGGAAATAAACTTTTCTATTGAGTTGGTACCAGGGGTAGCACCAACATCAAAGGCACCTTACAGGATGATCACACCTGAGTTGGTAGAGTCAAAGTTGTAGCTAAAAGAGATGCTTGACAAAGGCTACATTAGGCCAAGCGTATCACCATGGGGCGCACCAATGTTTTTCATGAAGAAGAAGGATTGTACTCTCAGATTGTGCATTGATTACAGGCAGTTGAACAAAGTGACCATTAAGAATAGGTACCCATTACTGAGGATCGATAATTTGTTTGATCAAATGAAGGGAGAAATAGTGTTCTCTAAGATAGAATTGAGATCAAGATATCATCAGGTACACATCAAAGAAGAGGAAATTTACAAGACAAATTTCCAGACCAGGTATGGGAATTATGAGTTTGTAGTATAGTTCTATTTGGTTTAACTAATTCTCTAGCTAGATTTGTGTCTTTGATGAATAATGTGCTGCGTCCTTATCTAGAAAAGTTTGTGATTGTATTCATTGATGACATATTGGTGTATTCTAAGAATTAGGAAGAGCATGCTGAGAATTTGGAAGTAGTGTTTGATATTGTTGAGAGAGCATCCGTTGTATGTTAAAATCAACAAATGTAGTTTCTTTCAGATTAAGGTACATTACTTGGGACATGTTGTCTCAAGGGATGGCATATCAGTGGATCCATAAAAGATAAGGGCCATCATGGAGTGGGTAGCTCCCATAAATGTGGATGAGGTGAGATCCTTCATGGGGTTGGTAGGTTATTATAGGAGGTTCATTAAGAAAATCTCACAAATTGCTTATCCTATTACATCATTGCAAAGGAAAGGTAAGAAGTTTGAGTGGACAATGGAGTGTGAGACTAGTTTTGAATAACTTAAGCAGTTGCTGACACATGTTCTAGTGTTAAAGATCTTAAATCCACAAAAATAGATTGTAGTTTGTACAAATGTTTGCAAAAGAGGGCTTGGTGAGGTCCTTGTGCAGGATGGAGAGGTGGTATGCTATGAGTCAAGGAAACTGAATGAGCACGAACAAAATTATCCAACGCATGATCTTGAGCTAGCAACAATCATCCATGCATTGAAGATGTGGAGGCAATATTTTCTTAGTAGGAGGTTTGTACCGATGGGTGATCACAACGGATTGAGGTATTTGTTCGACCAACCGAATCTGAATGTCGAGAAATATAGATGTTTGGCTATGATAAATGAGTTTGATTTTGAGATCAAATACATCAAAGATAAAGAGAATAGGGTTGCAGATTCTCTTTCCAAGTAGATACATGTAAATCACATTGCACTTATGAGATCCTATGGGACAAATTTACAAGATATGATCTTGCAGGTAGGTCAGCAGGATGTCAGGTATGTGGAGCTTAGGCAAATATTGCAGTAGATTACAAGTACAAGTACATGTAGTAGTATATTAACAGGTACAGGTGCAAGGGTACAGGATGTGGACTATCGTCTCACAACAGATGGATTGGTCAGATTTGGAGACAGGATATATGTGCTAGATAGTAGTGAGCTCAAGAAGGTGATCTTGAGGGAGTTTCATGCGAAAGAATAATAAGGTCATCAAGGTTATTAGAAGACATTGACTGTAGTGAAGAGGTTCTATTATTGGCCAAATCTGAGGAAGGATGTACCAAAGTTTGTGGCTAGGTGTTTGGACTACCAACAAGTAAAGGAAGAGTGTAGGCATGCAGGTGGATTAGTACAAGCTATTGTGATTCTAGAATGGAAATGGGAGATAATTTCCATGGACTTTATCACATGTTTTCCAAGGACAGTGAGACAACATCATTTCATTATGGTTGTCATGGACAGGTTGATGAAGGTAGCACACCTCATCCCAATGAAGACTATGTATTCAACTAGCGATGTAGCACAAGTGTTCATCAGAGATTTAGTCAGATTATGTGGTGTTCCAAAGAATATTGTGTCATACAAGGATGCAAAGTTCACTTCCAAGTTTTGAAAGGAGTTTTTTGGAGGTTTGGGCACAGAGTTGGCCTTTAGTACAACCTATCATCCCCAGACATATGGATAGAATGAGAGGGTAAACAGGATATTGGAGGACATGTTGAGGATGTATGTGATGAATCAACAACATAAATTGGAATAGTATATACCATTGGTTGAGTTTCCATACAACAATGGGTATCATGAGTCATTGGGGATGGGTCCCTTCGAGGCATTGTATGGTAGGGATAATTTTAGGGGCGAATTTTAGCCCAAAGGGGAATTTTAAGGGATTTTCAATTTTAATAGGGCGAATTTTTTACATAAAACCCATTTTCTATAGTTTAATAAAGTTAGCCCACTAAATATTTTAAAAATAATTAATTATTAAGTAGTAGCCCACCAAAAAAAAGGGCGCATAACATGGAAATATGAAATTCGCCCCGATTTTTTTCTTATGGAGCAAATTTCCATGGCATTCACCTGGATTTACAGGGTCCAAATGAGGAGTTACAGTGATTCGCCCCAATTTTTTCAATGGTTAGGAGAGGTGGTTGGCCGCTGGACACAGATCTTCTTGCTTGCTGAGCAAGGCCGACCCTCTCTGGTCCGTTCGTTGTTAGGGCCTTCTCATAGTTGGTATATAGTAGAGATAACACTTGCCACAACGGACGCGCTCGACCTCAAGCGCACGCCACATGTACAAGCTCGCTCGACGCTCTCAGAGTCTAGACTCCAACGCTTTTCGCCAGTTTGTTCAAGGGTATGCACCTTCATTCCCTTTCTTGGAGTGATTTGAGCTTGGATGTTGTTTAATATGAAATCTATCTAAAAATTATCGAGGGGGTGATCGTGGTGGTGGAGGCAAAGGAGGTGGCCGATTCGGTGGTTGAGGGGGTGACCGCAGCGGCAGAGGAGGCAGAGGCCGTGGTGGCAGAGGCAGTGGGATGAAGGGTGGAGCTAAAGTTGTGATTGAGCCGCACAGACACGAAGGGGTTTTCATCGCTAAGGCAAAGGAGGACGCCCTTGTCATGAAGAATATGGCTGCAGGAGAAAGTGTTTACGGAGAGAAAAGGATCAGCGTTCAGGTATTTTGTGCTGTGAGGTCTTCAGTTTCTATTTCCGAGCAGAAGTTCAAATATTCAATACACTAAAATTATTTTGAGTTGCATGAGAATAGAACTATGAGCGGATTCTTGGCCGGTATCCCCGAGTTTTATATTTTTTTCCTACTTTGGATGGAAACAAAAAACAATAAAACTTTATCAGTTTGCTCTTATCATTTTTTAAATAAACTCTTGCATTTTTTTAATAATTTTTCAGATGATATTATTACAGCAGAGAAGGTGGTAGCAGATGAAGGCTCGCTTTTTTGATTTTGTTTAATTAATCATGTAATGCAATGCATATTTTGTGCAGAATGAGGATGGTACAAAGACAGAGTATAGAGTGTGGAATCCTTTCCGATCAAAGTTGGCTGCAGCTATTCTAGGAGGGGTGGATAACATCTAGATTGTAAGTGGATTTAAGCCAGTTTAATCACCTTGGTACTTAGAAAACATAGTAACTGCTTGTAACCGAACGTGCTTCTTCGTTTTGTAGAAACCTGGATCGCATGTCCTGTATCTGGGTGCTGCATCTGGTACTACTGTTTCACATGTATCCGACATTGTTGGTTCGGTAAATTTTTTGGCACAATCTTTTTTATTACTTTCTATTCATTTAGATGCCTTTGTTTGAAACGATATTTCTGTGATATTGTCACTTTTCTAGAGTTGTTGTCTTGGAAGTTCATCATTGCAATAATTTTAGATGCTATATGTTTGATTGGATACTCGTGAATTTTAAAGCATGTGATGTTTGGAGTTTTGGATATGGGGTTGACTATTGGTTCCAATGATATTTCTGTGATATTGTCACTTTTCTAGAGTTGTTGACTTGGAAGTTCATCATTGCAATAATTTTAGATGCTATATGTTTGATTAGATACTCATGAATTTTAAAGCATGTGATGTCTGGAGTTTTGGATATGGGGTTGACTATTGGTTCCAATGGGGTAAATTAATTTGAGAGCCATTGTTGGTGTACTTAACTAGTTTATGTCGATTTGAATTATATGTGAACATAACGTTTTATACCATGGTCGCTTTTGTTGCATGATTATACAGTCACTTTCAATGGATAATGCTGTGATGATTTTTGTTGTTCAATTATCTGTGTTGTGCGTATGTCGAAGTTTTTTTCTTGTAATATATCCCACCGCTGTTTGATGCACCCTGTTCTGCTGGTTACTAGACTGGCATTGTGTATGCAGTTGAAATGTCGCACAGAAGTGGGCGAGATTTAGTCAACATGGCAAAGAAACATACAAACGTGATACCTATAGGCTATTATTGAAGATGCCAAATACCCCATTCGGTACAGGATGCTTGTTGGTATGGTTGATGTTATTTTTGCTGATGTTGCCCAGCCAGACCAGGTAAAATCTTTCAAATTCATTTTTTGTTTTTTTGTTTTATTTCACTTTAGTTTTTATTTATATTCAAGTAGTATTCAAGCAAATGATGATATATACTCGGATTCCCCTTCAGGACTTAATGGATGATGCCATTCGAGCTTTTGATGCTTGAGGGTTTTAGCTCTTATGTTATGTGGGGTGTTGTTTCAGTTATACTGTTATATTCTATAGTATTATGTTTTGGGTAAGACTTGTTTTTCTGTGCTACTCTCTTAAAAAGTGCTAGACTGCCTTTATTAATAGAACTGTGTTACTTTTATATGGTGCAGTGCTATACTTAAGTTCTCTCCAAGTTTTTGGTTTATATATATATATATATATATATATTATACAATGTTATGCATTGCATTATGATCAGCAGGTGCTTTAACAAATTATGATATTTAGGACTGTGATTGAGTTTGTTGTGCATGGTTATTTTGTTCTTTCTTTTAACAAGAGATTTGCATTATTTTGTATTGTTGTGCAGTAGTAGCTTTTAGTTGTCCTTGCTGATATTCAGATGTGGATTAATAATTCTGATATGGATCTTGTCTTCAGCATTGCAACATTACTATCTTGTGTATGGAAAAATTCTTATCAGTGGATTAGATTTTTTATGTGGTTATTTGGTTGATTTTTAATAGCAATAGTATTCAAGTGAAGGATGAGGTATGCTCGGATTCCCCTTCAGGACATTATGGATGATGCCATTCGAGTTTCTGACGCTTGAGGTATTAGCTGATTATTTGTAGTAATTCTAATATGGATTGTAGTCTTCAACATTGCACCAGACTAGCTTGTGTATAGAAAAATGGTTCAACATTGCACCAGACTAGCATGTGTATAGAAAAATGGTTATCAATGGATTAGATAAACTTGTCATGTGGTTATTTGGTTGGTTTTTAATAGCAATAGTATTCATGCGAAGGATGAGATATACTCGGATTCCCCTTCAGGACATTATGGATGATGCCATTCGAGGTTCAGACGCATGAGGTTTTAGTTGATTATTTGTAGGTTGAATCTATTCTGTCTACTGCTTACATTGTACAATGTAATGTATGTTGGGAAACTGTTAAGATGGCTATTCAGCCTTACTTTTGTGTGGCATGATGTTTTAAGTATGCCTTTCTCTTGTATAATTCAATTTTATTTTGTACTTTTTTTAGTTTTGCTGGGTTGACTTTACTGATGAGGACTAAATTACTTTTGCATGGTGCAGTGCTGTACTTTAATTCTCCTCCTTTATGATCTTCGTGGTTATGTTTTAATCAAATGGTGATCTCTAGAGTAGGTTGTACCTGAGATGCATGTTTATGCTGTTAATAGTTGCATGTACGACCTTTCATATGAAGGTGCCCTATTTTTCATCAAATTGCAATTTTTTTAGACTAATTTGATCTCTTTAGGCTTTAAAGGATGTATTGCTGGGTTCTGTTACTAAATGCTTAGCAACAGATGCTAGACCCTTATATTTTGCTTGTTTGATGTTTTTTTTGACTCTACTCTTGTTTGGTGGGATACAGGCACGCATTGTGGCATTAAATGGCCATTATTTTTTGAAAAATGGTGGCCATTTTGTATTATCTATCAAGGTACATATGTTAGAACTTTCTCATACTTCTGAAGCAAATCTGGAAATCATGTTTCTGTTCCTCATTTTTTGATTTTCACTCTTTAATGCAGGCAAATTGCATTGACTCTACTGTGCCAGCGGAGGCAGTGTTTGCTCAGGAAGTTAAGAAGTTGCAAAAGGAGAAATTTAAGCCATTTGAGCAGGTGACATTAGAACCTTTTGAAAGAGATCATGCTTGTGTTGTAGGTGGCTACATAATTCCCGAGAAACATAAAGCAGCAGATGCAGCTGCGTGAAGGAGTTTCTGTGATCAATTAAGGAAACGAGCTCCTTGTCTCAGGAATGCAAAATGCAATCTTAGATCAAGTGATGCCTTCCCCTCTCTCTTCCTGAAATGAGCCCTGATGGACATTGGGAGGGGGGCAGTGACTGGGTTATATTATAAAAGTTTTGGACTGCTTTGCTTTGTATTTTTTTTTGACATTTACATGAGCAAATTTTAATCTAAACTGAAAGTTGGTCTGAGAGTTATATGTTTGTGCAAAAACTTGATTCAACTACTTGGAGGTGTTAAGGTGGAAATACTTTTAATGCTCTAGTGTTTTTTGTGTTTTTATTAGCTAGCTCAGTTGTCTTACTCTTTGCCTATAACTTATTTGGTTATGATTTGAAATCTTTTTATATCTGCATATAATCTCAGTTGGCTGTACCGAGATGGGTTTCCTTAAGGCCTATAGTTTTTTACCTAGTAGGGATATGATCTGCATTTGTGTTTAGCTTGAGCAATTTTGATGTCAAAATACTTGTGTTCTATGAAGCATGTGAACTTGTAGGCCAGTTTTGTGCTGAACATAGTTTGAAAGTACATTCCATGTTTGAAATATCCCACGTTCTTCAACAATTAAGAAAAGTGAACATAGATAATAAATTACTTGAAAAGAAGTTCAGTCATATGAGGATATCTTTATAAGATGGTTATTATAGAATTATTGAGAGGAGCATTCAAATGAAGACATGCTCTTAAGATGGGCACTAGTCTTGTTGTTGTTGTCAGACATCATTAAAAACATATTTTCTGGGTTGTCAGACATCATAAAAATGATTAAACTATATGGAGGTATTAAGTAGGAAATGCTTTGAAAACCACCAGTTTTGGTGGCTTGGTTAATATTGATCTCCTACCGGCTTTAGTTGTGTCACTCCTTGTCTATTAGCTGTATTGGAGATTTTTTTTATTTTTTTTTAAATTTTTAAATTTTTTCTTTCTTTGTTTTTAATTTATTGAAATCTTTACTCAGTAAGGCATTCTTTGTGAGATCTCCCCTCCTGTTCCACTGTGTGATGTTTTGCACCATTGATTGGTGTTAGATGATAGAAATATTGTGTGATGTTGTACTGATCCCTCGCAAAAACCTACAGACTTTAGGGTGCCTACACCACGGCACATGTTCGTTAAATTTAGAGACTGGGTGGGTGTCTCCATCAAGCAGGATACCAACTCTCATTGCCTTTAATGCCCTTTATGCTGCATGTTCAGTAAGCAGTGCCATTAAATCCAGAGACATGCAAGTTCCTCCATTAGCTGGGATACCAGTTCTCATTGCCATTAATTCCCTCCATCATGCCGCTTGTTCTGAGCATGCAAGTGCCTCCATCAGGTGGCATATCAGGTCTCATTGTGCCATTAATGCCCCTCGATTCAAAGCACGATAATTCATTACGTTTTACAGGCCTCCATGACTTAGAGACAGTTGTACCATTAATGCCTGATTCTGAGCGCATGATAACCCCCCCTCAATGGTTGTGAGCTTAAGTTTGTGCTAGTCTGGTATTAGTCAGTTACAGATAAAGCTCCGTCTGTGCCGAGAAACAACTAAATTTGTTGTTTAGTTGTTTACGTGTCGATACATTGCAGGGGATTTAGGGATCCAGGGCTGTGAATCTGCCATTCTTTCAAAGGAAACCTTGCTCTCTATAAATATACTCATCGAGTTTTTCTTAGTTTTTGGTAAATTTGGGTGCTCTGGTGTTTTCTACATTGTGAAATCTATTGATTGGTGCAACTAATGTGTAATGTTACTAATGTATGGTTGTTCCTTTATACTACATCCGGTCGTTGAGCATACCTTACAACACAAACATTTGTACTTCACTCATTTCACTAGTAGATCTGAGAATGTTGGTGCAAATTTAGGACCCAGTTTTTAGTTTAGTAGGCCAAAAGGGTTGCACTTTACCATAGAACACGATTAGGTTTAAATAGTTTAGACAATAAAACTTGATTCAATAAATGATTATTTAGTTTAACATAGTTTGTTACTTCCAAGTTTAAACCGAAATATAGGAAACATCTCTTTGGCATGTCCCAAAATATAAGTATGTAGCTACAACATGAATTCCTATGTTGATAGGAAAAGCTTAACGGTGGTATTGTTTGGAATGGATGTAAGGAAGAGCTCAACTAACTATATTCATTCTGCATATGTTTTGATGTCTCTTGCTATAAACTTGGTACAACATGAAATAGTTAAAAGGATCTGTATGCCTTTACCTTGTTGACTATCGTTAACATAAAATCTGTCACATCATTTTTTAAGGTATTACGTCCAGTAAAATGATAAATCTGATGGCGATTTGTAGACCCCAGTGACTCCAACAAAGAGTTTTTTGATCATTTCTAATACAAATGCAACCTCTACCATAGTTTGTCGTTCTTCAGGTGATTCTCTTGTGCATCCCAATCCCAATGCCACGAGTTTATTCACATAGTTTTGAGTATCTCATATTGCTCTAGTGCGTCAATATTTTCATCCCTCAACAGGTTGCTATCCGTCACTTCCCCCATTTTTATCGGGAAAAAGCCATGGTCACCCTCTTAGGTAGGTTCCGTCGCCTCTACAAACATCACCCTTTGTTGACACAGTTTTTCCAAATCCATATTCTGTATTCAGGCCAACTAGTCATCAAATTTTGATTGAGGCAACTTAGCAATACTTATATAATCTGTTTTGCTCAATTTTGTGAAGTTCCAAACCTGGGGCAACATAGCCAATGGATCCTTTTAGACAAAGTGTGGAAGTGATTGAGTCCATCGAGTCTTGATAGACAAGTTAATTGTGCAATGCCAAAATCAGATAAATGTGTTGTCATATTGCTATCGAAAATGATATTGCTGGGCTTTATATCAGAATGCACCACTTGAACAAAACTTTTTCGATATTGCTGGGCTTTATATCATAATGCACCACTTGAACAAAACAATAGCGATGAAGATATTTTGTGATATGTGCTGTCTATGCATATCTATACTCTGGCTTAAGTTCAATGCATACACATCTATCTTAGCACTCTACTCTCCAGCGGGATACAATTGCTTTTCCAAGCTTCCATTTGACATTAGTTGGAGGACCAAAGCTTTGAAGTGAGGGGTTGAGCAACTTGTAACTCTAATAAGATTTTGGTGCCTAATTCTCCTAACCACATTGCATTTTGTTTTGAAACTCTTGTAAGTTTCTTCATTTTGCAACTTGAGAACCTTGACCGCGACATCTGTGCCATTGTGTAAATTCCTTTATAGACTAATCCAAAACTCCCAACTCTTTATCAAGTTTGCCTCGTTGAATCCTTGAGTTGCTTTTACAAGATCTTCATATAAAATCACTGGTGGTCCAAATTGTAGTGAGAAAGCTCTTGGGAAACTTAAAATTTAGTCAGGTAACCAGACTCCAGAAGAATCCAAAGAGTAAACAACATATAAAAAGGTGCTGCCACCTTCAATTGGTACAATCACATTTTAGAACTGATTGATTTCTTTCTTTCAAAGTAGTAGTAGGGGGACACAGAGGCAAAGCATATTTGCTATCCACAAAGGCCAGGAATCCCCATAAATGAATTGAAAGTAACATTCACAAAAATCCTTGGATTGGGCATTTTCCCCTAAAATTCTCGAAAGAAAGGCTCAGAGAGTGAAGCATTTAAAATCACAAAAATCCCTTCTCTAGGGATCCTTAAATTGTTGAAAGAAAGGCTCAGAGGGTGAAGCATGTCTAAGTTTTTGAGATCTATCCTACAATTTTTTGAATTCACCCAACGAATATGAAAATTGGACCTTGAAATGTATTATGAGAGAGATTGAGTTTAACTAGTCCCATGTGGCTTCCGAGTGCATATGGCATGATACCAATCAACTGGTGGAAAGTAAGTACTATCAATAGTTTGAATGACATGTCTCTTATCTAGAGTGACATGTCTCTTGCTCAAGAGACGTTCTCCATTAAAAAACTCTCATTCACAAAATGTGATCTTTCAACATGAAAAATGAATGATCTCTCAAAAAAATGGCATAAATGGATTTTCACACATATGTGGCATAATTGGTCTTCTTGAATACGCCGATCAGATTCAAGTCATACTCATCATCAGTGAGATCGTCTCGAAATCTTGATTTTAATGGCTGTAAACACAACCACTTTCTATGAAATTCTGATACTAATGGCTGTGAACACAACCATTGTCTCGAAATTCTGATGCTAATGGCTGTAAACACAACCACTTTCTATGAAATTCTGATACTAATGTCTGTAAACACAACCACTTTCTATCAAAGTGTCAACATGGCCCATTTTCATCACTGCATCATCTCGACTTTTGTGCAAGACTGAATTCACCCAACGACTATGAAATTGGACCTTGAAATGTATTATGAGAGAGATTGAGTTTAACTAGTCCCGTGTGACTTCCGAGTGCATATGGCATGATACCAATCAACTGGTTGAAAGTAATATCAATAGTTTGAATGACATGTCTCTCCAAAGAGTGATATGATGTCTCTCTCTAAACCCTTATCTAGAGTGACATGTCTCTTGCTCTCTTTTGCTCAAGAGACGTTCTCCAATAAAAAAACTCTCATTCACAAAATGTTCTCTTTCAACTTGAAAAATGAATGATCTCTCACAAAAGTGGCATAAATGGATTTTTACACATAAGTGGCATAAATGGTGTTCTTGAATCTGCTGATGAGATTCAAGTCATACACATCATCATCACGATCGTCTCGAAATTCAGATTCAAGTCATATTCATCATCATCATCACGATTGTCTCGAAATTTTGATACTAATGGCTGTAAACACAATCACTTTTTGTCAAAGTGTCAACATGGCCCACTTTCATCACTGCATCATCTCGAATTTTGTGCAACGACTCAAATGATGAATTTCCTGCAAAGGTTCAAATCTCAATGTCCTATTGCAACATACAAGAATTTCCTACAAAGGTTCAAATCTCATTGTCCTATTGCAACATACAAATATCACGAACACTTCTAACATACATCCATCCTTTTGTCAAAACAAAAATAATCAAAGTGGCCAAAAGCATCAATATGCCTCCAAATATGGCGATAGCTTGAAAATTGGTTGGTCAAATGACAAAACTGGCTACGCGTTCCTTGCGAAAAATCATGAAATTTGAATATAAAGTTGAGTATGTTTTGAAATTGTTAAATATGGGCCTCTAGGGAATCTAGAGGATTCTTTGCGGATTTTTGCCTCAAGTTTCCATTGCTCAACGTTTTTCCTATGGAATATTCATTGCTCAAATCAAATAACTGTCTACGCTATCAAATTCTTGGCAAAAATTTGGTTCACATGAGTATAAACTTACATATTTCTGACCATGAAACCCTGGGCATAGGCTCATGGGAATATGTTATGCAACCAACTCACAAAACAATAGAAATAACATATCAACAACTTAGAAAATATCCTCTTAACAATATAGTAAAATAATTTTCTTATTATAGATTTTTCTTGGAAAAGAATTATTGAGAGTTGGGTGCAAATGCACAATGTTGTGTAGCATTAGTGTGATAAATATGGGATAGTGCAAAGCATAGTTTTGAAGATTAGTCTAACTTGACTTGTACCTAATCAACTCAGTCAAGTTGATTGTTGGTTGAACGGTTAATTGTTGGTTCAATGGACAGAAGATCTTGCAGGCACAGATACCAAAGGGCAAAATGGAGCCCATCATGGGGTACTCTTTGTAATTCTCCACCACTGCTACCTTCCATGCTTCCTCAAACTCCTCTCCAACCTCAATATTAGTGCTAGTAGTAGCATGAGCAACAACACTACGCTTAGGAGAACTAGAAGAATGCGTTTTCCAAACTACACGAGAACTACTTCCCTCACAAGTCACCATGTGCCATGCTTGGTCTCGGTGTTTCTCTTCCTTCTACTCCTGGTTCAACTACCATATCTTCATTGGAACCAACACCCCGAACTCCACTAGAAAACGATTCACCATTTTGTAGTAGTGATTCGCTATTTGTACTAGTGATTCGCCATGATTTTACAAGATAATATAATCTCGTGAGAGATTCACCAAAAAATTATATATACATATTATATTATTAATAAAATCACCTTCCATTTTTCCTATGTATCATAGGGATTCACATATTTATTATATATATAAATTTAGGGGGGTTCTTAAAATTATCCCTGTTGTATGGGCGGAGTTGTAATACTCCCATTAGTTGGAGTGATCCAGTTAACAAGGTGTTGATTGGACCAAACATGTTGGAAGAAATGGAATAAGAAATGTAGGTTATAAATAGGAATACAAAGGCAAAAAAGGACAAACATAAGAGTTATGTAGACCAACACAGGGTGTATAAGGATTTTCAGGTTGGGGAGCATGTTTATTTTCACATCAAGCCCAAGAAGAGCTCCTTGACGATCAGATCATGTGCCAAGTTGGAACCATGGTATTGCGGGCTTTTTGAAATCCTTGAGAGGATTGGACGAGTGGCCTATTGACTTGCACTTCCTCCAACAATGAAATTCCATTTTGTGTTTCATGTTTCATTACTTAAAAGGTATATAAAGGATGTTGATCATGTTATTGATTGGTTTGTATTGCAGGTGGAGTAAGAAGGATAATTCTAATCGAAACCTTAGTGCATATTGCAGCGGAAGAAACTCATGCTCAAAAATAGAGCCATCGAGCAGGTTAAAGTGAAGTGGAAGCACTTTGGGCCTGATGAAGCTACATGGGAGAGGGCGGATCATATGCGAGTTATGTATCCTTCATTTTTTGTCGGTTGAGGAAAAGCAGTTTTGGTTTGATGTTTGGTATATGTTTGGCATAAATTTTGGTGATGTTTGGTATATGTACAAATGTATATGGATATAAATACCACCATGAGCTAAGTTATAAAGCTCAAATAAGCAGTATGGATATTATGCGGTCATGTTATCATGGATTTTGCTTTTGAGCAGGTTATTCATTGTAAATACTGCATCGAGCTAAGTTATAAAGCTACATGAGAATTATGTTTAATTTTCAATGGTTTTGCTGAGGTGTATGTGTGGTTTAACACCGAGGAAGATGTTCCCCAAGGGGGAGGATTCTGTAACAGACCCAGGGAAAATTTCATGTAATAAAGGTTAATAAAGGCAAAAATAAGACCATGGTTAAGGGATACTTATTCCAAGCTAAATGTTGGGAAATATATCCCTGTGGGCACTACTGGATATGTGTTTATGGCTAAGGAAAATTGGCAAAAAGAAATTGCTAAGAAATTAAGGAGGCATAAAGTATCTTTCACACATTTATTTATGAAAATAAAGGAAATTAGGAGAAAAGGGAGGTGAAAGATCAAATTTTGCATGTGAGGAGGAAAATGAAGGAAAATAATGGAAAATGAAGAAAATAGGGGCTTCATTGATAAAGAGGCTTCCAAGGATGAGTTTGTACCTTTTGTCAGTTCAGTTTTGGAGCTCTCTCATTATCATCTTTCTCTCTCACACACTTGGATAATTAGAGTTTTCTTGGAGCATTTCAACATTGAGCCAAGAAATAGGAAAGCAAGCAAAGGAATTGGACAAGGAAGGGAAATAAACACAAAGATTAAGAAAGGAAGGGCAAGATCTAACAAATTCAACATGAATACTTGTAGGTAACATATTGCATGTGTGATTTCCTATCTGGTTTGGACATGCATGGCTTATGCATGTTGGTATTTGGTTATGTTGTTGTTGGTGGCATGGTTTGGCCGGGTTTTGACAGTGGTTTTCAGCCTTGCCTTGCATTTTTCTGGATGCCATGGTGTGTTGGGATTTTTATGTCGGTTTTAAGCTTTGGAATTTTTGGATGGATTTCAGAATCCGAGGCGGAGGTGGTTTTGGCGAGATACACAGTAAATTCTGAGGGTGGTGTCTCGGTTTAGGGACTTGTGATCCGATATTGGATTGCGGTAAATCCTGAGAGATAGGAAGACAAAAATTTTCTCAAGGATAGTGATGGATTCCATATTATATTCCAAGTTCGGTTCGGTTGTGATCGAAGCATCGATTTTTGTGTGATCATGGTATGTTGAGGGTGGAGGTGGTTTAACCTATGGATTGCCTTGTTTGGTTTTGGATTCGTTTATCCATGAGATCCCACATTCATGCTTGGAATATGGCACAAGGGTGAATAGTTGAAGAGAGATTTGGGTCAACCATATCTATGGTCAGGTGGTACGTGGAAGTCCCAAACTTGGCCAGTTATTGCCTATCTTTAATGAAAGCTAAGTTTTCTTGCTTTTGTACTTATTAATGTGTGAATTTAATGATTTTTATCTCACTGTTATTTCCATGTTTTTATGCCGTTTATAAGCATGGTTAAATGATTGGTTCATGTCATGGTTATTTCAAGTATTTACTTGTAATTGTTAAAATAATGGATGTAAGACCTAATTGATGCCATATATCTTCAAGGAAGAGGGTGGTGATCCTTCTTGTAACGTTTCATAAGAGTTTTTAGTCATTCATGCTCGGTCTTGTATCCTAGATCAGTAGATTTCATTCATGCCAAGTGTTTGACAAAATGTCAGTCCTGGTTGGGGATGGTCAGGCCAAGTCCTGGAGTTAGTTTTTGGTCATTTGGCATTGTCGCCATGTGTTTGATAATTTTTGAAAGCTACAGGAAGTTTTGGGCAGTGTCCAGGATTCTGGGCTTAAAAAGTGTCTTAAATCCCGCAGACACATGCACAGGTCTGGGCGATTAAATCCCTGGACGCACGCATGCCTATGTCATGGGAGCATCCAGAGCCTCCAGAGCACACCCTTTCCCATATCAACGGAGCGTCTGGGGTTTTTATTTAGAAAAAGTCAGTGGGACCCAGGGAAAAGTTAGCTTGATGGCTGGGATAGCCTGTGGGGGTCCTGTATCAGGTGCAAGGAGTTTGTGTTATGGTTTTACGCATCGATTCCCACTTCATTAATTTCACCGAGGAATTTGAGTCCACTCTTAACTACCCTCAGCTCATGTTTACTTTGGTTGGCTGGTTACTTGGGGTAGATGTGAGGGGATGTGTATGTTACACAAGCCCTAGAAAAGGATGCAAGGAAAGAAAAGTTTTTGTAAGGCTGTTGGGCCTTAGTTTTGGTCTTATTTTGCTCAAAGAAACTTATTTATCCATCTATTTTCCATCCATTTTCCATTCATTTATTCCATTTTGACATATATTTGATATCTATTCATGTATTTAATTTTAATTTTTCAAATTCTAAAGTTTTTATGAAAGTTTGATTTTTAGTGCAAAATTGGCTGATTCAGAAATTCCCGTAATAGCTATATGGTTGATATGGTTGCAGGACACTTGGGCACGAATTGAATGCATGGATGGACAGCTTGGAAACCAGGACTAAGCCACCTATGCTTAGTTCGAACAGAACAAGTTTTATTAGGCCCATTTAGTTCTAGTCAATCATGACTAGTCATTCAGAAATCCCATAGAAATAGGGCAGTTTTGAGATTCTATGGGATTGACCATATTTCTTGGGATAAGAACAATGAATTCGACTTGGATAGGTGGATGAGAAGTAGATGGGTTTGTTTGAGTAAAAATAGATCAGTTTGTTCATGAGACTCCTTATTTAAAGCCAAAGCTTTGATGGCTTATGTATTAGGATTATTATTGACTTATATACTTTTATATTGTGACAATTTTGGATTGAGAAGTTAATTTGAAGACTTGTGCTGTTATCAATTTGCTGTTCAATGTTATGGATTTGTGACTGAAGTTAAGCCTCTGAGATCATTTATCAAGTGTGCAAGGCAAGGGTGGAAGGGCCCCCATTCCAAGCTAAGTACACTTTCTTGTAACTAGTTTTATTTCCTTGTTGTAGAACTGGTTTTCAAAGCTTTATTTCAGATTGTTTAATGATTTATGCATAGTGATTGATGTCATTAATTTATAACTTATTCATCACTTTATCAAGTTGGAAAAACCGATGTATCAAGTTGAGCATCCCTTCTATGAAAATGATGAATTAAAGTTGGTTTCTTTTGTTGTGTGCAAGCAATTTCTTATTGAGATTTTTGATATTAAGATGAATAAATTATAATGGAACACTTTACATGTCTCTTAAGTTAAGAGCTTCTTTCATTTCATAATTTATCCATCTTAAAGTTCTTGGTTTTTAATCTCTGATTCATTAAGTGGTAATTGAGGTTGAAATGAATTTCTTGAGTCAAGAACCATTTCAATATTATTCCTCTTTTTAAACTAATTGAGTTGGAGTTGTAAAATGTATTACTTTTAGCATATCTTTCAAGGTTGATTATATCTGATCTTCACATATAGTGATCTTGCCTCAAAGCATAAACAACCCGGATTGATAATAAATATTGTGTTAGTTTAGGAACATAAATTAGCTCAACATTTTGGCGCCGTTGCCGGGGAGGCAAATATCGGCATAGTCAATAGAGAGAAAAAAATAAAAAATACAAAAACAGTAGTTACACTTTTTAGTTATGTTTCTTTATGCCTAGACATAGAGGTCCTCATGGTAGATTTATTAAAAACCCCCCACAAATAGAGATAGGATCATCAAACACCCCAGTTACTGGTAATCCAATCATGGAGGAATTGGCAGAAAAACAAAGAAGTGGACAAAGATTGACTTTGATTGAGAGACAAACTTTGTTAGCTTGGGAAGCAAAGCAAAAACAATCTTCAACTTCTGGAAAACAAAAAGAAATTATCAAAGGAAAAAAAACTTTATTTCCATCCATAAATCCTCCTATCTTTGACCAACCTGAAACTCCACTTAAAATTGAAACAAATCAACCAATGGCAGAAGAAGGACATGGATCTGTTATTCTCACTCCTGAACAACGAGCTCAATATGAAAGACAACAAGCAGACTGGAGAAGAAAAAGAGAAGAGGATGCAAAACAAGAAAATGATAGAAAAATGGAAAATGATCAGAAAAGACAAGAAGATGAAACTACCTTTGGCTTTCCAATAATTGACACAAGTGCAATATTAGGAGAAGAAGTGAAAATGAAAAATATTCCACCTTCTGTATTGCCAAATTTTTATGGAATGTCAACAGAAGATCCTCATTCATTTATGTTTGAATTTGATATTCTATGTAGAACATATGGATATACTGATGACATTCATAAACTTCGTCTTTTTCCTGCAACATTAAAAGCAGCAGCCTTGAAATGGTTTATGGGTTTAGGAGAACATACAATAGCTTCTTGGGATGATATGAGATCAGTATTCCTTAAAAAATATCAAGCTTATTGCAGATCTAGAGATTCAAAGGAAGATATTTTTAGAATGACACAACAAGAAGATGAAAGTCTAGAAGAATATTTGGAAAGGTTTTTGTATAATCTACAGAAATCTAAACAACATTCTCTAAATCAAGAAACCATTCGAACAATCTTTCTCAAGGGTATAAGGGATGAATATCTTGACATTTTGAATGTGATGGGTAAAGGAGATATCTCAAACCTACCATTCGAAGAAATTGTTGACTTATGTCAAAAATATTCTAGAGGAAGAGCAAACACAGGAAGAAGAGAAGTAAGTTCAAAAGCAGCAAAGTCAGCTGCAGGAGGGATAACACGAGCTGAAATAGGAAGTTTATTGGAAAATTTCAAAACAGATCTTTTAAGTACGTTAGGGACACAAGTAGATGTGCTAAAGACAAATAAGAGGAAAGAAGAACAAGACCAAGCTTTAGCAATCTTTTGTCCCAAATGTAGAAACAAACATCCATTAAGAGAATGTCCTTTGGATAGTGTTAAGAGTATTCAGGTTTGTGGTCTTTGTACATAAAAACATTCCACAGAAAATTGTCTAAAATTGAAAGAATTACAAATGAATTCAATAGAAGAAGTGCCAGGAATGGAAGGTTTTTATTATGTAGCACCACGAAGACCATGGCAACCTAGAATGCCCCAACAAAATCAGCAACAATTCCCTCAACAAAATTACCTTTATCCATCTCAAAATCCTTGGACAACTCCAATGCCATGGCAAGCTTGGTCTCCACAACAATATCCACAAAAACCTGCACAAGGTTGGAGAGGATATGGTTATGGAAACCAGCCACCTCAACAATACCAGCAACAATATCAACAGCCATTCACATATCCGCAATATCCTCAATCCATACCATTTCAACAACAACATTCTGCATATCCACAATCCATTCCATATCCGCAGCAGAATCCCCCACCGTTGTTGACCCAACCACAACAGTTGCAGCTACCCACAAATCAATCCAGACCAACTCAATTACCAGCACAACCAATTGCAAATCCAAATAATAAGGTGGAAAAAGCTGCATATACTGTAGAGGAAGCAACATGTTTTCCCACATATTCAATTCTTCCTCTTAATGAAGTCCATCTAAGGTCTGGAAAAGTTCTTAAAAAGGATTCTCCTCCAATCATAGAAGAACCAACCGAACAAGGAGAATCACCTGAAACATCACAAACTAAGATACAAATTCAGAAAGAAACAAACATTACAACTCAAACACCACCTTATCCTGAAAGGTTAGTGGAACAACAAAAAGAAATAACCCTTCCTAAATTTGATATTTTAGATGAGTTAAAAAATGCTTATGTGAAAATTCCTTTGTTAAAGGCAATTAAAGAAATACCAATATATGCTAAAACAATAAAGGAAATGTGCATTAAGAAAACTCAGAGAAAGAAGAAGGATCCTACTACAATCCAAGTCATTGGTAAACTAGCAAGTCTCATGTCTACAGAAAACAAAATAGAAAAATATATTGATCCTGGTATCCCTATGGTTACTATATCAATAAATAATTTTTCAGTCCCAAACACATTAATAGACTTGGGAGCAGCTATAAATGTAATGACAATGGAGACCATGAAAACTTTGCATTTGAACAACATTAGATCAACCTCTACAATCTTAGAATTGGCAGACAGATCTAAAGTTGTTCCTGAAGGAATATTGGAAGATATAATAGTCTCTTTGGATTCATGGGAGTATCCCGTTGACTTCCTTATTCTGCAACCAAAATCAAATTTGGGAGGACATCCTCTAATTTTAGGCAGACCATGGTTAGCTACCGCTGATGCCTTTATAGGATGCAGATCAGGAAGCATGATTATTTCACATGGAGAAGAAAGGAAACATATTGCTCTTTATTCACCTACACAGTCAACTTCTTTAGAATCAATACTTGAAGCTCAAGAAAAACAGCAAACTAAATCAGTTTTAAGTATAAATAAATTCTTTGATCTAAGAGAAGAAGAAGGGAATGAAGACTTAATGGATCTTTTCATTTCAGAACCAAGTATTTCAGAGCAGCCTAGAGAAATGCAATATGAAGCTGCAAATAACCTTTTGAACCAAAGTTTTCAGGAAACCTGTACTATTCAAACTTTGAGAAATTCTTTTATAGACATCTTTCCTGTAAACACAATCTCCAATCCAATAATAAAAACAATTGAGGTAAGTCCTGGAAAACATTTAAACATTGGAAATGAGTTGCAATTAGAACAAGAACAAGAGGTAATTGCATTATTACAGAAATATTCAAAAGCTTTTGCCTGGGATTATACTGACATGCAAGGAATCCATCCTAACACATGTGTCCACCACATCTATAAAGATGAACAAATTAAACCTGTAAGACAACCTCAAAGACGAATGAATCCTATGATGAAAGAAATAGTGAAAGATGAATTGCAAAAATTGTTAAATGTTGGATTCATCTATCCTATTTCAGATAGTCAATGGGTTTCTCCACTGGTTATTGTTCCAAAGAAAAATGGAAAGTGGAGGATATGTGTGGATTATCGAGAACTAAACAAAGCTACACTCAAAGATCATTTTCCTCTACCATTTATTGATCAAGTGTTAGACTCATTGGTTGGAAAGAAATTCTTCTCTTTCTTAGATGGGTTTAGCGGGTACAACCAGATTAGAATAGCAACAGAAGACCAAGACAAGACAACATTTACTTGCCCATGGGGAACTTATGCATATAATGTTTTGCCATTCGGTTTATGTAATGCACCTGCAACTTTTCAACGAGCAGTGCTTGCAATTTTTGCTGATCTAATCCATGAATGTGTAGAGGTTTACATGGATGACTTTATAGTTTATGGAAACACATATAATGATTGCTTAAATAATCTTGAGAAAGTGTTGAAACGATGCATTGAAACAAATTTGTCATTAAGCAATGAGAAATGCTATATAATGTTGACAGAAGGAATAGTTCTGGGAAACCATATTTCTTCTTCAGGAATTAAAGTGGATCCAGCAAAAATCCAAGTCCTAGTAACCTTAATGCCTCCTACAACACAGAAAGAGGTAAGAAGTTTCTTAGGCTATGCAGGCTATTATAGACGATTCATTGAAAACTTCAGTAAAATAGCCCAACCTCTGTTCAAATTATTAGCAAAAGATATTGAATTTCACTGGAAAAATGACTGTCAAAATGCATTTCAAATTCTAAAAGAAAAATTATCAGTTGCACCCATTCTCCGTGGACCAAATTGGTCTTTGCCATTTCATATATCAACTGATGCATCTGATACCGCAATAGGTGCCTCCCTTGAACAGAAAGAGAACTTGTTCAATTATGCAATATACTTTATAAGCAAGAATCTAACACCTGCAGAATTGAACTATACAGTCACCGAGAAAGAAATGTTAGCCGTTATACATGCAGTAAACAAATTCAGACATTATATAACAGGATATCAAGTTTTCATTCATACAGATCATTCAACAATCAAATATTTGATGAATAAACCTATAACCAATGGAAGAGTAACAAGATGGTTACTATTACTGCAAGAGTTTAATATCACAATACAAGATCGGCCAGGCAAGGAAAATCAAGTAGCTGACTTTCTGTCCCGCATACATTCACCCAATGATCCAAATCCAGTTGTAGATAACTTTCCCGATGAACATTTGTTTGCTATCACGGTAAAAACACCATGGTTTGCAGACATGGCAAACTATTTATCTTCTGGAAAGTTACCAAACCAATTCACTAAAAAGCAAAGACACAAAATTATTAAAGAAAGTTCCAGGTATAGTTGGGTAAATGGTGATTTATTTTATACTGGTTCAGATTTGATAATTAGAAAATGTGTGCGAGAAGATGAAATATTAGATATTCTAAAGGCATGTTACGATGAACCATGTGGTGGCCATTTTGCAGATAAACGAACAGCATATAAGGTGCTGCAACTGGGCTACTACTGGCCATCCATCTTCCAAGACTCTAAGAAATATGTCAAGCAATGTGACAGTTGCCAAAGAACAAGGAGACCAATAACAAGAGATGAGATGCCGCTGAAGCCACAAGTCCTCATAGAACCATTTGAGCAATGGGCGCTTGACTTTGTTGGACCCATCAATCCATCATCAAATGGAAACAAGTACATCTTAGTATGTACAGATTATGTAACCAAGTGGGCAGAGGCGAAAGCAGTGCATAGAGCAACAAAAGATATAGTGGTCAACTTTCTTTTTAAAGAAATCTTTGTCAGATATGGAGTACCTAGACAAATTGTAACAGATCAAGGAACACAATTTACATCAAAACTGGTACGAGATCTAACAGAGAAGTACAAGATCAAACATAGAACATCTACACCATATCATCCTCAAGCAAATGGGCAGGTTGAATCAACAAATAAAGTACTAGAGAATATCATGACAAAAACAGTAAAGCTGAACAGAAAAGATTGGTCTGAAAAATTACAAGATGCACTATGGGCCTATAGAATTACATGGAAGAATACAACTGGTTTTAGTCCATACCAGTTAGTATATGGAAAAGAGGCCTTATTGCCTATAGAGTTTCAGATACAAACATACAGACTAGCAGCTGAATTAGGACTAGAACTGACAGAAGCACAACAGCAGCGGATCATGGAACTGAATCAGTTAGATGAGCATCGTCAACAAGCCATAGAACATACTACATTGGTGCAACAACAAAGAATGAAGTGGCACGACAGACATATCAAGACAAAGACATTTCGCAAGGGAGATTGGGCATTACTTTTTGACTCCAAGTTCAAAGATTTCAAAGCAAAGTTCACAACACACTGGCTAGGCCCATATGAAATTGATGAAATCTTCGACAATGGAGCAGTAAAGATCAAGACAATTGACCAGGATTCCACCTCCTTTATAGTGAATGGACATAGGCTCAAAGTTTATAATAAGCCTATCAGTAAAGAAGCATTTATGAAACAACTGACAGAAGATACAGAACTGGAAGTCATGGCACACCAAGTTCAGCCATCTTCCAGTCCTGTAGTTGAATAAAAATAAAAATAAATAATAAAAAAAATAATAAAAAAAAATAATAAAAAAAAACATAAAAAAATAATAATTTGTTTGCTAGTGAAAACCAGGCAACTGGCACTATGCAAACACGAATTCATAGGGGAAAATCAAGGCAACTTGGACTCTATGAATTCCTTTTCTTGTTCTATTGTTCTCACATAACTTCAATACAGGTACTCTCAATCAACAAATGACTTGAGGACAAGTCATATCTTAAGCAAGGGGGAGACTTGTATTAGATCTTTAGCTGAAAAGCTGAAGTATAGAAGAAACTTGTATTGTCAACAGAGGGACCTGAAAGAAGAAATCAATACAGAGGGACCTGAGAGACCTGCCAAAACAACATGTGCATATTATGGAAACAGTGCAGAGGGACCTGAAACAAGGAATCATTATAAAGGGACCTGATTTTCAATTCAAGAACCAGAGCATGAAGGACAAGGAGCAGCAATAAAATTCACTTTTTGATTCATCTACAACATCTGACTTCATTCCACCTGTACAAACATCATTCATGGAAGTATATGAATAGTCATTTTGTGCTTGAAATTCAAATTTTTCTTAGGAATTTTTAGTTTTTGTTAAGTTAAAGTTAGTACCTGAAGATATTCAATATTCCTATACATATCCTATATTCATAATTCCCTATACATATCCTATCTTCATAATATCCTATACATATTCCATTTCATTCATATACACATTTCTCATACATATTCCCTATAAACCTAAATATTTTTCTTGAGCAAAAGACCAAGCTAGGACAACTCTTTCCACCTGCATACATAAATCAAGCATTAGTATGGTGATGATTTTAAAAATGACCTAAGATGGTCATTTTAAAAAATCATAAAGATATGCATAAAAAGCAAAACAAATAATGCGCTATACAAAGACTATATACCATAAGTATAAATGAGGAATGCGAATTGAACGCAAAAGACATAAGGTTAATACGCATAAGAGGTAAGGTCAATGGCATATAATCAATGCGCATATGGTATAATCATAGGCAAAGGTATAAGGCGCATAGTTGGAACATAATGGTTATGACATAGTTGACAGGTTTGACAGAATGATAATGGCATATACAACGTAGGAGAATCATTGCACGGAAGGACACGGCGGAAGTAATCAGTTCATGCCGAAGGTAGTGATGATACGGGTGTATCATTCAAAGTGAAATGCGTTGGTGCATATCATAGCACACGACGATGGGAAATCAACGTGCACGGTGGTGACAATACAGGGTGATAATTCAAACATAGCGTGCACGGTGGTGTGATAAAACAGCCATGTCATTCAAACATAACGTGCGTAGGTGGTGGTGTACGTATATAGTTTAAACATTAAACAAGGCAGTGGTATCCTCATGACACAGTCTGTCGACTGGTCAAAGAGGACAACCATACCAACCTCACATAATAACGCCATCAGACACGGTACAACCATGAACTCGGTCCATTCATGACTTTCAACCTCATTCCTCATTGGCAGAGCTCAGAAGGAAGGCGTTTTGAAACAAAACATTGATCTGAAGAAAAGAGAAGGCGGTTGATTAATCTGGAGAGAAGAGAAGGCGGTTGAAGCAGCGGAATAGTGAAATCGCTCCGGGGAAAGCAAGAAGGCGAATTTAAGGTAAGAAATTGCTCTGGATTCGACGATCAGAGATCACAGATTTCCAGGATTGAGTCAGGTAACAGTGGAGTTCATTAACACTCAGCGATTATGGAATATTTTTTGACATTAATTTGTGATCCTGTGTTTTGACACCAGCTCAGTTAACCGAAACAGTAGGGATTTGGAGCGCCGATTACATTCCACGCGTTTTGTTGACAGTCAGGTAATTTCAAAACCCGTGATTATCTCCAGATCGACAGCACTTAAGGTTTGATGATAGAGTGTGATGCGCAGCATCGTGAGGAAAATCCGTTGCATGAGTAACAAGTTTTAAGTGAAGTATTATGGCGGAGGGTTGTTGAATTGCGCACTAAGCCGTGATCTATGCGCACCAATGTTTTCACAAACAGTTAGCGTGTAAACTAAAAAACGCCATAAAACATTTTGTTGCCACTGCGGTTTGTTTTGTTTTGACAGTCAGGGATCAAATGCTTAAAGGTCACATTGAATTATGGATGAAAAATAGAGTCGGGTTCGATGAAGACGTGTTGAGGCCGAAAGCTTGTTGCATAATTGCATTTTCATGATAAGTCTGCATGCAATTTTGTTTAACACCTTTGCTTAAACCCAAACAGTGCAAAAAAATTTCATATTAGGCCGAGAGCACTCTTTGATTTTTCTTATTTTTTTTTATATATATACACAAGTAAATCATGATTGTGTGGTTTGTGATACTGTGTGTATTTAATAAAAAAACAGAGATCAGTGTATTAACAGAGTATACAGGTGTTGCTTGTATTCGACAGGGAATTCAGAAGAGTGCTATTGAAAGGAAATATATCAGAGGTTAAAAGTGCAGAGTTGAGTTGAGTCAGAAGAAGAAGGTAAGCTTCCTTGCTTACTGAATTTCATTTTAAAAAAATAGTCATAATTTTTATTAAAATGAAGTTAGTAACAGCAGAAGCCTACATTGATTGGTTTACAGAAACAATGGCAAACAGGGTAGAGCCAAAATTTCAAATAGAAAGCTGGGGAAAAGAGACCATAGAAAAACTCTATCAGGCAGGACTGATAGGCTTTCTACAGAAATTTAATGGCCATTCTGAGGAGATAACCAAAGATTTTATAAAGAATTTCAATCAAGACCAAACTCGAATAGGAGAAATCATTGTTCCAGTAACCCAAGAATACTTGTCTAAAGCCTTAGATTTGCCAATGTTAGGAGAGAAGTATTACAAAGGGCTACACTTCAAGGAGAAAGCATGGACTTTCTTCCTTGAGAAAAACCGGAAGGGAACATTTGATAGGACAAAAGGTATACCCAGGGAATGGTTTAATGAGCCATGGAGAGAATTGGTCTTGATTATTCAAAAGTTTTTAACTTGTGACCGAGGATATAGTGTTGCCCATTTATATCATGTTAAACTTCTACAACACATCAAGGGGGAAGATAGGATTAATTTACCTTATTTCCTATATAAAAGCCTCTTAAAAATGATTGAAACAACAAGACATGAAAACAGGCTTAAGGCAGGACAAATGTATCATCAAGGATTGATTAAAATCCTAGTTGAATATCAAGTAAGATTGCAGGGCATAGTGTGGAGAGAATTCATGGTTAAAAATCATTTTACTGAACAGATTACAGAGGTGCAAGAGAAAACAGAGCAGGAAAGTAGGGGAGTGATGAATTCACCCGTGTATCTTAGAACAAGAGCCAAACAGCAAAATAATATGGCTATGGATTATGAAATATCTGTGATGTCTATTCCCAAAAGATTTACAAACAAAAGTCCCATCAATTTAGACAGGGAAGAAGAAACATATTTTCCAAGACCACAAGAAGAAAATAACATTCCACAAGAAGAATTTGATAGGGATTCTGCCTATGATGATGAAGCAGCTGCATCATTAATGAAAACAACTCAGGATTTTGAAAAAGATGGGAAAATCAAGGATTTGACCGATCAATTAGAAATTAGTAAAATTTTTGAAAAACAGTTAGAAGAGGAGAACAAAGCAAACAGGAAAGAAAATGCTAAATTGATCAAAACAAATGAAAAATTGAAAGAAGACTTGGGGAAATTGAAAAGGAAGAATGATCTAATTTCTAAACAAGCATTTAAATGGTTGAAGGAAAAGAACATGTGGCAGGCCAAGTATGAGAAGCATAAGGTTAAAGCAACTTTGTTTAAAGAACAACATGACACAGGTTTAGATTGTTTGGCAAGGGCAGCACAACAGGAAGCATCAACAGGTACAACATCTACTTCAGGAAGAAGAAGGTCAAAGAGGAACAGGCAAGCATGGGGACATGCTTGATGATAAGCAAGGGAGAGATGTTGGGCCTTAGTTTTGGTCTTATTTTGCTCAAAGAAACTTACTAATCCATATATTTCCCATCCATTTTCCATTCATTTATTCCATTTTGATATATATTTGATATCTATTCAGGTGTTTAATTTTAATTTTTCAAATTCTAAAGTTTTTATGAAAGTTTGGTTTTTAGTGCAAAATTGGCAGATTCAGAAATTCCCGTAATAGCTCTATGGTTGATGTGGTTGCAGGACACTTGGGCATGAATTGAATGCATGGATGGACAGCTTGGCAACTAGGACTAAGCCACCTATGCTTAGTTCGAACAGAACAAGTTTTATTAGGCCCATTTAGTTCTAGTCAATCATGACTAGTCATTCAGAAATCCCATAGAACTAGGGCAGTTTTGAGATTCTATGGGATTGACCATATTTCTTGGGATAAGAATAATGAATTCGACTTAGATAGGTGGATGAGAAGTAGATGGGTTTTTTTGAGTAAAAATAGATCAGTTTGTTCATGAGACTTCTTATTTAAAGCCAAAGCTTTGATGGCTTAAGGGAGGATTATTATTGACTTATATACTTTTATATTGTGACAATTTTGGATTGAGAAGTTAATTTGAAGACTTGTGTTGTTATCAATTTGCTGTTCAATGTTATGGATGTGTGACTGAAGTTAAGCTTCTGAGATCATTTATCAAGTGTGCAAGGCAAGGGTGGAAGGGCCCCCATTCCAAGCTAAGTACACTTTCTTGTAACTAGTTTTATTTCCTTGTTGTAGAACTGGTTTTCAAAGCTTTATTTCAGATTGATTAATGATTTATGCATAGTGATTGATGTCATTAGTTTATAACTTATTCATCACTTTATCAAGTTGGAAAAATCGATGTATCAAGTTGAGCATCCCTTCTATGAAAATGATGAATTAAAGTTGGTTTCTTTTGTTGTGTGCAAGCAATTTCTTGTTGAGATTTTTGATATTAAGATGAATAAATTATAATGGAACACTTTACATGTCTCTTAAGTTAAGAGCTTCTTTCATTTCATAATTTATCCATCTTAAAGTTCTTGGTTTTTAATCTCTGATTTATTAAGTGGTAATTGAGGTTGAAATGAATTTCTTGAGTCAAGAACCATTTCAATATTATTCCTCCTTTTAAACTAATTGAGTTGGAGTTGTAAAATGTATTACTTTTAGCATATCTTTCAAGGTTGATTATATCTGATCTTCACATATAGTGATCTTGCCTCAAAGCATAAACAACCCGGATTGATAATAAATATTGTGTTAGTTTAGGAACATAAATTAGCTCAACAAAGGCCTTGAGAGGCTAATTTTCGCTCACACATGTGGATGTAGTAGCAGTTGTAGGGGGTCAGAAATTGCAAACCTGCAGGAGAGGCCAAAATTGTGTAGCTAGGGATCGAAGTTGTGCTGCTGGAAGAGGTATGATTGGGTTTGAATAGCACAAAGGAAGCACATTATCATGAAAGTTTGGACTTGATATTGGAGGGTATTGGTTTTGGTCTAGAGGTCTTGGAATTTGTCAAATGAAGAATCTATAAGAAGAGAAGAGATTTTGTGGGTTTTCCTCTCAAGTGGAGAGGTTTTGGCCATGGCTTGCAACCTACATTTGTGTTCTTCTGTGCTATTGTTATTCTTGTTTTGGTATTTGTTTGATCATATATGAGCATAATAATAATTAAAGAAGCTAATAATTAATAAAAATTAAGAAGACATCACAGGAAGTTATCATAGAAAGATAAATCATCCTAACTATTGCCCTATAGATTTTTCAACAGTTACAACTTCAACACTTTTATCTACTATGGAAAAAAAAAGGCACTTGAGAATAATGGAATCCCTTTTCTTCCTAGTGGCCAAGTTATAACACAACCCAATATAAAACTAAAGGTTATGTTTCTCTCCTTCAATTCTCAACTAGAGTTACAACATTGAACCTTCTAGAGTATTATTCATAGTCTCCACGAGGCTATCCCATTTTCCACGAGTAATGAGTCTAACGTGGAATCCTCTTGAATAATGGTGGACAAAACAAGAAGGTCACCTCCTGAGTGGCATAAATTTGGCATGTGGACTCCAATACATTCCATTCTTGCATTGTCAGAAAGGTCTTCCTATGTGGTGGGGTATGGGCTAGGATGGTCATTGTAACATCCCTGGTAAAAATTCCATGTAAATAAAGTTAATAAAGGAAAAAAATAACCAAGGTCATGGGACACATATTCCAAGCTGATTGTCGGGAAAAAAATCCCAGTGTGGGTGTTCATTTGGTTTATTATGGCTAAAGGAAATTGTTAAAGCCAATGGTAAAGGTTTTGAAAAAGCATGAGGCATTAATTGGCCTTGTATTTATGAAAATAATGGAAAATAAGAGAAAAGGAAGGTGAAAGGTCACATGTTGCATGTGAGGATGTAATTGAATGAAAATAATGGAAAATTGAAGAAAATAGAGGCCTTATTAAGAAAAAGGCTTCTAAGGATCAGTTGGTATCTTTTGTCAGTTTATTTTTGGAGCTCTCTCTCTATTCTCTCTCTCTCACACTCTTGGACACTTAAGAGTTTTCTTAGAGAACTCTAGAATTGGATCAAAGAAGGCAAAGGAAGGGCCAAGAAGGCAAATGGAAGCAAAGATCAAACAAGGAAGAGAAGGATCAAGTAGCTACAACGTGATTACATGCATGTATTGATTTGCATGTGTGATTTCCTTTCTATATTTGGCATGCGCGATACATGCATGTGTGTATTTCGTTCTCTTATTGTCATTGGCATGGGATTTGCTAGGTGTGATAGTGTTCTTCAATCCCATGCCAGGTGTGATAGTGTTCTTCAGCCTTGCCTTGCTATTTCTAGATATCCATGGTGTGGTGGGTTCTCCTGTATTTGGTTGAGCTGGATTACCGGATGGACTTAACGCTGAGTGGGGTGGTCTCAAGATTATTTACAAGCATAGGAATCCCAGGATGGGATACACGGTAAATCCTGGTTGTGAACACCCTGATTGAGCCTAGGAATCCCGTGATGGGATATACGGTAAAGCTCTGACATGAATACCCTTGATTGAGCCTAGGAATATGATGGCAGTGTGGGTGTAGGCATTAAGGAGAGTTGCTCAAAATTGGTTAAAATGTTCTCTAATTCAAGAGGAATTAGTTCCTAGTCTTTCTTTCCATTCTCATTCATCAAAATTTATCAGATTTGTTTGATAAAACTAATAAAATGCACATTCGGAAGATAAAAGTCCCTTTATCCTTTCATAACGTAATAATGCACTTTAAACAGTATTAAACCTTCAGAACCTTTAAACATTCGGAAGTATTATAATGCACATTAAACAATGTTTAATGATCTTTGGAAATATAATAATTGACCTTTAAATAATGGAAACCGTTCGGAAGTGGGTCCCGAGCTTTAAAATATTTAATAAAACTCTTTTTGAAACAATAAACCTTCAGAAACAACGTTAAAAACTTTCGGAATCAAACTTTCAGAAATTATTCCAGACTTCAAACTCTTAATAAAACTCTGTTGCAATAAACATCGGGTCCATACCTTGCTTTAACTCCCACGCAACTTTCAACGCAAACACCGTTGGATCCTCTGATCAAATGATCGGACGGCTATCGCGTTCGATTGAACCCCGTGATTTATCACCCCAAAGAAACGTGAAATAAGTGGTATTTCGCCCGCGACGTGTCTCATTCTAATTTGATCGCGTTCGATTGAATTAAAACCGCTCTCAACCCAAAAGCGGTGCGACAACTGTGTCGTGGGTTTTCGAAAACCGCTTTTCTAAAATCTTTTGTTTTAATCGCGTTTTATCGCGAATTTTCGCTATTTCTACGGTTTTAACTTCAATTCTTCTTAGAAACCTCCCTTTCCACTGCATAAATATGATAACCATAGATCAATTAACACTACCCGATCTCAAGCAAATGAACCAAAATTCTCTTCAATTTCCATTACTTTACACAGAAGTTACTTACACTCAATTTCTACACAGAAAAGATTAGTCCAAAGAATTTTCGAAGGGATGAAACCCTCCGGGAACTTGCCAAGCTATACCAGATAAATGAAATTCTGCAATTTTATTAAAACAGAGGCAAAACCATCTAAATCAATTTTTCCACGGCCCAATTTGAATTCTTCCTTCTCAGAGGTTACATTTATAGTTTTTTTTACATAACAGTCGACATCTTCTTGAGGATCGAATTCCCCTAATTTAGATAAAATCATAATTACATAATATCCTCCTTAAATATATCAACCTAAAGCTAAATATGCTGAATCTAATCTAAAACTGTTCAATCCTCCTAGATACTAGTTCAACACTATCTAGTAAAACCTGTAAATTGACAGCTAAAGGTACCAACACCTTTGCTTGTAACATTTTTTTGGATTTTTGGAATAATTAATGAATCCTTTTGTCTCTAAGCCTCATGCCCTTGCATCAGACTCCTGAGGACAAAAATATTCATGGGCTCCTGTCCATGAGCTCCTCACAGAACTGCCCAATTTCTGCAGCATGGTTTCTGTCATCCAGGTAGCATCCTCAATTGTTTGATCCTTCCACTTGATCAAATATTGAAAATACTCCTGTCCCCTGGTTTTCTTGAATACTTTATTGTCTAAGATCCTCTCTGGCTGTAATGTCTTTGCTTTGGGTAATTGTTTTACCTAGTCAATCTTTTCTCTGTCTTCTGGTTTGTCATCTGTGCCACCATCTTCATATCTGTACAAATCAGCAACATTGAATATTGGAGATATTCCAATATCAGATGGTAATTCAATTTCATAAGCATTTGCAGAAAAATTTCTCAATATCCTTCATGGTCCTATCTTTTTGAATTTTAACTTCTTATACTCCCTCTTTGGAAATCTTTCTTTCCTCAAGTGTGCTAAAACTAAATCACCATCTTCAAAATTAAATTCTCTTTTTCTCAAATATGCTTTGTTTTTGTACTTGATGCTGCTATCTTCTAGCTGCTACTTTACTTGTTCATTTATTGCTTGAATTTCTGAAGCAAACTCCTCTCCTTCAACACTTCTCATTTCTGCTTTTCCCAAGTTCCTCAATTCAGATACTCCTGTTGGGTGCATCCCATAAACTATATGGAATGGACTCTGTCCTGTACTTCTATTAGGTGAATCATTATATGGATATTCTGCCAATGGTAAAATATGATCCCATTGTTTAGGATGTTCTCCTGTAAGACTTCTCAAAATATTTCCCAAAATTCTGTTCACTACTTCAGTCTGCCCATCTGTCTGAGGGTGATAAGCTGAGCTGAAACTCAGTTTAGTACCAAGCTTCTTCCACAATTTCCTCCAAAAATGACCAACAAATCTGGTATCTCTATCAGAGACAATACTTTTAGGTAACCCATGTAATCTGACAATCTCCTTGAAAAACAAATTGGCAACATGAGTAGCAGCACTGGTTTTATAAAATGGAATAAAATGTGCCATTTTTGAAAATTTGTCAACTACAACATAAATTGCATCATTCCCTCTCTGTCACTTAGGAAATCCTAAAACAAAATCCATACTTACCATATCCCAAGGTCTGTCTGGAATAGGTAATGGAATGTACAAACCTGCATTTTGACTTTTCCCTTTTGCATATTGACAAATTTTACAATTCTTCACATACTTTTCCACTTCAGATCTCATATTTGGCCAAAAATAAAAATGACTTAGTTGCTCATAAGTCTTATCAACACCAAAATGTCCAGCAAGTCCACCACTATGTTTTTCCTTGATTAAATTTTCTCTCATAGAACAATTTGGTATGCACAACTGATTTCTTTTGAACAATAAACCCTCTTGCAAGAAATAATCTAACCACTGACTTTTGTCTATCAAAATAGGATTACAACATGCTTCAAATGCTTCTTTGAAATCCAAATATGTTTTATATAGTTCTTTAAGAAAATCAAAACCTAACACTTCAATTTGACTTTCTTGAACAAGAATGCTTTTCCGACTCAAGGCATTAGCTACCTTGTTTGCTCGACCACTTATATGCTTCAATACAAAGTTAAAAATTTGAAGATATTCAACCCATTTTGCATGTTTTTGACTCAATTTAGGCTGTTGCATAATATACTGTAAAGCATGATTATCTGAATATAGCACAAATTATTTAGACATTAAATAATATCTCCACTTCTTCAATGACTGTACAATTGCATAAAATTCCTTGTCATAATAAGAGTACTTCCTCCTTGTCTCATTCAGCTTCTCAGTGAAGTATGCTACATGCCTATCTTCTTGACTTAATACAGCTCCAATAGCTTCCCCACTGGCATCACATTTCACTTGAAATGGTTTATTAAAATCAAGCAAAACTAAGATAGGTTTCTCAGTTATCTTTTGCTTTAAGAACTGGAAATTACTTTCAGCTTCAGCAGTCCACTTGAATGGTTGTTTGTCCTTATTTATGGTTTCAATAATAGGTGCATTTATCTTACTAAAATTCCTTATGAATTTTCTATAAAAACTAGCAATTCCATGAAAACTTCTTACCTCAAAAACACTTTTAGGTGATGGCCACTCCATAATTGCCTTTATCTTCTCTAGATCCATTTTTAATCCTTCAACAGAAACAAAAAAACCTAGATATACCAATTCTTCTTTCATGAATGAAAATTTCTTTAAATTTATCAGTAACTTCTCTTGATGTAACTTCCTTAAGACATAATTAAGATGTCTCCGGTGTTCTTCCTTTGTTTTGCTGTAAATTAATATATCATCCAGATACATTATTGCAAATTTACCAATAAATTCCTTTAATACTTCATTCATAAGCCTCATAAATGTGATAGGTGCATTTGATAAACCAAAAGGCATTACCATCCATTCATACAAACCCTCATTTGTTTTAAAGGCCGTTTTCCATTTGTTTTAAAGGCCATTTTCCATTCATCTCCTTCCCTTATCCTAATTTGATGATACCCACTTTTCAAATCTAGTTTTGAAAAATATCTTGCTCCACTCAAACAATCCATCAAATCTTCAATTCTAGGTAAAGGAAATCTATACCTGATTGTTATCTTGTTGATTTCTCTTGAATCAGTGCACATTCTCCAACCTCCATATTTCTTCGGAATTAACACTGTAGGTACTGCACAAGGACTCAAACTTTCTCTGATCAAACCTTTTTCAACCAATTCCTGCACTTGCTTTTTGATTTCTTCATTTTCTATAGGAGTCATTATGTAAGCTGCTTTGTTTGGCAACTTTGATCCTAGAATCAAATCTATCTAATGGCTGATTCTTCTTATAGGTGGTAATTCATCAGGAAAATCATGCATAATAATATCACAATAACTCTCCAACATTTCTTGAATTTCAATTGGAAAATAAGAAATTTTAGTAGAAGTAAATACTACCTTAGGTTTGCAAACTAAAGAAAAATTTACCTCATCATCTTCAATCTACTGCAAGTATTCTTTTCCACTCAACAATAAATCCTTTGGATCAGAATTTTTACTTGATGCATCTCCTTCTTCCATAGGTAACAATGTTTGATTCATAACATCTTTGAAAAACTTGTAAGTGTTTCTCTTTCCATCATGTACTACTGCTCTGTCATACTGCCAAGGTCTACCCAGCAATATGTGACACACATCCATAGGCATCACATCACACATGATTTTATCTTTGTAACTGCCCATTTGAAATTCTATTTCACATTGTTCCTTCACTATCAGTTGATGTCCCTTCTGAAGCCATGACACCTTGTAGGGTGTTGGATGTTCCCTTGTCTTCAATCTCCACTTCTCTATCACCTATGTAGAGACCAAATTATCTGTACTGCCACTATCAATTACCAATAGACAACATTTCCCTTAAACTTTGCACACACTTCTGAACAAAGTCTTTCTTTGTGTTGGTTCAACAACTTCCTTTGTTTGTTTTAACAAAACCTTGTTAACCACCAAATATTCTCCTTTCTCTGGCACAATTTATTTCTCTATTTAAGGAAACTTTGCTACTTTCTCTTCAGTCTGAGCAACAATTTCATTTCTCTGGTTTGTCCCCACATTCTCTGGCCACTCATAGGCTCTATGTCTTAATTTGTTACATCTGTAACATCTGACTTCTCTTCCTCTATTTCTCTTTCTTCCTCCTCTTCCTCTTCCTCTATAAGGACTTCTTCTACCACTTGTATCACCTTCTGTGGGTGCATATTGAGGTGAGCTGCTGCTAGCTCCATCTCTTGGTGCTGTAGATCTTCCTCTACGACCTTGAATTCCTCTTCCTCGGAAATTACCTCTTCCTTTGGAAAATTGCTTTCTTATGAGTTTTTCTTCAGCTTTTAAGGCCATTTGGTAAGCCTCTTCTACTGTTTTAGGAGACAATATACTTATCTCATCTTGAATATCCATTCTGAGACCATTTATGTACTTGGCAATCTTCTCTGCTGTATCTTGAATTTGTCCTGCTCTTATGCTCACTTTGTAAAATTCTTCTGTGTATTCTTTTACTGTCATTAATCTCTGTCTAAGATTCTGCATTTGTCTAAATAATGAAAGCTGATAATCACTAGGCAAAAACTTACCTCTCAGCTTTGCCACCATTCTGTTCCAATTCTTGATTGGCTGCTTACCAACTCTCCTTATTTTTGCTTTCACTCCATCCCACCAAAGTGCTGCATGTCCTTTCAACCTTGTGACAACAAAATTAACTCTCTTTTCTTCACTCATCTCTTCATAATAAAAGCATTTATTCATTTCATTGATCCAGTCTATCAACTCTTCTAGATTCAATCCTCCTGCAAAAGCTGATACTTCAAGTCTAGGCTTGGATGTAGATCCTAAAACTGATTTAAATAATCTCATATCAGGAGTAAGCTCAAATTTTCTTCTTCTTCTTCAGCTTCAGGTTCACTGACATCTTAAGAATCTCTCTATTGTCCTACTTCAATTGCTTCCAATCTGGCTTGAATCTGCTACATAGTCTCCAGTACTTCAGCATTTGCAACCGGTTTACCTCTTCTTCTACTAGCACCACCTCCCCTACCAATTCTGATAGCCATGTTGGGTTTCTTTTTATGACTTGTGGAAGCTTGTTCAGTGTCTGAAAAATGCTCTGAAGACTGCTCTGATACCACAAATGATGGCAGTGTGGGTGCAGGCGTTAAGGAGAGTTGCTCAAACTTGTTTAAAATGTTCTCTAATCCAGGAGGAATCAGTTCCTGGTCTTTCTTTCCATTCTCATTCACCAAACTTTATCAGATTTGTTTGATAAAACTAATAAAATGCACATTCAGAAGCTAAAAGTCCTTTTATCCTTTCATAACGTAATAATGCACTTTAAACAATATTAAACCTTCAGAACCTTTAAACATTCAGAAGTATCATAATGCACATTAAACAATGTTTAATGATCTTTGGAAATATAATAATTGACCTTTAAATAATGGAAACTGTTCGGAAGTGGGTCCCAGGCTTTAAAATATTTAATAAAACTCTTTTTGAAACAATACTCAAACCTTCGGAAACAATGTTAAAACCCTTCGGAATCAAACTTTCGGAAATGATTCCGGACTTCAAACCCTTAATAAAAATCTGTTGCAATAAACATCAGGTCCATACCTTGTTTTAACTCCCACGCATCTTTCAACGTGAACACCGTCAGATCCTCTGATCAAATGATCGGACGACTATCATGTTTGATTGAACCCCGCGATTTATCACCCAAAAGCAATGTGGAATAGGTGGTATTTCACCCGCGATGTGTCTCATTCTGATTTGATCGCGTTCAATTGAATTAAAACTGATCTCAACCCAAAAGCGACGCGACAACAGTGTCGTGGGTTTTCGAAAACCACTTTTCTAAAATATTTTGTTTTAATCGCGTTTTACCGCGAATTTTCTCTATTTCTATGGTTTTAACTTCAGTTATTCTTAGAAACCTCCCTTTCCACTGTGTAACTCTGATAACCATAGATCAATTAACACTACCCGATCTCAAGCAAATGAATCATAATTCTCTTCAATTTCCATTCCTTTACACAGAAGTTACTTACACTCAATTTCTACACAGAAAATATTAATCTAAGGAATTTTCGAAGGGATGAAACCCTCTAGGAACTTGCCAAGCAATAAAAAATAAACAGAATTCTGCAATTTTATTAAAACAGAGGAAAAACCCTCTAAATCAATTCTTCCACGACCCAATTCAAATTCTTCCTTCTCAGAGGTTACATTTATAGTTTTTTTTACATAGCAGTCGACCTCTTATTGAGGATCGAATTCCCCTAATTTAGATAAAATCCTAATTGCATAATATCCTCCTTAAATCTATCAACTAAAAGCTAAATATGTTGAATCTAATCTAAAACTGTTCAATCCTCCTAGATACTAGTTCAACCCTATCTAGTAAAACTGTAAATTGACAGCTAAAGGTACCAACAGCTTTGCTTGTAACATTTTTTTGGATTTTTGGAATAATTAATGAATCCTTTTGTCTCTAAGCCTCATGCCCCTGCATCAGAATATCAGGATGGGATATAATGTAAATATCAGATGGAAATATGCTTGATTGGACCTAATAATATCTTTACCAGTGATGGTGGGATACATGGAAAAGACTAGAGGTTGAATACCTCATAGGCCTAGGAATCCCTTGATCGGTAATGGCGGAATACAGGGTAAAATCGAGAGTTTGAGATGGGAAAATTCCCCACAGTTTAGGTGGAGAGATCTAGAGGCATCCATGCTTGTTTAAGGCCTAGTGATATGGCGGGGATTGTGGTAAAGCCTATTTGTATTGATGAGGGTTTAAGCCTACTGATACAATGGGGATTGCGGTAAAGCTTTAGGAAGCCCTTGTTGGTTTTTTTATTAGTTCCACATTCATGCTTGGAATATGGAACAAGGGTGATTGGCTTAAAGAAAGATTTGGTTCAAACCAATCTACGGTCTGGTGGTTCGTGGAAGTTCCAGACCTGGTTGGCATATGCATTCATTAATAAGAGATCCTTCTCCTAGGTATTTCATGTGTAAATATACTAGTTCATATGTGGTTTTTACGGTTGTTATATCCTTATTATTCTCGTGGTTATATGTTGGTTATGAGTATGTTTTATGACAAACTTGATGTATGTATCTCATCATGTTTTGATTAGCAAATGAATGTACAATGAATATATGTTCTAATAGATGATAATGCAACTATTGTGATAAGGTATAAGTGGTTCTTCACGATTCTCAAATAATTATGAGATCCCTATGCTCAGATTTTCTATTACGACATGTAGGTTACATATTTGCGACATGTTTGATGAAATTCCTATCATGGATAGTAGGGGTTAGATAGGGTACTTGCACCAGTGATTGCGTTAGTAGCTTTGTTCCATTTTTATTATTCATTTCTGAAGGTTTCATAAACTTATAGGTAGTGGCTTGAGACTTGGACCTTAAAAAGTGACTCAAAATCCAGGGTTGCTGGCACAAAACTGCTTGAAAAAGTGCATAGTCGTTGGCATGCCTTGCTATGGGAGTGACTGGAAGGCCTTAGTCACATGCATGAATTTTCATGGGAGCGACTAAGGGTCCATATCAATAAAATTTCAAGTTGTCTCAGGGGTTAAGCACCTAGAGGGGTTGGTTGCCTCCTGAAGGGTTTGCAGCTCCTGAGGAATGCCAAATTGGTTTGGTTTTAATGGTTCCACTTCCTTAACTGTACATGTGGATTTGAATTAGATCGTAGTAGCTTCTTGTCACATGTTTACCCCAAAAGACCTGTTAACCCGGGTAAATGTGGGAGGAGGGTGTTAGAGAGTGGTATCAGAGCATGGTTCACCCATTGGGCCAGATGGGCGGTGTGTTGGTCATGCATACATGTTGGGATGGATGGGCAGTGTGTTGGTCATGCATACATGTCAGTTGCACATGTGTTCTTTATGCTTGTAGTCTATGTTCTTGTTGTGTATGCATGGTGGTAGTCATGGTTATACTTATGTCGCCATGTGAAATTTGATGATTGTAACACCCTCTTCCCACATCTACGCAAGTAACTGACCAACCGGGGTAAACATGCGATGAGAGGCTACTAATATTCACTAGTACAAAATAGCTAATTAGTTACTAAAAAAATGACTAAAATTTGCATATAAACGACCATTTTTCAGTTGGTGACCAATAGTACCTAATTTACAGTATCTTATAACGCGAACAAATTTTAGTCATATTTAGCTTAGTCATTAATTGGTTGTCTCAATTTTACGGTCTAGTAGTATATTCGGTCATAAATTTGGTCATTGATTCAGTCATTATTTAGTCATTAATTGTCACAATTAATGACCAAATACACAACAAAATATACTACGACATGATCACCCGAGAAAACCAATTAATGACCAAAAAAATACAACCAAAATGTTGGTCGTGTTATAAGATACTGTAAATTAGCTACTAATAGTCATATATATGCAAATTTTAGTCATTGTTTGAAATCAATTAACGGCCAAAGAAATATGGCTAAATTTTGATCGTGTTATAAGATACTGTAAATTAGCTGCTAATAGTCGTATATATGCAAAAATTAGTCATTGTTTTGAATCACAAATTTATAATTAAAATAGTCATTTATCTTTTTTGGTAGTTTCATATTCATTATATAAACGACTGATTTAGTCATTTATATTCATTTCATTTACTTTCATTAATAATCATTATAAATTACTAATTTAGTCGTTTTCTATTCATTTTATTTGTGTTCATCATTAATCAATATAAAATACTAATTTAGTAATTTTAGATTGATTTTATGTGTTGATTATTAATCGACATAAATTAATTAGTATGATTTTGCGACTAAATTAAAAAAAAAAATTCATATAATGTGCATATTCATCTAATATGAAAACAAAAAATTACATATGTTAATTACAATAGTAAATAATATCAAGTACAACTATAGATAATTTCAACCACACATTATATTATATGAAAAATCAAGTATTACAATATGAGTTTCCAACTTAATATTAGTTGGACTGCAATTTACACATGAAATATTGTTTCATCACTTCAAAACATTATCATTGTGTTTCCAACGCATCACAGGTGAATTCACCAACTCTAAATACATGACCATATGTCTGTATGTGTGTGTCTTATGCGAGATATTGGATTTAAGGGCATCACTACATTGGTTCTTCCTCCATTTTTTCATTTGTCGCTCCAGTGTTATTGTTCTCCTATTTATTCAATTCCTGCATCTTACCATCAATAATGAATTCCTCTTTTGAAAATGAAAGAAGATACAATGCAAAGTATAAAACAACAATGATGATAAAAACTAGAATATAAACTAAAATAGATTATAAAATATTTATACGACATATACCTCAACATCAGCAATGACAATACCATTTCTCCCCGGAAAAGCAAGAAAATCGAACAAGTTTTCTTTAGTTGGGAAATAGTGGCTAGATGATCTGCATAAACAAAGCAAATAAAATGCCATCATAGAAAAGAACACCTTCGGAAGCATTAAATTTTCATGAAAAGATTAGGCACACTCATGTCAACTAAGTTACATGCTAAAAAGCTCAAGTTGTCGATAACTTGCGAAAAGAAATGGAAAGAAACAGACAACATATAATCAACAAGAGGCACGTGGTGGCAATGTCGCAAATTTTGTTTTTTTGCACATTGCCATCACCTAGATCTTGTAATAATAAGTTTAATTAAAAAATAAAAACAATTCATGTAATATTTTACAAGAATAAAATACAAAGTAAGAAATTCAATTAATTAAATAAAAATATAACTTGAAATGCAATTGGTTCTACAGAGAGAATTTTAATAAATAAATAAAATAAAAAAATTAAATTGTATAACAATTTCTTATTATTAATATCTTGACTAAATATATAAATACAAATAGAGTTTAAAGTGGAATCATTTGCAATGATCAAAGTGTCGTATTTAAAAGTTAACTGTTTTGGTGGGAATTTGAGCTTTCACCACCTCAATGCTAAAAATAAACTTTATACTTATAATATCAAAATTCATAGGAAAACTATGTAGTCAATAATATATTCATCATACCAACTACAATGATGACTTCAAACGTATAAAGACATTAAACTCATTTGCAAATAACAATGATTAGAGGAGGAACCTAAAATACTATAAACTTAAAACATCCAATCATTTCCATTTCCACAAAGTAAGTGTATCCTCGAAACTGATATGGCACAAAATTAATAGAAAAGGATTGATATGCACACCTTTCTCAGAATACCACTTTGGGTGTTGCCTCTCTCCATTCCCAACGTAAACATGGAAGCTTGGTAGTCGTGCATCTCCTAAAAGCAACAAATACCAATGTTCACATCTCTCTCTCTCGTATGCAGGCAAACATACATAAACGTGCATGATTGCATCATACATCCTATAAGAACACTATCATGGAGAATAAAGTTTATGATCACATGGAATCAATGCTTGTTTACATTAAATGTGAAAATAGGAACAATCAATATAGGATTAGAGAACGGAGAATGCCTCGTATATTTTACATCTATAAGATACACACATACTAATAAGATGCACAACAAATGAGTCCATAAGGGATAAACAGAATTTATACAGAGGAAGGTAATGGAGATATGATATAGTAGACTCTTAAAAAAAGGCATGTTAGGATCACTGCCAATCATAGGCACTAGATTCCAAGTAAAATTCAACAATAATTGTAACCCTTGGGACATCAGAGTCTACTTGTGACTTTGCATGGAAGTGACAAACTAAATAGATATCCTTATTACAACAAACCATTATCACAATGAGATAAGAACACAATCCAGATATTGACATATTTCTACTAGTTTTAATCTTTTGTATAGTTAATTTACATCCATTTATCTCGTGAACGTGGGTGACTATTTGTCTCTCCATTTTATGGATAGAAAGGAAAGGCCTTGTCCAACAAAGAAGACAGGAATTGAAAACATAAAATGTAGTATTGAAAAAGAAATAATAATAATAATAAAAAACATGTACAAATGCCTAGAATTGCATATATACAGTGATCATCATGCAAAAGAGTAATTTCAAAAGTAACAGTACAAGTTGAGAAATCTTGTTGGGGAGTACAAGTTGAGAAAGCTTGTTGGGGAGCAATATTGGCTGTTGTCTTTGGGATCAATTATGTATCCTTTAATTTGATTGAAGGATCCAAATCATTGAGACCATAACATGAACTTTAAAATATATGTGTAGAACTCTCCTTTATTATTATGGTCAGATAAAAATCTTAAGCTACTTCAAATACAACATAACTTAATTACTACTAGCTCCCATGCATATATGCAACAAAATGAATCTCATCTAGCTCGTGTGAATTCAAAAAAAATATCATACCTTTCAGAAAGAGATAAGTCTTCCTAATTGTAGATCTTTCATCTAGAACTACTTGTAAAAACAACATAGATTGTCATCGTAAATACAATCCATCATGCACAAAAAACAAGATAAATAGTTTGCTCTTATAGTAATATTACTTTCTCATCAAATAAAATATGCATCCATTATCCATGTGGTGGTGTAACGAGATTATTAAATACTTATTTAATAATGTAATAAGTGGTTTCAGTCTCTTCTCTAGAATTTCACCATGAAAAAGGCATGACAACAAAGTCATTAATCTAGGTTTCTAGTTTTCATGTTTTTGGGTTCAATAAATAAAGCAATATTACAGCCTTATATCAGGTCATATGTTTCCAATTAAAAATTTACTTTAGCTCTTTAACGTTGAAGCAATTATGAAGCAAAACTCAACAATGTAATCCATATTGATAATAGTGAGAAGCAACAAAGTGCTCCAAAGTCCAACTTTGGTAATAACAAACTCAACAATGAGTAATAAGGGCCTTCCTTCGTAATAAATCAGCAGTGACTCATAAGGACCTTCCCTTTTATTTACTTGTAACAGTCTATCTTGTTGAATGAAATTCCTTATTGTTGAATTGGTCCAACATTTTAATCCACTTTCTCTACCTACCCTTGTAAATGACCCTATGCTTTCTCATCAATGCCAAACCTTGTTCTACTAACTTGCAACTCAAGTCAATATGGAAACCAAGAATTGGTAAAACATTTTAATCCACTTTCTCTAACTACCCTTGTAAATGGCCTATGTTTTCTCGTCGTTGCAAAACCTTTTTCTACTAAATTTCATACATGGTGACATATTTTTTCATCTAAAATTAGTTTCTTATTTATAAAAATAAAACTTAAGTAACTTTTTGTGTTTCCCTCCTTGTGAAGCCTCTAATAAGATGAATAAATTATGGTCATTAACGATTATCATGAAAATCAAATTGAAGGTGGAGAAGGTCGTTTTCCTAGGTTGGTGATGAAGCTCATCAATTACAAGGTCTTTGCCCCATCTTTCACCAAGAAATACCTAAGAGTGGGCCTTAGGATGGTAGCTCTTAAAGTAGCAAAAGAAGTAAGCACCTTGAAAGATGCAATACTTATAGAATACGCACCAAGTCTTTAACACCAAAGAGAGGGTAAAAGTTTTAATATTACAATGAAGGGAGGTACCTAGTCTCAAGTGGATTTGATTCCAGACATAGGTGTCCAACAAAGAGGTGGATATCATAGATGGAGAAAAGTCGGCCCTAGTTGTGATAGATGGAGAAATTCTAAAATGCCCTTTAGATTCTAATTCAATTGTCCAACTGGCCTTAGAACTGTGTGATGCTTGTTTTCGTAATGGAAAAATACACAAATATGCTTCAATTAAAAAACACTACACATGGTAAAAAGATAATTGTCAAATAATCTCAAAAACACTAGACATAATATTGTAAGTGTCTACCTCGATAACATGTACACAATGTTATAATCTTTACCTAGATAATGAACTACAAAGACAAGCCCATGCAAAGTAATCCATGGTCACCTCCAAAAATTCCGTTTAGGGGTTGTAGAAACTAAAGATAAGGGAAAGGATTGTGTCAAAACTCTTTTAGCATCCAAGTACAATGAATTCATAATAGTAGAAATATGGTGATCTAACCATCAATTGAAGAAACATTGACGTTGTTGTCATAGAAACTACACTCCCCTAGTGAACCCAACCACACCCTGACTTCAGTTTGGGTGGAGAATGTCGAGCAATTAAGCCCAGTCATAATCACAACCTGGAAGAAAGAGGTAATCGATGTGACTATCATAGCAAGATACTAGAGCTTATGGTGTATGAAGGTAACCATTGCCCTGATGAGAAAAGACAAGAACCTTTGATCAAGGTATATAATGAGACAAAAATTTAGGCCTATAATTCTTGAAGAGGCAAATGCATCCTATGTCATTGTGTTCACTAAATTTGAAATTTAAAACTTGAATATATACATACCTTAAAGTTGCAAGCAATATTTGTTAACCGTTTATACAAACACGTCATGTATTAAAGGGATCAACAATGGTCGCTACTTAATGCAAGCCAATGAATGATTATTTAAGTCTAACATTATAGTTAAATTCAAAGAAAAACATGAACCAAGTGACTCAGATTATATCTACACAAAAATATTGTAAGAAACAGAGCAATGAAAGAAGTGCTCCTTTGTCCTACATCGCATAAGAAGCATCACTTGCAAATCCATTTTTCCCTTTAAATATGGCAATTCACCTCCATCCTCCACTAGTGGAAACATACCCACTATTGGAAATAAGAGAAGTGTAAAGCTTGTGCATCAAAGGGTCAAACTTGTGCAAGCATAACCAATGCTATCCAAGAGCAACATTGTGCTTGTGCATACAAAGGAAGTTGGAGGTAGCCAAGCTAAATAATGAATACCTTAGAGATCTAGAGAACATAACATAGCATAGGAGAAGCCCATGACATTAAACTCAAGACTCGAGACCAATTGTTTGTGGATTTGTGTCCTTACCAAAATGAAACTAAAACACATTCAACGTAGTACCCATATTATTGGTAGATATGCCACCCATGGAGCTATATGAAAAAGTTATAGTCATGCATAGGCACTGTGGTGGGAATTGAACTCAACAAAAACTATTTATGGATATGTGACCTTAACCACAATGTCAAACCAAGGCCTTCAACAAGAGACCCACATCATATGTAATATACTCAAAAACACAAAAAAGTTAATAATGTCATTGCTAGAACATGAGACTTGGTTTAAATTAAGAACGCTTGTCTTCAGCAAATTTCCTACAACCACATTTCAATACCACTGTCCTTATTTAAACCTTGATTGGAGAAAACTTTATATCCACCACTAAAACTGGCAGGGGTCAACTGCATTCAATCAAATAGGCCATTGACAACAGTGACAACAATAAAAGCATTATTATATTTTCATCAACATTCCAACCAATAAATCCAGATGTGGATACTCAACCTCGAAAACAAGGCTCCTGCACCACTTTTATGTGGATAAACCATCAGATCAATGCTTTTGGTCTACAACTTGACAAAGCCCTCCAAGGCTTAAAGTGACTCCACCATGAATATTTGGATGCATTCCATTTGTTGTTTGTGGTCCAATTTGCACAGATTTCCCATGTAAAAGTGTTGTTGGACCTTCAGCCCCTATTAGTACATTTCCAAAACTTATGCCTGGAAAAAAATGCATGGCTACAAAATGCACATTTTCTCTATGAGTAATTGTAGGATGATAATATACAAGAGAGGAAGTTTGAGGAACACTTGAAGGTAATGGTTTCCAAACCTGGTGTCCAAGACCACATTGAGAATGGATGGAACATGACCATTTGAGGAGGGGGTTTTGGGGACTTTATGCATTACACCACCAATCCTTAGGTGAGGAGATTCATGAGGGTGTTGATTATTATCACTATTCATCATTACACTCCCTATATATATTATTACAGATAGAGGCACACAAATTTTCTCTTGCACTTAAATGAATATCATGTGTTGGTCTTTGTAAATCTACCGATGGACCTTTATCAGTATTTATAACTATATTTGGAGCCATAGTTGCACCAATGTGGTTTTCCTCCCTGATTTATGTTGTAGAAGAAACAGAGAAAATTATAGCACTGGAATTTGGATAAAGTAATGCACCAATGTGCATACTGGGTACCATAGCAGGCCCAAAAAAGGTCCCATTCATACAGTTGAGATTATTTTACAATGATTGTGGGTTTCTCACTAAAGTAGGAGGATGCCCCACAACCATCCCAATATTGTTATTGTTGTTGGATAGATTGTTTGGAGGGATACTTGCCTCTCTCGCAATGATTACAGGGCCCTGTTTGAGAATATATAAATTAGAAAATCCCCAATTTAGTTGAAAGAAAATATAATAAGGTATATTTGTTCCAATTAAAACATTTAAATTTGAAGTTTTGTGCACTTCATAAACTTCTACTAAAGTTTAAATTTTAAGCAAATATAGTAAGGTTCAATAGCTTCAAATTGAAATGCAACTACGATGTAGTGAATTTTTAGATATATAAGATGAAAAAAAAATTAACCTACTAAACGATTAAGTAAATACATACAAATGTTAAGGGATAGGCATAAAAAGAAGTATAAAGAAGAAGACGATGACCAAATTCTTATAGGATTGAATAAAACACCTCAAAACAATTAGCCATTTACTTGGGTAGTTATGAGATGTAATGTTCCCAAGGGATTAATTGCCCTAAGGGACGAAATAGCCTATCAATCCCTGTAGGCTACAATCATCATCAAAAGAGGAAAACCCAAAATTTCCAATTTTGGGCGAGTTTTAGGGAAACTAAGCAAAGAAACCCAAAACTAGGGTTTCACGTAAAATTAACTCAATCATTTAATGAGAAGAGACCCCTCTAAGAAATATATAAATATGGGAGGATTGAATTCATTTTGAATCATCATGGTGGATCAATTTGTATCTTTTTTTCATGAGCCTAAGGCTCTGAGGGTTTTAAGACCCCTTTTTCCTATCAATTTCGGTGGTGAAAGATTCCACCCCAGTCGGTAAATTAATTTCTTCTTTCTTATCTTTGTTCTTGTACAACAAGAAATAACCTTTTCTAGGAAAAAAGAGTTCTTGAGGCATTGAAAAGTCAGCTAAAAAGGAATATCCAACTTCCCTGTGGTATACCCATGAAATTTTGAACATACAAGCTCTTTGTGATAGAATATACTAAGTCGCTAACACAAATTTTGAAGTTTGGAGGGACCCTAAAACAGGCCTAGAGAAAATTATGGACATTTTCAAATACATGTTTGTGGATTGATTGTGTTGGTACAATGTTGCAATAAGTGTCTCTTCTATAGTTGAGCTCCTTCCTTTAGATAATACCCTAAACAAGAAAAGTAGAAGTGTGATACAACACATGCAAGGAGTAAATTTTATCCATCCGAGCCCTAAAAGCATAGGAGGCCTATTCTGCGTGCACGCTGGTCGGGTGAGTTCCAGATTAGACGCACTGAGAGGCGAAGAGTATTACGCAGGCCATCACATACTCTTTTGAAGTCGCAGCAACATACCCATGGTTTTATTTGAAAATTTCAGTGAATTATACGCTAAGACAAGTTCTAACGAGTTGATGATCCCAGTCGCAGTCTAGAGACGCGTCGAGAGTTGGGGTCTGCTCGAGTGACGAGTCAACATTTCAAAGGTGGTTCTGATATATTCTGAGAAAAGCCCGAGAATTAAGAGACAAGAGTCAAGTGCGGATTTTATTTGTTGTGTTTGTATAATGAACATAGTACCTTCTAATTATTTTGGTATTTCTTTTATTTACTATGGTTTATTAATAACAAACATCACATTGTGTGTGTGGGCCATAGACCATAATAATGTAGGGCATGAATTACATTATTTATGGGATTATTTATTTATTTTAACAGAAAAGAGTATAGTTTGTATTAATCTAAGCCCATTTTCGACAAGTAACCATGTGATTTACAATTACATTTCATTCCCACTAGGGTCTCCATTTGTTGTTCTATCTCAGAGCCTTTCAAAATTACAAAAAAATCATTTTTGATTTGGGTTACTGTACTACAAATATATATACCACAAAATTGCATCAACAAGAGTTTACATCTACAAAATTTCATATAAACAGTGGTAAGATCCTAGACACAAAACTACACAGAGTTTGGTCATCCATCTATGTCTGTCAGGATGTTTAAATCAAATACTGGGCCTTGCATTTCTTCCTCCTTGTCCTTATTGTTTTGTAGTAGTGCTAGCTCCTCCAGCTGTCGACGGAGTGCATCGATCTCGTGTTCCATTTGCTTTATTTTTCTAGTCTTAGTGATATTATCCTCTTGGATCTTTATCATTTTATATTGTTGTTGGTGTAAGATGAACTGGATGAAGTTCAGCCCTGTGAAAATTTCATCTAGCTCAGCGGCATGACTCCCATAGTTAACTGTCGCCGAACTTCGTCCTTTACCGCTTATGCTTTGTCCACGGACCGACCTGCATCTGTGTCATCCCCACGGCCCCGTGGCTGATCTTCCAACATTCAAATCCATACTGTCAGTAGCTACAATATTCCAAATCTTCTTTACCCAAAATTTTTTACATTATATTCCACCCACTACCTCCAAAATATTCGCTTTATACTACACTCTCAGACTCTTTCCACATAGGATAATTATCCCACCAGTGTCTGGCTCCCGTACCACCTTACAGCCCCTGACGCTCCTCTAGCTTTTCTGATTCTCCCTCACTGGTTGGTTTCCACCCGACACACCACTATCAGCCTCTTCACTACAAGCCCGAGACCAGGGAGAATGCCCAGATTTCAGTCTCTCCCCTTCAACCGCACGAGAGTGCTTTTGATGTTGACCCACCTTAAGCTGGAATTCCCAACAAGCCACCCCCCAATGATAACAGGGACATGGATCCATATGTCCACATAATTTTCTTCTCTGAGCCTCATCCTATGCTGTCCATTAGCGTCAGGGTAATATTAAAACCCACACTCTCTGCTCAGAATCAAAATCTAGATTTCAATACCCTTGGCTCCACTCCCCTGCTTCTCCTCTACTGTCACCCAGAGAATATAATTCAACAACGACACCTCTTGTTCCTTAAAATCTCCTCTGGTTAGAGTCTGCCCCGACGTCAAACTCCAACCGATTATGTAGATTGGATTATCCTCTCTGTCTTTTGGATCGATTGAGATGTTGAATTTATAGCGGTCGAGCCTAGCTTGGATGACCTCATTTATTTGCCTATTCATGTCATTAAATTCCTCCATTAATTCCAATTCCTTGTTGTACTGAGTGATCTCCTCGACCCTACAATTTGGTTTTAATATTGTCCCTCAGAATTACATGGTTTGTATGCTTTCGTCTTGAATGCGTCGACGTCTCTTCAAACTCATACTCTAAAATACTTTGATGACTCTTCTTCTGCGTGTTCTGAGGACATATGATCTGCTTGGATGCCCCCAAAACGTACACATCTTTAACTCAGTGCAAACAGGTCGGAAGCCACTGCCACGAGTCGCCATGATCATGCATTGGAGAAATGGCCAGATGGGACAAGGGTATAATGGACTTGGGGCGAGAATTGGAGGACAGGGTATAGACAATATACTCTGCATGAAATAGAGGGGGTTTAGCATAAGGATAACAGATAAACGAATGGACGAGACATGGGCAGCAGGGGGATGCCAACATAGGAGGGAGAGGGGGAAGGGTATCATCCAAGAAGGACTTGGCCACCAAGAATTGGAAGGGGAAAGGAGGAGAAAATTGGAGACTTTATCAACTTTTTCTAACCATCTTTATTCTTTTGTGCCAAGTTTTCCCTCTTTTTGGAGGGATGACTGATTTATTTCTCCGTCCCTTGTCACTATGAGTGTTATCTTCCTCAATTCTTCTCCTTATTTTAACTGAATTAAAGGGATAGAATGTCTACCCTTTGTTCCATTTATCATGCTTGTTTCTTTGGCCAGTAGGTAGGCTTGGTTCGGCTGTCTATTTGCTTCCTTATTCTGCCCTCGGAGGATGTGGTGGTATTTGACATTTTCCAGGTTTGTCTCAATGCCTTTCAATATTTTTAAGATTTGATTTAGTTTTTAGTTTTGTGCCTTTGATTCCTTAACCATATGTTTTGTTATTAACATAAAGTCACCAAGAATCACCTCCTTTATTCTGTTTTCCTTTACTAGAGGTAGTCCTAATAGTAGACTCAAGGCCTCTGCTTGATTTTTGGTTTTTGTCCCCAACTCCCATGCATATCTTATTTCAATTTTTCCTTCGGGATTTATGATAATCCCTCCCCCTCCTGCCGCCCCATTTATTTATGGGATTATTGCACTATTAAAATATTTGAGTTTTTATTAATAAGTTATCGCACAATTACAGTGAAAGGTTGTAATAACAGTATTATCCAATTAAGCATATTGAAGAAACCTTAGTGAAAATTTCCCTAGGATATTATAGTGGTATCATAGCAAAGACATTTCTAGCCTTGATGGTATTTAAAAATGGCACCACCGGAAGCAAATTTTTGGCACAGGTATGCAAAATCTTGGAAAAAGTTGGACGAATAGCAAGCACAAATTTTGAGGAAAATGGAAGAGTGGCAAGCCGAAAATATTAACAGGATGCAGGGATGGAACAAAATACTAGAAGAATATACCAAGATACCTCGACATATAAGAAAGAAAAGTTGGGATGATTTTTGGAATAGTGGCAAGAAAAAAAAATGAAATGATGTTGATCATAGGCTCGAGCATGAAAGACAAAGTGTAAGGAAAGTTGAAGCAAAGACCAAAGCATGGACATGGTTGTATCCCCCTCAAAAGGAGGCAAGCAATCAATCGAAATTATTTGAAAAAAAAGGAAGTGGTTGTGATGGATTGTCCAATCGTCATCTGGATGATGGAATACCAACTTTAGCTGCCAATGCAAGCACAACCTCAGAAAGCCAGCTTGCATCGAGTACAGGTTCAATGACCGATTAGGTTGTTTCTTTTCATTTCTCAGAAGTTACCAGTTCTCTAGATAAGGTTGAAATGAATTTGAATAAATCAGCGAATAATATCTTGATTAGCCCTTTTTCGGGTAAAAAATATCCATCTGAGAAAACAACAGAATCTGTAGTTGATGGTAATAAATCAGTTGTAGAATTAGATTCAGATAAAATTGGTAATTTAGTTGACTTGTCTACTTCAGAGAATTCTGTCAGAAATAATATCTATAAATCCAGAGTAGTAGATAGGGGAGCAATAAAGAATGTGGAGAATCGTGAGACATTTACGCCTTCCCCAGAAATTTATGAAGATAAAGCTCTTACTATCTCAACAGATCCTTCCTGTGTTGTCTCAGTTTCAGCTCAGCGTTGTTATATAAAACAATTTGAATGCACTGGATCTGGAGATATTTTGGAACCTCGTGAGACACCAGTTTTTGGGCAAAGCACCTTTGGACAAACCACTTAGTAGAATATAATGGTAACTGCACTACCTATAACAAATCCATTTGGAACTCTTCCTACAATGCCTCAGATGTCTATTGGTCGAAGTGGGATCTTCTCCTTCTGTTTAATATCGAATATCAATAGAATATCAAGTTTGACCATTAATGAAAAACCTGTTCAAGTAAGGACAACATCTCTGTTGACTCTAAGGCATGTCACTCAAAGGTCAAGGATCCAAATGCATTACAATACTAAGAAGGATAGTCCCAAGGTATCATTTTTCACTGATAGTGAAGAAGTGCCTAGCACTCCAAAGGAAGATGCCATGTTCATTCCAAGAGAAAACCCAAGGGAACTTTTTATTCAATAGCTTGAAAAAACTCCTTCATGTGCTGCATGGAAACCAACAACAAACCTGAAGGAAATGTCTATACCTATCAATGATAATGGAATGATGAAAGATGGTAAAAGTGGGGCATCATCATTTGAGAATGAATTTACCTAAGAGCCTGAAGACAATGTGGACGACTGGTCATGTGGTGGTGAGGATACAACCTTCAAAATAACCCACAATCATCAAAGCCAGTTTATGCCAATGTAAAATCCACTTCCAGGCAGAATGGTCTTCATGAGGAGCACAATCATAGAGGAAATGATTATATCTCAATTTAGGCATAAAGGCTTCAATGTATGTACCATGCTCAATGCTCTTCCACTAATAATATATGAGCATGGTGCATACATTGAAGCCTTTATGCCTAAACTTCAGCATTCAGACTACTACATAGAACCAAAGATACATGAATTGGTTGCTAAAGAGCACATTGAGCCAGGTTGTTGCCACAGGGTCAAAGACTTTATGGCTGGTAGAAGAGGTTATGGTTCTGTGAAGTCTTTTGGGGAAACTGATGTGAGACATCTAGATTTAGAGAATGTTATTCAGTTTAACAAATGTGAGGTTCTAGTGTACATGGATGAAATAAAAAAGGTGCTAGCAGGTCAGGGACTTAACAAGCCTGCAGAAAAAACTTTGTTGAATGTTAAATAGGTTGAAAAGAAGTCAGATCAACACTACATTGAGGGTGCAGAGGTGGAAACAAGTATATTTTTATGTGGAGATACTGGATACATACAAAGGGTAGCGTTTTCTTTGGCCAAGTCTGTCAAAGTGGAGAAAAAGAGTGTTCTATTAAATGGATTAATATTAGCAAATAATTTTGGAGTCAAGAGATCAGAAGTGCTTGTGTGAATTAAAGAGGGAATTTTAGTGCATTGGAATGAACTTTTGGAGCATTTGGGGGAGGTTTTGAAGGTTATTTCCTCCACCATGTATACTACACTGGATGTTTCTAATAAGTAGCGACTTGGTTTCTTATATAAACTTTTGCCAGCCCACTGCATGCATATAAAAGAAAGGCTTGGGCCAGAATGCACATCAAGTGTAGATAATATAGAAAATCTAATGGTCTTAAAAATAATATTTTGAATTTTCTTACAAGAATGAATACTGCAGGCTGTTCCTTTAGAGGTACTGCTCAGATTTTCTTTCACAGAAGAGAGTATTATGTCATATACTAGCTTAAAATCTATTGGACATATGGTTCATGAGAAAAAAATGGATAAATATGATAAAAAAATGATAGCTATTAGAGGTAAAGATGCTGATAGCTTCCAAGATATACCGAAGGTGTATGTAACTCTTGTTGATTCTATCCTATGTGAGATATATTCCAAGGTCTCCAATGATTTAGCAATTGAAATCAACATGTTCAGTACCAGAACTTTATACAATATGTTGTCATCACTTGCTTTTATCTCTTATATGGAAGATAATGGAAATGCCCCTGAGCCAACATCCAACAACTTACTATAAAGTAGGTGCCTCAACTTGGAAAAATCACATTGAATGTGTTTGTAAAATATTAATATCCTAAGTCCAACTATGAACTAGAAACACTGATTTGGGAAAGCACTGTCAGCTAGTGAAGCTATAGGCTTGAAGTTGTCCCGTTGTACTCCATTTTCAATAATAGAAGATAATGTTAGGATTATAAATAAACCAGTTCCATTTAAAATATGGGCTATTGAAACCTCACCAAGACCCTTTCAACATCAATCAACCCATCGTGTTGTCCAAACGATTGCTGGAACTAGAATAGCAGAGGAATGGGGGTATCCGAAAGAAGACATCCTAGATTCACAAGAAGATTAACTCTTAGCTTCTAACCCCAGCATTACTGTAGAGAGTGAGCAATCCAGCACTACAACAGGATGGGTCTCTGTCAATGACGAGGCATCTATGTCATATTTTAGAGAAAATTCAAGTAAGAAATGATTTCCATAAAGACCACTGCACATATTTAGAAGCACTTGATGATGAAGGCCCTAATTTCCATTTTTTCACTAGTATATAGACCACCGAAATGCTTAGACTATGATGATATGGATGTGTCACATTTTTCTCACTTTTGACTAGAAGAAAAATCAGGCAGTAGATGTGATGAAGCCCTAAACACATCCAATCATAATCTTTTCGAGGATGCATTGAAACCTGAACATGCTTCTTAGGTTAGAGAAGTGTATTTTGATCAGCAGAAAGTGAGATAAGATAAGATAAGATAATTTTATATATCCAACGAATGACAATAAATAGGTCAATGGGATTGAAAGATATAATTAGTACGAGTACAATGTGGGAGTGAAAACGTAACTCCTAGAAAATGCCAAAGCTAAATTTAGGGTAAAATGAAGCAAAGAAGAATACAATAATAGAACATCCTCATAAAAATGTATATAAACCGATCATGTAGAAGTCTAAGTGAGGGTAATAAAGCTATGGGAATTCACGAAAACAAATTTGGCAGCTCAAAATTGCATTCTGAGTTTGAGAAAAACAAAAATATAACACCTATGCTGCATTTTGATGCCGATGATGAGTGTGGTAGAGATAAAGAGAGGTATGTTCCTAAGAAAGATTGTGATGTGAAAATAGTGGGATGCTTCAGTCTAGCCATTATTCATTTTGAGGCAGTGTTAGTGACCACCCTGTTGAAGCAGACAAAGAAAAGTTTCCGACAAGTTTTTCGGCCTGTTTAGCTGGCCTGCTACACTTGGACAGGGATATGCTACACTTCTCTTCATTTAATTCCACCTTGAAAACAATCCATATTTCCAAATGATTGATAGTGTGAGAAAAGGTCCTGAATGCAGAGGAGGAATATCAGCAGGAGGGTAGGAAACAACTTTCTACCACTCTTGCAATCACCCTAGAAGACTTAGCACGTGATGACATGGGTATCATGCCATACCTTTTTTCTACACTGGAAAATTGAAATTCAACCAACATATGACAAATTCCTGAGCGCATACTGAGATAATGGACCAGACTATAGTTCTAGTTTTCCTGAGAATGAGAGTAATAAGAAACTCATTAATGAAGGGAAATCCTAAATATCCCTTAAGGTTCAAGAGACCAACACTCCTATCTGTGATTTTGAATATGTAGAAATTTTGGCACCCATAATTATGTGCATCTCCAATCAGAATTTCCTATTAAGTTTGAACATAACAATGCAAGATCTGATATATTTTTCTTTGAAAGTCATCCTACATATGGCATGGACTCTGATGAGGAATAAAAGAAGGTTGGTCATATCATCAAGCGATTTTGTGAACCATATGAGACAAAGGCAGAAAGGTCCATTCTATTTGTTGAAGGCATCCTTATTGAAGATGAATAGTCCTGTCATATTGAAATAACAAACCAATATCTAGGAAAACAAGAGGACTTATGCAAACCCATAATTGATTAACTACATAGTGAGAAAAATCATTTCCAAGTTTGTCTCTTATTGTTCATAGGTATGATAATTGATCTTCAAAGGAGTTTCTTCTCCTAACTATAAATTATATTTGGGCAGATTTAATTTCTCATATAAAACAACCCTTGTCTGCAACACTGATATTGATGGAAAGCAAAAAATTGTTCCTATGTTTGATCCAGAAACGTTGGAACTTACGAACTTGAGGATAACGATGGATCTTTGGCTTGAAGCAGTCAAGTATTAGCTCCCCTCAGATTTCCTTGAATAATGTCTGCCACAACACGATGATATATTTATCAATACCCTACATGTCCAAGAGTATTCCCATCTTGAATATGGGATCCTAAAGATCACTAAAAATACCCCAGTAAAATGCCTTGATCTAAGCCTAATTTATCTGAATGTTTCATTCATGAAGATGGGGTCATAGAAAAATTACTAGGAGAAACACCTGCAAAAAATTTATGGATGATTTATCAGCATGCACAGGGTTGAGCTATGGAAGGTCATTATTCATAAAAAAGCACCCAAATCCATACTAGAGTGATGAATTTGATAATTTAGTGAAGACAAGAACATCTCAAAGCTTAAGCATACCACAAATTCCAGCACTCCAAGGACAAATGAATGATGCCATCAAAATATTGCTTGCAAGGGTTCAAACTTCAAGGTAATATCCTTTGGCTCCAAGACACAAAGTGCATCGACTAAAATGGTTACCAAAAAATAGTATCCCTGGGAAAAGAAGATGGTAGGAACTCCAAAGGGTTATAAATTAGCTCAATTAAAAATAAACTTCACAAGTAGGAAGCCATTTGTGTTTCAAGTTACCTTACACGTTCCAGAAGGGATCTTATAGTTATAATGGGGATAAGGCAACAGATTCACCCAATTTGAATGAGTTTTCCTGTCACACTAGTATGTCACAACCCCTTTGATTGTTATTTCCAGATAAATAAACTCAAAGAATCCCCTCACACCTTAGGATGTTATAATTATTACTTCCAAGAAAATGAAGATAGCTCTAATTCACTTCCTAAAAAACATTAATGAAAAGGTAGAAGGAGATACCAAGCCTTAAAAATTGACCCTACCCAAAGAGATGAGTTGCCCTAGAAACACCATATTGTTGACCTGACTAAGTCTGGGTCAATCGAGCCCAATGTTGGAAACTCACAAAATCTTTGGCAGTAGTTCCAACATTCCAAGTCAATAATATCAAACACTATTTCCAACCCTTGGTCAACTCATGCAATTAGTTTCCCAAACCATGCCATTATAACTTAGTAAAGTCAAATTGTTCCCAGTTCATATACATTGAACCCATCAACCATTCTAGATAGAGAATATGTGCTTCAACAAAAACACATGAATGTAGAAGGTGGAATACACATGGTAAATGAAACCTAGAAAGAAAATCAACTTACAGCTAAAGAACAAGCAGAACCTAGAAAGCTTAAGTCTTCCATTTGCAATATTGGCGCTAATTCACTTCTAGACAAGTCCCTTAGTACTGTCACACAAATTTCTATTATTTTGGACTCTTTAATAAAAAATGGCAGTAGTCTCTTAAGAGTCTTTGCTAGAGTCAATAAATGTAGAGAAGCAAACAAGAGAATGCGGATCTCAGTCATTTTACTTCATTCTTCCAACAACAAATAATAATTACAGAGAATGTTGCCACTGTTGTAATACTCGGCAAGGGAATTGTCATACAAATATTAAGGAATTAAAATTGAAAAATGTCTATTAAGGATACTTCGATAAATTTTTGATAAAGATAAATGGTCATAGGGCATTGTTTCAAGTTTCAAAAGATCTTGGATATTCCTCACATGGAACTTTACGACTATATTATCGAGGAGGAGTGGATCTTTGGAGGCCATGTCTTGTTTGGTCAATTGAAGAACCTAACAGACTCTTGAAATAAAATGAATTTTTACTTTTGAAGACCAACCACACCATTACTCGGTTATTGTAATCACCCAATTCTTCTTATAAAGATACAAGGCAATTCCATCTTTCCTAGCATATGCTAAATTGATTGAATGATCAAGAAATGTTTGTACTAACAAACTTGGTAGGGAAAACTACTCCAACCCTATGACCAGGAAGTTGGTTGAGTGTTGACATCCTTGGCTTGGAATGTATTGATGCTAACTATTCTCAAGGATATATTAGGAAGTTGGCGTAGAGTCCTATCAAAATAAAAATGGAGGATATATATTAAGTATGGTCCAGAAACCCTTCTTCAGGTAAATTCATGACAAGTATTGGATAATACTATGTATGAAGAAGAGGGAACATAAGAAACTTTTTGTTGGGGGAGAGTTTTGAAAGTCAAAGCTCCTATGAAGTCTAAAATTTTTATGTGATTAGCATTAGGTAATAAATCCTTGAAATGGGAGGTCTTCCAAAAGCCCTTCTTTAGGTAAATTCATGACAAGTCTTGGATAATGCTATGTATGAAGAAGAGGGATCATAAGCAACTTCGTGGTGGGGGATATTTTGGAAAGCCAGAGCACATATGAAGTCTAAAATTTTTATGTGATTAGCATTTGGTAACAAATCCTTGAATTGGGAGGTCCTCCAAAGAAGGGCACACCAAGGTCCAAGGAGATGTGCACCTTGTTAGAGAAAGGTGGAGACAATAGATCATTTTTATTTACTAAGGAGGTCTCAAAGGCTATTCTTCCACTAGCTTGAGGTCAAGAATCTTGGCAAGAGGCATCCTAGTTAGACTATAAAAAGAAATGGTTCGAAGATAAATCTATCAAAACATAGATCTCTTCATCTAATTGTACTTAGAGCCATTTGACCGACAATGAACTCTATAATATTCTAGGAGGAGTTTCCACCATTCCATGGTCAACACCAAATCAAACACCTCTATGATGGAATAAAATATATCAAAAAGCCAAAAGTACCTCCCCATGGAATGGGCCATCCTCACGACAAACTTCAAAGATTCTCAAATCCATTCCCATCATTGGTATTTCTCAACACCATCATTAAAATATGGAAGAATACACCATATACCCAACATGATTTTTGAAAAAAACCTGCAATAGAATGAAGGAAAAGGAATGAGAAGAGTATGAAATATAGCATTCAACACAAATGGAAAAAAAGACAAGCAAGAGCGAACACAAACCTTGCCTCTCATATATTCAACAATAATGATTATGGTATCCTTTAAACCCCCCTTCGAGCTCTCCATAACAATGAGTTGTGGGGCTATAAAGGCCTCTCATGAAAAAACCCTACAAATGTGAAATTTTTTAAAAGAAATTTCACTAAGCACAAGAATGCTCCGTGAGAATTTTTTTAATGGCGAGAGCACTCTCAGTCACTCAAGTAAACCTATTGACTCACTTAGGGAGTGCTTTAGGTTCCTCGAGTTCACTCCAAAAGCACTAGAGAAGTGCACTTGTGAGAGTGCCTCCCATGGAGGCATGGAGCACTTCTGCATACCCCAAAGAGTGCTCCCAAACAAGTTTGTCATAGGAGTGTGCTATCAAAGGTGCTTCCAAGACTCTCGCACTCAAAGCACTCAAAGAGGTCGAGAATAAACAATTGTGGGAAGAATTCATTGAAGAAAAAACAACATTCAAACTAAGTAAGTAGCATGAGGTAGCAACAAAAGCGAGTTATTCACTATCCTGATTCAAATTATGCATCCAAAATGAAGGAAGACCATAATGTAGAACAAGGTCGATGTATCTCAATTATTCTACCTTGGGCCCAGATAATCAAAATCAAGGAACAATCTATATGAATAGAACCAAATGGCCACAAGTGACATGTTTTGACTTCTCCAATGGGTGGAACATACCATAACATCACTTGACCTATTATGCAACATTGAAGAGATCAAATTTGTGCATGAGAAATAGAAGCACAAAGGGTTTGAAATCAACAAATTCATTCATAAAGGTTCAGCTACTAACATAAGATATGAGAGCCACCATCAAGAATGCCATGAAATTTGCAAAGAGAAATAAATTAGCATTTGCAGCATTTCAAGTGAACAAAGAAACAATATGATGGGATGGGATGAGGCAATCCAACGATGTTTGAAATTAAAAATAGAACAATTCATGCAAAAGGAAATCAAACTCTTAGTAAAGAAAATATTTCCTTGCAAGATTCGCACCCATGACACTACAAAAAATAGAAAAAATTAGCCAAACCAAACAAGGATTATGCAACACAATCTCTAAACTTTCTAAATAGAAATTGCACAATACTAACTCTTGATTTGGGAAAATTTTCATAAGGCTATCGAGACACATGCACAACAACCAACAATAGTAATAAATCTCAAGCAATTGACAAAGAAACTCAATTGCTTGACTATGGAGTCTATACTGACTTTAGATTCCTTTACTTTCAAATCTGCAAATCATGCAAAGCCAAGAGGCCTTCGAACTTTGCAAGATTTTTAAAGCAATATTTTACAAAAAAGACTTGGGAACAAAGCATTCCCAAGGACATTCTATACGAATATACTTATATATTATGATGCATATATTTTCAAATAAAGAGGGTTTACACAACATGACCTAGCTCATTGGTAAAGAGGGTGGCGATATTTCCCCCACCCCACCCACCCTAATTACCCAAAAAAAGAACATGTTAGCCCCTTCTAAGCCATCATGGTTGTGCAAATGGAATGAGTATTATGATAGATAGAGTTCCTGGCCTTGGTGCCAACACCATCAAAAAAATGTATAGAATGCCAAATTAATTGCAGAGAATGTAAATTTTGCTAATAATAGGAAATACGATATTATTAAGAACTTAAAAATGTGATTCATAGCAGATTAGAACATCAAAAATTTAGTACAAGTCTCAAGACTTCATAACCAGTGGTAAAATATTTAGAAGTTACAAAGTTAAAAAAAATCTCATGAAGTAGAATAGGAAATGAAGTTGAACCAAAGAAAATAATCCATCTAGCAATCATAAAGTTATGAAATAGATTGGAAGGAGTAGAATATGAAATGTAATAGGCCATTTTCACCAAAGAGTTAGAGCATGTATAAAATAATGTTTACAAGATAGGCCATGTGCCTAATTTATAAAAGGGATACTAGAAATTGAAAAACTAAATAGAGTTGAAGTCTATGACAAATAAAGCAATTAAAAAAAAAACAGAAACAATTCTACTATCTATTGTTCTTTTTTCTTGCCATGAGAAATTATTAAAACCCTAATCAGTAATGAATGAAATGAGTCAATGACAATTATAATAATCAAAGAAGATGGATTGGAGCTTTTATAAGCTCTAAACCCTCTAAGTCCACAATATTTTTAGAAAAAGGAAAATAATTAGTCATCTTTCAACCATATGGAGAGTGTTCCCATGAGTGCTAGGAACATTCTTGGGAGCACATGGAACTATAGCTACCCAAGTCAAGCACACACTCCTACAACGCTATATCCAACACAAGAGAAAGAGGGGCAAGTGAATTCCCATGCAATAAAGGTTTCTACTAGGCCCTCCACATTTTGCCCATGGCAAATTGTTCTTGGATGATCCAATGAAATTGAACCTCAAAACCCACTTCCAGGAAATATTGAACAAAAAGAAAGAATTCCGAGCTGTATATTTTTTTCAATGGACAAAAAGAAAGCATTCTGAGCTTTTCATGTTTTTCAAAATTCAAAACCATGTTCTTATTTTTTACTGCCTTGATTATCATTGCCATGACACATTTACTACCTTGATTATTATTGCCATGAAACAAATTATGTTAAACAAGAAGTTGTCCAGGTGATTTATATATTTTTTTGTTTCAAATCCACTTGCTAAAGTTGCTTATGTATTGATGCATGTTGTAGTGACCAGGACATCTAAGTACGAAGAACCAAATCTAAATGTTTTTCTTTTGCAATGTAGCCTTTTGAAAAGCAGATACTAACATGGATTCTACAAAATTTATGGTAATGTGAATGCCACATTAAATAAATAAATAAAGATGATAAATTGCCAAGGAAATGAATCTAATGTGATATGTTGGTTAAAGATGGTATATATTTACCCCTGAAACAAAGTCTTTCATTTGGGAAGTTCTAAAAAGTACCGATACTTTACAAGAAATATCTTTTTCTGAAATAACCTAGCCTATGAATGTTGTTAGGATGCCATGCCAAAGACTCAAGAGTTCCTATTTGATGGAAGGGCGACAAGTTCAAACTCTTATCATTTATGTTCCAGGTTTCTTTGTAGCAGATGTGTGTAGAAGTGTGACACCACAAGTTAGTAGATGACCATGCCATGTCATCAGCATTGACTGACATGATAACAGGCAGAGATTCCTTAAAAAGGCTTAGTACATTAAAAATAAATTTTAGAAAAGTTTACTTTGGTTGAAACTTCACACTTCCAAAAATGCCATCCAAAAAATTATGTCAATCGAATGTATATGGATTGACATTTTTTTTAAAAATTTAATTCAAACAGAGCTAATGTAATTTTCACATTTCCATATTGATGCTATGTTTATTGTAGATATATTTTTTTCATCCCAATAATATTCAATTGATTTGGTTTTAAAATCCATTATAAAACACCTACCACTATATAGAAGCTTGAATAACAAGTAATGCAAAATATAAGTACATAGAAGAAAAAAAATAAAAAAAACCTAAATAGTGTTTGATGTGAGAAACAAACCTCCGTTGCATCTAGCAAGAGCCCTTCATCCTTGTACAAAACTCCACAATGCGTGAGAGCACAAAATATTCTGGGGATCAAGCGCAATAGCTTTTGTAAACCATTCTAATGCCTTCAGAATGAGACCTTGTATATGGAGACAAATTCCTTTTCCAGTGTGAGCCTCGACATTGGTAGGCTATGTTTTCGTAAAAATTTCATAGAGACCATGTGCATCTGAAAATTATTCCTTGATCGCAGAATATTGGCATACAACAACACATCCTTCCTTTGAAGCCTTCTAAGCAATGAGGATGAAGGGGAGGAGGCATGAAGAGGATCAGAAGTAGAAGTAGGGTTGGTACTAGAAGTACTGCTCATTGAAGGATGACTCACTGCTCCATTGCAATTCAAAGGAAATGGCATCTTTGAGTGCTCATTGTCGCCTGCAACATCATACCACTCCTTTCTGGCATTCACTATCTAAGACTGAGGAGATTGAGTGACTTTAGGTTCTTTCGATGCCATAACTGAACCCATTCCACTCTTCAACGCCCCCAGTTTTCCATATTTCTCCACTTCACAACCTAGCTTTGCCAAAATGAAAAAACATGCCCATGATTGCAAACTTATTTCAAAAAGCAAGTCATATCGTAACTTCGTTGAAAGCCATTACCAACAACGGATTGAATCCATCATAGGGTTTAAGTTATTCTATGCAAATGAAAGCTAATATTGGAGACCACATTCTTTGTCATGTGTTTTATTTTGTATTAGGAGGTGGAAATTTCTCTCCACAGCTTTGGTCCCAAAACCAAAAGAGCCTCTTTCTAAGCATGTTCAGACACTATAATTCCCCCCCATATCTTCTTGAAGCAAACTTGACTACCAATGTCCTCTTAAACATAAAGGAACAAAGGGGACTTATAAAAGAAGAGTCACCAATCCTGCCAATCTTTTGGAATGCCCGAAGATCTTATTGATAATTAGAAAATATCACAACCATTATTTTTGTTCAATGTTATATATGATACCCTATATGTTATCTTTTACCGACTAATTTTCAAATTTAAAGATATCAATTATTGAGATGATATTATTATATTTTCCCAGATGCATGTATTATTTCATCATCTTAAGGTTGGAACCAGTTCTACACAAGATTGGTATTAGACTAAGTCATTGAGGTTATTTTGAACAACCCAAAAAATTTCCTTCCAAATTGGCTGCATCACAGTTGACAAACTAAGCAGAAAAAAAGTTAGAAATGGTAGTCGAATATAAATTGCAAGTCAAAGTTGGAATCAATCGAATGTCGGTCAAGACAAAAGTCCCTTTTCTAAATTGTTGATTATGATTTTCAATTGAAAAAACCTAGGTTTAAATCTGCACCCTGCACTCTTCTTCGTTATTAGTCTAGGTCCTAGCACAACTTGGGAAATCTATGAAGATCTCATTGACTATAAAATCGCTACCATGAATGACTGGGAAAAATGGACACCCTTTATTACATCAACATGGTAAGCATTTTTCACAATTGAGTGGAAAGAGTATCTCCCAGGCATATTCCATAGGAGGACATCATTCAACCAGCAGTGTGTGTTTATCCTATGGTGGCCACTATCTCCATCAAGGAAAATACTCTGATAACCATTGGATATTGAAGCAATACAAGATGGGAAATCTACTCTACTGTCAAACGTTAGAACTTTAGCTAGCAGAACTAAAGAAAACAAGCTTCTAATCAAACCAAATCTCTTTATACATGATTGAATGAAAAGAGCATCATCTAACCTGCATTATATGCATATCCTATAATAGGCACTATCTCCACCAAGGTAAAGAATCTGCTGACCATTGGATATGAAACCAATGAAAGCTACACAATCTAGTCTACTGCTGAAAGTTATAGTAAAAAACAAACTGAATGTGTGTATAACCTTGTTCAGGTAAAACATTAGCTAGCAATGTCAACAAAAACAAGCTTGTAATCACATCAAATCTCAATCATGGTCTGGTTATAAATTTTGTAAGGGATAATACTCTTCTCCAGATTGTTGAATATGATTTTAAGTATAGAGGATCTAGGTTTCATTGTACACCCTACACTCTTCTTCATTGGTCCATACTTTAGGATGGCTTGGAAATCACTACCATGAACAAGTTGGAAAATGAAATTCCTTTTATCACAGCAAATGACAAGCATTTTTACAATTGAAGAAGAGTATCTCCTAGACATATGCCAAAAGAGGAAATCGTCCAACCTGTAGTGCATGCATATCCCATGGTGGGCACCATCTCCACCTAGGTTAAGAATCCAAGTTGGTCCATGTTCTAGGTTATTTTTCTTTTGTGCGAAGGGAGGGGGTGGTTAGGTGGTAAGATAGAAGTCCCTTCTCTAGATAGTTGAATGTGATTTTCAGTTGAGAGGACCTAGATTAAAATGCACAATCTACACTCTTCTTCACTAGTCCATGTTATACTAACTGTAGATATGATTTAATATAAAATCACTAGCATGATCAAGTAGTAAAATAGACATTCCTTTTATCATATCAAAATGGAAATAAATTTTCACAATTGAAAGGGAAGAGATCTCCCAAACAGCTCCACAGGAGAAAATCATCCAACTTGCTATGTATGCATATCCTACGGTAGGGACTATCTCCACCAAGGTAAAGACATTGTTGACTATTAGATTTGCTATCGATCCAAGTTGGGAAATATATTCTACTACCATATGTTATAGTTGGATACAAACTGAACATGTGTATAGCCCTATTTAGGTAAAATTTTAGCTAGCATAGTTAATAAAAACAAGCTTGTAATAAAATAAAATCCCAATCATTGTATAGATATAAGTTGTTAAGAAATAGGGTTATGCATTTTTTTTAAGCTAGTAAGATAGAAATATCTTCTCCAGATTGTTGAATGTGATTTTTCGGTTGAGAGGGCCTAGGTTTAATGCACACTCTACAATATTCTTCATTGGACCCTACTCTAGCCTCTAGGATGGCTTGGTAAATATACACAGATCTCATTGACTATAAAATCACTACCATGAACAAGTGGGAACATGTGAATTCCTTTTATTACATAAAAATGGAATGAATTTTTCACTATTGAATGGAAAGAGTATCTCCCAGACCGATGCCATAGGATGAAAATGTCCAACCTACAATGTATGCATATCTTACAGTGGACACTATCTCCACCAAGATAAAGACCCTACTAACCATTGGATGTGAAATCAATCCAAGCTGGGAAATATACTCCACTGCCAAATGTTATAGCCTATAAATGTAAAAAATTTAGCCAACACAGTCAACAAAAACAAGCTTATAATCAAATCCAAATCTCAATCATAGTTAGAAGTGGTAAAGAGCTAAGGTCATTTTTTTGAACTTGGTGAAGTTCAAAGCTCAAATTTATTTCTACCACATGTCACCGTGATTTGCACCCACCATTTTAGGAAATTTTAATAATTAAAATCCACCGACTTGCATTACAGTGTTGCTCATAGCAATCTGAGTTACTCAAGCTCTCTCCAAATCACCTTCCCAATAAGGGAGGAAGAACAATAAAATATCATTAGCTTGTATATACATATCATAGGGGATTTTAAAGCATGGAAAATAAAAATCACCACGTAGTGAGTCATTAGCTTATTTCATTTTTCATCCTGTCTCTTAAATATCACATTATTCCCATTTAATTGACAAGATGGCAATGCTCACTGTATGGTGGTTATTGTTTGCCTTTAAAATACACCCAACCTTCTTTCTGATAAAAATCCTAGAAAGGAAAAATGGAATTTTCTCTTGTTTAGTTATAATATTTTCCCTGTGTTCAACCCAAGGACCTTATACTTCTAATAATCAAAAGCTGAAAACTGTTGACATAGATCAATATATTTTCTTTAGAAGATTACAATAGATCTAAGAAAATCCTACATCATAAAAAGACATAAGAAGCCTACCTTGTAAGGGGAGCGATTGATCTTCCAAGTTGACTTGCATGGAATTCTGACATTAGATGAGAAAATCCCTCACTCCCAATAGGAGAAGCAGAGTAAGGCAAACCAGGATTGTTCCCCCATGGTCATTCTTAAATGTGAAAATATTCCTGCTCGGACTCATAGGTGACTTGATCGAATCCTTGAGACTGCCATAGATTTCTATGGACTTCTCTGGAGTGGTAGGAGTGGCTGGACCAACAATATCATCCACGAAGATGTCGTTTCTCAGAAATGTGGAGTGTGCACACATAGAGGATGAAGATACATCATCATGGCCCTCGGCAGCAGAGCGAGTGGGCGAAGGCAAATGCTGAGGCTATTTTCGATGAGGGAAAATCCATTGAGCCCAGACCCTATTCTACTGGGAATGAACCTATCACAGTACGTTGTTGTGCGAGTGGGGGAGGGGGTTCTGGGATTGGAATTTTCTCTCGAGAGGCCAGGAGAGCTCACTATTGTTTCTAAGTATAAGGACCTTAGATACATTCTAGGAGGCAACTTCAACCATGATTGCTTGCTTTCAGAATCCATTGCGCTGAGTAAAACTATTGTTCTGTCTCTGCAAAATGGAATCACAAGGATTTCGATTTCATGACACAATTAAAAATACTATAAGGAACAATATAAATTCAAGTACAATCACCTATTTTGGGAATCTTGCCGAGTAACATTTTTGTTCAGTCCCTTACAAATGGAATTATGGAATCACAATGGACTTTGTGACGCAATTAAAAAGACCATAAAGTAAAGTATAAATCTTCTTTGGGAGATTTTAGGCTCCATCTAGGATGATTCCATTATGATGTTTTTCATATCATAGAGGGAGTTAGGGTTTATATCTTGGTTAAGGATTGCAAAACAAGTTCATTAACAAAATATGAGAATGGTATATGGACACAATTATTATGTATTATTGTATAATAAGAATGGGTTTAATGGCTTCTATTATGGTATTATGGATGGGGAAGGAAAACAAGATCCTTAGTCCCTAAAAAAAATTTCTCTAGTTTAATGGACGTGAATAAGGCCTCAAATCACCACAAATATCCTATCTAAGATATATTTATCCTTCAAGTGTGTTAAGGATGCTATTTGAAGATTTTTTGTGCTATAGTTGGGACTTGGGGCCTCTACGTTTGGCCTCAATATAATTATGAGGTTTTTTGCACCATGTATGGCACTTGGGACCTTAACCATGGTCAAGGAAGGATCATAAGGTGCTTGGGTCATATTTGAATCTTCCCATGATCAATATTTTTGAACAAGTATTTGAATTACCACACCGGACATCTCTATGGGATATTTGGTCTCTATGGGGGATCTTTATCACCATTGTTACTATTTACATGATAAGAATGGGTATTTGGGAATGTAATATCTCAAGGGAAGGAGAAAAGAGGGCCTTAGGACCTAAATAAAGCTTATAGATTTCAAGGAACATGAATCAACCATAAAAAAACCACAAAGATCCTCTTCAAGGGATATTCAAATTTCAACTTAGATATGGGAGCCATGCCATGTTATTCTACGTAAAGAGCCAAAAAAATTGTTAGTATGTATGATTTTCTAATAATAGTGTGTGCACATTCTAAGAATGTGAATGCACTATTATAATTTGTCCAAATTTTTCTAACACATGCATCTATAGAAGTTTTTATAGAATAATATGGTTTTAGAGTAATCTAGATTTATATTAATTAACCAAATCAACATACTTTGAATTCAAATTAATAAAATAATTGTCTCTATGAATCTAGTGCAATAATCAACCATGGTATGTAACAAAATCGCTAAAAACCCACAAATTCATAATGTATTTGACTCAGTTTTAAGCCTTTGAATTTAATTCCTTGTGAATGTGATCAAAGGATATAAATTTGAAGGTTCTAATCAACTCCGTAACTCTAACTCATCTATTAATCCAATAAAGAAATATTCAAAGAAGTATAACCTTTCAACCAATTTATAACAACCTTTGAATCCTCTATCACTTGTAAGTTCAGATTGTTGAAGTGACACAATTAAAATGATGAACATAAATGACTAATTTGTATTATTGTAGTACTTTTTAGGTAGTCGTATTTTTTTTCCTAAACTAAACTAGTCATTCACGGTAGTAATTTTTAGTTGCATTACTTATTATCTAGTCACACATTTTAACCCGAGACTAAATTAGTCACTTATGCTAGTCATTTTTAGTTGGGTCTAACGGAAATACCATGGATATAAGAACAATAGAATCCACATAATAACTAGTGCAATTATACATCAAATACCAAAAGAATGAGCTTCTCATTAATGAGTGTAAAAACCAAATGGATATGGGACTTCCACGTTCCACCCGACCATAGATTGGCTGAGCCAAATCTCTCTTCATCCAATCACCCCCGTTCCATATTCCAAGCATGAATGTGGGACTCAAACTGAAAAACCAACCAGGGCATCCCGTGGCTAAACCACCTCACCCTCATCAATCATAAACTAGGATTTACTATGATCTACACCCGATCACAAGGCCAACACAAGCATGGATATCACCAGATTCTCTTTGCCTTAACCGTGAGGAATTTTCCTGTCTCCTAGTCTCTTTGGATTTACATCAACCCATAGTCTGAATCAGGGGTCACTAGGCGCTAAACCGAGACATACTCTCCATGCTTTACTGTACATCCCATCCTGGGACTACTAGGCCCAATGGAGAGCACCCACCTCTCAGGATTTATCACAATCCAAACTCAGATCACTAGGCCCTAAACCAAGGAAACCACATATAGCCTTTTTCGTATCTCTTTCCAGTCACCGGTCGATGATTCCTAGGCTCACCGAGGAAACACACAATCCGGTTTTACCGCAACCCACAGTCCAGTTTAGGGGTTACTAGGCCATATCTTATATCAATTCAGAGATCCACCCCACTCAACTTCCAATCCATTTGGTAATCCAACTAAACCAAAACATGAGAAATCCACAACAACATGGCTATCCGGAAATGGAAAGGCTAGGCCGAAAACACTGTCACACCTGAAAAAACCATGCCAAGACAGAAAGGAACCACATGCAATACCATGCATGTCAAATCTAGCAAGGAAAATACACATGAAAATTAATACCTTCCGATAATTCTGCTGTAGATGCTTGATTCCTACTCGTCCTTGCTTGCTTCCTCCTTCTTCCTGATTTCTTGCCTTTCTTGGTCCAATTCCAAAATTCTCCAAGAAAATCTAAGTGTCCAAGAGAGAGAGAGAGAGAGAGAGAGAGAGAGAGAGAGAGAGAGAGGGAGAGAGAGAGAGAGAGAGAGAGAGAGAGAGAGAAATAATAATGAGAGAGCCATAAGTGTGAGAAAAAAACTTTCGAACTGATCCTCAAAAGCCTTTTTATAGAAGAGGCATGTGTTTTCTTCATTTTCCATTATTTTCCTTCATTTTACTCCTCACATGCAACCTGTTACCTTTCATCTCCATTTTCTCCTAATTTCCATTATTTTTCATAAATAAATGTGCCAAAAATACTTTTTCCTCTCCAAATTCCTTTGCCTTTGCCTTTGCCAATTTCCTTAGCCATAATAAACCAAATGAACATCCCCTAGGATGTTTTTCCCAACATTCATCTTGGAATACATGTTCCATCAACTGACAACCATGGTTATTATTTTAACTTTATTAAATGGATTTTTCACTAGGGATGTTACATAACCCTCCCCCTTGGGGGACACTGTCCTTGGTGTTCAACCACACATATACCTCAGCAAAATCGCTGAAAAGAAAACATAATACCCATGGAGCTTTATAATACAACTCGTTGCAGTATTTACAGTGAATAACCCTCTCGAAAGAAAAAACCATCATGACGCCCATATCGTGTATTGGAGCTTTATAACATAACTCATTATGGTATTTAAAATAATATACACATATGCACATTTACTCAACCAAAAAATAAAAGGATACGATGCTTGTATTTGCTACAAGGGAATCTAGAGGCTCACGTCTCCACCCTCAAAATAATACCAGGATTCACTCCCTTCCCAGGAAGTCCAGAATTCATTGCCAAAGTCAAAGTCTGCATCCAATTTCCACCACTACAATCCTGCGCTAATGTACCCTTAGTGAACAATTACCGACTCATTGTTCCAAGGTTTACTCCTAACGTGCATCTTATTCCATCTGGAAATGCTAATGACAAAAAAATATATATCCTCGACCTTCCCTTCTCTGCTACAAAGTCCCTCGGAAAATTCGGCCATCCGCTTCTGTGCAGTCACTCACCTTCCAAGTTCCACGACATCCCCTATCCCACATGATCCATCCCTTGGCAAGGCTTCCTTGCATTGGAAGATATAAAAACCAAGGCATATACCTACCTCAAAACCATCATACCGGTCATAACATGCTCATGGAAATCAATGGACACTATTGGGTACTAGTGCCCCAAAATGGCCTTGTTCCTAAAGTGCTTTATCAACATACTGACGCCTGTTTCAATTCCTTTTGTTGTTGCTGCTAATTCTAGCAGTCGGTTTCAACCACCCAACCGAGCATTTCTGTGCTTCTCGTACCAAGCACATAACTGCCATTAGATTCAAAATAAATTGAAATAAATTCATATCATACCTCATTAGTAGTTCGTCAATAAGGTACACTTTAAATCCTGTTCACTTCCTTTCATAACAAGTCAAACTAGTTGTTTGATCAAATCATCATGTATAAACATATCACATCTGGTTAGCTCAAAACAAAACCATCATGAATCGCATGAAATCATCATAAATAATAATCATAAATCACATGTAACCATCATAAGTCAGAATCGTAGATCATATGCATAATAGAACTAAAATAAAATATCAATACTTATCCTTCACTGGTCCTTACTTTTGCCTTTGTTCTTTTGTAAACACACCGGATCAGTTGCCACACCTAGAAAGCACCCAATTCCCTTGCTTCTCTTCAAATACGTACACATACACCTAGACATAATGTACATGACAACACCTATACCCACATATGACATACAACAATATACAATACACACACCCACACCGACATACGGCACATACACCTACACCTGGGGTACAATACAACACAATAAATACACCTACATTCGGTGTACAACACAACACATACATATACATATACAGAGGACAACACAACGAATACACATGTTGCAATACCATGACTACATCATGCACATACATAGTACCGCATGACCACAACACAACATGTACCACAATACCACATGTACACCAGTACCATATGCACAACATGTACACAATACCACCTATACACAACACTACTTGCACAACGTGTGCACTGTAGAAATTTGCTGAATAATGATTAATTATCCACCGAGACTATCCTGATCACATACAATTCGAATTTATATGCAACACATAATCTCTTCCACTCAACTCATCAAACATGCGGAAATAAAATCAAGCGATAACACATCAAATCATCATACACATTAACACAGTATGTATGGGGAAAGCTTATAGCTGAAAACCCCGCAGCTATTGTGTATATTATAATGGAGAAATCATGTAACAAACTCAGTACAATACTCCTCACAAGTACTCGGTACTTTCTCATGAAGTTACACACAAACTAGCTCAGTTTTGAACAGGTTACTGGTTCAAAACTCACCGCCAATTGCCTTGCCTCTATTGCGCAATCCAGGCCTGTCTATATATAGATCCAAGGTTCGAATCTCCTTGGCTTGACAGCGCAATCATCATGGGCAATTCCTCCAAGTGTGGTGCAAATCTCATGCACAACCGATGTCGCCACTGATAGCTAACTCCACCCTTTCATCTACCTCTTTCACTGGTCTCCACTGAACTGATCATGCACTGTAGTGAACTGATGTGTTCTTGAGTTGAATAATGAGTTACTAATTAATGAATTAAATAAAATTTAATTCACTCCACTCATAACTACTTGATTAGCTAGTTAAACTAATCTCAATCAGTTCAACTAAAATAAACAGAACACAACTCCACTAGCTGTCTCATTAACTCCACCAACTTCTGCCACTGAAGTCCTAACTGAAGTCAACCATGCATGATGCCATCAAACCCTTGGGAATAGCGTAATTCCTCTGTCAGATGCATGAGCCACTTCTGTAGCTCGAACTGAAGTGCTCCAAGAGAGTAAACTGAATTTTATAGTCTAAATATTATTAAGGGTAAATAATATTTGACTTCCCTATTTTTAGGAGAGGCAGTCTAAAAATAGACTTCGACCTCTTCGACCTATAGGTCACAAAAATAGAGTCCCATCTATTTTTACCAACATGATCAATGCTCCAAGAATCTCATACTGGAATCCCCGGACCATGCTCCATATGTCTAAAAATAGACATAGTCTAAAAATAGATTTTTGCGCCAGAATTTGCCTGCGGGCCCACTTAGTGAAGGCGACTTCATTTCACTAAGCTCCATCATCTTGCTGAATTTTCAACACTCCCTCTCGAAGGAATGTGGATTATAAAACCCCTATCCTACCTGCAGCAGATTCAAACTTGCTCCACGGTGAGCGCCTTCGTCAAGATGTCGGCATCCTGATCCTCCGTGGGAACATATGAAAGCATCATGATTCTCCGCTGAACACAATATCTGATATGATGGTACCTGATGTCAATGTGTTTGGATCTATCATGAAATACGGATTAGCCGAGAGTTTAATGCAACTCTGGTTATCACAGTAAATCACTGTAGGCTCCAAATGCAACCCGAACAATCCAACGAGGATCTTCCTCATCCAAATAGCCTCGCATGCAGCCAAGCTAGTTGCCATGTACTCGGCCTCTGCTGAACTGAGTGCCACGGATCTCTGCTTCCTGCTGTACCAGGAAACTGCTGTCGACCCAATGCTGAAAACTCCTCGAGAAGTGCTCTTCCGGTCCGTTGGACTCCCTGCCCAATCTGCATCAGTGAAGCCAGAAAGCTTCGCTCCATCCTCCTGTCTGTACCATAGACCATATCTCGATGTGCCTCTGATATAGTGCAATACATGCTTGCCTGCCTTCCAAAAGAGCTTGGTAGGCTTAACCATAGCTTGCGAAAGCTGGTTAACTGCATAGCATATATCGGGTTGTGTATTGACTAGATACATAAGCGACCCCACCAACTGTCGATAGACAGTGGCATCCACTACCTCCGCTGAAGTAGCATCCTCCTTCCTCCAACCACCAGGAAGAGGAGTGTCAACAGGCTTGCGGCCTTGCATGTTGAACCTCTCCAGAATCTCCCGGGCATACTTGCCCTGAGAAACAAACAGTCCTCCACTGCGCTGCCAAATCTCCAATCCCAGGAAATAATGAAGGATGCCCAGGTCCTTCATCTCAAACTCTCGTGCAAGATCCTCCTTGCATGAAAGTATCAGCTGCTCATCGCCAGTCAAAATCAGATCATCTACATACAGTACGATGATCAACAGCTTCCCCTCCACCACAATCTGGTACAGGTTTGGATCCGCCTCACTCTTGGAGAATCCAAGCCCGGTGAAGTAGCTGTCTATCCGAGTGTGCCAAGCACGAGGTGCTTGCTTCAGCCCGTACAGTGCTCTCTTGAGTCGGCACACATGCGACTCACTGCTGAAGATCTCGAAACCTTCAGGCTGCTCTATGTACACCTCCTCCTCAATGAATCCGTTGAGGAACGCAGTCTTCACATCCATCTGATGAATGTGCCACCCCATCTGCGCTGAGAGAGCAAGGATCGTCCGTATGGAAGAGTACCTTGCGATAGGTGCAAAAGTCTCCTCATAATCGATCCCCTCGATCTGTGAAAAGCCACGGGCGACAAATCTTGCCTTGTACTTCTCCACACTCCCGTCAGCCGCCTGCTTCACCTTGTAGATCCATCGCGAACCCACCACTGATTTTCCCACCGGTCTTGGGACAATCTCCCATGCACTGTTCCTGACGATCGAATCATATTCTTCGATCATGGCATCAGCCCATGCGGGTTCCTCCACAGCTTCCTCAAAAGAGGATGGCTCTGTCACAACACATTGACTCACAAGAGCCATGTATCCAGTGTACCGATCCGGTGACTGCCTCTGTCTGCGCTGTGCTGTGGGTGGTCCTACAACCTTCTCTGCATCCCGAGCCAGTCGCTCAGCTTCTGTAGTGCGCATGCGCCCTCTGATGGTTGGCGCTGCCTGGGTGGTTTCTTCCACCTCCTGAACCTCCTCTTGTGGCTGATCCACATCCGGAAGCTCCTCCTTAGGAACTAACAGCTCCTCATCTGCATGCAAGTGTAGCTCCCTCTCAAGCGAACACTGCATGGCTTTCTCCTCCTGAAATTTTATATCCCGTCGCACAACAGTCTTGCGAATGTATGAAAAATACACCCGGTAGTTGTGAGGTGTATCAGTGTACCCCACAAATATTCCAACCTCAGCAGTTGGATCCAGCTTCCTTCTCGCATCCTTTGTCACATGCATGTAGACAGGAGAACCAAAGATCCGTAAATGGGAAATATCAGGCCTCTTTCCAGAATAAGCCTCCTCCGGTGTACTCATGCCAAGAATCTTGTGAGGACAACGGTTCTGCACATACACTGTTGTATTGCATGCCTCAGCCCAAAAGTGAAGGGGTAGGCCCTGATCATGCAACATCGCCCGTGCATCACCCACTATCGTTCTGTTCTTCCGCTCAGCCACCCCGTTCTGCTATGGGTTATGGGGTGCGATGAGCTCTCTCCGAATCCCTTCTGCGCTGCAGAACTCCTTGAATTCAGCCGAGATGAATTCACCACCGTTATCACTCCTTAGAGCAATCACCTTCTTCCCCGACTCCTTCTCGACCGGTGCTTTAAACTCACAGAACTTCGCGAATGTATCGCTCTTCTTCTGCATGAAGAAGATCCAGCACTTTCGAGAGAAATCATCAACAAAGATCACATAATACATGTTCTTTGTTGTCGAAGCAACTGAGAAAGGACCACACACGTCTGTGTGAACTCTCTCAAGGATCGTCGTGGCGCGACTATCCTTCTCGTGAAAGGTGGCTTTCACATACTTCCTAAAGTACACCCCTTGCACTGATCTGACTGCGCAAGAGTGCCCTTAGGAAGCCCAGTAGAAATCTGCTGCAGAATCTTCAAAGCTCCATGGTGAAGGTGGCCCAATCTCTTGTGCCACAGTTCGCCCTCATCATCCCGGCTCACCACTTCTCCCGCCTTGCATGCCATTGCTGCGCAGCCATCTACTTGCAACTGATAAAGGTTCTTGGTTCGAACCCCTATCTTCCGGGTCTCTCCAGTAGTCTTACTGCGCAGGAAGGCTTTTCCTTCGCCGAAGACCACATCATACCCCTTATCCTCCAACATCGCCACAGAGATCAAGTTCTTCTTCAATCCAGGTACATGCATGACATCCCTCAATACAAAGGGTTTACCATACTCCCTCTGAAAGGATATGGTACCGATACCAGTCGCACTGTATCTACCATCATCGCCCATCTCGATGTGCACACCCAAATCCTTGTCCTCCAGATCTGAGAACAAATCCCGATCTCCCGTCATATGAAATGACGCACCGCTGTCCAAGAACCATACCGATCCCAAAACACTTGAAACCAAGCATGCAATTAGTGAAAAGTCAAGCTCGAACTGTGAAGCCAAAGCTTCTCCATCTGCAGATCTTCCCGCTTGCTTGTTCTTCTTCTTCTTTGGACAATTGGTAGCATAATGTCCGTGATCATGGCAGTGAAAACATTTCACTTTCGCCATATCCTGCTTCTTGCTCTTAGCTCCAGAATGAGAGGTTTTCTTACCCTTCCCTTTCTTAGCTTTGGACACCAAAGCGCAGTTTTCTTCATCAGCTCCCTTTGATGAAGATCCATCTCAAGTAGTCCTCCTTATCTCCTCCTGCATGAGATCCGCCCAAAGGCGCTCCCATCCCGGCAGCTTCTCCCAACCATTGACACTATCTTGATATGAGTGCCAAGCCTTCGGAAGACCAAGGAGAGCCAGGTCGACCATGTCCTCTTCATCGACAGTAACTCCCACACTTCCCAGTTCATCTCTGCATTGAGTGAACTTCGTGAGGTATTTGGCGATACTGTCGCCCTTCTCCATCTTGATGTTCATGAGCTTATCTTTGAGCGCCAGCTTCCTTTGGTCACTCTTACTCTGGAATAGATCCGTCAAAGCTTTCCACATTAAATATGGAGTAGCCTTTCCATGCAGGCTGGATACAATATGATCCTTGACGCCCTCCAACGGGATCCTTCGACATTTCGCCATCTTCTTTTGCCATGCTTCGACTTCAGCAGGATCAGTGGGCTTTTGGACATCCGTATCTACGAACTCCTTCAGACCATTATCTTCTAATACTGCCTCCATGCGATCCTTCCATGCAACATAATTCGAACTGCCTTCAAGAGCATATTCGAGTCGCAAACCATTGAAAGACATTTTCAACACTGGCACCGAGAAAACAAAACTGCTGCAAAACTTCGAATTCCACCTCAAAGCTCAACCGCTCTAGATCGTGAGAACAAATTATTTCTAGCACAGAGATCGACTGCAAGGGGTATTTACCAGACCTTTCACTTTCCAAAGAAAGATGAATCCGGAGGCCACTTGGCCCGCATGCAGACTCTGTCTACCGAAATAAGTTTGTAATCACTGTGATGATCAATCTCTGCTTCAATAGCTCCGATACCATGTAGAAATTTGCTGAATAATGATTAATTATCCACCGAGACTATCCCGATCACATACAATTCGAATTTATATGCAACACATAATCTCTTCCACTCAGATCATCAAACATGCGGAAATAAAATCAAGCGATAACACATCAAATCATCATACACATTAACACAGTATGTATGGGGAAAGCTTATAGCTAAAAACCCCGCAGCTATTGTGTATATTATAATGGAGAAATCAAGTAACAAACTCAGTACAATACTCCTCACAAGTACTCAGTACTTTCTCATACAGTTACCCACAATCTAGCTCAGTTTTGAACAGGTTACTGGTTCAAAACTCACCGCCAATTGCCTTGCCTCTATTGCGCAATCCAGGCCTGTCTATATAGAGATCCAAGGTTCGAATCTCCTTGGCTTGACAGCGCAATCATCATGGACAATTCCTCCAAGTGTGGTGCAAATCTCATGCACAATTGATGTCGCCACTGATAGCTAACTCCACCCTTTCATCTTCCTCTTTCACTGGTCTCCGCTGAACTGATCATGCACTGTAGTGAACTGATGTGTTCTTGAGTTGAATAATGAGTTACTAATTAATGAATTAAATAATATTTAATTCACTCCACTCATAACTACTTGATTAGCTAGTTAAACTAATCTCAACTAGTTCAACTAAAATAAACAGAACACAACTCCACTAGCTGTCTCATTAACTCCACCAAACTTCTGCCACTGAAGTCCTAACTGAAGTCAACCATGCATGATGCCATCAAACCCTTGGGAATAGCGTAATTCCTCTGTCAGATGCATGAGCCATTTCCAAGGCTCGAACTGAAGTGCTCCAAGAGAGTAAACTGAAGTTTATAGTCCAAATATTATTAAGGGTAAATAATATTTGACTTCCCTATTTTTAGGATAGGCAGTCTAAAAATAGACTTCGACCTCTTCGACCTATAGGTCACAAAAATAGAGTCCCATCTATTTTTACCAACATGAACAATGCTCCAAGAATCTCAAACTGGAATCCCCGAACCATGCTCCATATGTCTAAAAATAGACATAGTCTAAAAATAGATTTTGCGCCAGAATTTTCCTGCGGGCCCACTTGGTGAAGGCGACTTCATTTCACTAAGCTCCATCATCTTGCTGCATTTTCAACATGCACAACGTCACATGTACACAGAACCACTGCACAATGAAGACACAACGCCAAATGTACAACACACCACATGTACACATCACCACATGCACGACACCACATGTACACAACGCCACATGCACGACATGGACACGGTACCACTTGCACATGACACCATATGTACAACATGTACAAAAAACCACATGTACAATCATGCACACAACTTGTTAGCCTCCACAACGTCCCAAGGCTAATGAATGGATGCCAACAGAGGTAACCTCAAACCAAGTTTTCAGTTTGGTAGCTAGCCCTACCAAACCAAAGAGGGATTTCTCTTTGAGATAACAACCAAAGGATTTGATTGGATGAAGAGTAGATTTTAGGCTACTTAGGTCAGCTCTAGGGTTTTGAAATTTTGATAGTTTTACTGCCAGATCAAGGAAGAAAACCATGTAGCTAGGTCGAATGTATTAAAGGGTTACAATTGAAAATAGAAAAAGGAGCAAGATAGCAATGCTTTAGTGATGGATTAGTGTTTTATCGGTGTAGTGTAGGGTTTGAAAGAGTGGAGAGGATCTTAATGAGCATGCATCATGAATTCATCAAAATTGAAGGAAATAAACATGAAATGATGTTCCCAAACAAAACGGAGACATGATATAATTCTGCTTTTCAAACTTTTAGGAAGATCACTAAGGAAAGCAACACATGGAAAGAGAATATATATATATAATTCATAAAAGAATATAATAGAGAAGAAACAACATCAAAAATGCATTTCACATGAATTCCTAGATAATATTTACAACCATTCCTCTGAATTTATGAATAAAAGCTGAAGCATAAGCTACAATGGTCTCAAACCTCTGATGTCCAACTAGTCAAATGACTAAGAAAAGCATACATATATACAAAATATCATTTCCCCTCTCTCAGGGGTCGAATCCTTGAGTGAAGGAACTTATCACTTGATCCTCTCACCTAAAACATAAAGACTAGGGAGGTGAACAAGACTCTCCCTAAGATAGAAAAACTGATTCTTTTGACCATTAATGACCTTTACAAGCATGTATCTACCTCATATTTACCCTTAACTATCTTAATTACATCTCAAAACATCATTACATCATCATGATTGGAAATTACATGAGTAAAAGTGAAACTGGACCAAGTCAACTGCAAAAACTGACTTTCAGGAGAAAACGCAAGAATTCCGCTGAAAAAGCAGTGTGTTAGGAGAAAACGTAGTGTGTGAGGGCAAACTGAGCTTTGGAGGCCTTCTCGGAGTCCAAATGCTGATCTAAAAATTGTTGGAGATAGATATTCCAGTTGGTTACATGATGGAGTCTTCAAGCACTAAAATTTACTGAATTTAGCCCCTCAAAAGTTCATGCTCCCACAGACACTCTAAAAACGTAGTGTGCTCTTCAAAAGGAGGCAGAAAGGCAAATTTTTGGTGGTTTTTTGACTTTTTGACCTACCAGAAGGGGATGAAGTTGAGCTCTATGTTGCTAGGAATAAAGTAGAGGTCAAGAGGAATCCATTTATGCAGACCTTATGTCATTTGGAGGCCTCCATAAAAAAAAGCAATGTGGGCCACGCTACATTTTTGACAGTGTGACTCTTTCACAAAATTGTCAAAATTCTCAAAAATTGACTTTTCACCAAAATTTCTTGAAACATACTCAAAATTGTTCCAGGCTTGCTCCGTGAAGACATGATATGGTATGTCAATAAATGAGGGAAGCATCAACAAGTAGATCTAACTTTCCCTTCTCTTTTTGCTTGATTAGGGTTTCCTTAAGTTTTTCTTTCAACTGTTTGACCTTGATCTTGGAGACTTGATTTCTTGTATAGTAATGAGCAGCCATGTGTCTTTGAATTTTATTGTTCTTTTTGGCCCTCTTCTAGATATTTTCCAAACATACATTGACTCTATCTAGCCAATACTCTCTGTCTTTCTCAATGTCTGCTAGTATAAGCTCATCCACTGCCATCTGTGCCTTTGGTGGAAATGCCTCTCTTTGTTGTGAAGTTCCCTATTTATGCCTCTAGTTCTTGGCATCTTTATTATAACCTATTCTTCATGCTCATATGGATCATCAATATGAACAATCGATTTTCCTTTTACTACCTCTTTTCTAGCATTAACCTTATGTCTATTCAAAATTAGTTGGTTTACCTTCATTTGCATGTTTTCCTGCTCAAAGAATGAAATCATGAATTTGGCCCTGGAAAAGTTGTCCTTAAGTTCTCTAATATTATCATATTTCTCCATAATTATCCATTTTTTGGATTTTTTCTCTTCATCCATCTCAAAATATGCCATGTCAATGACAAGATGGGATGGTCCTTCATCTTGCAAAACTGGCTCATGCTGTGCTGGTGATATATGTGTTGCTGATGTAGGCTTGGTCCCTTCCATAATTTTTGGAGAAAACACAAGCCTCTTGCTTCTCTGATAGGTTTCGGTCCTCAGTCCTCAAGGTATTCTTCATCGAAACTCTGGTAGATGAACCAATCACCATTTTTCTGGAGGGTGCTGATGGTGTAGCTGAAGATATACCTTGGCTAGTTGTTTGACTAGCAGAAGGAAAAAAGTTATGAGACTGAATGAATGTCTCCCAAGTGATGTTATTCTCCTTAATCTGGTGTAAGACAATAATTTTAATGAGGGTATGGCGAAAGAGACTGGCTTGATGATTACTTTGTCTATGCTGCACCTTCCCTGCCATCTTAGCCAAGCTATTGTGGAGATAATAGGATAGGTTAAGAGGTTTTATCCCTGTGAAGTACATGAGAAATCTGACATGATACTTGTAAGATCTAGTAAATCTACCCTCACATGTACAGTACTTCATAATGACCCTCATCAACGGAGGAAACCTATCAAGAAGATGATCAAAAGGAAAAAATTTCTTGATGCCATCTTTGTAATGAGTTTTGATGTAAGCTGGTCTGTAATTTTTCATATCCAAATCTAGTTTTTTGAACCACTATTCACCATTGTTTGGTATCCCTATTTCTATAGCTATGGCTTCAGTTGTGATCGTGAAGCTCACCCTTGCAATTGTGACTTTATCTCCTTTAAAGTGAGTGGCAAACAAACTAGTGAGCTTGGCATGGTGCTTGACCCTTTCAATTTGCTCACAAAACTTCATGCACCCAATATTTTGAAAGTAGTGTTTGGGAAGTGGGGAAGACATTATTTCATTTATGTTGAGTGGTTCATACCTAGACATGTGGCCTCCTTTGTTAGAGGGCTTCTTCTCCTCCATGTTGATATTTTGCAAGGGGAAAACCCTAGTGAGAAAAATAGGGGAAGTGAGTGAGGGGATAGTTTGAAGGGGTTAGGGAAGGGAAATGGGAATAGTAAAATTTAGGGAAGTGGATAGGTATCGTAGGTAACTGTAGGAAGTGGAATGGGATGAAATGGTTATGGGAATTAGGTTAGGGAGTTTTTAACGGAGTTCTAGCTAAGTAAACTGCCTAAAACATAGTGTCATTCTAGGGTTTAGGGTTTGGAGCTTAGGAAATGAGAGTGAGGGGGTGTGAAGGCTCTAGGAGTTTATTTTGAGTGTGAGGGAGGGTAAAAGGTCTATGGGATAGTTATGTTTACCTGGAAAATTTGAAAAGAAGGACAACCCACCAAAACACAACATGGGGACAAATGGAGTGTTTGCACTATAGAAACAAGAAAAATGAGCTAATAGGAGGGGTCAAGGACCTGTAACTTACTTGTAAAATTATTATGGACACTTGGATGGCCCTTGAGAACCTTTGAAAACTAGTTTGATGCCTCTGGAGTGAAAACACAATGTGTAGAGGAAAAAGCAGCGTGGCTGCTTGGCATCAATTTTTGGAGTGTCTTTTGACCCTGAAATTGTTGAGGAAGTGCTTGCTGGTGAGTGAGAGATCTTTATCAATGATGTGAATGAGATGAATGAGTTGAAATGGTCTTTTATAGCTTGTGGTAGTCAATTTTCTGCATAGTAGTGGGATGGCCCACTACATGTTTTTCACTTTTTCTTTGAAAACTATGTAAATTTGGAACTTTCTATGCAGATTTGGAACTTTTAGAACTTATTACAACATGTTTAATAAAAATTACACTTGAAACAAAATTTATTGATCAATTTCCCTATTACTTCTCCTTCATTTGCTAGATTTATGCATGAAATGATTGATTTTGATGACTGAAACCCTAATGACCTAATGAAGACACCAAGCTGAGTGAAGACCATGATGGCATAACTGAAATGAATATGGAGACCTTTAAATGATGAATCATCCAATTGAGATATGGTAATGACCAACATGTGAAATTTTTTGGAAGGAGCAGTAATAGTCCTAGACACCATTAGCCAGTGATCAAATTTTTATTTCAAGACCTACTGAAACCATAAAAATTTGTCTTGAAACCCTAACAACAACTTTGAAAGATAAAATTTGATCACTGGTAACAGGCATAACTGAATGACACTAAAATTGGTTCCAACTGGGGATGGCAACTCCTTGGAGGTGTCATGAACACCATAGACCAAGTAGCCTATCCATTGGGCATGGAGTCAAAAATACTAAACTCAAAATAGAAAATGAACTGAAAAACTAAACTGAAATTGACTGAAACAAAAACTCACTGTACTCATATATCAGTAGCCAATCATGAAAACTTTATGGCCTTTAATTGAGGCTCCAAACTTCGATGATCAACTCCTTCACACTTCGGCAGAAAAAGTAAAATGATAGTGAAAAATTTCAGAATTATGATCAAAACAGGTAGTGCTTGAGAAGCCTACCATTGACTGGTCCTCCTCCACAATCTTTTCCATTCATTTCTTCTAACAGGTAACCATGTTTTCCTCTTGAAGCTGAAATCTTGTACACTCCTTTAGATAAAATCTCGAACATACGATGCTTTCCTTTATCTTCATTTCTTGCATCCCAATGGAGGACTACATCACCAATGCTGAAGTCATTTGCCTTTGTCTTGCGATCATACACTTTCTTGATTCTTTCCTGAAGCTTGGAAGTGTTTTGAAACAACCCCTCCCTAGTTTGTTGTAAATGGATCATTTGATTTATCCTCCGCTGAACATCATTCAACTCGCTGCTAATTTCTTGCAACATTTTCATGACTGGAACAACGAGAGAAGTAGGAAATACCGTATCAATCCCATAGACTAGCTCAAAAGGTGACATGCCTATGGACTTCTTGTTGCTTACTCCGTCTTCCCACAAGGCATCGATGAACTTCTTATGCCAATTTTTCTTGTTTACCTCCAGCATATTGATAATTTTGAACAAAGATTTATTTGAAGACTCAGCCAAACCATTACCGTGTGTTTATTATGCCTTCGAATGACCCAATGTGATATTGTACTTCTCTCAAAATTCCACCATCTTTTTGGATTTGAATGCAACTGCGTTATCAATTATGATCTTCTGCGGGCAACCAAATCTGGACAAGATATTAGATTCCAAAAACTGAAGGATAACTAAATGAGTTGCTTGCATGGTTTGGATTGCTTCAATCCACTTCGTAAAATAATCTGTACCCATTAGAATCCACTTGTGCTGGGCGGATGATGAAGGATTGATCTCTCCGATGAAATCAATACCCCATTGTTGAAATGGTGCCTGGACTGATATGGGTTGCAAAGGAAGTAGGAGCAACTTCCTCTTTCCTTGGAAAAATTGACATTCATGACAGCTCATCACGGTCTTGTACACATCAGCCAATAGAAACCAATGCTTAAGATTTTGTTTGCTGTGGTCTTCCAATATAAATGACCACCACAATCACCCTTGTGGAAATCACTCATCACTTCCTTCGCTTAACTTTCAATGAGAAAATTCAGCAAGACACCTCTCGGGTCTTTTCAATATAACACATTGTCTAAAATACAATACTTCAAAGCTTTTAATTTCAATGATCTACCTATGATTTTAGACACACCCAACAGAGGATTTAAATGTTGCAAAACATAAAATTTATCAGCATACCAAGGTGATGAGAGAAAAAATTGAGATACCCGTGTCATCGATTCACCAACTTCTTCATCTGAAAGTGCATAAATCGTATTTATATCTAGCGCATGTAGATTTGATTCCGCCATCAGCTTTTCCAAACCATACCCCTTGATCAACTTCGTCAACTTAATCTCCAAATCATACTCAAGTATGGTTGCAATCCATTTTCCTCGCCTCCCTTCTGGATATGTTTTCATCAACACATATTTTACCTCTACATTTGGAACATAGCATAGGATGTGAGAATGTAAAATGTGTACCCGGAAATCTTTCAGCGCTTTCACTGAGGCTAAGGATTGATTCTCAATTATGTTATATCTTAGCACTGCATCTCTTATGGTTCGACTGAAAAATGCAATTGGCTGCTTCATCTTGGAATATTTTTTTCTGCATTAGTACGACAACCAACAAGTGCTCAGAAGCGAATGAAAATATTATGAAATCTAAAGTATAATGAGGGTTGATGAGTGTGGGAGCACATGTTAAAGAAAATTTCACTGAATTAAATGAATTATTAGCATGTTCTGACCATCTTACCTCGTTTTCCTTCTTCATCATGTCGGTCATATCTCTAAGGTGCTTAGCGAGAATGGGAATGATTCTCCTCCAAATTTTATCTTTCCATTGAAAGATTGAATCTCCTTCCTGTTCTGTGGAAAATATAATTGCTGAATTGCTTCGATCCTGAAGGGATCAATGCGAATACCATCCTTTGAAATAATGTGTCCAAGTAATTTACTTTCCTCCATAGAAAATAAACTTTTCTTCGGATTCAGCGAGATGCCAAATTTTCTGCATTTTTGAAATACTATCCTCAAATGGTGCAAGTGCTCATCATATGACTATGAAAATACCATGACATCATCAAGGTAAACTACAATAAACACATCCTTCTCATTCGAGAAAGTGATGTCCATAGTTCGCTGAAAAGTTTCTCCTGCATTTTTGAGCCCAAATGGAATCTTGGCATACATGAAGGTACCCCATGGCGTGGTGAATGCTATCTTCTCTTGGTCATATTCATGCACCAAGATCTCATTGTATCCTAAATATCCATCAATAAGTGACATCCTTGAAGCTCCAACAACCGTCTACAAGATGTGATCCATCTTTGGCAAAGGATAATTATCTTTTAATGACACCTTGTTGAGATTTCTGAAATCTATGCAGAGACGAATATCTCTTGTATTTTTTGTAACTAGCACAATATTAGACATCCAATATGAAAATCGAATAGGAAATATGATACCATCCTTGTAAAGTCTGTTTACCTCTTTTTCAATCAATGGCAACAACTTGGGATTGATTCTCCTCAACTTCTGGCGGAAAGGATTTTGATCCATCTTGATTGGGATGGTGTCCTAGATGATATCTTTGTCGTACACCTTAAGATCTGAATATTCCCAAGAAAACACATCAGAAAATTATTTCAATAGAGATGTGTATTTACCTTTCAATTCAGGGGACAAGGATCTTGATAGCTTGACCATCTAGGGTTTCTCCGTTGTACCAATGTTCACATCTTCGACACTTGTTTTTGTAGGGATGATCGTGGGATTTTTGGCCACATCATCATGATCAAACAACTCCTCCAAAGGCTCTAAACCTCGTGGAATGTTGTTGTCCTTCAATTTCAATACTTCAACTTCAGAAGCCTCAGTTACTTGATCATATTGATTGTACACTTCATCCATGTGGGAGTTAGCAAATTCCTCTTCCATCTGCAGAAAATTATTAATCTGTTTGTCATCCCAAAATAATTGCCAATATCTGAGATTGTCAGGGACAATCGAGAAATGATTCACATGAATTTCAAACTTCTTAGTGGAATGAATTAGAATCTTAAAATTACTAGTTGCTGTAGGAAGTGAGTCAGCCCTGAAATTTTGACTTCTAGGAATCAAAGACAAATTATATTCTAGAAAAGTTTTCAAAACATTAATAACAACGTTACGATAAGCTCTCATCCTAGGATGTTTGGGTTGGTACTCCCCTTTTACCTACTTTATTACCAACTCAGAGTCGCCATATACTGTGATTCTTTTTGCGCTTAACCTTTCAAAATTCAGAGACCGATGATCAATGCCTCATATTCTGCTTTGTTGTTAGAGCATTCAAAGGCTATCTTGTAGGAACATCATATTACATTCCTTGGGAATTTTTTTGACTGATATATAGGGATACAGATCTAGATTCCGATGACAGCTCCATATTTCCCCAAATCACAATCGAAATCCGTGGTCCAAAGACCTTCCTCATCATCGGGAAACTGAAATTATGCGTGCTAAAATTCTTTTTTTTTTTAATCAACTGTCTTGATTTGATCTTTAAATTTCTCCGATTCAACTGATTCCTGCTGTTACTCTTCTGTATTTTGATCTGAAGTGTTTTGCTGCAAGTTTTCTAAATTCTTATTTCCATTTTCTTCATTCAAGACTGCTTGTACACTATTTGTTAACTTTGAAATTTCTTCAACTTCTACAAGATGAATATCTAAATCATCAGTACCACAATAATTATACAATATAAATGATTCTAAATTAGTATGTACAGAGTGAATCGGGTGATTCTCATGCTTATCCTTACTAGTGATCATGTACTTCATTTTCACCTCTCGGTATAGCTTCCTAAGCTGGCCAAATACCATAATTGTTGCATATGAAAAATCAAGTTGTAAAGTACCTCTCAATTTGGGCTCCCCAAGATCGTGAAAACAACATGCCATACCTTGGAGGTATGTCAACAAATACAACATCCATTAACACATTTTGAGCAGGAATTTGATCCAAGGAAACATATAAGTCTTTGATAAGACCGAGGAAATGAACTCTAATAGAATCAAAGGAATAGAGGTCATGATATGGTCGGGTTATGTCCAGCCCCAAATTATCCATGATAGCTTTCGACATTAAATTATGTGAATCCCTAGAACCCAGCATGGCATTATGGAGAATGTAATCATGGAATCTAAAACTAAGATAAAAGGGAGGGACTTCACTATCTTCAAGGTTTCCATCTATGGTTGGGCCAAAAATAAGTTCAAGATGGTCATCACTGACATTGACCATGTCTGACTTGGGGTCTACTTTCAACATCTTAGTAATCTGAGATTTATATCTATCATTTTAACAATTTTAGTGAGAGGAATGGACACCTTTAACTTAGAAATTTCACTCTCTAAGCTAAACAAGTTGGATTTTTTTTCTACCTCTTTCATGATGTTATCCCGCTTTTCAGGTTGCTCTTTTGCTGGAATTTCCTTCCTTTGCACCTGTTTATCCTTATTCAATGCACTTGTAGATGCTTCACTACTCTTTCTCTATTTTATGGTAGCAAGCCGCTTCTCCTTGTTTTTACTAGCTTGAGGAGTTTGTTTGGGTTGAGTATATTTTTTCTAGGTTGTCCTTTTTTGAGTTGGAGTGATAGGAACATCAAGATTTCTCAATGTGTATTGTGTCTGATGTGTGCTAAGAGCATTTATATACCCCTCTGATAGTCATCAGATTGTACTGCCAACCCATCATCATTTGCAAGGACAAGTTCATGATCATTGGCACATAAGTTTCTTTGATATACTCATCATACTTTGTAAGTTAAATAGGTCCCTGATATTTTGAAAAGAGAAGATTTTATTCAACAATATCATCATATTCTTCCGACGCTTGAGCATAGTTCTACTGTAATGGAGTCTAGATTTTTTGTTGAGCTTACTGATCTGGAGCTCTATGTTCTCTCTAGTTTATCCGAAACTGCGGCTGTTGCTGTTGTCCTTAGAAGTTAGGATTATGGGGTTGATTATCTTGCTGTCTTTTTGAAATTGAAATTATATCTTCTATCTTCTCTACAGTTCTTATCAAACTGTCCAAATTTTCTTCAGATGAACTTGATGGCTCTTATTTTATTTTGACTCTCTTTTCCACTTTACTCTTTGACTTCTTAATTAGAATATTATCTTCAATGCTGTCTGCATTTTTCTGCATCTCCTCCAATGAAGTAGGGTTCCTTTCTCTGAGCTGATGTTCCATGTCCATGTCAAAGGCATCTCGATAGTGCAACAAGGCCAAATACGGTGGAGGTTTGATATTAATAGGAATGGAGTTGTATACCTTATTGAAGCGAGTGATATAGTCTTGGACCGAATCATTAGGTTGTATCTTCATTGAATTATACTCGGCCAAAATAAAGAGTGGATTTTTATTTTCCTCCCAATTGGCGAGGAAAAGATACGCCAACTGTTGTGAATTTTGAACTGAACCAGCTGCCAAAGCTCTGAACCATTTCTTTACTTTCCATGAGAAACTCTGAGCAAGGATTCTCATCTTGGCATCATTATTGTCTACTTCTTCTAAATCAATGAAATCAGTAATATTATCAATGTGCTGCCTCGCTGTAACATCAATGGTTCCATCAAAGAGAGGAAGTATTTGTCCATAATTCTGCGGTAAGTTAGTAATTTGGCCCGACAGAACCATTGGAGAAGATATAGCCATGGTTGTTCTAGGAGGTAAATTTGTAGGTACAACAAGAAGTGTTGGTATTGAAGGTGTTTGTGTAGGAAAGGAAATAAACGGTATAGAAGTAGTGGTATGGCTGAATGAGGCTGAAAGAGGATCAACGGACATGAGCTCCTACTGATACTATATGAAGCCCTTCTCGGAGATATATTGGATATGTTTTGATAATTGTTGAAGTTTATCGAACTGACTCCGAACCTTCCTATCAAAATCTAACTCTGAATTGGATTCTACGGACAATATACTATCTTCAAGCTTTATAGAATCAAATGTTGCTTTAGATAATGATGTGAATTCAGAAAACCTTAAGGGATTAAACACAATTTCAGACAAGGATGTTTATGATTTTGAACTAAACATAGATAATTCAAATTTTAGATCAAAAGGAATATATTCTAGGGAAAACAACTTAGTAGGCAAAGATGTAGACCTCTAAACCAAATTAGATGAACTTTATTGAATCTAGGAATGCTGAGGTCTCTGTTTTCTAATGAGTTTCTTCGGATCTTCAATGGGAGAGGCTGGATGTGGATCGAGATTAGATCGTGTGTCTATTTTTGGAGCCAACGTATTCTTTCTTTTGCACTTTGGCTCTCTGCAACTTGAATCAACCTTCGTGAAATATAGAGCCTATCACCCACAAGCCTAGAATTCGATGAAGAAATATGGTACACCCAGGGAAGATCTATCACTTCGTTCTCCAACAACGATGCTAGAAATGTTAGCCTTGAAAACAACCCAAGGCTAATGAATGGATGCCTACAGAGGTAACCTCAAACCAAGCTTTCAGTTTGGTAGCTAGCCCTACCAAACTAGAGAGGGCTCCCTCTATGATATCACAGCCAAAGGATTTGACTTGATAAAGATTATATTTTAGGCTAGTTAGGTTAGCTTTAGGGTTTTGAAAGTTTGATAGTTTTACTGCTGGATCAGGGAAGAAAACCAAGTAGTTAGGTCAAATGTATCAAAGGGTTACAACTGCAAATATATAAAGGAGCAAGGTAGAAATGATTTAGTGATGGAGTAGGGTTTTTTCGGTGTAGTGTAGGGTTGGAAAGAGTGGAGAGGATCTTAATGAGCATGCATCATGAATTTATTAAAACTGAAGGAAATAAACATGAAATGATGTTATGAAACAAAACAGAGCCATGGAAGAATTCTGCTTATCAAAATTTTAAGAAGATCACTGCGGAAAGCAGCGCATGGAAAGAGAATATATATATCATTCATAAGAGACTATAAAAAAGAAGAAACAACATCAAATACTCACTGCACATGAATTCCTAGATAATAGCTGCAACTGTTCCTCTGAATTTCTGAATAAAAGCTGAAGCACAAGCTACAATGGTCTCAAAACTCTGATGTGCAACCAGTCAAATGAGTAATAAAAGCATACATATAGACAAAAAATCATTTCCCCTCTCTCAGGGGTCAAATACTTGAGTGAAGGAACTGATCACTTGATCCTCTCACCTAGAACCTAAAGACTAGGGAGGTGAACAAGACTCTCCCTAAGATAGAAAAAATGATTCTTTTGACCATTAATGACCTTTACAAGAATGTATCTACCTCACATTTACCTTTAACCATCTTAATTACATCTCAAAACATCATTACATCATCATGATTGACAAATTACATGAGTAAAAGTGAAACTGGACCATGTCAACTGTAAAAAATGACTTTCAATAGAAAACACAATGAATTCTGCTAAAAACGCAGCGTGCTAGGAGAAAATGCAGCGTGTCAGGGAAAACTGAGTTTTGGAGGCCTTCTCGGAGTCCAAGTGCTGATATAAAAATTGATGGAGATAGATCTTCCAGTTGGATACATGATGGAGTCTTCAAGCACTGCAATTGGTTGAATTTATCTCCTCACAAGTTCATTCTCCCACAGACACTCTGAAAACGCAATGTGCTCTTCAAAAAGGAGGCAGAAAGGTCATTTTTTGTTGGTTTTTTGACTTTTTGACCTGCCAAAAGGGGCTGAAATACAAATCTTGTTTTCTAGGATGAAATTAAAGGTCAAGAGGAATCCATTTATGCAGAACTTAAGTCACTTGGAGGATTTCGTAAAAAATGCAGCGTGGGCCACACTGCATTTTTGATAGTGCGACTGTTTCACAAAATTGTCAAAATTCTCAAAAAATGACTTTTCACCAAAATTTCTTCAAAATTCCTCAAAGTTGGCCTAGGCTTAGCCCTTTGAAGACCTGATATGGTATGTCAAGCAATGAGGGAAGCATCAACAAGTAGATCCAACTTTCCCTTGTGTTTTTGCTTGATTAGGGTTTCCTTGAGTTTTTCTTTCAACTGTTTGACCTTGATCTTGGAGACTTGATTTCTTGTATAGTAATGAGTAACCATGTGTATCTGAATTTTATTATTCTTGTTGGCCCTCTTTAGGAGCTTTTCGAAATTTCCATTGACTCTATATAGCCAATACTCTCTGTCTTGCTTGACATCTACTAGTATAATCTCATCCACTGTCATCTGTGCATTTGGTGGAAATGCTTATCTTTGTCGCTGAAGTGCCCTCTTTAGGCCTCTAGTTCTTGGCCTCTTTCTTCTAACCTATTCTTAATGTTCATATGGATCATCAATTTGAACTATTTCTTTTCCTTTTACTACCTCTTTGCTAGAATCAACCTTATGTCTATTCAAAATTAGTTGGTTTACCTTCAATTTCCTGCTTTCCTGCTCAAGGAATGAAATCATGAAGTTGGCCCTGGAAAAGTTGTCCTTAAGCTATCTAATCTGAACATATTTCTCCATAATTACATGTTTTGTGGATTTTTGCTCTTCATCCATCTCCAAATCTGCCATGTCAATGACAATATGGGATGGTCCTTCATCTTGCAAAAGTGGCTGATGCTGTGCTGGTGATCTCTATGCTGCTAATATAGGCTTGGCCCCTTCCATACTTTTTGGAGTAAACACAAGCCTCCTGCCTCTCTGATAGGTTTTTGTCACCTCAACCCTCAAGGGCTTCTTCACTGAAACTCTGCTAGATGAACCGATCTCCATTTTTATGGATGATTCTGATGGTGTAGCTGATAATATACCTTGGGTAGTTGTTTGACTAGCAGAAGGAAAAAAGTCACGAGACTGAATGAATGTCTTCCAAGTGATGTTATTCTCCTCAAGCTGGTGCAAGACAATAATTTTCATGAGGGCATGGTGAAAGATATTGACTTGATGATTACTTTGTCTCTACTGCACTTTCCCTGCTATCTTAGCCAAGCTCTTGTGGAGATAATAGGATAGGTTAAGATGTTTTATCCTTGTGAAGTGCATGAGAAATCTGACATGATACTTGTACAATCTAGTAAATATACCCTCACATGTAAAGTACTTCATAATTACCCTCATCAATGGAGCAGACCTGTCAAGAAGCTGATTAAAAGGAAATTTTTTCTTGATGCCATCTTTGTAATAAGCTTTGATGTAAGTTCTATAATTTTGCATATCCAAATCTAGGTTTTTGAAAAAGTTTTCACCACTATTTGGTATCCCTATTTCTATAGCTATAGCTTTAGTTGTGATTGTGAAGCTGACCCCTGAAATTGTGACTTTATCTCCTTTAAAGTGAGTGGTAAACAAACTAGTGAGCTTAGCATGGTGTTTGACCCTTTCAATTTGCTCACAAAAATTCATGCACCCAACATTTTGAAAGTAGTGTTTGGAAAGTGAAGAAGAAATTATTTCATTTATGTTGAGTGGTTCATACCTAGACATGTGGCCTCCTTTTTTATAGGGCTTCTTCTCCTCCATCTTGATTGTTTGCAAGGGGAAATCCCTAGTGGGAAAAAACAAGGGAAGTGAGTGAGGGGATAGTTTGAAGGGGTTAGGGAAGGGAAATGGGAGTAGGAAAATTTAGGGAAGTGGATAGGGGTATTAGGGAACTGTAGGAAGTGGAATGGGATGAAATGGGTATGGGAATTAGGTTAGGGATTTTTTAACAGGGTCCTAGCTAAGCAAACTGCCAAAAACACAACGTTAGGCTAGGGTTTAGGGTTTGGAGCTTAAGAAATGAGAGTGAGGGGGTGTGAAGGATATGAGAGTTTATTTTGAGTGTGAGGGAGGGTAAAAGGTCTATGGGATAGGTTTGTTTACCTTGAAAACTTGAAAAGAAGGGTCGCCCACCAAAACACAACGTGGGGACAAATGGAGGGTTTGCACTATAGAAACAAGAAAAATGGGATGATAGGAGGGGTAAAGGACCTATAAATTACTTGTATAATGATGATGGACACTTGGATGGCCTTTGAGAACCCTTGAGAAATGGTTTGATGCCTATATAGTGAAAACACAATGTGTAGAGGAAGACTCAGCGCGAAGGTTTGAAAACACAGTGTGGCTGCTTGGCATCAATTTTTGGAGTGTCTTTTGACCGTGAAATTGTTGAGGAAGTGCTTGCTGGTGAGTTAGAGCTCTTTATCAAGGAGGTGAATGATATGAATGAGTTGAAATGGTCTTTTAAAGCTTGTGGTAGTCAATTTTCTTCATAGTATTGGGATGGCCCACTACAGGTTTTTCACTTTTGCTTTTAACACTATGTAACTTTGGAAATTTATATACAAATTTGGAACTTTTATAACTTATTACAACATGTTTAATAAAAATTACACTTGAAACAAAATTTATTGAGCAATTTCCTTATTACTACTCCTCCTTTTGCTGGATTTATGCATGAAATGACTGATTTTGATGACATAAACCCTAATGACCTAATGAGGACACTGAGATTAATGAAGAGCATGATGGCATGAATGAAATGAATATGGAGACCTTGAAATGATGAATCATCAAACTTAGATATGGTAATAACCAGCAGGTGAATTTTTTTTGAAGGAGCAGTAATAGTCCTGGACACCACTAGCTAGGGAACAAATTTTTATTTGACGACCTACTGAATCCATGAAAAATTGAATTCAAACCCTAAAAACAACTTTGAAAGAGAACATTTGATCACTGGTGACATGAAGAACTGACTGACACTAACACAACCCAAAATCTACATAGCACTATATGTACATCACACACACAACATCATATGTTGTTACGCCATTTTTTGGTCATCTAACCTATTATCATTAGATGGACCCAAGTACACCATGTAAGACCAATTTTACTCTAAGTAAAATTGCTTTCACTATGTAAAATAACTTAATAAAACACATTTATTAAGTTTTTTATGGTCTAAACAGGAAACCCCAAAAGGAAATATTAAACAAATCTATATTTGTTTGATTTTCCTCATGGAATAATTAATTAAATAATAATTTAATTATTATTCCGGGTCATATTTAAATCTTATTTAAATAATATTCCTTGTTAAATATGACTAAATCATTTATAAATAATTAAATAAATAATTATTTATTTAATTATCATTCAACCACTTCCTTAAAATAATAAATAAATCATTTATTTACTTATTATTTACAAATAATTATTCCGGGTCATATTTAACCCAAAACAAAGAAATTAATTAGATAAACCCTTATTTATCTTATTATTTTCTAGGAATAATTATTTAAATATTATTTAAATAATATTCCTTGTTAAATATGACTAAATCATTTATAAATAATTAAATAGATCATTATTTATTTAATTATCATTCAACCACTTCCTTAAGATAATAAATAAATCATTTTTTTATTTATTATTTACAAATAAAGGGATTTGACCCAAGTCAAATGCCTTTCCCTCCAACAAATATAATAAAATATTCCATAAAATGTGGATCTAGATTTGGTTAATATTATTTTAATCATGCACCAAGATCTAGAATGACCCAATATTTTGTTATAAATAGAAGGGTTTTCCCATTCATTTGTCACCTTTTGTTGCCTATTAGATCACTCTGGATCTATACTCTTAGTCTGACTTTGAGCCATTATCATTGTCACATTCTCCATTATTTGCTTTGTGAGCTCCCTTTGAGTTCTATGTTTGTCTGGGTTTTCTACACCAACAAGAGAGAGAAATTATAGATCTGAAGTGCTAAGGACTTTCAAGAACCCATCCCATTGAGGAGAATTGGAAACACCTTTCTTGTTTTCCTCCTAGGTGCCCTTAATATAAAATTCTTTCAAAAATATTATTCTTGTCTTGTCTATTGGATGCATGGAGCAAAACCTTACTTTTACTGCTTAATGTCTTTTTATGCATAGATCTGGATTTTTGCAGCATTTGTCTTGATCAACTAACTACAAATCTGAAGATATTGGCAGCCATATTTGATGTTAGGGCTATAAGTTATGCGTAGCTAAAGTGGTCTTTTTTCGTACACTTCGAAAAAAGATTCATACTAACATATGTACATAGCATTGCATATTCAACATGTACATAGCACCATACATACACAACACTGCATATCCAACATGCGCACAACACCATATGCACACAACATCGCATATCTAACATGCACACAATACGATATGTACACAACACCGCACATCCAACTTGTACATAACACCATATATACCTAGCACTGCATATGCAATATACACACAACACCATATATATAACAGACATACAACATCATATTATGTACATAATACTACATATGAAACATTACACATCACCATAGGTAAAATCACTAAATATACAACATGCAAAACATATACACAAGAATAGCACTATACAACCCCACAAGCAACCTTGCTTCTAGTGTCTTTCCACGATCCATGCTTTTCCTAGCATGCCGCAGATCACACTACTTTCACTTCGCTGATATACCCCTTAGTATTACCAGTGTCCATAACATAAACATAGGCATAATACAAGAAAATAATATTAATTCATGTCCATATGATACTAACCTCATAGATTTGTCAGAGTTACTCTTCCCACTTGATTCCTCATAAGACCAAGAACCTCTTCATGATATTCATCTGCATAAGAAATCATTCCTCCACAAGAGTGATTCTTGAAAACCCTATCATATAGTGACATAGATACATACATACATACATATAATAATTAGCATAAACAAACAATCATGATCCTATTAGACAATGACATATATACATACAAACATTAGCATTAAATAATCATGATCCATGAAAGCCCTATTAGACATGACATGCATACATACATACATGTATACATATATAAACATCAACAAAAAACAATCATGATCTCATCATATACGACATACATACATGCATACATACATATATAGACATTATCATAATCATGATAATAACATAATCATAATCACAACATAATTACCGGATAACATAAGGTCTAGGTTAAGAGAAATTCCTTTATCCATGCACAATAAGACTTAGATAAAATACTGATACTTATCCTTCATAGGTCCGTACTTCTACCTTTTCTCTTTTTGTATCCACATCGGATCGGTTTACACACTCGGCGAGCACCCAATGTCTTTGATTCTCTTCAATCATGTCCACATACACACAATGTACATCACAACACATTCATCCATACAAGGCATAAAAATCCACACAATGCATACACTCACATCCGACACACAACATCACACATACACCTGCACTCGGTGTACAACACAATAGAATACATATACATATACAAAGTGTAATGTAATAAATACACATGTCACGATACCATGACTACACAATGCACATACATAGTACTGCATGTACACAACAGAACATGTATGACATGCACACAATACCACATGTATACCATTACAATACGTACAACATGTATAAAGTACCACCTGTACACAACACTACCTACACAACGTGTGCACAACATCACATGTACATGGAACCACCTGCACAACGTGTACACGATGACAAATGTATACTGCACCACTTGAAAAATGTGTACACAATACCACATGCATGACATGTACACGACACCACAAGTACATAACACCGCATGCAGGACATGTACATGATACCACCTGCACACAACACCATATGTACAACCTGTACACAACACCAGATGCACACAACACCACATGTACAAGCATGCACACAACACCATATGTACATAGCACCATATGTACAACACACACACAACACCATATGTACATAACACTGCATATACGACATGTACATAGCACCATACGTACACAACACATATCCAACATGCGCACAACACCATAAGCAATCAACACCGCATATCCAACATGCACATAGTATGATATGTACACAACACTGCATATCCAACATGTGCATAGCACCATATATACCTCGCACCACATATGGAATATACACACAACATCATAAATACAACAAGCATACAACATCATATATACACAATAATACATATGCAACATTACACATCACCATAGGTACAATCACTGAATATACAACATGCATAACACACACACAACAATAGTACTTCACAGCCATAGACAACACACTAACCCCACAAGCATCCTTGCTTCCAGTGTCTTTCCACTAACCATGCATATCCTAGCATGCTGCATATCACACTACTTTCAGTTCGCTGATGTACCCCTCGGCATTACCTGTCCATAACATAAACATAGGCATAGTACAAGCATATAATATAAACTCATGTCCACATGATATTAACCTCATAGATCTGTCAGAGTTACTCCTCCCACTTGATTCCTCATGAGACCAAGAACCTATTCATGCCATTGACCTGCATAAGCAATCATTCCTCCACAAGAATGATCCTTGAAAACCCTATCATACAGTGACATACATACATACATACATACATACATACATATAATCATTAGCATAAAAAAATCACGATCATGTCAAAAAATGACATACACACACACATATATACATGTAACATTATCATTAAACAATCATGATTCATGACAACCCTGTCAGACATGACATACATACATACATACATACATGTATACATATATAAACATAACCATAATCATGATCACAACATAATTACCAGATATCATAAGGTCTAGGTTAAGAGAACTTCTTTTATTCATGCACAACGTTAAAAACAATAGTTCCCAACATAGCTAAGGCATATGACACCCTAAATCCATTTACTTTACCTTTTTGGTTATCTTTCTCATGTATGTACTGCCACCGTCCATGTACCACAATGGACCCAACCAGTCCAACCGACTATTATATTCTTATTTTCCGTTGCGATTACTCATGCATCGAGCTTCATCAGAGTCTTTCATTACTTGTTGGATTTCATTCATCTCTCCCCGACCTCCATTAAATTTCCTCTTTTCCCAACCAATCCCAAAGACTTTCTAAAACATAAAAGGCAAGAACAAAAACAAACAAGACGAATAAAATGAAAGCCAATAGCAATACGACACTACAACCAAAGTGGCATAACTATGCACCAAACATAACCAAGACCACAAATCAAGCTCACAAATCACAAAAGACCAAAAGCACAAGACTAGCAACAAACACCATGACTCAATCCCCATGATTTCCAATACTTCCAAAGGAAAGCTAAGCCCGAGCCTTCTTCAAGATTTCATGGTAGTGTCTTTTGCCATGAAATCCCCTACATCATACCGCCATAAACACATAACTGTCAGTGTATAATATAAACATAATATAACAGTTACCTTACCTTGTTATGTTAGGCACATTGCCTTGTAACTGAACATACATGTCAGCTATATTTACCAAACATCAAGTCAACATATCTATCAATTTGAAATCAACTCTTACCAAGACTAAAAACCATGTCATAATCAAAAATCAACTCACATGCATCATTCATAATACATAATGCTACAACTATCACCTACTTATACTCAAGTACACATCAACTATCTCAACACATAATGTGTTAGCGTAACCATCTTAAAACAAGATCATTAATTCATGCAATATTATAGAAACATGCTCATAACATGCGAATAATCATATATTGAACAACAAATAGACAACATAATAGACACCAACACTCAAAGACATAATCAAACATTCAGGTACAAAGCATACGCCATAAGAAAGCTCATACCTTAAGGTATCTCAGAGGAGGCTATCTTGTCTGCACAATAAATCTAGATTAGCATGATATAAATTCACAACATATCAACCCAATCATAAATAAGGCCATGATATCCATAACAATATATAGCTAACATATTCACACCCTAAACTCATAAACAATTGTCATTCATGCATACAATCACATATGCACAGTCATTCTAGATATAATAAAACACACTATCATAATTAGGTCGACTCATGCCTGAATGTTATAACCCTAACCATAAAGTAACTAGCATATAACAACAAGAAGTTATATATCATACTCATCAACAACATGTATCCTAATCATCAAGCTAACTATCATACAACAAAAAAAGTTAACCCATAACATGCTCATCAACAACATATAAGTTATCTAACACAAAACAACAATAGCAATGTATACCACCACAGGTTTCTATCATTCATGACTATCCGACACATGTACATATAACCACACTAATCAACTAGCATCTATAATGTATGTTACCATAAGATCAATAGAATGAAAGGCATACACATAACCATAATGCATATGAATACGCTGATCAACTAGAATTTTTCATACTTGTAACCATAATAACAATAGAATGACAAACACTTAAGTAACCCTAATGCTTACAACAACCATGAATCACATACTTGCATGCCAAGCATGCAAACTTGTATGATGATCTGCTCTTGCCTCAAGGTCCAATGTCGCAACTTCACTTTAATGATATCAATCTCCTACTCTATCTCATCCAACATATTAGCATCATAACATACCAAATCATACAATGACCTTATGCAAAACATCCTCAATCAAACCAATGAAAAATTGACCATATGCACCCATTCAACATGTATAACCAATAATGAATGACCAATGCATGTTTAGCATATGACATCACACAAGAAATCATACAAAGATATCATCGAAGCATGACCAATATCTAACCTTAACATAAGCAAGCAATGCATGTACACTATGCAAGTAAGCATGCACGTATAACACACAAGCATGGACAACACATAACCAACCGTTCACTCATGGAAACATGTCTCGACGACACTAACAACTTTCCCACAGTGACAGCATTGTAACCATGACCAAAACCATGCATATGTAACAATCATACTACACATGCACACAACCAACATAAACACATGATCAAAACACCACCCATCCAGTCCAAGAGTTGAACCATGCTATGATACTACTCTGTAACACCCTCTTCCCACATCTACCCAAGAAACCAGATAATCAAGGTAAACATGTAACAATAGGCTACTAATATGAGATTTGATCTCTTACATGACCTTAAGGAAGTGGAACCAACAGAAACATGACAAACACACCTTACACAACTTCAACAACACCTCCAGGAGGTAAACCACCCTCCCAGACCCCTGAAACTTCAAGGGGGGCTGGATTTTGACCCTCTTGAGCTTTAGCCATGGGGATATAAGGGAAAGGAAGTGGCTATAGACTCTTAGCCGCGGGCTAGCCTTTTCAAGATAATGGCCAGGACCCCAAACAATAAATTTTGTGCCTGCAACTCTGAGATTTGTGCCACATTTTCAGCCCCTGAGCCCATGTCACTGGCCAAAACTTCCTATAACTTCAGGAAAGGATAAATAACATTAAAAACAAAATACAAGGAAGTAGTCACATCATCAGGCACTCATCCGACCCCACACAACCATGATAGGCATTTCCCCAAACATGTCACAGACATTGCATCTACAGGTGCAAACAATAGAATTAAACATGGGGGTCTAATAATTATCTGAGAATCACTAAGAAACATTGCTCCCTTCCATCATAAGCTGAAATACAATCTATTTGACCATATATACATTGTATATTGATTTATAGGTAAAAAAATAGATAGATCCATACATCATCACTGATAAAATACAAGCTTAGAACCAACATAATAGCAACATAAATACCATGGATATAACATAGATGAAATCCTCATAATAACCAGTACATTTTCATACCAAATACCAAGGGAATTATCTTCTCATAAATGAGTGTAAAAAATAACCGGAGATGGGACTTCCACATTCCACTCGACCATAGATTGGGTGAGCGAAATCTCACTTCAGCCAATGACCACTGTGCCATATTCGAAGTATGAATGTGGGAATTTATCAAACACATCAATCAACACCAAAACAGGGCTCCACAGACCAAACCTTCTCAACCCCAAACCGTCTCAACCCCAAACCAGTGATTCCACCTCACAGTCGGACATCACTAACCATCATGGATTGGTCTCCACCCAAGTTTCTCTAGGGGTCCAGAGTGTTTGTTCCAACCAAGGATCCAGGACTAGTAACTCAACCCCAGCTACTCCCAGGCTTTAGAGAATTTATCCAAGTAAGGCTCCAAGACTAGTAACTCAACCCACCTAGGGCTCTAAAGTGTTTTTCCAACCAAGGCTCTAGGATTGGTAACTCAACCCAACAACTATTTGTTGGGCTCCAGAGAATTTGTCCAACAAAGGCTCCAAGAACTAATAACTCAACCCAATAGTTAAAGGAATTATGAGAACCGACCAGAAAACAATCAATGGAAATAAACCCACAATACCATGGTTTTCCAGGAAATGGAAAGGCTAGGAAAATCTACATGCATACACCATGCATGCCGAAATTAACGAGGAAAACATACATGGAACTTGGTACCTACACTCAGAACCTGTTGTAGATGCTGATCTCGATGTCCTCTTGCACTTTCTTTCTCTTCCTTTTCCTTCTTGCTCCAAATCACCAAGTATCCACACTCTTCAAGATTACTCCAGTAAAACTCTAAGTATCCAAGAGTATTAGAGAGAGAGAGAAAAAAAATGAGAGCTCCAAAACTGAACTGACAAAAGCTTGCCAACTGATCCTCAGAAGCCTTTTTATTAATGAGGCCTCTAATTTCTTCATTTTCCATTATTTTCCTTCATTTTCCTCCTCACATGCAACCTATGACCTTTCTCCTCCCTTTTCTCCTATTTTCCATTATTTTCATAAATAGAATACCAATCAATGCCTCATGCCTTTCCAAAGAATTTTCCTTTGCCTTTTCCAATTTCCTTTAGCCATAATAATAGAAATGAAAACCTGCTAGGATTTTTTTCCCACCATTAAGCTTGGAATATGTGACCCATCGACCATGGTTATTATATTTTCACATGGTTTTTTACCAGGGCTGTTACAAAACCCTCCCCCTTGGGGGAACACCATCCTCGGTGTTCAATGACAACTATAACCAAAAATCATTGAAAAACAAAACATACTACCTATGGACCTTTATAACACAACTCATTACAGTATTTATAATTAATACTGCTAAAACATGACAAACATACTGTGTACTGGAGCCTTATAACATATCTCATTATGGTATTTACAATAAAAACCCCATATACTCATACACATTCGATTCAACCGACGAATAACCATACTGTCTGTGGAGCTTTATAAACTGGCTTGATACAATATTTACAATAATATACACATATATACATTTTCTCAACCAAAAAATAGAAGGATACGATACCCATATCAGCAACAAGGGAATCCAAAGGCTTACACCTCCACCCTCAAAGTAATACCAGGATTCACCTCCTTCCTAGGAAGTCCAAAATCCACTACCAAAGTCAAATCTGCATCCAATGTCCAATGCTACAATCCTGTGCTACTATACCCTCAGTGAACAGTTATCGACTCATTTTTCCAAGGCACACCCCCAATGTGCATCTAATTCCACCTGGCATTGCTAATGACCAAAACAAATCCATCTCCACCCTTTCCTTCTCTGCTACACAGTCCCTCGGGCAATTCGGTCACCACCTTCCATGCAGTCACCCACCTTCCAAGTTCTGCTGGCACTCCCATCCCAGGTAGTCCATTCCTTGGAAAGGATTCCTCACATCATAATATAAAACAACCAAGGCATATACCTACCTTAAAACCATCATATCGGTCATAGCATGCTCATGGAAATCAATTGACACTATTGGGTACCTGTGTCCCACAATGTCCCTGCTCTGAAGTTCTTTACCCACATACTGTTGCTTGTTTCAATTCCTTTTGCTAAAGTTGCTCATTCTTGCAGTTGGTTTCGACCATCCCAATCGGGAATTACATGCTTTCATATAACAAGCACATAATTTCCATTAGATTCAAAATAAATTGAAATAATTTCAAATCATACCTCATTGGTAACCCGTCAATAAGGTATAGCGACACTTCTATTTACTTCATGTCACACAAGTTAAACTAGTTATTTGATCAAATCATCATGTATGAACATATCACATCTGGTTAGCTCAAAACACAACCATCGTAGGTAAAAATCATGAATCACATGCAATCATCATAAACCATAATCATAAATAACTTGTAACCATCATAAGTCAGAATCACCTATCACATGCATAATAGGACTAAAATAAGATATTGATACTTATCCTTCATATGTATTTACTTCTCCCTTTTCTATTTCTGTACCCACACCGGATCGGTTGCCACACTCGGAAAGCACCCAATGTCTTTGATTCTGTTCAATCATGTCCACATACACACAATGTACATCACAACACATTCATCCACACAACACATAAAACTGCACACAATGTATACACCCACATCCAGCACACAACATAACACATACATCTACACTCTGTGTACAATGAAACATAATACATATACATATAAATAGTATAATGCAACCAATACACATGTCAGAATACCACGACTACACAATGCACATACGTAGTATCGCATGTACACAACATAGCATGTATGACATGCACACAATACCACATGTATACTAGTACCATATGCATAACATGTATACAATACGACCTGTACACAACATTACCTGCACAACAAAACATGTACACGACACCATCTGCATAGTGTGTACACAACACCACATTTACATTGCACCACATTGTATATGACATGTACACAACACCACATGCACGACATGTACACGACACCACTTGTACACATCACTGCATGCACAACATGTACGCAACACCATATGTACAACTTGCACACAACACCACATGTACATAGATAAATAACATTAAAACAAATACATGGAAGTAATCACATCATCAGGAACTCATCCGACCCCACCCAACCATGACAAGCATTTCATCAAACATGTCACAAACATTGCATCTATAGGTGCAAACAACAAAATTAAACATGGGGTCTAATACTTATCTGAGCATCGCTAAGAAGCATTGATCCCTTCCATCATAAGATCCAATACAATATATTTTACCATAGATGTATTGTCTATTCATTTACAGGAAAAAACATAGATAGAGCCATACATCGTCATTGATAAAATACAAGCTTATAACCAACATAATAGCAACATAAATACCATGGGTATAACATCAATGAAATCCACATAGTAGCCAGTACATTTGCATACCAAATACCAATGGAATAAGCTTCTCATTAATGATTGTAAAAACCAACCAGAGATGGGACTTCCACGTTCCACCCGACCATAGATTGGCTGAGCCAAGTCTGTGACTTTAGCCAATCACCCCCATGCCATATTCTAAGCATGAATGTGGGACTTTATTAAACACATCAATCAACACCAAAATAGGGCTCTAGAGATGATCTAAAAGGAGTGTATTAGTTATGTTGTGCTAATTTTCCTTTCAGTAATATAAACATTTACAATTTGTCTCCATATGTTTGCTTAAGAAATGAGTGTTTTAACCATGAAACATAGATGAATTAGTGAACTTTAAGCATGAAAATAAGCCTTAAAAACACTGAAAAATAGTGTATAACAGAGAAAAAAAATCACACATAAGTTTTACACAGTAGGCATGATGAAGCAGTTCACCCCTCCTGGGCTACATCTGCTAGTCCAGCTCCTAATGGCATGGCCCTCTTTGTCATTTTGCTCAAAATTGTAAATTACATGTGTTTACAGGCCTTTAATGGCTGTTTTATCTGCACCAATCACTCCAGAATTCTCAGTTAGTTTAGGTAGACTCTTGTTTCACCAAAATTGGTCGAAAATTGACCTCCCAATGCATTTTCCCCAATGACAGCTAGAAAAGCTCCACTAAAAGTGGAGACAGGCACTTAACTGCAGTTTAATTTAGTGAAATGCCCTAAAATTAGGGGCACGCTCCAAGTTTGGCGGACAGTTAACACTGGCATTAAATGGTTTGGAGGTGGGTGGTCACATATTGACCCCCGCCGTTAACTCCGTGGTTATCGTTTGAAACTCCACGTATAAGGTGGGGGAAACCTGGAATTTGTAGTTCCGCAAACCATGGAATTTGTTGCCGTTTAAACCATCCATGTGGCAGGTGTAAATATTCCGCTGGAGTTTGTGTTTAACACGACCGCCGTCTTAACCTTATCCGTGAAATACATGTGACTGGGTTTGATGTCACTTCCGGATAATCCACCCCCATTAACCGTCCTGCAACATTAAATAATACTGCGACATGTGAATAAGACTTTACCGCCAGGGTTTAAGGTTTAAGGCAACGGTTACATTCGTTGCTACAGTTTTATTCCATGACATGTGAACAAGACTTGGGGCCACTAGCGGGTTGGGACCGCTGGCGGCCCCCTCCCCCATATACAAAACATTAACACTTTATTATAATGCGGTTGCCCTATAGGGTAAGAAACACCTCACATGCGGACTGGTCAAGCCGTTCACACCCATGCCCGACATCTCCGATTTCGATTCCTGTAGCCTCCAAACAAATTTTATTACACCATCCTGAGGACATGTGGCAGTTTTCGGGCTTGCCACGTGTCCCTCATCCAACGACTTACAAAATCCATCCAACGACCCAAAAACACCTCCGTAAAACAAATTCAATGACACAGATTAAGCCATGTGGCGCGATCTGATTGTTTGGAGAAAAATGGAATATTCCCTAGAATATACTTGCATGCTGACTGGGCATCCAGTCACAAAATTTCTGTTGTTTGGGAAAACGGACATAACGCGATATCTTCCTCATACGACATCGGTTTTTTGAATCGTTTGTGGTGTCAGAATTGAAACAACGAGACCTTTTCGGTCGCTCAGGTTCGGACCTATTTCAAGCACTTTAATTTTTGAGCATAACACATGATCTCCTAGTTAAGAGACCAAACCATCTCAATCCAAAACCAGTGATTCCAACTCACGGTCAGACATCATTAACCATCACAGATTGGTCTCCACGCAAGCTACTCTAGGGATCCAAAGTGTTTGTTCCAACCAAGGCTCCAAGACTAGTAACTCAACCCAACAACTGTCCACCTTTCTCCAGAGCATTTGTCCAACCAAGGCTCCAAGACTTGTAACTCAACCCAACAACTGTCCACCGGGCTCTAGAGCGTTTGTCAAACCAAGGCTCCAGGAACTAATAACTCAACCCAATAGTTAAAAGAATCATGATAACCGACCATAAAAAATTCAATGAAAATAAACCTGCAATACCATGGATGTACAGGAAATGGCAAGGCTACACAAATCAACATGCCTACACCATGCATGCCGAAACTAGTCAGGAAAACATACATGCAACTCGATACCTGCACTTAGAACCTGCTATATATGCTGATGCCAATGTCCTCTTGCAATTTTCTGCTCTTCCTTTTCCTTCTTGATCCAAATCACCAAGTATCCAGACTCTCCAAGAGTGCTGCAAGAAAAATATAATCATCCAAAAATATGAGAGAGAGAGAGAGAGAGAGAAAATGAGAGCTCCAAAAATGAACTGACAAAATCTTACCAATTGATCCTCAAAAGCCTTTAAATTAATGAGGCCTCTATTTTCTTCATTTTCCATTATTTTCCTTCCTTTTCCTCCTCACATGCAGCCTGTGACCTTTCACCTCCATTTTATCCTATTTTCCATTATTTTCATAAATAAAATGCCCATTAATGCCTCATACCTTTCCTTTGCCTTTTCCTCATACCGAAATGAACACCTAATTGGATTTTTTTCCACCATTCAACTTGGAATACGTGTCCCATCGACCGTGGCTATTATACTTTTACATGGATTTTTACCAGGGTTGTTACATAGCACAACCATCACAAAACAAGATCATTCCTTCATGCAATATTACAGACACATATATTGATATCATGCAGTTAATCAAACATTCAAATAATTTGCAAACATACCATGTTAAATAAATCCACTAGATGACGTAATAGACATAAAATCACTCAAACACCAAATAGAGGACATAATCAAACATTCAAGCTCCAATTACAAAGTAGAGGACATAATCAATCTCATACCTTAATGTATCTCAGGGGAGGCTATATTTTCTACACAATCACTCTATATTAGCACGATATAACTTAACAACATATCAACTCAATCATAAATAAGGTCATGATATCCATAACAATATCTAGCTAACATGTTCACACCCTAAAATCATAAACAATTTCCATTCATGCATACAATCACATATGCATAGTCAGTCTAGAAATAATACAACACACTATCATAATTAGGTCAACTCATATCTGAATGTCATAACCCTAACCATCAAGTCACTAGCATGTAACAACAATAAGTTATATATCATGCTCATTAAAAACATGTAACCTAATCATCAAGCTAACTATTATACAATAACAAGAAGTTAACTCATAACATGCTCATCAATAACATGTACCCTAATCATCAAGCTAACTATTATGCAACAACAACAAGTTAACCCATAACATGCTCATCAACAACATGTAACCTAATCATCAAGCTAAATATTATACAACAACAAGAAGTTATCCCCTAACATGCTCATCAACAACATGTAACCTAATCAACAAGCTAATCATTATACAACAAAAAATTTTTAGCCCATAACATGCTCATCGGCAACATATAAGTTATCTAACATAAAACAACAATAGCAATGCATACAAACACAGGTTGCTATCATTCATGACTATTTGACACATGTACATATAACCACACTAATCAACTAGCATCTATAATTTATGTAACCGTAACATCAATAGAATGAAAGGAATACTCATAAGCCTACTGCATATAACAGTCCTTAACCTACATACCTATATGCCCAATGTCCAAACCTATATGATGACATTCTCTTGCCTTGAGGTCTAATGCTGCAAATTCACTTTGATGGTATGCATATCCCACTCTATCTTAGCCAACACATTAGCATCATAACATACCAACATTATAATGATGACCTAATTACATACAATGACCTTATGCATAACAACTGCAATCAAACCAATGCAAAATTGACCATATGCACCCACTTGACATGCATAGCCAATCATGAATGACCAATGCATGTTCAACATATGGTATCACATCAGCAAGCATACACAGATAACACAGAAGCATGAAAAATATGTAAAGCAACCAATGCATGTACAATATGTAGCAATATGTAATAAAACATGCATGAACAATACACAAGCATGAGAAACATATAACCAGTTATAACAACATGTTGAAAACAACACCATCATCCTTCACATGGCGACATCACTACAACCATGATCAACACCATGCAATTGAAACAAGAACACATAGGCCACAAGAATACTAAACTCATAGGCAATCAACATAAATGCAAGATCAAAAAATTTCCCATCCAGTCCAAGGGTTGAAGCATGCTCTGATGCCACTCTATAACTCCCTATTCCCACATCTACCCATGTAACTGACCAACCGAGGTAAACATGCGATGAGAGACTAATAATATGAGATTCGACCTCCTAGATGACCTTAAGGAAGTGGAACTGATGGAAACAAGACAAACACACCTTACATAACATCAAAAACATCCTAAGGAGGTAACCCAACCTTCCAGGCCCCTAAACCCTGAGGGAGACTGAATTTTTGGCCTATTTGAGCTTTAGCCATGAGCATGCCAAGGCAAGGTAGCAGCTAAAAGCCTATAGCCGCGGGCATGCCAAGGCAAGGTAGTAGCCAAGGCCTGGTTTGGCTAGTTCTGTGCCTCCAACTTCAAAATTTGTTCCACCTTTTCAGCCCCAGAGCCCCGGTCACTACCCAGAACTTCATGAAACTTAAGGAGATGATAAATAACATTAAAAAAAAGGTACAAAAGAAATCACGTCATCAGGAAATCATATGGAACCCTCCTATCCATGACAATAATTTCGTCAAACATGTCACAAACATTGAATCTACAAGTGTAAACAACATATTTAAGCATAGGGGTCTCATACTTATATGAGAATCACTAAGAAGAATTTATCCCTTACATCATATGCTGCAATACAATCTATTTGACCATAGAGACATTGTGAATTAATTTACAAGTAAAAACATGGATAAAGCCATACATCATAACTGATAAAATACATTCTTATAACCAACATAATAACAACATAAATACCATGGATACAAGAAAAATAGAATCCACATAATAACCAGTGCAATTATACATCAAATACCAAAGGAATGAGATTCTCACTAATAAGTGTAAAAACCAACCAGAGATAGGAATTCCACGTTCCACCCGACCATAGAGTGGTTAAGCCAAATATCTATTCATCCAATCACCCTCATGCCATATTCCAAGCATGAATGTGGGACACAAACCAAAAAACCAACCAGGGCATCCCGAGGCTAAACCACCTTACCACCCTCATCAATCATAAACAAGGCTTTACCGTGATCTACACCTGATCACTAGGCCAACACAAGCATGTATATCACTGGAGTCTCACTGCCTAAACCGTGAGGAATTTTCTTGTCTCGCAGTCTCTCAAGATTTACCGCAACCCACAATTTGAATTATGTGTCACGAGGCCCTAAACCGAGACATACTCTCCAGGCTTTACTGTACATCCCATCCTGGGACTACTAGGCCCAACAGAGAGCACCCGCCTCTCAGGATTTAGCACAATCATAACCCGGATCACTAGGCCCTAAATCGAGGGAACCACCTCTAGGCTTTACTATATATCCTGCCATTCACTGGTCGAGGATTCCTAGGCCCACCGAGGCAACACATTATCTGGATTTTCCAAAATCCATAATCTGGTTCAGGGGTTACTAGGTCATGTGTTATATCATTTCAAATATCCACCCCACTCAGCTTCGAATCCATTCGGTAATCTAGCTAAACCAAAACATAAGAATTCCACAACATCATGGAAATATGGAAATGGAAAGGCTAGGTTGAAAACACTGTCACACCTGGAAAAACCCATGCCAGGACAGAAAGGAACCACATGCAATACCATGTAAGTCAGATCTAGTAAGGAAAATACACATACAAATCGATACCTTCCAAGAGTTCTGCTGTAGCTGATGGATTCCTGCTCCTCCTTGCTTGCTTCCTCCTTTCTTTCCTTTCTTGGTCCAATGCCAAAATGCTCCAAGAAAATCGAAGTTTCCAACAGAGAGAGAGAGAGAGAGAGAATAATGAGAGAGCCACAAGTGTGAGCAAAAATCTTGCTAACTGATCCTCATAATCCTTTTTATAGAAGAGGCCTATATTTTCTTCATTTTCCATTATTTTCCTTCATTTTCCTCCTCACATGCAAACTGTGACCTTTTATCTCCCTTTTCTCCTAATTTCCATTATTTTTCATAAATAAATGTGTCAAAATAAAATTTCCTCTCCAAATGCCTTGGCCAATTTCCTTAGCCATAATAAACCAAATGAACACCCCCTATGATGTTTTTCCCAACATTTAGCTTGGAATACGTGTCCCATCAACCGTGGTTATTATTTTAACTTTATTACATGGAATTTTCACCAGGGCTATTACAATGATGCCATTGATTGGATATAGTTGTAAAGAGAATATGTCAGTTATGCATTGGTTATGCATGTCAGTGTTTATATGTTATTATTATACCTTCACATGGTGACAATTGTCATGCATGAGGCCATGGTATGTGGTTAGTATGGTCATGCATTGATAACATTATGTTCATATACTTCTATGGTTATGATTATACATGTATTGTGCTAATATGGTTGATTTTTCAGATGAGATATCCTCCCTTGAACTATTTTTAGGTATGTTGATTATGTTATCGTTTGGTTTAAGATGACATGGTATACTTGCAAGAAAGAGATCGAAGATGACTAGCAATATGGTAGACTACAGTTCACGATATTCTCCCTACGGATCAGATGAGCAGTGTTGTGGTGGGAATTCTTCTAACTTAGTAGACATATTGAGAATTTTGAAGGAATAAATTAGAAGTTTCAAGGCGGATAATGATAAGAACATTCGGGGATAAGAGAAACAAGCAGAAGTTAATGTAGTAATTCTTCTGAGTTTGTCATAATTGTAGAAATAGAGACCGCTTCAAATCAACCATGGGAAAGAGGATAGGACCAATGGGACATATGGAAGTAGATATCATGGTGGGCACAGGTCGGATAAGGATTACACGATAAGAGATGGTAGACCCTTGGATACTCTGGACAAGAGAGGTGATGGACACAAGTTCCATTCTAGTTTTGGTTCTGACAGGCACTATGATCGTCATCATTATCATCCTTACAGGAGGAGAGACAGGGGATATTTTCCATATGATTTGAAGAAAGAGAAGCCACCTAATTTTGATGGGGATTTCAATAAGTCAGAGGATGCAGGGGCATGGTTACTTAGGATGAAAAAATTATTTGAGTTACATGAGTACATAGAGAATATGAAGGCCAAAATAACTATCTTCAACCTCAAATGGAAAGCAGACATCTGGAGGGAAGATGTGAAGCAGACCAGAGACATTAGGACATAAGATTTGAGTTGGAATGAAATCAAGGGAATTTTTATAAAGAAATAGTTGTTAGAGAGGCGTCATGATCACAAATCCAAGGAATATTATGAGCTAAATATGGGATCAATGAAAGATGAGGAGTATATGACCAAGTTCTTGGAGTTATTAAGGTATGTACTATATCTTAAGGATGCAAAATTTAAAGTTTAGATAATTTTTTAGTGTATTATGATTAGTATTTAGAGATAGGATTGAGTATGATGAGCCTCGATCAATTGAGGAAGTTATTGGGAAATTGAAACATTGCTATGAGAAATCAAAGCGTAAGACAGAATCACAATAGGGTTGGAAAGGGAAAGACAATGCTAAAGGTAAATGATAACTGAAAAGAACAAGGCCCCAGGATGCAGGTGAGAAAGAAAATGTTGCACCTTACAATAAGTTCAATGTAGTTAGATAGGGACATTGGTCACAACCTCGAGGGAAACATAATAGAGGTGATGGTATGGGACCATCGCAGTGTTGTATATGTGGCAAGGAGCATATTAAGAGGGATTTTTTTGCAGAATCAAGGTGGTAGGCCTCATATATACACTGCACAGAAAGCGCAGACTGTTATGGATGTTGGGAAAATCATTCCTCGTAACTATGCAACTTTGGATAATATGAAGGAAGATCACCAAGAATGTATTATCGATGTGGATGGTAATATTTGTGATCAAGTTGTTTCTATTTTGATTGACCCTGAATCTAATTATAGTTATGTTAACCCTGACTTGGTGGACAAGTGTGATTTGAATAAAGAAGTGGATGCATAATCTTGGTTAGTGTAGTTGGCTAATAGTACAAGTTGGCTAATAGTACAAAGAAAAGAGTTCATCATTGGGTACGAGCTTGTGAGTTTGAATTGGATGGTATGCCTACATCAACACATTTTAATATAATATTGTTTGGATCATATAGTATGTTATTGGTTATGGACAGGCTATATCTTCACAAGACTAAGGTGGATTGTTATGACACGGCTATTGAGTGTTTGGATTAAAATGGGGAACAAAGAGTTTTGTAGGGTAAGAAGAAGGCAACATCAGTTAGAATGGTGAAAAATATGTAGGCCAAACACAGTCATAGGAAAGGGTGTGTGTTATTTGCAGTGCATATTTCTAGCGATAAAGGTAAGGATGTTGAGGATGCGGAGGTATTGAACAGGTAGCCAGTTCTACAATAGTTTCAGGATGTGTTTCTGGAAAATATGTAATATCTCGAAAGGGAAATAACCAGTAATACAAAGCATACAACAAGATACAAAATGCTATAAATTGAACATGAAGAAGATACACATGAAATAGAGAGAATATTGAGCCATTTTATTATGCTGAGAAATAGAAATGAGTACAATAGGTGATCAGAGTGATGGCACCTCGACTTTCACCAGGTAAGTGTAGGAATACTCTCAAAATATCGATGGAATGGTTGCTCTCTGCTCTGCGTCCAAGTTGCTGGAAAACTTCCGTGTTGCTGCTACTACTGGAACAATATGAGTATTTGGGGCTGCTCCCCTACTCAGAAAGAGCTAAAACTTTGGAATCTGCCTCTACGCACAACACCCAGAAAAGCCCAGAGAGCGTTTCTGAAATGGACGACCCCCGAAAATACCTCCCTTGAGGATCTACGCTATCCTCCCAAGGGCCACGCTGATGTTGAATGAAATCCTCCAAAATATGGCTTCCCACTCTGCCAAAAGCCTCCAATAGGAAAGGGCTGGCCCCTTTCTCAATCCTTCGGCAAAAGTCCTCCAAAACAATGCCACTCCGGAGCTCCCTCAAGATGGACTGCGTCCTCCCTCTCAAGATTGCACAGTCTATAATGGCTTTGCTCCTCCCACGAATATAAACATCGAACCTCCTGCAAAATACTGATGAAACTACCTCACTCGAGCAAGCACTCAAAGTCTCCTGAGGCTGAGGGTGGGATCTCCGAAAGGAGACACTCGATGCACTAAATAGTGCTGCAGACAAGCTAAATAGCCAACGTGCTCTAAGTGGAAGTGACCAGCTCAATATGCATAAACTCTAATGAGGAAATGAGGAGGCACTCCTCCTTTTTATAACAATGGGCCTCTCTCAACCCTAGGCCCCACCATCTCCTACATTGCCTCCATTTGGCCCACGTTGCCAACTCAACTGTGCTGGCCATGCTCACGCTGTCCAAGTGGGTCCCTCTTCACGTGGTCACTTGGCCTACCTTGGTCACAACGTTGATTTCACTAGGTGACTTTAGGGAGTGTACTTTATTCTAAGTGAGTTATATCCCCCCTCTTACTCACTTTTATTTATATTTTAACTATAGAAGGTAAAATTGATCAAAATTAATATTTCCAATTAGCTATCACTAATTGGGAATATTACAGTCTCCCTCGGAAAAATGTTGCTTGAACCCAAGCAACTGTAGTGATGGATGCTGCAAGATCTTCTCACTTTCCCAAGTGGCATCCTCATCCGGCAAATTCTTCCACCTCACTAAGAATTCCTGGACCATCTTGCTCCGCAACTGCCTCTCCCTGATATCAATAATGGCCTTTGGCTGTAGCACCAAATGCCCCTCATCATATCTAGGCGGAAGTTGCTCTGTCACTATCACCTGCTGTTCCAATGCCTTCTTTAGGCACGATACGTGCAATATGTTATGAATATTTCTGCCTTGGGGCAGCTCCAACTCATAGGAAACCTGTCCAACCTTGCGTATCACCCTGTAAGGCCCATAAAAACGGGGCTTGAGCTTCAGCCCCCTTCTTCTTCAACGTCGACTGTCGCTATGGCTGCAAACATAGGTAGACCAAATCCCCTACCTCAAACTATCTCTCCACCCGACCCCTGTCGGCATACAACTGCTGCTGGTTTTGTGCTGTAGCCATGTTATCCTTAAGAGCTTGGAGGATGTCTTGACTCTCTTGGATCCAATCCTTGGCTCTCGGAGCCTTACTGGCACCAAACATCATATCAACAAAAGATAAAGCATTATAACCATATAATGCATAGAATAGAGACATACCGATAGACATGTGATATGTGTTGTTGTAGCAGTACTCTCCTAAGTGCAGCCACTTCAGCCATGCTCTCTGCTGCCCACTAACATAGTTACGAAAGTAGCCCTCTAGCCACTTGTTAACTATCTCAGTTTGCCCATATGTCTATGGGTGGTATCTGGTGCTAGGTGTCAACTCTATCCCCACTAGCCGGAAAATCTCCTGCCAAAATCCGCCCATGAAACGGCTGTCCCTGTCACTGACAATGGTCTTAGGAAGACCATGTAACCTGAAGATATCCCAGAAGAACAACTCTGCCACCTGCGCTGCTGTGTAATGTGTGGATATGGAAAAAAAATGTGCATACTTTGTCAGTCGATCAACGACGACGAATATATAGTTCTTGCCTGCACCTTGGGCAACCCTGTGATGAATTCCATCGAAATACTCTCCCATTTCCCCTCTGGGATGGGAAGAGGCTGCAACAAACCTGCTGGATGGTTCATCTCCCCCTTGTTGCGTTGGCAAACCTCGCACTCCCTGACATGTTGGAGTACGTCCTCCTTGAGGCCCTTCCATGAGAACCTCTCCCTGATGGCCCTGTAGGTTTTGGTCACGTTTTGGTAAACCCTTGGTTGCCAGACAATGGTGAATCATGAGAAGCCTGTAATATCTTCTTCTTGAGCTGAGAGCCCTCAGTCAATAAGATCCTAAGTCAATAAGATCCTATTCCTGTAGTAGATGATCTCATCCATCACCCTGTATCTATCATCTGTCACTTGTCCATCCAGAACCTCACAAGCAAACTTGTCCTTGGAGTACTCCACCAAAAGTTGAGCCCTCAAATCTGCGTCCAAACTCATCAGAGACAATGCGGCTGGTCTGCGTGAAAGTGCATCAGCCACCACATTGTTCTTCCCTTTGACATAATCAATTTCAAAGTCATAGGCCTAGATCTTGCTGACCCACTTCTGCTACCTCTCCTGTAGCTGCTTCTGCTCTAAGAAGAATATGAGGCTGTTGTGGTTAGTCCTCACCCTGAACCTGTTACCTACGAGGTACTGCCGGAATTTGGCCAAGGCATGCATGATGGCCAGCATCTCCTTGTCATATATGGCATATAACCGCTCATGTGGAAGGAGCTTCTGGCTCTCAAAGGCTATCGGGTGACCTCCCTGCATCAATACTGCACCGATCCCCTCTCCCGATGCATCACACTCCAGAACAAATGGCTGTGTGAAATCTGGAAATGCAAGTACTGGGCAGCTGCTCATCACCTCCTTGAGCCTATCAAAGGCCCGCTGCGCTGTATTTTTCCAACTGAACGCCCCTTTATTCATCAAATCTGCCAGGGGTGCAACAAGCTGAGAGAAACTCTTGATGAACTTCCTATAGTAGGTGCAGATACGTACAAACCCTCGAAGTTCTATCACGTTTCTCGGCTCTAGCGAATCTCTAATGGCCGTGATCTTCTCCTCGTGGACCCTCACTCCATCCACCCATATAATGTGTCCCAGATATAGCATCTCTGTCAACCCAAACTCGCACTTGGAGAGCTTAGCATAAAACTGCTGCTCCTCCAAAATACGCAACACTGCTTCTATGTGCTGGAGATGCTCCTCCCATGTCTTTCTATATATCAATATATCATCAAAGAAGACCAGCACAAACTTCCTCAGGTGACTGCGGAATATGTGGTTCATGCATGACTGGAAGGTGGCTGGTGCAAAATGGCCATAATGGCACCTGAAAGCGGTCTTGGGAATGTCCTGTTCCCTCACGTGAATCTTGTGGTACCCAGATCTTAAACCAATATTTGAGAAGAACTGTGCCCCTCTCAACTCATTCATTAGCTCGTCAATCTGTGGTATAGGGTACCTGTTCTTCATGGTTTTCTTGTTCAGGGCCCTGTAATCTATGCACATCCGCAATGTGTCGTCCTTCTTCTTCACCAACACTACCGAAGAAGCAAAAGGACTGGTGCTAGGCCGAATGTGTCCAAGAGGTAACAGCTCACGGATAGCCCACTCAATCTCGTCCCGATAGGCTTTGGGGTGCCTATAGGGTGTGGTAATAATAGCCTAAATGCCTTGCTCTAGCTCAATAGTATGCTCAAATCCCCATTCTGGTGGCTGACCTGGCAATATATCCCCAAACACGGTGGCATACCTATCAAGGATGGTTTATATCTCTAGATGAATTGTCTTCTCGGTAACCCCTACCTCTGATGCATGCAGCTCTACTACCCACTCTATGTCTCCCTTCCAGAAGTCTGCCTCCATCCGGTGAGCTGAAACGGTCTGGGGTGGGCAAGTGTACATGCCCCGTATCTTCTCATGCTTCCCGGTCTTCTTATCATCCCACTCCATCTCCAATGCCTCCCAATCTGTGGTGACCTTCCCTAGAGTGATCAACCATTGTACACCCAATACCACTTTGGTATCTGGTATGTTAACCACGAAAAAGTGGTCAGTCACTGTGTAGGTGCCCATCGTCACTGCCAGCTCTCGAACATATCTGGCACACTGCATCGTCTGATCTCCTGGGACCAACACTGAAAACCCATCGAAGCTCTTTATTTGTATGCCTCTCCACTCTACCATCTATGCATCGATGAAGTTGTGGGTTGCCCCACAGTCCACTAGTACTGATACTTGCTGCCCTCGTACAGTCCCTTGGACACGTAGCGTCAGATACTTGGGTACTCCCCACAATGCAGCAAGGGTCCCCCTTGTAGGTGCAAAGGCTGCACCTCTTGCTCCTGGTGGTGGAGGTGGAAAATGGTCCTGCGCTACATGGCTGCCCCCTGCCTCCACGTCATCATATTCATCCTCTTCCCCACTGCTCTCGGAGAAGACCTCAATAAAGTGAGCTTTTACCGCAGCACTTCTGTGTCCTGGTGCTCACGGCTCCTGACATGTGAAACACATCCTCTTCTTCTTCAACTCCCTCCTGGCATCATCATCCAACTGTCCCCTACCCAGATTCCCCTTTGGAGGTGGAATCCTCACATCCTTCCCCTTAGGCTGGAAAGCCTGTCTCTGGGGGTAAGGCGTCCTTGTCTTGGGTAAGGCATCCTGAAAATCCCGGGTCTTGACAACTGCATCATGGAGTGTGGTTGGTATAGTGGATTTGACCAATCCCTGAAGCGGCTCTGCTAACCCCTCAATGAACATGTAAATCATCCGTGCCGCGGACAGATCTAGCACCATCACTGAGAGTCTCAGGAAGTTTGAGATATAAGTATCTGGACTCCTGGTCTGTTTGAGCCTCGTTAGCTCAACAAAGTGCTCCTCTGTATCCCTCCGATCAAATCTCTCTGTCAACCTCCGGGTGAACTCGACATATGTGGTCACTGTCGAATGCCCGAGTGTAATCATCCCATGGAACCACCAATCCTGGGAATCTCCATCCAAATGCAATGTTGCCACCTTGATGGCCTCTGTCTCTGCCATCTAGTTAAGCTAGAAGTATATGTCCAACTTCTCCACCCAAACCTTTGCCGAACTGTTTGATGAACCATCAAACATAGGCAAGTGGAACCTGCTCACTGTACGCTGAGTGTCTCCGTAATGATAATGCCGGTGTCCCCTGTGATGATCACGAGGTCTGCTGTCCTGCTGGAGCTGAACAAAATCTTGAAATGAAAGGCCATACCTGAACTCCTGCCTGTATGCCTGATACTCAGCAAAGTAATCACCACTGTAATATCTCGAAAGGGAAATAACTAGTAATACAAAGCATACAACAAGATAAAAAATGCTATAAACTGAACATGAAGCAAATACACATGAAATAGAGAGAATAATGAGCCATTTTATTATACTGAGAAATAGAAATGAGTACAAGAGGTGATCAGAGTGATGGCACCTCGACTTGCACTAGGCAAGTGTAGGAATACTCTCAGAATATCGATGGAATGGCTGCTCTCTGCTTTGCATCCAAGCTACTAGAAAACTGCCGTGCTGCTGCTATTGCTAGAACAAGATGAGTATTTGGGGCTGCTCCCCTACTCAGAAAGAGATGAAACTTTGGAATCTGCCTCTACTCACAATACCCAGAAAAGCCCAGAGAGCGTTTTTGAAATGGATGACCCTCGAAAATACCTCCCTTGAGGATCTACGCTATCCTCCCAAGGGCCACGCTGATGCTGAATGAAATCCTCCAAAACATGGCTTCCCACTCTGCCAAAAGCCTCCAATAGGCAAGGGTTGGCCCCTTGCTCAGTCCTCCGGCCAAAATCCTCCAAAACAATGCCACTCCGGAGCTCCCTCAAGATGGACTGCGTCCTCCCTCTCAAGATTGCATAGTCTCTAATGGCTCTGCTCCTCCCACGAATATAAACACCGAACCTCCTGCAAAATACTGATGAAAATACCTCACCCGAGAAAGCACTCGAATTCTCCCGGGACTGAGGGTGGGATCTCCGAACGAAGACACCCAATGCACTAAACAGTGCTACAGACAAGCTAAACAGCCAGTGTGCTCTAAGTCAAAGTGACCAACTCAATATGCATAAACTCCAATGAGGAAATGAGGAGGCTCTCCTCCTTTTTATAATGATGGGCCTCTCTCAACCCTAGGCCCCACCATCTCATACGTTGCCTCCATTTGGCCCACGTTGCCAACTCAACTGCGCTGGCCATGCTCACGCTGTCCAAGTGGGTCCCTCTTCACGTGGTCACTTGCCCTTCTTGGCCCACCTTGGTCACAACGTTGATTTCACTAGGTGACTTTAGGGAGTGTACTTTATTCTAAGTGAGTTATATCCCCCCTCTTACTCACTTTTATTTATATTTTAACTATAGAAGGTAAAATTGATCAAAATTAATATTTCCAATTAGATATCCCTAATTGGGAATATTACAAAATATTTTAGAGTTTCCACCTCACAGGGAAGTGGAATTTTCTATTAAGTTGGTACCAGGGGAAACACCAGCATCAAAGGCACCATACAGGATGATCGCACCAGAGTTAGTGGAATTGAAGCCGTAGTTGATGGAAATGATTGACAAATGATACATTAGGCCAAGTCAGTTTCTGTGTGGTGCACCGATATTGTGTTTGAATAATACAGATGGTACTCTTAGGTTATGCATTGATTACAAGCAGTTGAACAAGGTAACCATCTATAATGGGTATCCATTGTCGAGGATTGATGACTTTTTTGATCAGGTGAAGGGAGAAACAATGCTCTCGAAGATTGATTTGAGATCAAGATGTCATCAGGTACGCATTAAAGAAGAGGACATATACAAGACAAATTTTCGGACCAGGTGTGGGAATTATGAGTTTGTTGTAGTTCCTTTCTGTTTGACTAATGTTCCAACTACTTTTATGTGCTTGATGAATAGTGTGTTGCGTCCTTATCTAGAAAAAATTGTTATTGTATTTATTGATGACATCTTGATATATTCTAAGAATGAGGAAGAGCATGCTGAAAACTTAAAAATAGTATTGATATTGCTGAGAAATCATCAATTGTATGCTAAGCTTAGTGAATGCAGTTTATTTCAGACAAAGGTGCATTAATTGGGGCATGTTGTCTCCAAGGAAGGCATAACAATGGACCTGTAAAATATAAAATCTATCATGGAATGGACAACTCCTAGGAATGTGGATGAGGCAATATTATTCATGGGACTAGAAGGTTATTATAGGAGGTTCATTAAGAAATTCTCTTAGATTGCATATTATATTACATCATTGCAAGAGAAAGGTAAGAAATTTGAATGGACAGAGGAATGTGCTGCAAGTTTTGATAAATTGAAGCAATTGTTGACAAACGATCTAGTGTTAAAGATTGCAGATCTGGAAAAAGAGTTTGTGGTGTGTATAAGTGCTTGGAAGAGAGGAATTTTTGGATTACTTATGCAGGAAGGACATGTAGTATGCTATGAGTCACGGAAATTGAATGAGCAGGAGAATAATTACCTGAAACATGGTCTTGAGTTGGCAACGATCATCCATGCATTGAAGATGTGGAGACACTATCTTCTTGGTAGGAGGTTTGTATTGATGAGCGATCACAGTGATTTGAGGTATCTATTACCGAATTTGAATGCCAAGCAAGTTATAAGGTTGGCCACAATCAGTGAGTTTTAATTTGAGATCAGGTACATTAAGGGTAAAGAGAACAGGGTTGCAGATGCTCTTAGCAGGAAAATACAAGTGAATCATATAACAAGTATGAGTTCTTATGGGATAGAATTACATGATGAGATCTTATAAGTAGGGCAATAGGATAATGGGTACATGGAGCTTATGCACAAGTTACAACAGGGTACAAGTGAATAGGATGTGGACTATTGTCTTACATCAGATGGTTTGATCAGATTTAGGGACAATATATATGTCCCAAACAACAATGAGCTCAAGATGGCTATATTGCAAGAGTTCCATGCAAAACCATATTTAGGTTACCCAAGATACCCGAAAACATTGACAACAGTGAAGAAGTTTTATCATTAGACGAATCTGAAGAAAGACGTGGCCAAATTTGTGGCTAGATGTTTGGACTGTAAGCAGGTAAAAGTAGAATGTAAGCATCTAGGTGGACTACTACAATCAATTCTGATTCGAGAGTGGAAGTAGGAGGTCATTTCCATGGACTTCATTATAGGTTTTCCAAGGACGTCTAAAAAACATGACTCCATCATGGTTATGGTAGATAGGTTGACAAAGGTAACACACTTCATTTTAGTGAAGTCTACTTATTCATCTAATGATTTAGCACATGTATTCATTAGATATGTGGTAAGATTACATGGTGTTCCATGGAATATTGTATCGGACAAGAATGCTAAGTTTACTTCCAAGTTTTGGAAAGAGTTATTTGTAGGTTTGGTTACAGAGTTGGCCTTCAACACAACATATCATCCGGAAACAGAAGGACATACAGAGAGGGTCAACATGATTTTAGAGGACATGGTTAGAACGTATTTTATGCATCAAAAAAGGAAGTGGGTACAACATCTACCTCTGGTTGAGTTTTCTTACAATAATGGGTATCAAGAGTCACTAAGGATGAGTCCATTTGAGGTGCTCTATGGGAGGGGTTGTAACACTCCCATCAGTTGTAGTGATATAGTGAATAGGGTGTTGATAGGACCAGATATGTTGGCAAATATGAAACAAGAAATGGAGGTAAACAAGAAGAATATAAAGGAAACACAGGACATGCAAAAAATTTATTCAGATCAGAACAAGATGTCTAAGGAGTTTCAGGTTAGGGAACAAGTGTACTTGCACATCAAGCCCACGAAGAGCTCCTTGAGGATCAGATCATGTGCCACACTGGCACCTCGTTTTTGTGGACCTTTCAATATTCTTGAAAGGATTGGACCAGTAGCCTATCGACTTGCACTGCGTCCAATTAAATTCGATGATGTTTTCCATGTGTCATTACTTAAGAAATATGTTAAAGATGTTGATCGTGTGATTGAATGGTTTGTATTGTAGGTGGATCTAGAAGGAGAATTCCAGCTGGAACCTTAGTGTATTTTGCATAGAAATATGTTCATGCTCCAGAATAGAGCAATTGAGAAAGTTAAAGTGCAGTGGAAGCACTTTGGGCCCGATTACATGGGAGATGGTGGATCAGTTGCGAGCTATCAATCCTTCTCTATTCATTGGTTGAGTGAATGTTTTTGGTATATGTATACATGTATATGGATGTAAATACTGCTATGAGTTGTGTTATAAAGCTCCAATAAGTGGTATGGGTGTCATGTTGTTATGTTTTTCATGTTGGTTTTATTCTCACGAGGATGATCATTGTAAATAATGCAACAAGCTAAGTTATACAACTCCATGGGCAGTATGTTTTGCTGTCAGCAATCTTGTTGGTTGCAAGTGTAATTGAACACAAAGGATGGTGTTCCCCCAAATGGGAGGTTTCTATGACAACCGTGGTAAAAGTTCCAAGTAAATAAAGATAATAAAGGAAAAATAATAACCAAGGTCATGGGACACGTATTCCAAGTAGAATGTTGGGAAAAAACATCCTAGCATGGGTGTTCACTTGGTTTATTATGGCTAAAGAAAATTGGCAAAGGCAATGACAAAGGCTTTGGAAAGGCATGAGGCATTAATTGTCATTTTACTTATGAAAATAATGGAAATAGGAGAAAAGGAAGGTGAAAGGTCATAAGTTTCATGTGAGGAGGAACATGAAGGAAAATAATGGAAAATTGAAGACAATAGAGGCCTCTTTAATAAAAAGGATTCTAAGGATCAGTCGATACCTTTTGTCAGTTAAATTTTGGAGCTATCTCTCTATTCTCTCTCTATCTCTAACACTTGGACACTTAGAGGAAGGAAAAAGAAGGCAAAAGTAAGAAAATATCAAGTAAGGAAGAGCAGGATCAAGAAACTACAATGAGATTATTTTTAGATATTGATTTACATGTGTGATTTCCTTGCTATATTTGGCATGCATGATACATGCATGTGTGATTTCTTTGTTATATTTGGCATGCATGAGACATGCATGTGTGATTTCCTTGCTAGATTTGGCATGCATGATACAAGAATGTGTGTATTTGGTTCTCTTGTTGTCATTGGCATGGGATTTTATAGGTGTGACCATGTTCTTCAACCTTACCTTTCCATTTCCAGATAGCCATGGTGTGGTGGGTTCTCTTGTATTTGGTTGAGGTGGATTTCCGGACAGACTCAAAGCTGAGTGGTGGTCTCAATATTATTCATAGGCATAGGAATCCTGAGATAAGATACATTTTGAACACCTTGATTGAGTCTAGGAATCCTAGGATGGGATATACAGTAAATCTCATAGATGAATCCCTTGATTAAGACTAGGAATCATAGGATGGGATATACGGTAAAGCTCGGAGGGGAATACCCTTGATTGGGCTGAGGAATCCCTTGACCGGTGATGGCGGGATACATGGTAAAGTCCAGAGGGTGAAGACCTCGTAGGCCTAGGAATCCGTTGACTGGTAATGGCGGGATACACGATAAAACCGAGAGATTGAGATAGAAAATTTCCTCATGGTTTAGGTGGAGAGATCCAGAGGCATCCATGCTCATTTAGGTCCTAGTGATTCGGTGAGGATTGCAGTAAATCTTGGTTGTATTGATGAAGGTTCGAGCCTAGTGATTCAGTGGGGACTGCAGTAAAGTATAAGGAAGCCCTGGTTGGTTTTGTTGTTAGTCCCACATTCATGCTTGGAATATGGCATGAGGGTGATTAGCTGAAAGAAATATTTTCTTCAACCTAATCTATGGTTGGGTGGTTCGTGGAAGTCCCAGACCTAGTTGGCATATGCATTCATTAATAAGATCTCGTTCTCCTTGGTATTTCATGTGTAAATATACTAGTTCATATGTGGTATTTATGGCTGCTATATCCTTATTATTCTGGTGGTTACATGCTGGTTATGAGTATGTTTGATGACAAACTTGATGTATGGATATCATCATGTTTTGATTAGAAAATGAATGTACAATGAATATATGACCTAATATATTATACTGAAGCTATTATGATAAGGCATCAATGCTTCTTTACAATCCTCAGATAAGTATGATACCCCTATGCTCAAATCTGTTGTTATGATGTGTAGGTTACATATTTGTTGTAACAACCCCAGGTTAAAAGTTCATGTAATAAATTTAATAAAGGTAAAATAATACCACGAGCAAGGAACAATTATTCCAAGTTGAATGTTGGGAAAAATATCCTAGTGGGTATCACTTGTTGTGTTTATGGCTAAGGGAAATTGGAAAAGACAATGGCTAAGGCTTTGGAAAGGTAAAACGGTATATTTGGCACATTATTTATGAAAATAATGGAAATTAGTAGAAAAGGAAGGTGAAAGGTCACAAATTGCATGTGAGGAGGAAAGTGAAGGAAATGGAAAATTGAAGAAAATAGAGGCATCAATGATTAAAATGATTTTGAGGATCAATTCACAAAATTTTGTCAGTTTAGTGTTAGAATTTGTCTCAGAGAGGAGAAAGAATCAAGAGGAGAAAGAAAGTAAGCAAGGAAGGAAACAAAAGGAAAAGCAAAGAAGGACAAGGAAAAGTAAAGTAAAGCAGGATCAAGCAGCTTCAATGACAATACATGCAGGTAAAAACTTTCATGTGTGATTTCCTAGCTGGTTTGACATGCATGGTATGTGCATGTTGGTATATGGTTCTTTTGTTGTCATTGGTGTTAGGGTGCTATAATAATAGGATTCATAATTTTGAATTAACTTTGATTAGTCTTGTAATATGTACATACTTTGCTTTCTGCAAAATTGTTTTTCCATAATAAAAAAATAAAAATAAAAATAAAAATGTAAAGAGGGTAAAAGTCCAAAAAGAAAAATCAAAGGACTTGAAAAAAATAAAAATAAAAAATGAACCCCAAACAATAAAGAGATAAAAATAAATCATGAAAGTGATGCAAATTCAAATGCCACTACTTTTTACTTCACTTTGCAAAATAATATTGTGTGTAGCTTGTTAAAAATGCCACAATACATGAAAGTCAAACTGCTTAATCTTGACTTTTCATGCTTTAAATTTCATGTTGATAGATAGAGAATAAACATCTAGCCAAACTGTTTAATCTTGGCAGATCAATAGTTAGGTAGAGAATAATAAAGAGCTCAACAATTTAATCTGAGCCCTTGGAAGAAATAAGGATAGAATTAGTCAGTTTGCTGTTTAAAAGAAAAATGAAAAAGGGTCTGCAAGCTCAAATGCACCCTTGTAAATGAAGACAAAATGTTAGGGTAGCAGATGGGTAGGTAGAAGAAGTTTTCACAAGGAATGGATAGCAGAAAATTGGTCATTTCATTTACTAACTTCCTTTCAAAATCACTCCCCTTGTAAAAATACCCCATCCCCTTCATTTTTACTCTTTCCCCTTATTTCACTTATTTCCCCTTGCAAAAAATCCATTTTCCCAAGTCAAAACACATTTATCCTTTGGAAAATTAAAACCCCTTTACTAATTTCCCTTTTTATAAAAAAAACACCAAAAATCCATAAAATACTATATCCCCAGTATAAATGCTTAAATTGTATGTCAGGCCCCACTATGAAAATATCTATCCCAGATATCAGTTTTAACACTATACTTAGTGTATTTAACATCCCACATTGCATTTCATTATTAACATATTAACCTTATGTATTAATTCCCTTAAATACACGTAAACACGTATTTTATTAATTCCTTAATTCTAAATTCCCAACCCACAATTTTATTTGTAACATATGGTTTTAATTTCCCACACATTTTGATTTATTTTGGGCCCACTTATTATTATTCCCACCTATTATAAGTCCCCAATTACCTTAACCTTATTGGTTATATTGTATAACCCTGATCAGAGTCTCGACCCCATGTATATTAAACCATAGTTTATATGCATATTAACCAATCACATAACCAAATATCCCGAGCCCCGAGTCTTTTAAAACCCGACGACTCCATCGCATCATCCAAACCATCAGATCTTAACCGATCAGACCCGACGGCCATTATCGCCTATCACACATTTCATTGCCCGATCATTAGCATAACCCCAAACATGTGATATCTGCGGTTTTCATAGTCCATTGCGTGGCTACGTGGCCAATTCCCATTCGATCGCATCGATCAGAACTTTACCGCTTACCACATTTGGCTATTGCGAAAACCATTGAGCGATTTTCTCCTAACCGTTGTCAAGCCACCTGCCCATTTGAATTGACCGCGCATTAATGTTAAAAAACTGTTTGATTAAAAATGCATATTAGCCGCCCTTTGTTGCCTTTTTCACCATTTCTGTTATACCTTAACGCATAAGGAGCATTGCTGACCTTTTCTCGAGCCAAAGATCACTCTGCCGACCTTATTCCAAATATTTTTCACCAGAATTCAAGACCATTACTGCTATAGGACATTGCAGAACCGAATTGAAGCTTATAAATATCAGCAGAGCCTTAGAAAGCCTTCTGCTGCCTCATAAACCCTTTGTAGACAAAAATCTTTGTTTTTCCCACGTATTCCTCAAAGAAAAGGCCTGTTTCTTGATACAAAGAAAAAATAATCAATAATCGAATCAAAATAGAAGCCTTTGCAGAGTATAGGAAACCTTCTGTGCCTTTCAATCCTTTTCTACAGACCCTAGGCATCCTTTTGCAGAAACTTGAGGCCCTGAGATTGTTTTTAATCACAGACAATACAATTTTATTGATCTAAACCTTTTCATACCTAAAGAAAACCCTCTTGGCCTCCAAATCCTTTTCTGAAAACCCTCGACAGATTTTCACAGAAATTCTGAGGTCTGGAATTTCTTTAAATCATAGAGATTGAATATTTAATCAATTAAACCTTTGAAGATTAGAAGATATACCCCTGTTTTATCCTAAATCAGTCTGCAAAATGTTAGAATCTTTCAGAGGTGGTCCTACATGCCTAAATCAATTTTTCTAAGTCAAAGATTAATCAATTGAAGAAATTTAACAAAATAATGGCTTCCAAAAGCATTGTATCTGTCAATCCTCTACAACCCCCTGTTGTAGATGTAGAACACACTCCCCTGGCTGATAAATATTTCAATATTAATGACACAGTCACTGAATTTAACCTTCTTGAGCTCCACTGTTGGAGCCATGAAAAATCCATAGACCAAGCAGATGAGTTTTTCATCTGGGAATCCAATTTGCCAAAGTATGTTGTCCCACAGACTTTATAATGCCCAGAAGTGATCAGACTCTGTCAATCCTACTATTTTCCTGATCAGAGAGCCATAATAAACTCTGAAAAAGAAATTTTGTTTACCATTATTGCCGAGTCAATCAATCAAATGCTCCAGATCCAATCCAAGCCAGATGAAGTTCCTTTGTCCATTGAATCTCTTACACAGTTATACTTGAATCTAGACTTCCCCAAGAGGTTCCAAATATTCCAGACTTTCATGCCTTCTTCTATAGAAATTCCCAAGATAAATCCTCCTTACCCTTCTGAAAATTTTTCTGAAAGAACCATACATATCAATAGCATGCTGTCTTTTATTCTTGGTTATTTCATAGATGAACATGCTGATGTTGCAGTGCTAGGTTTTTTGTCTACTTTCACACCTGGTCGGCCTCCTGCTACCATATTTATTTTTTCCCAATGCCTTCATATAATATTTAAGAACAATTGTTCAAAATTCCTTCTGAAGGTGTTTTCAAGTATTCCTCAGTCTTATTCCACATGTTTTTATACTTTCAGTCTGAGAAATTTGCCATAAACCTTCAAAAGCTTGATGTTGAAGGTAACCCACAGGCAGTCATCTTTTGGACTTCCTTGATAAGGAAAGAATCCACTGAGTTCATATATACAGATTTCATTGATTCCTTCATTCATCCTATTGTCAATATGCTGAACAGCAGCATGCAGCCTAGAATCAATGAGGAAATTAAGAAGGTCCTACAGTTGTCAGAGCATAACAGGACATGTGATTGGTACTTGTGCCAAAAACATACAGAAATAAGGGTATATGGATCAAATATGATCCCATATATACTGCCCAAATACCTCCCAATGAGGTTATTTTCCATTGAGTACATAAGATAAATTATTAATTCTGATGCAATTAATTTCTTGGCTGCCAAGAAGAAGACACAGTTCAAAATCAAGAATCAGGTTGGCTCTTTCATTTGTAACAACAAAGATGTTGAAGATTGAAACAAGAAACAGTGAAGGAGGAATCCTGAAACATCATCCTTGATCCTAGTTGGAAAATAATCACCTAAACTAGGTGGGGCCCACACAGGCTATTTTTAGGTGTATGTCTATTTTTAGACGTGGTGAGCATATTCTATATGTAGCAGGAGGCTATTTGTAGATGGTTGGTCAAATGTGAAAAATAGATGAGATTTTATTTTTAGAATATTGGGCGAAGTCTATTTATAGATCACTGATCTAAAAATAGATGATCGTGATGAGACTGATTATCTTTTAAGTTTTTCTTCTAATCATATCTTTTGAATTCCTTTTGAAAATTTATAAGATTTTCTGGATGGGATGAATCATAGGTCTTTTTAAGATTCTGGATGATAATGTCGAGTTTCGGATTGCTTTTCTGCAAAAAGGTCTTTACTATATTAAAGTTTCTTTTCTTGACTGATAAACAGAATATTCATGCTATATAAAAATGAGAGTTCATCAAAGAATAACTGTTTTCATTGAAATTTCATTTTTTAGAAAGATAAAATCAATCTGTCTCTCTAAATATTTCGATTTTCCTTAACATTTTCATTTTTTATAAGTGAAAAGAAAAATCCAAAGAAAGTCATCTGAGATTTGTTTTTGAAAAGCCAAATATTAATACTAGGCAACTTTTATTTTAAAAGAGAAAAACAAAAGACTTTAATATACAAAAATAGAAGGGGTTGCCTCCCACGAGAAATATTTTTTCAAAATCTGCCCATTAACAGGCAAATAATCCTTTTTGCCTGATAAATATTGTAAAAGAAATGTTGATGGGCCTATTTCTTCAATTATTTGAAATGGACCTAGCCAGAGTTTTTGAAACTTCGTGTGTTTACCTTTTTCCTCATGCGCTTTGTCCCATTTCAATACCAAATCACCAATTTGAATTTTTTTTGGAATTACAGAAGTTGAATCAAATGAGGCTTTTGTTATTTGTTGATGATGAGTATGTGTTTTTTTTGCTTTTTCTCTTTCTTCTTCTAACTTAAGAATTTGAGCTTGTCTGAATTGTAAAGAAAAAGTAGGAATTTCATCATTGAATTGTACTAAGGAAAGAGATGCAATAACTACATTGGTGGGAAGTATAACTTCTTTTCCATATACAAGATTGAATGGTGAAGTACCAATAGAGGCTTTTTGAGTTATTCTATGTGCCCAAAGAGCAAAAATTAATGACTTATGCCAATTTCTTTGATTCTGATCAACAATTCTTTTGATTATTCTAATCAAATTTTTGTTTGTGGATTCTGCTAAACCATTTCCTTATGGGTAATAATTTGCATAATATTTTAATTTAAAACCTCTTTTAATTGCAAAATTTATCATAGTAGTTCCAGAAAAATAAGATGCATTATCAAACATCAAAGCAGTAGGTAATCCAAACCTGGTTATGATGTTTTGATTGATGAAATCAATGATATTTTCTAAATTAGCTACTTTTAATGGAATTGCTTCCACCCATTTGGTAAAGAAATTTGTAGCTGTAAGAATTTATCTATGCTGTTTGGAAGAGTTAGGAACTGATCAGGAGATCATGTCCAAGTTAAGAAATTGCTAAAAAATGGAAGTTCTTAGAAATGGTTGCAATCTAAACGATTGGAAAAGGCCTCGTCATTGTGATTTTGGTGCCGTGAACGGTTCTCAAAACCAAGTTCGTATGAGAAAGTTACTAAGGTTTGAAATCATCCAATGACCTCCAAAACGAGACTTTTTGACTTAATTGATTATGTCAATTTTTATAAAAAAAATTATATGGAAAAGTTAAATTTTTATTATATTATGGGCCTATTAGTGGGTGCCACATGGCCTACCCAAAGACTGCCACGTGGCCCCAGGCCATTGTATGAAAATTCATATGCAAATTTTGAGGTTCATGGGTCTTGAACCCTCGACTCGACTCCTCGGGTAGGGCGACCCGGCCGGCACGCTTTGGAAGATGTTCATTGAACAGTCGGGCGGGTGTGAACGTATATTCGGGTCGGTGTATGAAATGGGAAGAGGTGTTGGAGACTAGCCCCTCAAGGGCTGACGCTGTAGCAATGTGACCAGAGCTCGAACCGTGGGCATAAACAAATGTTGTGGCAGATTTTGGGAAGGGGGCTAGCCCCAGTGCTAGTCGACACCATGTGACTTGTGGCGAATACCAGGGGCTACCACCCGGTGGTTACGGTGGTGGTTAATGCCACCTATGTGACCACCACCCCGATGACGTTAATGCGACGGTTTGCAAACTTATCCGCCCACAAAACAATGAGCGCTTTTTTTGCATGTGAACACGCCATGAAACAAACAATTAAATTAAATGTCACCCCTAAATTTAGCGCGCGGTTCTGCCAGTCTTGGAGAATCCGCCTTTTTAGTGGAGCTAACTAGAGTTCTCCCACTTTTAGTGGGGTTTTTGGGGGACATTGGGCATTTGTTTTTGCAAAAGTCATAACTCTCTCAATTTTCGACCAAACAAGATGAAATTTTAGTAAAATTTGGGTCTCTGGAGAATTCTGAAGAGTTTGGGATAGGTTGTAGAGCGAATAATGGTGATCTACAATATATTTTTCTTTAGGGAAGAGGAAGGAGCCATCATGGCCATCATGGAGGAGGCACTGCATTGGGTTGTATTTAACTGTTTAAGGTGAAACACAATCCATTTGTAGCTAATTTCTATATTATGAAGTTGAATTTACAGTTGGTTTTGCTTGTTTAGGCATATTTTTCACTGTGTAACCATTTTTATCGAATTAATAGAGCAAGGACATGCCACTAGGGAGCCTTGGACCGGTAGATGTAACCTAGGAGGGGTGAACTTCCTCAACATTTTGCTGCGTTATGTTATGGTGAATTTTAATTGCTGTGTATTTCTGCTGTGATATGTTAAACAATAAATTTAATTAACAAATCCTCACACATAAAACTCATAAAAATTACCAAAAATACTTTGTTTAACCTTCAAGTCATGGAGAACACTTTGCACACTAAATTATATGGAAATGGATACTTTGCATAGCATTAAAAATAGTTCCATTTTTAGATTAGTTGGTATCAGAGCTAGAGTCTTACTTTGCATTTGTTCTTGTGCAAAGATATAGTTGACTATTTGCAACTCTTGATGCTTACTAGGCTTAAACTCAAGAGAGGGAAAGGACAATTGGTTAGAGCACAAATTAATCCTTAACCAAGGAGGGCCAGAGTGCCATTAACTCCACCTTTTAATTCACCTCCAAGAGCCATAGAAGAAGCCTCAAGCATGTATTCAAGAGAAGGAGAAGTTCCTAAAGACATTGATCCCAAAGAAGAAGAACGAGTGTTTTGAAAGGCTTTCCTAGACATGATGGAGATGGTGAGGATACTCTACCAAGAACGGAATGACAAGCTTGTAGGAGAAGGGATTAAACATCAGAAAGAAGGAGAGGGTTCTTCAGGAGGAAATAAAAGTGATGACAAGTCAAAGAAAGGACATGGAGGAAATGGTGATCCACCATCCCCATATTCATCCTCTTCCTCTACATCGTCATCCTCTACTTCGGTGAATCAATCTCACAAGTCCAAAACCACTGGTAAAAGTCCATTTTTAAAGCTTGATGTTAAATTTGAGTTGCCTATGTTTAATGGTGAAGTCAATGCTGAGAAACTTGACAATTGGATAAGGCAGTTGGAGGTTTACTTGAGGATACAGAACCTTCATGATGACAACACCAAGATTCAGTTAGCCTCTTTGAGAATGGATGGAGTAGCATTTTTATGGTGGGAAGCCAAGGCCAAGGATGAAATTAAAAAACATGGTAAGATCACTTTATCATGGGCTGAATTTATTACTGCAATTAAAAAGCAATTTTATCCATTAGCTCATTTACAAAAGGCTATCATGAACTGGAAAAACTTCAGAAAACTTAAGGGACAAAATGTACAAGACTACACCTAAGAGTTTGGGAGAATAGCACTCTTATTAGGGTTAGACAGTCAAGAAAATTTGCTGAAATATGTAGGTGGTTTGCACAGCTACCTTAGACATACTATCCTTATGTTAAATCCTACTAGTCTAGACGAGGTTTGTGTACAAGTCACGCATTTAGAGGCTAGAGGGAAACATACTTTTGATGAGGGTAGAAACAAGCCTTTTAAGGGGAAAAACAAGGATAAAACCTCTAAGGGAAAAGGAAAAAAGAATGCATCTGTCAAAAAAGAGGGTGAGAAAATTATATGTAAACATTGTTCAAGAGAAGGCCATGAAGAGAAAAATTGTTGGAAACTTCAACCTAAAAAAAAGAACTCAGTATAACAAAAACAAAGAAAAGAAGAAAACTACAGCTACTACAACTTCACAACAAGACTTAGGTGATGATCCAGGTGAAAAAACCAAAATTACAGCCATGGGTTTGAAGAGTATGAAGGGAAAGGAAACTGAAACTAAGCCAAGCACTAGTACTTCAAACTGTCATGTACAAGCTCCAAATGAGGAAGAAAGAATTGAATTGTTCCATGTGAGGGTAATCTCGAAACATACAAAAATTGACACATTATTTGACAGTGGGTCACAAACAAATCTCATATCAGAAGACTTGGTCAAACAACTTAAACTTGAGACCATTCCACATCCAAAGCCATATCCACTTGGATGGATATGCAAGGTTGCAAACTTACAAGTCTCAAGGAAATGCATATTACGTTTCACAATTACTGCACACTTTATTGACACAGTTGAACTTGATGTAGTGCCGCTTGATATATCAGGAATTGTTTTGGGAAGTCCTTACTTATTTGACAAGAAAGCGATCTTCCATCACCATGAAAATAAGTATCATCTTTTTAAAGATGGCAAGGAGTTTATTGTTAGAGCACATTGCAAAACGACAAATATAGCGATGGTAAATGCGAGACAAGTAGAAAGGCTAGTGAATTCTAGTAAGAGTTTTGTACTTCTTATGGTTAAGCCTAAGGTTTATGTGAATCATGAGTCATTTGAAAATTGTGATTCCAAGTTAAAATCAGATTTATATGATGTAGTTGATGCACATCATGAGATGTTTCAGGAACCGACAGGTTTGCCTCCTAAAAGGGAGTTTCATCATGAAATCCAGTTGCAACAAGATTTTCCTCTTCCTAACATAGGCATGTACCACATGTCTATCATGGAGAATGCTGAAATAAAGAGGCAAATTGAGGACTTGTTGGACAAAGGTTTCATAAGACCAAGCACTTCGCCATGTGGGTCACCGATAGTGTTGATTCCAAAGAAAGATGGAACTTGGCGCATGTGTGTGGACTTCAGGGCATTGAACAAAATAACGGTAAAGGATCGTTACCCACTCCCAAGGATAGATGATTTGTTAGATCAGCTGAAAGATGCTAAATTTTTTAGTAAGTTAGACTTACGTAGTGGTTATCATCAAGTTAGAATTGCAGAAAGTGACATTTGCAAGACAACATTTAAAACCAAACAGGGACTCTTTGAGTGGCTTGTTATGCCATTTGGTTTATGCAATGCACCTGCAACTTTCATGCGGGTAATGGATGATGTATTACGTCCTTTTCTTGATGATTTTTTTATTGTCTACATATATGACATCTTAATTTTCAGCAAGACTAGAGAAGAGCATGTCATGCATGTTAAGAAAGTACTTGATGTTTTGAAGAAAAATCAATTGTTTCTTAAAATATCAAAGTGTGAATTTGGAAAGACTTCTTTGGTTTATTTGGGACAAATAGTAGGAGGAGGTGCTTTGAGAATTGATCCTTCTAAGGTAGAAGCCATTGTGAATTGGCCTACTCCCAAATCCATTACAGAGGTAAGAAGTTTTTTGGGAGCAGCTCATTATGGGAGGAAGTTTATTTCTAACTTCTCTACCATAGCAGCTCCTATGCATGCAGTGACAAGTGTGAAGTGTGCTTTCCAATGGGGAGGAAAGCAATAGAAAGATTTCGACTCTTTGAAATAGAAGATAAGTTCAACTCTAGTCCTTGCATTACTGGACTTGAGACAACCATTCGAGATTCAGACTGATGCTAGTGATTACGCCATGGGTGCAGTTCTCTTACAACATGGTAAGCCTATCACATTTCATTCTGAGACTTTTAATGGTGCTGTTGTGAATTATCCTACATATGATAAGGAGTTGTATGCGTTGGTACAAAGTGTCAAAAAGTGGAAAATATATTTGATGGGCAAATAGATAGTTGTTCATACCGACCATTAGCCTTTACAGTACTTGCAATCACAAAGGAAATTACAGCAGTCATGACATTTCAAATGGATGGGTTTCCTACAACAATTTCACTTGGTAATAAGGTACAAGAAATGTATTTTCAATAAATTTGCTGATATGCTTTCAAGGCCTATTATTAGTGCTACTACTTTACTTAAGAATGATTCTATTGTATATGAGAGTTACATAGAACAATATGCATCAGATGTTGATTTTAAGGATGTGTATGCTAACTTGAATGAAGGGAATCATGTTGAGGAGAATGATTATCACTTGCATAATAATTTTCTATTTCATATGGGCTAGTTATGTATACCACAGGGAGAGAGACTAAGTGTCATGAGAGAAGCTCATTCTTCTCTTATTGCTGGACATTTCGGGGTAAGAAAAATGGTGGCACATTTACAGAGGTATTGTTATTGGCCTCGCATGGTAGATAGTGTTTCACGTTTCATTATAGGTTGTTCATTATGTGCTACAAGAAAGCCTAACAATAGTAAGCTTGGTTTATATACGCCATTTCTGGTACCTTCTAGACCATGGGAAAGTGTTTCTATGGATTTTGTTGGAGGTCTACCATTGTCTAGAAAGAAACATGATTATCTTTATGTAGTAGTTGATAGATTCAGCAAGATGTGTATTCTTATGCCATGTAAGAAATCTATAACTGCTAAAAAAAATGCTGATTTATATTTTCAACATGTATGGGTTCATTATGGCTTTCCTACTTCTATTGTTAGTGACAGGGATTCTAGATTTGTTGGGAAAATTTGGTCCAATTTATGGAAGATTATGTACACCAAGTTGAAGAAGAGTACTGCTTTGCATCCGCAGACGGATGACCAAATAGAGGTAGTGAACAGAACCATTGTACATCTTTTGAGAGGTTATTGCAATAGGCATCCCAAGCTTTTGGATGAGCACTTGCATTACATTCAGCATGCTTACAACCAGGCCAAGCACTCTTCTACAAATACTTCACCTTTTGAAGCTTGTTTTGGGTATTTTCCTAAGTCACCTTTAGATTTCATTATTGAGAAGGATGTTGCCATTGATGGGCATAGTGACATTGAAAAAGCTCACGTTTTCATTGAAAGAATTCATCTCATACTTCAGCAGGTTCAACAACAACTTGAAAAAAGTCAAGGCAAGTACAAAGAGAGGAATAACAAACACATAATTGATCATAAGTTTCAAGAAGGAGATGAGGTATGGTTGCATATTAGTAAGGAAAGAATGCAAGGAGAAGGTAAAAAGCTGAAGGCTATTCATTATGGTCCATTCAAGATTCTTAAACAAGTTGGAAATAATGCTTTTCAACTAGATTTTCCTTCATATATGCAAATGTATTCCATTTGAATGTGGAAAATTTACATTTGTATGAACCTCCTTTAATTTCTGATCATGAAAGTGACATTCAACTGCCATCCATAGAGGATTTCTCGCCAGAATATTTGGATGAGATGAAAGAGGATGCTATCCTTGACAGAAGGACACACACTTCGAGGAGGGGAAGTGTCGATTATCTTCGGATTGGTCTTAAAGGCAGCAAATCGAGTAAGGAAAAATGGATGGAGGTGGAAAAGGTGAGGGGTCTATACCCTCGTCTTCTAAACAGGTAATTGAAGGATTTTGGGTTCCAAAAGCTTCCCAATGGGGAGGTGTGATCAGAAGATCATGTCCAAGTTAAGAAATTGTTCAAAAATGGAAGTGCTCAGAAATGGTTTCAATCTGAATGAATGGAAAGGCCTCGTTGTTGCGATTCTGGCACCATGAACGGTTCTCAAAACTGATTTCGTATGAGAAAGTTACTGAGGTTTGAAATCGTCTAGTGACCTCCAAAACAAGACTTTTTGAGTTAATTGATTATGTCAATTTTTGTAAATTTTTTTTTATGGAAAAGTTAAATTTTTATTATATTATGGGCCTATCAGTGGGTTCCACGTGGCCTGCCTAGAGGCTGCCACGTGGCCCCAGGACATTGGATGAAAAGTCGTATGCAAATTTTGAGGTTCATGGGTCTTGAACCCTCGACTCGACTCCTCGGGTAGGGCGACCCGACCGGCACGCTGTGGCAGATGTTCGTTGAATAGTCAAGCGAGTGTGAACGTATATTCGGCTCGGTGTATGAAACGGGAAGAGGTGTTGGAGACTAGCCCCTCAAGGGCCGACCCTGTAGCAATGTGACCAGAGCTGGAACCGTGGGCATAAACAAATGTTGTGGCAAAGTTTAGGAAGGGGGCTAGCCCCAGTGCTAACCGACACCATGTAACTTGTGGCAGAGACTGGGGGCTACCGCCTGGTGGTTACAGTGGCGGTTAATGCCACCTATGTGACCACCACCCCAAAGACGTTAATGCGACGGTTTGCAAACTTATCCGCCCACAAAACAGTGAGTGCCTTTTTCGCATGTGAATGCGCCATGAAACAAATAGTTAAATTAAATGTCACCCCCAAATTTAGCGTGCGGTTCCACCAGTCTTGGATAATCCGCCTTTTTAGTGGAGCTAACTAGAGTTCTCCCACTTTTAGCGGGGTTTTTGGGGGACATTTGGCATTTTTTTTTGCAGAAGTCATAACTCTCAATTTTCGACCAAACAAGATGAAATTTTAGTCAATTTTGGGTCTCTGGAGCATTTTGAAGAGTTTGGGTCAGGTTGCAGAGCGAACAGAGGTGATCTACAACAGCTTTTGCTTCAGGGAAGAGGAAGGAGCCATCAGGGCCATCATGGAGAAGGCACTGTATTGGGTTTTATTTCACTGTTTAAGGTGAAACAAAAGCCATTTATAGCTAATTTCTATCTTCTGAAGTCAAATTTACAGTTTTTTTTTCCTGTTTAGGCATATTTTTCACCATGTAACCATTTTTAGAAAATTAATAGAGTAAGGACATGCCATTAGGGAGCCTTGGACCGACAGATGTAGCCCAGGAGGGGTGAATTGCCTCAACATTTTGCTGTGTTATGTTATGGTGAATTTTAATTGCTATGTATTTATGTTGTGATATGTTAAACAACAAATTTAATTAACAAATCCTCACACATAAAACTCAGAAGCATTACCAAATTTACTTTGTTTAACTTTCAAGTCATGGAGAACACTTTGCACACTAAATTATATGGAAATGGATACTTTGCATAGCATTACAAATAGTTCCATTTTCAAATCAGGAACAATCTCACTGATTATATCTAATACCCATTGCTCAAATTGTTGTTCAATATTGATTGGATGTAATGGGAATGTTGGTTTTCTTTGTTTCCCAGATGTACTTTGGCATATTTTACATCTCTTTGAATGTTCATGAGCGTCTCTGAAATTTGTAGGCCAATAGTAACCTACATGTAGCATTTTATGTGTTGTTGTATTTCCTCTAAAATGTCCTCCAGCTGGTCCATCATGGAGTTCCTGCAAGACTTTGTCTGCTTAAGATTTTTCTAAGCATTTTAGAAGTACATAATCAAAATTTCTTCTAAATAACACATCGTTGACTAACTCGTATTGTTTAGCTTTTAGTCTGAGAGCTCGTTTTGTTTTATAACTGAGATGATTTGGAGCATATCCTTTTTTTAAATAAAATATAAGATCAAAATATTGTGATTCTAAATCATTGAGGCTTACCTCTGATATTTGCACATTACCTGAATCTTCTTCTAATCGTGAATGTGATGCTCCTGCAATTATTCTACAAAAACCTTGACCTCTAATGATTTTAGAAGGTTTTATTTCTACATCATACTCTTGCAATGCGGTTACCCAGTTAGCTCTTTTTTCTCCTAATTCTTTCTACATCAAAAGTTGTCTTATTGTAGAAAATGGAACTATGATTTTCGTATGAGACTTTAGGAGACAAGGTCTGAAATGTTTTATGGCTTTAAAAACAACAAATGCTTGTTTTTCATCAGATGTGTAATTCAGTTCCGCACCTTGTAAATTTGAGCTAAAGAATGATATAGGTGCTTATGTTTGTTGGTCATTCAACCGTGTTAAAACAACTGCATATGATGTATCCAATGAAAAAGTGTATAATGTAAATGGATTAAGAAAATTAGGGGTGGTTAGGAATGGAGCATTGAAAATTGACTGTTTAATCAGTTCAAATGCTTCTCTTTCATTATGTCCCCATTTGAAAACAAAATTTTTCTTAATCATGTTCTGCAATGGTAAAACTATTTGAGAAAAATCAGGGACAAATCTCTTAACAAAATTAATTTGCCCGAGGAAAGATTGCTTGGTTTTCTTGTTATGAGGGAAATCAATTTGTTTAATTTCATCAACTCTTTCAGGATCAATATAGATACCATTTTTTGACACGATGAATCCTAAAATTTTTCCTTCATCTAAAGAAAAAAATGATTTCTTTGGATTAAATGAAATTCCATACCTTTTTCATCGTTCAAATACTTGCTTTAGGTCATTAAAATGATGATTTTTCTATTTAGAGAAGACAATAATGTCATCTAAATAGATAACACCTGCTTTGTTTATGAGTCCTCTAAAATCCGTGTCCATGGCTCTTTGGAAAGTGGCACTTGCATTAATTAATCCAAAAGGACTTTTCTGATAAGCATAAGTTCCCCACTTAGTTCTGAATGTAGTTTTCAATCTGTCATCTGGATGAACGAGGATCTGATTGTAACCTGAAAATCCATCTAGAAAAGACATAAGTTCAGAACCATATACTTTTTGCAATACTTGTTCCATGATTGATAATGGAAAATTGTCCTTCTGACAAGCTTTGTTTAAGTTTCTAAAATCAATGCAAATTCTAATATCACCATTATTCTTCCTGACAGGTACCAAATTTGATACCCATTTTGAATGTCTGACTTGAAAGATAATTTTTTCTTTCAGAAGTTTATTCAATTCAGTTTTAATTTGATTTTCCAAATTTGGATGAATGTTTCTCAATTTCTGTTGTATAGGCTTCTCTTCTGAGATCATAGGAATTGTGTGTTGGAATATTATAGAAGTATCATATGTTTTAAGATCAGAATAATCCCAAGAAAAAACACTTTTGTACATCCTAAACAATCTGATGAATGATAATCTTTCATAAGAAGGCAGACCAAGACCTAGATTTATATTTTGAGGTTTTTCTTCACTTTCTAGATTAACTAACTCAAATCTTAAGGTAGAACTTTGTACTTTTGAGTTAGTTACTCTTTTAAATATATCCTTTAGGTCATATAAGTCTTCTAACTTGACAATAGATTTTGGAATAGGATTTTCGTCCCGTTCTTTCCTAATATGAGAGTCATGTTAATTATCATCCATGATTTGTTATCATAAGATTCTTTAAATGTTAAAAATCTATGATATTTGAGTCATTATTGAATACTCTCCAATTAGTGATGTTATCAGGAATAGATGGTCTAAAAATCAACTCAATAGAAAATCTATCGAGACTAAATTCTTGGGATGGGATTAACTTTGATGCTACATTAGCGAGTAAGTCTGCACTAGCATTCTGAATTCGAGGTATGGAAGAAATGTTGAAGGCAAAGAAGTGAGTATTTAATTCTTGGACTGATGATTGATAATGTTTTAAATGTCCAGAATTACAATGGATAGTATCTCTCACTTGCCTAACTATGATTTCTGAATCTCCTAAAACCTTCAAATATTTGATATTTAAATCAATAGCTTTTAATAATCCTTGAATTAATGCTTCATACTCATCTACATTATTGGTACAATAAAATTCTAATCGGTAGGCTAACATAGTCTTTTCTCCTTCTGGGTTTATTAAAATGCAACCCGCACCTGCACCATATTCATATTTAGAACCGTCAAAATAAAGTGTCCAAAATAAAGAATCAACTATTTCTCTATCTGAAAAATTAATACATCTAGAATTATCTGGTTGGGAAAAATTCTCAATTTGAGATACAACCACATTATCAAAGAAAGGAGATGTTGGAGCATTAAAGTTTCCTAAAAATGACTTTGTAGAATAGTTTCCAATAATGTTGTTATTGAAAGCCACTGGCTCATTAATTTATTCAAGATCATTCACTGTGTGTTTCATAAAATTTTCACGATCAATTCGAATTTGTTTTGGCTTTTCATTATGTGGTAACCACATATGTGACCAGTTTGTGGAAAAATAACCATGAAGTTTCTTAGACCAATCACGACTTAAAATTAAACCATAGAATTCAGGAATTTCTGCAACCAAAATATCAATTATCTGAACAACTTTTGGATTTGATGACAATCTGATTGAAACAGATTTCAATTCTCCTACCACTTCTACTCTAGTTCTATCAAGTTGTACCATATTAACTGGAGAATTCTGAGGATTAATGTTCAATTTAGCACAGACTGATTTTGGCATTATATTCAAAGAAGCCCCTGAGTCTATCAAAAAATTATGAACATTTTTGTTATAGATCTCATAGGTTAAGAGAAATGGGGGAGTATGAGACATGGATCGATCGCCTATCATAATTAAATCTGAAGCATCCATTTATTCTGAAGGAGAAGGTGTTTTACCTGTTTCATTAGCAGCTTTCACTATAACTGGAGCAGGTAAGTTTGAAGTAGGAACACATTTTAATTCTCTAAGTAAGATTTGTTGTTGTTGCTTCAATTTGGTAAGCTCATGAATCGAAATATTTGCTCTAGTTTTCTTCATATCTTCAAATATATTATACTCAATGGTATCTGAGATAACCATTGTTTTAGATAGAGGTGGAGAGTCTAATGTTACAAGACTTGTTTGCGTAGCCTTTGAATTAGATTTTTTGTTTGTTGATTTGTTTTTAGCAGGAGTAGAAATTTTTTGCTGTTGACTAGGTAGTGTTGTTTCAGTATTCTTTTTGCTACGTGTGTTGACAGGCAAAGCTTCAAGTTGTTCTTCGTTTGATAGGATAAAATCCCACATTCCATTAAGTTCAACTTCTTCTTCTTCATCATCTTCTTCTTCTTCCTCGTCATCTTGATTTGATTCATCATTAGATATAATATTAAGAGGTTGAGAACTAGAGGTTTGTTTTTCTTTGAAATTCCTGAAAACCTTTTTTAAATTTGAATTTTCAGCGACTTGTTTCTTGATGTCTGCCATCTCATTGGTCATGGTTTTCAAAATGTTTTGAAGACCTTCTACATCAAATGGATCTTTTGGTGTTTTCTTTTTAGAATCATCTTTGAAAGCTATTTTCTTTGATTTGCGATCTTCCTGAGAATTCTTTTTCTCAAGAGCAGTTATGCGTTTTTCAACAGAAAGAGATTCTTTTATATTCTCTGCAAGAGTTGCTAGTTTTTCTCTATCAACAAAAATAGCTATATTATATGGAAGTGATGAAATATACCACTCAATTTGAACTTCTGCACTAGGAACTGCTGTAACAGGAATTTTATTGAGTAGTTTATTAAACCTTGAGTTAAAATGTCTTATCTTCTCACCTGTTTTAGCTTTAAGATTTGAAAGATCATTGATTAGAGTCGCAGTAGTTTTTTCATCTCCAAACTTAGCCAAAAATTGTTCTTCAAACATATTCCAGTTAGTTATGGAGTGAGCAGGTAATGAAAAATAACAGGATCCTGTAGATCCTTTTAGAGTATATGGAAATAATCGTACAACGCAATCCTCCTCAACTACTGCATTCAAGTTGATAGCTAACATAAAATTATGAATATGTTCTTCTGCAAGAAGACCATCATCAGGGTTAAATTTTGGTAGCCATCTTTCAGGATTTTTAGGCAGAGCATGAAGAGGAGCATGCATTTTTACAACCCCTGGATTAATCCATGGGTTTACATTCGGTGGAGGGACTTGACCTGCCATTGGATTGTGAATGGGTTGATTAAGAATTGACGATGAGGCAGGTCGAGTACTAGGACCAGTATTTTGAGTATTGGAACTAGTGAAAGTGATATCGACTGTTGGAATGAAATTTGTGGAAGTGAGTGGAGGAAATGGGGGTGAATGGGATAAGACCTCGCTAGCGATTGATTCTGATTGAGTCCTCCTTAACTTCTTTCGAGTACTATTGATAGGAAATTAAAAAGGGAGAATCCCTGTTTTTTGACTTTCTGATCGAGTTAATATTCTTCAAGGTTGTAAAGAGGATGAAATACTAAGATCCGATAATTGAGAAGTTTCAGGATTTTCAGCATAAATAGATACTTTCTCTAACTTTTCTATCAAAGACTGAACTTCTGGATAATGTTGATGAATTTCGGGAAATAGTATAGTTTGAGCTTCGCTAGGAGACTTAGGGGAGAGATGATCAACTCTAGAGTTTATAGATGAGGATCTGGATAAATTTATATAAGTTGATGGGGATCTAGAGGGAGAGGGATTTTTTGATTAACCTTTATATTGATCAGACCTTTGTGCCATTCACTTGGCCCTCCTTCTAGCGCCAATGTGTTGAGGCCTCAGAATTCCGTGGCTAAAACATGGGGGAAAACCACTCGGTCTGGACCTTAAAGCAGCTCCTTTTCCATTTGGTGTAGTGGCTCTGGCTGGGGATAATGGGACCAATTTACCAATCAAGATGTTTTATGAGGGTGTTTGTGAATATAGCATGCAAATGGATAATGATTTTAATCTATGTTCATCTATATAAGTAATTAATCTAATATATACCTGGGGTGTTATTCCTTTATGCGATCTAAAATGATATCCTTCAACTATTAGTAATATAGATCATTTAACAGTCGAAAGAGATGAAAATGATGTAAAATGATTCTTCTAACAAAGTAGTTTGTATAGAAGAATTGTGAAAGAAATATCGCATTTATCAGTGTGATTACATATTCAATAAGAAACCATAGCTAAATATTATAACATAAGTGCATGTAATATTTATATATGATAATGTTTCAAATATATAATGCAATAAAAAGATAATTGTCAACTTAAGAAATAATACTTAGTACAAGTGAATAGAAGTACCATATGTATGAAGTTATACTCATGTAAACTGACAGCAATGAATCTATCCCTTCTCACTTTCGAGCAATTTAAAGAGTACAATATTTCAACATCAGTTAAATAGCTTTAGTTGCTAAAAGATAATAGAATGTGTTCCATTAATTCATCAAAGCACTCACAAACTTACAATAGTGCATTCTTTGCAAATGTTTTTGATAAATTTCTGGACCCTTCTCTAAATGCATGAGAAGGGTTTAAATACTAAACTAACTATAAGCTAAAATTAAATTATTACAAAAATGTGGAGGAGGTTTCAAACAACCTTCCTCAAAAAGCTAACTTAAACAACAATCTAGGAATTTAAACTAACTATCCTGATTTTGTGAAACCTACCCTTCTTTCTGAATGTGGTCACGAAGCTGGAAAATATCTAACATTGCTTTGAGATGAGCTGGCTATGATATCCGTGATCGAATTTGTCCCTTGAAAAAATAATTTGAGATTACTAACTGAGACCTTTTTGCTGAATTTGTAAGAGACTGAAGAGTTTGATGTTGATGGTAAGGTTTGATCAGAAAATTCCAGTAATTTTCCTGATCAAACTTATTTAACTTTTTGATCATTTCCTCTTGTGTATCTTCTCTCTGTCTCCACTTCATTTCTACCTGTCTTGTTTCTGAAAACACATCAGACGTGTTTTCTTTAAGAAGTTTTGTTTTAGATAGTTGCTCACATATAGACTGAATAATCTCATTTGATTTCTTGGATGTCTTGGCTGCTGCTTTCTCTGCTTGATTAATTTTCACTTCCCATTCTGTGAATAATATTTCTTTGTGAAGCACATCTACTTGAGGTATATTAGCTTGCTTTACCGAATCTGAAACTTGCCACTGAATGTGATCTTCGATTTTATTTTCAAGTCTTTCACATTCCAGTTTCTGACTTGCTATCTACTGGATCTTTATTTTAATTGAATCACAATAAGAATCAATCATGGAAGTTTGGTGACAAAATATTTCTTGTTCTTTATTTAACTTGGTGTTTAAATCAAGTTCTTCTTTGACAAACTTTTCTAATTGTGGTTGGCTCTGTAACTTAGTCATTTCTATTTCGAGCTGTGCTTGTTTTTCATTAAGCTCTGTCTGATGCTGCAATTTCAGGCTTTCAATATATTTATGAAATTGGGTTGTGCGTACTTTGATTTTCTCACTGGAATTGGATTTATCTTCATTGAAAAACTGTTCTAATTCTTGTACTCTATGTTCCTTTTGTTTTAACAATACTCTAACCTTAGTAGCTTTATCAATAGTAGCGGTAGCATATGCCATTGCATACTGTGATAATTTGGTTAGATGTTCAATGGGATCATCCGGGGAATCATTCCATAGTACATCAACTGATTCAGTTGTAGGATTTGGAGTTTTTTCATCAATTCTCCTTCTTTTATTTCTTTTGACTACAACCTTGTAACTAGGACTGTTGAAAATATCTAATGAAGGGATGTCTTCAATCTGTAAAACTATCTAATCTGTGGGGTAGCCTGGTATGATTTCTTTATCATGCATTGTTGGAACTCTTTGTAGTGGATTGACAGTCTCCACTATTTTTTGTGAGTGTTCTGGTGTTTGGAAACTTGTTACTTGAACAATAATGGGATTTTATTTGGGAGTCTTTATTGCTTCGGAAAATTCTTCCCATTCATTTATAAGATATTTTTCCTGTGGTAAACTGGACTGATCTTGCATGTTATGACTGTGCTGAACTGTTTCAGAATTTGACTCTGTCCCATTATTTATTGTTTCCTCCAACATTTCTATCTCCTGAATAACTTGGTCAATTATCTTTTCTGAGTTTTCTTTATTAGATTCGGATTCATTTTCAGAATGATCCGAATTATCAGATTGCTGCTGTGACTGACCTGTTCATCTTCATACATTTCTTTCTTTTCATCGTCCAAACTAACACTTGGAGTATGTTTTTCATCTTCAATAGTTAACAAATTTAAAGGGAATTTTTCTAGTATCTTGTTTCTGTATGCTTGAAAAGCTTCAACATCCTTTTGACTTAGTTGACTAGATACATACTTGATAATATCAGAGAAATTTTCCATGCCCTAGAAGAGGTCACCAAATCCGTCTTCCTATTTTACGAAAGGTTTCATTTTAAGCTCCGCGATGTAATTTTTAATCACATCATTGGGATCATATAATCTTCTTGGCATACATGCCGATTTCAATAACTGAATCTTAGGAACCTCCTTGTAAGTATGGCCGATATTAGACAAAGCAAAGGTGCCACACTGTAGAGGGAAATTAGGCCAAATAGCCATTTTAGCATCCTTCAACTGCTTTGTAACACCATTGACAAGCTGATAGGCTATTTATTTTGCAAGTAACTTATTGGGAACATAATAGGGTAAAACATGGGGAGAAGCATAACTCCCAAATATTCTAATGTATGTAAATTTTTCTTCAGCAAACCATCTAGCTATTGGAAGAATATATATATTGGCTTCTTCAGAAACCCTAGGAGCCCTTTTATTAAAAATCATCTGGTGTATAGGAAATATGACTCCATAGCTGACTTTATAGAAGTGCAAGTGGAAATATGAATCCTAGAGTTCTCTGTGGTAGATGTGAATTGGGGTAGGGTCCTTGGTAGTCCATTTCCAACCCATGGCAGGAAAACTAGAAGTAAAATAGATAACATCCATGACATAGGAAGACATATAAAAAGGAGGTATTTCTCTGAATGAAATACTTCTTTTATTCCTATATTTAGTAATGTGCTTGGCTAGGTTATTGGATAAGATGTCTACCCAATTTAAAATTCATGAATTGATGATTGCATCAATTAGGGGAACTCAGTCTCTTGAGAATCTAGTGCTATCTGGTTTGGAAAATATTCTACATAACATACCAGCGGCATAACAGTAAGGATTAGGAATTTGGGAAATTAGGTATGTACCAAGATTATCTTGCTTCAATTTCCCTTCATTATCCTTCCATTCTTGGATGACTTTGATAAGGTCTGGATTTTCTTCTTTAAAATTCTGCAAATATTCTTTGTCGTATTTCTGTTGCGGGGGTGGTAGATGGTACATTGCTGCTAAATACTCTACCCTGAAAGAACCCATAGTTTCTCCTCTCGAATTCTTGAATATTCTATCTTCAATGTTTAAGTGGTCAATTTCCGACTTAACCATGTCTATATAAGGAATAATCTTTGGTCTTGTAGTTATCCTGTGCATGTATGAGCATGCAATGTAAAAAATAGTTGCGTCAGAGGTAGAAGAAGTGTATGTTGAAGTGTTACAGGTCAAAATACCTCCTCATCAGCTCAGAGGAGAAGATAAATATGGAAGGAATACAAAGACCTAAACTAAACCTACTTCTGCCAAGGTAACGCCCCACTATAACAACACAAGAGCGTTATAACACACTTGATGAATGAATAGGCCGCGTTAGTGGCTAGGGAAATGCTCTGTTTACACTAGAGGGCAGTGTTACCCGTGTTTTGAGTTTGGAACGGGAAAAACCTGCAGAGAATGATTTGAATTTCCAGCTTTTTCTCACAAGAGAGTCAGTACAAAATAGAAACTGCAAAGCACTAGTCTCTTATTGGGCCTTGCCAAAAACAACTAAACTCTCAAGGAAGGAAAAAGCATGGAATTTGAGGAAACATCTTGGTTTTTTCTATTCAAAACTGGTGGAAAGAGAAGGGAAATGATTGCTCTCTCCATCTCCTATAAAATGGAGCTGAAGGCTCTTGGTTCAAGGTCGAAGGATTGTCAAAGTTTTGAATACTTGTGAAGTAGAGCATTATTGTTGTAGTGTGAAGGTCAAAAGTAAAATATGTTCATTGAGAAATTGTTGACCAAGACATCACCACATTGAGAGATAGAGAGATTGGAAGGCTGAGGAGGGCTTGGTGCAACCGACGGTTGTAATCCTCCTTCTTACAAATTAATAGAACTGTATCTGTTTTGTCCATTCTATGCGTTGATATTGTCATTGTCATTTGATTATTTACATAGCATGAGATGAATGGCTTAGATGTGCATTGTTTAAATGTTTATAATATATTGACTTAATTGATAGGAAATGTATGTTATGGTAGAGATTACACAGGTGCTTTGATTGATTGCAGTGTCGAGATTTGGAGCTAGTGAAGAAGGATCCCTGCTTCGCTGTTCAACGCTCTCCAAAAAACTTCAAGATCATTAAAGAGGTAATCTTCCATCTTATTCCATCAAGTTATTTAAGTTGATATGAACATGTACATGCCTTCTTTTTGAACTATACAACTAATCTTAATGTCTGCCTCAGGCACCGGAAAGCCCTTAGAGGGATATTAGAAAACCAACAACCCAAGAATTTTACCCTATAGCAGAATTGGCGACTCCACTGGGGATTTCCCCATAGTTTTTGGACTATCTCTTTCCCCCTTTCTTCTTTCTTCTGTTCACAGACCCTTCTGACCAGTATTTATGCCCAGTAGACATTTCAAATGCTCACAGAGTTCAATCCTATTTATGTTTGACCATCTGAAGAACTTTACCCTAGCTAACGCTACCTCTGTTGGTGTTCCAGTGCGTTATAACACGGGCTCTGCTTAAATACAGTGCGTTAGTCTCTGGATTAACGCTGTCTTTACTTAGAGACAGTGTGTTACTCAGCCAAAATTTTCTGTTCACCCCTGTGATTGTGTTTTGGTTGCAGAGTTTTTTGGCCATCATTATCTCTCCTTGACTGAATCCCTGTGCTTGTTTACTAAGCTTTCATTTCTGTTTATTTGCTCTTGTTTTAAAAGTTAGTGTCAAAAAAATTTACTTTTTAGAGATGATTTTTTTTTTTAGTTTCTCTGCATCTAGCTGAATTAATTCTGAAAATTTCAGTTAAAAGACTGTTAAGATGAGGTAGATATAAGTCTAAATCTTTAAGGTTGAACTTTTCTATTTGAATGTTAGTGCATGGATGTTGAAAAGAAACCTCTCCTTGTAGAAATACTCTTCATCGAATTGAATATTTAGAGCATATTTTTGCATGGTTTCTTGAGTCAGAGTCTCATTACATTTCATACATCCACTCCCCCTCCGCAAGACTAATAATCAAGTACACTAAGAATCAAGCGATAATAAAATCAATCACATTAATTTTTTTGAGCTCACACCAACAGTAGTTCAGGCTAGGATCTTGGGTTAGGAAAAGTGAGAAAATCACCCAAGATCTCAAAACTTGAGACTAGAGTCATTAACGAGCTAAATCCTATTTCACTCATATTATCGGGACCGTTCCTTTACCAGAGCTCAGCGCGAGACAACACTTGGGTGCACAAGAAGGTAGCCCGCCTTCGACTGCATCCGGTGGGTATGCTATATATTGGGGTTCCCTTCAGGGATGTCAAAACTAGATTGGGGATCTAGGTATTTTGCCCATATAGCATGCTGTCCTTCAACATGGACCCCCTTAATGATGTATGTGATTTGAGGTATCTTTAGTGGCCATAATTTTTAGGGACTTACACAAGGTGACTGGGATGGGTTGTCCTGGTACCTGAAATAGACGGACCCACTCTGTCTTCGATATTTAGGAGGGTACTCATCTTCACGAGAGTGCTTACACCTATTGTCCGAGGTTTGGGCAAAGATCTAGAATGACCGTAACTATACTTTCGACCAACCCTCTCTATATACTATTGTGATACTGGATTTCATCACCAGCAAATGGTAGTACTCAGACAAGGCACCCTATTCTGGTTGCTTGCTGATTGATTTTAGAGAGTCCCTTTTTTTTTCTCTTGTAGGTGTGTGGTTACTGTCATTGAGACTTTATAATACATCACAATTTATTAAAATTTGTTAAAAATAAACAAGTCACCATGGCGTCATCCGACCCATGCCATCTATCTCGACGACAGCAAGGTCTACCTCCTCTGACTCTTGAGGAAGAACTGAAACTTTGTGAACCCGTGCCTTCTGCGGAAGAGCGGTCTCCATTGACAAACCCTGATTTGCACATAGCCTCATATCATACGGAATTTCCGGGGGAACCGTTCATGGAAGGTTTTGTACCTCATTACAATCATCCACTCACTGATCCGTTAGGGCCTGTGATAATTCATATTCCACCATGCCAAGACATGTCTTCGGCCGCACAAACATCCATTTCACAGTCGGCATCCACAAGGTCGATACCAATGGAAACCATCCCAGGTTCGCCACCATCCTCCCCACCAGTTGTCAGTTCTATGCCATCACTTGGTAACCTCAGTATTCAAAATATACCTAGTCCTAACCCTACGGTCATCACAACTGTAAGTAACTCACCGAGTCCTTCAAGATCTACTCCTACCATGACCACGTTGGGACCTACGGTTGCTCCTCCCACGAGTGGGACTACTTCGGTTCCTTTTAGCAACCCTTTCGATTGGAACCTTTTGCTGATTTCAAACGCCTTGGCCTCCATTCCAGGGGGCAGTGTCACCAGCAAGCAAATAACAGGGAATATTTCACTACCCCTGCAATCGTTAGGACAAACCAGACAACCTATTGTTAACACTATTCCCTTAAGCGGTTTTAATATCAGTGTAGGGTCTATGCCATTTCCGAACTATGCAAGTAGTAGCATGCCTTCGGGAAGCTCTATTGCATCCATATGGACTAACCCACCCCAACCTCCATCTGGAATGGGAGGGCACTTTTACACTGGGGGAAACCAGTTGTTTGCCCCACAATATAATATGCCCTATGGATAGCAACCATATATTCCTACCCCTCCACCTATCAGAATTTTTTATCAAAGTCCTACTTATCCTACTGGTAACACATTGATGGGCGGACCCTATGGTCCACATAGTCAACCAATACTTCCTTGGTTAGATTCGGGGGCAAACCGGCAATTTCCATTTTGGCATCTCTAGACATTCCCGACATCTATAAACTGACTAATGACCCCATTAATCACAACCCGCTCTGGCCTCTAGTACCACACAAGATTCCTTCGGACATCCCAAATTTCGATGGGAAACAAGGGGAAGACCCAGCCGCACACATCACCACCTTTCATTTATGGTCTATATCTAATTCCATGGTGGATGATAGTGTCTGGCTTCGACTGTTTCCCCACACCCTTACAGGCAATGCCGCCAAGTGGTATATTGAATTGCCACGCGCCGCCATAAACACTTTTGGCGCTTTAGCAACAGAGTTTCTAAAGAACTTCCAATTACCAATCAGATTTGAAACTGGAATGGAACTGTTAACCTCGCTGCGCCAAGACACCGCCACCCACATCTCCGATCACATTCATGAATGGAGACGTAGGAGGAGGCTAGTCAAAGCGCCAATCCCGGATCATCTCTTATCTAATTGGTTTTGTAAGTCTCTCTTACCCCACATCTCTAAATACATTGGCCTTTCTGGTGCGGTTACAGAAGATCAATGCATTCGTCGTGCCCAACATTTGGATTTAATCTATTCACAATCTAGCACGCTATATTATTTACTCCCCAATGTCCCTGGTAACCCAAATCCTCCAGCTACTCAGAAAATCGGAGCTCACGCCGACAGCCTTGTTGGCACAATATCTGGTGTAGCCACAAAACAGTCTCGGGGGTAAACCTCCCAGCCATCCTCGGCTGCCACCGCCCCTAACCAAATGACTACTCTTCCTACCGCTGAGGTAAATTCTGTGCAAAATTCACAAAAACCTAGTGGAAAGAATAAGAAGAACAAGAAAAAGACATCTTCTTCGGAAGAGCAGTCGGACAATCAGAATAATCCTAATCAGAAAAACGCTGCCAAAAATGACAAAGGGAAGGATAAACCCATGAAATTTTCTTGCAAGATCTGTGCGGAGGACCACTTGACATACAAATTTCCTCGGCTGCAGGAATGCACCGATTTTATCGCAAACAAGGATTCTAGGCAAACACCTACCGTTCTTCATAATCCGTTCCCTAATCAACAGCAGCAACACCAACACATGGTTGACAACTCGCCACAACCCCAACAATGGGGCAATGGTGGTTCACACCCTTCCGGTGAAGGATCATCCACCATTTATGGCATTGAGAGTGTTGAACTTCAAACACGAGCCAAGCTTTATGGAAATCCTACCATAGACGCTCAAGAACCTGGTACTAGTTCAACCCCACCACCGACCAACGATTTTCATATCGAACGGCCTACTGCTGATCCCGTGATTCATCCCCCCAAAGGGACACTTCGACGCACGACTCATAACACCTCTGCACGTGCAGCCCAAAACTACAACATTGTAGAAGATTTGGCACATGCACCGTCAGCTATGTTTGCTCTCAAAGTATTGCAAACTTGTCCAGCACAAAGGAAAGCCTTGCTTTCGGCCATTGGTGGAATAGACCCCCAGGATTCCATGCTATCTATCTTTGATATGGAAAAATCTCAGACTCGCCTCTCACACCAAATCGCATTCCAAGTGCAGGTTGTGTCGAAAGGGAGACCAATCCATCACACTGTCATTGACGAAGGTGCTTCGACCTGCGTTATGTCACAAGCTTGCTGGCTCGCTTTAGGTTCTCCTACCTTAACGCCGCCGTCGAATTCCCTCAAAGCTTTCGATGGCCACATGTTCCTCCCAAAAGGATACCTTTCTATCTTTCCCATCACTCTGAGTGGGAAAACAGTAACCGTAGATGTTGAAGTCGTAGACCGCCATCTCGACTATAATCTATTGCTCGGTCGCAGTTGGTCTTATACGATGACCGCCATTGTTCCTTCGATCTTCTAACTCTTCCTATTTCCATTATATGGGAAAATGGTCACAATGGATCAGTTATCCTTCTACACCCCTGATTATTCCACGTTACCAAGTAGCAATGTACCCCTAATAGGAGGCTTTTCTGACTCTTATGTTAGTATTGGTACCGGCCTTCTGAAGGCATCTTCCCTACTGGGTTGTTTTCCTCTCCCACCACCAAAGATCCCAAATACGGTTGCAATGATATCCACCACTTTCGATGGCTCTATCGACCCATGGATCCTCCCGGAACCTTCAGACATTGATTCCTACGGACATCAGATGCTGATCTCACTAGCCGAGTTGGCCTACCAAGCCATCCAAATTACATCTAAACCCTCCACTGCTATGGTTTCGACCAAAGGTACAAACCTCCCACCCATCACAGTTCTCTCTAAGGATCTCCTCAATGAAGTCTTGCCTACAGACGAAGCTATTCGAGAGATCATGTCTCTAGAAGAACGACCTTGGGGAGAGTTTCACCATCGCGCTTCGATGATTGACTCGGAGGCGATAAAAACTGAAATCCCATCTTTTGACCCACCTGAGATGGTTCCCTCCGCTTACACGACTTTCCAAACTATCGAGTCAGAAGGGAACATGGGTAATCTTTCTAAGACAATGCTCATTGATATCTCGGTCAAAACGGGTATCGTGGAAAATATTCAGATTGGAGCAGATTGCAATTCTAAGGAAATTGCACGCTTGATAACCCTTTTCAAGGAATTCCGCGATGTGTTCGCTTGGTCTTATGACGAAATGTCGGGCATATATCCGTCTATAGTCGAGCACGAAATCAAGATTTATGACAATGCCAAACTATTTCAGCAGCGACTCAGACCTTTCCACCCGCGCAAAGCAGCCGCCATCAAAATTGAGGTAGAAAAACTTTTAAACGCTGGTTTCATCTATCCCATTCCATTGACGAAAGGGGTTTCCAATCCGGTTCCCGTCGATAAAAAACAAGGCACCATTCGAGTTTGTGTTGATTATCGCGATCTGAATGCTGCTTGTCCCAAAGACAATTATCCTACGCCGTTTATAGATCAGATTCTCGACGATTGTGCCAGATGCGAATCTTTTTCCTTCATGGATGGATTCTTGGGCTAGAACCAGATTGCGATAAAAAAAGAAGACGAGCATAAAACTGCCTTCATCTGTCCTTGGGGCACATTTGCGTATCGTAAACTCCCATTCGGTCTGAAGAATGCTGGAGCAAATTTTCAGCGAGCTATGGACTACGCTTTCCACAACATTAGACATATTGTATAGGCTTACTTGGATGACCTTCTCGCCCATTCCAAGAAATGACCTGATCACCTTGCTCATCTGAAAGAAATTTTTGCTAGGTGTAGATTCTACAATATACGTCTAAATCCTCATAAGTGCGTATTCATGGTCGAGTCCAGACATTTGCTAGGTTTCATTGTCTCCAAGCACAGGATTAGGGTTGATCCCGATAAGGTTAAGGCGATTGTTGAATTTCTAGCACCACAATCCATCCTTCAACTCCAACGTTTGCAAGGGAAGGAAAACTTTTTACATCGATTCATTTTTAACTATGCCAAGATGACGAAAGGATTTATGCGATTATTGAAGAAAGGGACACTATACTTGTGGGATGACCAAGCTCAACGGTCATTTGATGCTTTAAAACATGCACTTGTTTCAGCCCCACTCCTTAGTGCCCCCAACTATTCACGCGACTTTCTTCTCTACCTGGCAGCCTCACCATCCTCACTTGGAATGGTTCTGGTTCAAGTTCACAGTGACGACAATGAACATGTGATATACTATTTGTCAAAAGGTCTAATCGGACATGAACTACGTTATTCACATGTGGAGAAACTTTCTCTAGCGGTAGTTTTTGTCGTCACTTGACTTCGACACTATATATTGCTGCGACAGAATACGATTATTGCTTTAGAGAACCCCATGTGACACATCCTATCTCGACAAATTATTGGAGGAAAATATTCCAAATGGATCATAATCCTCCAACAATTTGATTTGGTCTTCACAGTTTCCAAAGCAAAGAAATCCCTCGTCTTCGCCGAATTATTATCAGATCTTCCCAGAATCGACCCAGGAGAAGTAGCTCATGATCCATTTCCTGATGAATCTGTATACTTGGTTGATTCTTCGGACCCATGTTATGGAGACATTTTGGTCTACCTACAAACCCAATGCTTCTGCCCAACTCTCACGTTCGACGACCGTCGTCGTATTCACCACCAGGAAAAGCACTACCTCGTGCTAAATGATACATTATATCGCCGTAGTATCGATACTATTCTCCAACGTTGTCTCACTTTCAATGAAGCAGAACGCGTTTTGAATGACTGCCACGCAGGGGCATGCGGTGGTCATATTTCGAGCATAGCTACTACCCAAAAAATCCTGTGCGCAAGTTACTATTTGCCCACTTTGTTTAAAGACTACATTGCAGTGGTCTAGAAGTGCCATCCATGTCAAATTTTCATGCGTGCTCATCCTGCCCCCCTTCATCCGGTTATCTCCATTGGTCCTTTCGCTAAATGGGGAATTGACTTCGTCACCTGCAATCCCACTTCGGAAAATGGACATAACTAAATCGTGGTTGCGGTCGACTATTTTGCGAAATGGGCGGAAGCCATTCCCACTTTTAAGGCCGATGGTGAAACCGCCGCTCTCTTCCTGTTCAATCAGGTAATCTGTCGGTTCGGCGTACCCCTATCTATTGTCACGGATCATGGATCCCACTTTCAGAATCATATGATGACCGAATTAACATCCATGCTAGGTTTTCGTCAAGATCAATCTTCGTCTTATTATCCTCAAGCTAATGGTCAAGTCGAAGCCGTAAATGGCGTCCTCAAAGCCATGATTCGTCGACTGGTCGAAAACCATAAAACCACATGGCATCAGAAGTTGTATTCCGCATTATGGGCATACCGAACGTCAGTGAAAACTGCCACAGGCTTCATGCCATTTCAACTTGCATTCGGCCTGGAGGCAATACTTCCAATCAAGTATGAAATTCCATCACTCAAGCTCACTGTAGAACTCGTGCCTGGCACCACTGCCACAGAAGAGCACTTTCTCTCGCTCGATCATTTGGACGAAACTCGTCGAGATGCTACACTAGCACTTGAAGCTCACCAGCGCCGAGTCAAAGCTCAATACGACAAATCTGTCAAGCCTCATTCTTTCCAAGAGGGTGATCTTGTTCTACTCTATGATCAGAAACATGACCTCTTGGGAGCAGGAACACTCCAACCTTTATGGCTTGGTCCTTACATCGTCACTAAAGTCCTCTAAAAAGGGGCTTACAAACTTTAGGACTGTAATGGAATTCCACTCGCAGAGCCTTGCAATGGGCTCTATCTAAAGAAGTATTTTGCCTAGTTTTGCACTAGGCGTATGCTTTGTAATTTTATGTATATAGGTTTTGCCTATTGTTTTGATGTCTCTGGATATTTTTTGGTTTTTGAGGTGTTTTTCTCATCTACAATCCTTTTTCTTTCACATAGATGCCGTCTTCCTCCTTATCATACGTCAAATATGCGGACGATGCTAGTCATCACACTAGACACATTGCTTCAGCTGCTTGGGTTCTCTACACTCCTGAGTCGGAACTTCTTGGTTCTGGGGGAATCTTCCTAGGTAGTGCCACCAATAACGTTGCCGAGTACATGTCAGTGATCCAACTCCTCACGGAGGCGGCGTCTCGTGACATCTCCAATTTAGTGGTCAGGTTAGATTCCCAACTCATCATTATGCAGTTAAACAAACATTACCGTGTCCGTCATCCAGTCTTGTTACGTTATTTTTTAAGGGTGCGACTTTTAGAACATCAATTTCAAATAATCACATTTGACCATGTTCCTAAAGAATTTAATGCATTAGCCGATTCTTTGGCAAACTATGTGTTAGATTGACATTTGTCACATTTGTTATAAAATATTTACACATGAGTATATATATTTTTATCCCATTGAAAAATACATAAAAATTTAAAAAAACACAAAATCACCAAAAAGTATATATATATATATATATATATATATATATATATCGTGTCCAGTACAATAGTTACATCAAAAAATCTTCCAAAACTTGGGTGTTTGACAAAAAATTGGCTATAACTAAGCCACGCTCTGACACTAATACATCCGCTCCGCCAGCTAGGCCTGATGATCATGATAACATACAACTGCTCTGGCTATCCTCCTCAGAGGCACCAGGTTTCTCTCTGGCACACCTACGATATGCCGCTGCAAACGAACTGGAACCTCCCACATAGGAAGGGGTGGTATACCCATACTCAAACCCTCCAGGTTTTTAGAGAGTTCATGTAAAATCTGGGCATCATCATCCCGACTTGCTTTCCACATCCTCGCCTGGTGCGCTAGCCCCGGTAGCCGCCAATCCTCGCCGTGCATGTCGAGGGGCCCCAACTCGGGCGAACAGTGCCACATCTATGTCACAAAAGCTTCATGTCAAAACATAGTTTTCACCCCAGGTAGACAAAAAAATTGCATAAACATTTAAAAGACAAAACAAAGTACTTCCTATACATTTTCCTTCTTACCATCGAGTCCCCACTAGGTGCCCGGGGAGTCTCAAAAGTGTTTTCCATATTCATACATATTTCCATTATGTCATAACCATCTAGCCCTTATTTCATAGCCATCTGACCTAAAGCCCTACATCAAATAACCATTTTTCATAAATATATGGGTTAGGATCCTTGTTTTCCAAAGTTATTTATTTTATGTATTTAAAGTGAATTTATGATTAGAAACTAGAAAATTAACATAGTTTTATATATCTATATATGTGTTGTGAGTTTTGTGACATGTGTAGGTCAAAAAGGAGACTTCTAGAAGACCCTTATGTGGCACTCTAAGGCCAAATTCGAATTTGGTTGGAGAAGATCATGGGATCATGAGAACATGTGTCTCACTTACTTGTTGTATTGAAACTCTAAGAGGATATGTGTCTCACTTCCTTGTTGTATTGAAACTCTAAGAGGATATGTGTCTCCTTTCTTAAGTTGTGTTGAAATTCTAAAAAGACATGTGTCTTATCATTTCCTATTTTGATTGTAACTCTAGAGTTGGAGGGAGAGATTCATGGACTCTCATTAATGAGATGACTCCTCATATTTTGTATAAATAGGAGAAGCTTTCTCCTATCATGGGTAATGAGGAAGTAATAAAAAAGTAGGAGAATAGGAGAAAGGATTAGAGAGAGTCTTTTGTAACAAAGTTCAAGATGGAATGGGATGTAGATTTATGAGTTTTTGAATAAAGAAATTCAGTTCTTTGATGATGTTTTGATTACAACTTTAAGGAGCTGAAGGACTTCACCAAATTGGTAGCAGAGGGTCCCTGCTATCCAAGGAGGCTTCTACATGCTTTCTAGATAAGTAGCTTTTAATTCATGTTTTGCAATTAGATTAAAAGATCCTCATTATCTTACAATCATTCTTTTTCTTAAAATGCTCTTCCAAAATATCATTATTAGATGAAAAAGATTTGGTTGTATCATGTTGAGTATCTTAGTTGCCTTTACGTTTCTGAAGTTGAATTTGTAGTTGTTTTTATTAACTACTGTAGTTATACTCATTCTAACTCTTCCACAAGAAGAAGCTCTTCCAAAAGATTATAATGATGAATGGGAAATGGCTATAGTATTGTAGGATTAGAAGTTGAATCCGTAGTTGCTTTTATTAGCTACTGTAGTTGTACTCATTCTAACTCTTCCACAAGAAGAAGCTCTTCCAAAAGACTATAATGATGAATGGGAAATGACTATAGTATTGTAGGATTAGGAGTTGAATTCATAGTTGTTTTTAATTAGTTACTATAGTTATACTCATTCTAACTCTTCCACAAGAAGAAGCTCTTCCAAAAGACTATAATGATGAATGGGAAATGACTATAGTATTGTAGGATTAGGAGTTGAATTCATAGTTGTTTTTAATTAGCTACTGTAGTTATATTCATTCTAACTCTTCCACGAGAAGAAATTCTTCCAAAATATTATAATGATGAATGAAAATGGCTATAGTACTGTAGGATTTAGTTGTAATTTTTGTTGTTCACTATCACAGTTACACTTGTTCTAATCACTCTTCCACAAGAAGAAACTCTTCCAAGAAATTCGTAAGAAGTTCAAGACATGACCGTGATAATGAATGATTTAGTTGTGTGTTTGCACTAAGTATCATCTCTGTTCTTGCTCTTAAACGCTTGCCCAAAACATCATAATGACGAGTAGGATAAGGATATGATATCTTAGTTTTTCATTGCTTTCAGTCTTTATGCTTGCATTTGCACTCAATTACACAGTCAGGATTGTTCTAAAAACCCTTCCAAAAGAAGGAACTCTTCCAAAATACCAATCATGATGGACAAACAGACTGTAGAATTCCATAGACTAGTTGCATGTTAATTCAGTTAGAGCACTCTGGAGGTAGATTACATAAAAACAATACGAAAAACACATACAACGAAGTAAGGAAGAGGTCACTTAAGCACATATAGTGCACCACACTTCATCAGTTTACTAGCCCTGGTTGATAATTTATGTTAGCAATTTAGGACGCTAAATTGACCAAACAAAGGCCAGGGGGCAACGCTAACTCCGGATCGCCTGTGAAGTTCATCCTTGCATAGGGATAATCCTCAATCATAATAATCTGGGAGCTCAGCCAATCAAAAAATCCATCATCAAAACAGTGGCGAACGGGACCCTCTCCATTCCACGGAAGCAAAGCTGCCCATCGAGCCTGCCTCGGCTCGCGTGGGCCCAATGGCGCTGTAATGATCCTGGGCCTCATCAATGGTACCCACTCCAGTAGGAAAGAAACGATCAATGCGCCATACCCAAACTCTCTCTGGGTACGGGTCTTGCATTCTGTGAGCCCTGCTCGGACCCGACGGACAACTCCATCACACCAGTAAAAAACCTGAGGCTACATACAATCCAAGGCTAGTAGCATATGGGCCTTGGTGGCCAGATGCTGACTCTTGGCACCTGCCAAGCAAACAATCATCCATAATATAGACCTCAGTGGTCTTAAAGCTACTCGTGCAATAGGTACCCAGTTGCTCATAGCCTCTGTGTTGCGTATGCAATGAGCAAGAATGAGATCAGCAGTGGAACGTGGATCCGCTCTGGACCCCGTCAAGTTGGGCCTCGGTCCACAACATGTCGGTCAAAAAGTAAACATCATCCTTCTCAATTGAGATCTCATTACCCCCAATCCGAAAGACATGGTGACGCTCATCCCATTGCTGAATCAACCACCTCAGGAGGTCCTCTTGACTCCTCATCAGTTCTAAACGTGCATATTTTAGCAAACCGCATCTACGGAGAGCCATCAAGCTTGGAGCATTAGTAATCATATCTCTTTCTTCCCATTCATGTTCTCTCTCTCTCCAGATACTCATGATTAACAGCTGAATACCTGCAAATGCAACATTTTCAACCGATTAGAAATTGTCTGGACCACTTCAAAATGTTTATAAATGAGTTCCTAAAAAATGCGTTGTGCCTAAGGCTGGCTATAGTGCAAAACAGAGTGCACTAACGCGCCCTTCCTTCACGGGAAGTGCACTTAACGCGGCTCCAGCACTGCTGGCCCGCGTTAACCTCTAAAATTTTTTAGGGCCTGCCAAATTTCCCATTTTGAACCAGCAAAACTTCACAAAAATACAATTAAATGATAGCAGGAGGTTCTAGCTCTTACCTAGATCTTGCGGGAAGGAAAACCGTTGCCCAGATTGACCGTAATTGTCAGCTAAAGTTTTCACCCTTTTTCACCCCAGAGCTCCTTCACAGCACTCAAAAAAATGAAAATAAAAGTCTTCTGACCTTCTTATAGCCGTTTTAGGGGCATGAATCTCTTAGCTAGTCGGAAAAAAGTCATTAATTCTTGTTGCATATGTGTCGCAACTATTGAGATTTGTTACTGATGTTCTGATGAGTGACCAAGATTTATATGCAGACATACACATGTTTTGACCCTTTTATCGAGCATTATTTTTACGGTATTTTTCTTGCTCGTTAATCCGAAAAACCTCGAGTTCTCTTCTTCGGACTTGTTAAACTTATACGAAGTAAATTTCGAGTGTTATTTTTATGGTCTTTTTCTTGCTCGTTAATCCGAAAAACCTGGAGTTCTCTTCTTTAGACTCGTTAAAAATGATATGAAGAAGCACTGAGCTTTATTTTTAGGGACCTTTTTCTAGCTCATAAAACTGAAAAAACCCCGATTTTCCTTTGTCGGGCTCGCTAAAATACCACGACAGAGAGTAAGGAGCCATTCTTTTCCTCTTTTTCAAAGCTCTTTAAACTGAAAAAGTAGCCGAGTTTTCTCCACGTGACTCGTTAAAATTTCACGGAGAGCACCGAGTTTTTCTTTGTTGGACTCGTTAAAATTTCACAAAGAGTACCGAGTTTATTCTGTCTCCTCATTCTCATAAAAAAATGAGGTAGACGTCCATCGAACATAGATTTCTCACTTTTCTGGCTTCGATGGACTAACTCACGGAATATGAACTGTTTCGGGCTTACTATTCTCCCTTTGTCGTGCCCGGTTATCAAGACATGACAAAGGTACCCCAATGGAGTTTTCTTTTACAACATTTTTCAGACTCTCTAAACATGAAAAATTCACCGATTTTACTCGTCTGGACTCATTAAACCTAATCAGACAGGGCACGAAGTTGTCTTTTATGATATTTTTCAGACTCTCTAAATATGAAAAATTCACCGAGTTTACTCGTTTGGAATTGTAAAACTTAATCAGATGGGGAAAATTTTGGACAAAATGGATACTACCTCTCTTACATTTCAGAAAGGTCGATTTGGCAGCAAAAATCTTGAACATGGAACTTCCCAGAAAACTCTTTCGCAGTTAGCCAAACCCTACCAGCTATGAGTATTAGCCTTCATCTCCCAGTGTCCCTACACCGGTAAAATCATAACACACTCTTTGGTGTCCATTAAGCCTCAGCTGCCTTGTACCCTGTTACAGTGCCTTCTATTGTTCAAGTAGATCTCGCTATCTACTGCTCCTCTTATTAACCAAATCGCTCATTATGCTAGAAATTATTTTTCATCAGAAATCCCCATTTTCTCTTCATTATCTCCATCACAAAAAAAATAATTTGGTTTCCGTTTTGTGTTGACTGATGTAGGACACCTCAGTGCCTACCTTTCAACATATCTCTTCCTATCGATTTCAACATCTTATCTAGGAAGTTGATCTAGAAACCCATCAGTACCCGGATACTTGCAGACATCAGTGGCAGGTAGTCTTGTGTTTGATTAGGAGCCTTCATCATTGGCTCCTGATCGAATGATTCTGTGAGTGTTTGACTTCAACTTTTTTTTTTTTCACACTCGCTAGATTGTACTGTGCATCTTAGGGACCATCATCATTATGGGTGGCCACCTTCGCGTCTATTAACAGTTTTCATTATCGATTGGTAATCAGATGATTTCTCACATGTTCGACGACATATCGTTCATTCACATGTTGATAAATATGCAGTTTAAGTGAAGCAGTGGTCAAGAACTTGGGGCAATGGTTACATCATTAAAGCTATGTTCCCCTCCCCAAGTTGCGATATTATTTATGGAGACAGCTTCTTCAGCCTGATCCTATTATGACAAACACTTCCACATTGCGTTCATCGGTGGACAGATTCTTCATATCTCCGTTCTAGAGAAATCATGTTGTTTAAGCTATTGAGCATGGGAATTCCTGACTCAAGGAAGATACTATCTTTTCTGACATATGTTGTTGTTTCAGGCTTTCCTCAGTCTTTCAATCTCTTTATCTCTACTACACACATTATAAATTATTTCGGTCATTGTCTTCATCTCTGACCTCACACTTTAGGGGGCATCTGTTACAGGTCAAAATACCTCCTCATCAGCTCAGAGGAGAAGATAAATATGGAAGGAATACAAAGACCTAAACTAAACCTACTTTTGCCAAGGTAACACCCCACTATAACAACACAAGAGCGTTATAACGCACCTGATGAATGAAAAGGCCACATTAGTGGCTAGGGAAACGCTCTGTTTACACTAGAGAGTAGCGTTATCCGTGTTTTGAGTTTGGAACGGGAAAAACCTGCGGAGAATGATTCAAATTTCCAGCTTTTTCTCACAAGAGAGTCAGTACAAAATAGAAACTGCAAAGCACTAGTCTCTTATTGGGCCTTGACAAAAAAAACTGAACTCTCAAGGAAGGAAAAAGCATGGAAGTTGAGGAAACATCTTGGTTTTTTCTATTCAGAACTGGTGGAAAGAGAAGGGTAATGATTGCTCTCTCCATCTCCTATAAAATGGATCTGAAGGCTCTTGGTTCAAGGTTGAAGGATTGTCAAAGTTTTGAATACTTGTGAAGTAGAGAATTATTGTTGTAGTGTGAAGGTCAAAAGTCAAAGAGGTTCATTGAGAACTTGTTGACCAGGACATCACCACATTGAGAGATAGAGATATTGGAAGGCTGAGGAGGGCTTGGTGCAATCGAAAGTTGTAATCCTCCTTCTTACAAATTAATAGAACTATATCTGTTTTGTCCATTCTATGTGTTGATATTGTCATTGTTATTTGATTATTTACATAGCATGAGATGAATGGCTTAGATGTGAATTTTTTGAATGTTTATCATATATTGACTTAATTGATAGGAAATGTATGTTATGGTAGAGATTACATGGGTGCTTTGATTGATTGCAGGGTTGATATTTGGAGCTGGTGAAGAAGGATCCCTGCTTCGCTGTTCAGCACTCTCCAAAAGACTTCAAGATCATTAAAGAGGTAATCTTCCATATTATTCCATCAAGTTATTTAAGTTGATATGAACATGTACATGCCTTCTTTGTGAACTATACAGCTAATCTTACTATTTGCCTCGGGCACCGGAAAGCCCTGAGAGGGATATTAGAAAACCAACAACCCAAGCATTTTACCCTATAGCATGAAGAAACTTTGTTTATCACCCTTGGTCCTTCATTTTCAAAGATTTTATACATTGAATCCCATGTCGAACTGCTGTAGTATTTGTTGCAGATAGTATCTGAGAATAATGGAGACATATCTGTGTCTTCTGTGGACGACGTTTGAGAAAGTTCTTTACCCTTTTTGCTCATTTTGTTCTTCTTCAATTTGTTAACTAGTTTCCTAAAAGCAAAGTGAATTTTTACAAGTATGGAGTATCAAAGGAATAAATAAATCATTTACTTCAAACACACACGAGAAGATATCAATCTATTAAAATATAACATCAATCATCCTTCATAATTTCTGATTTAATATTTCACATGTCTCCACACGTAAGATCTATCAATTTCTTTAAAGCCGTTAAGATCTTAAATTTCATTTTGATATGACACAAGCTGTTTTACATGCTTAATTCATTAAATGATGTTTAATGCACATATTGCAGATTATACCTTATAATATTTCGTGATACTTTACCCTTAAAGGCTGCAAAATGCGATTTGCGCAAATCGTAGATCGTAACATTTCTGGGATTACATTTAAGCGTATAGTATAAGTTGAGCGAAATGCAAATTGCAAAAAACTTGAAGTGACCACGATAGCCGAAGGTTTTATATTTATTGGTTTATTTTCTTGTCAGGTCCGTAGGTATTGCAACTTATATCATTTTTTCAAGTTTTTATTGATTAAGGGAAGTGCAGTGCAAAAAAGTGAATATAACGATGATTGAGGGTTTTGCTAAGTTTTTTTAAATCATATCTTCGAAGAAGCTTGAGCACATATCGCAATTCACATATTTTATGTTTTATGGGTTTTTTTTGAAAATAAGATATGTGATATGTGACGCGCTTTAAAAGAACAGGGCAAAAACAGAAAATATTTATTTTCTATGTTTTTTTTTTAGGAAATTATAAAAAGAATTCCCTATTTATTTCTAAAGGGTCCCCATTTATAAGAATAAATGGGGGGTTGTTGTATAGCACAACAAATCTATACAAATCACATATCACTAAGAGTTTAAACATGAATGATGGAGAAGATTCTGTCAATTTGAGTGATGATCAACCAAAACTAATTTTTGGTCCTAAAGTAAATGGAAAACACCAAGAGGGAGGAGTTCCTCCTTTCTACATTAGCTTAACTGTTCATGATTAGATTTTACATAATGCTATGCTAGATTCAGGTGCCTCACATAATTTAATGCCAAAACCAATAATGGAAACCCTGAATTTAGACATCACTAGACCTTATAAATATCTCTTCTCATTTGATTCCAGTAAAGTGAAATGTCTAGGCTTAATCAAATATTTATGTGTTACTTTAGTTCGATACCCTGGAAAAAGCATAGTTATGGATATTGCAGTAGCCGACATCCCTCTTAAGTATGGAATGTTGTTATCTCACTCATGGGGAGAAAAACTGCAGGGATCTCTACAATTAGACATGTCTTATGGAACAATATCGGTTTTTGGCCAACCCAAGAAACTTTACAGAGAGACATTAATGAAATACATGGTTATTAGTGTAGAAATACCTTGAAACTATCCCATTTATTCTACACCTACTGATATGGACTCCTTCATTTTATGTAATTTTGAAACTAACATAGAGAACAACACTGGATTAAAACATAAAGAGAAATACCCAAACAGTGAAAACATAATTCATGAATCAATGTGGCACCTTGATTGATGGATCAGTGAAAAAATTAGGAGCAGGAGCAGGAGTTTGGATTCATAACATGGAAAAAAATAATGCAGAAGTTCATGCCTTTAGATTAAATTTCAAATGTACAAACTATATGGCAGAGTATGAAGCTTTGATTTTAGGACTACAGATTGTTAGAAATTTAGGAGGTAAAAGAGGTTCAATCATGGGAGACTCTAATTTAATTGTAAATAAAATTAGAGGAGAATATTCTGTATATAATCCTAGATTAAGCCAATATAGAGAAACAATTTTAGATCTGATCAAAGAATTTCTTGAGTGTGACTTTGCTGTAAATCCTAGAAAACTAAACATACAGGCACACAATTTATCAACTTTTGCTAGTACCTGTAATTTACCTTTTCAACCAAATCATCAATATACAACATAAGTAAAACACAGGCCTACAATACCATATAATCTAAAATATTGGCAGATATTCTCATAGGATGAACAAATTTATCAGTTCATGAATGTTGAGGGAGAATTTCATAGTTGTAACATAGACACAGATTGTACATTAGATGATAAAATAGATAGTGACATATATGTATATAACTTATATTTCACTAAACCCACTAAATTCACTCAAGTAGAAATAGATAATTTAAAAAAAATAGAGATTGAAGAATTACCAGATGATGATTCTGACATTTTAAACCTTAAGAATAACTTTTTTCCTAAGGGATTAGCCCCATTAGAAGATCTTTTTTATTCAAATGATGTTGCAAGAAACAAAAAATGGAACCATTAAGATCTGATATAGAAGAATGCAATATAGGAATAGAACAAAGGCCTAAACTCATAAAACTTTCAAAAGCCTTAACTCAAGAAGAAAAATTGAAATACATAGCTGTGTTTAAGGAATTTCAGGATGTATTTGCATGGAATTATGAAGACTTAAAATCTTATGACACTAGCATAATACAACACAAAATACCCATAAAAGAAGATAAAAAACATTTCAAATAGAAGATTAGAAGAATCAATCCAGTTTTAATGCCTTTAATTGAAAAAAAGTTTAAGAGAATGTATGAAGCCCAAATAATTGCACCTATCATATATTCTGATTGGGTTTCAAACCTAGTTCCCACTAGGAAGAAGACAAGGGAAATCAGACTTTGTGTTGATTTCCAGAATTTAATAAAGTGTCCCTAAAAGATAAATACCCTCTCCCCAAGATGGATCATATTTTATAGAGGGTGGTTGGTTCATCCATGATTTCATTACTTGATGGATTCTATGGATATAACCAGATTTTAGTTCAGCCAGAAGACCAACCAAGACTGCATTTACTACTCCTTGGGGTACTTTTATGTATGTGAAAATTCCTTTTGGATTAATGAATGCAGGAGCCACCTTTTAGAGAGCTATGGATATATTTTTTGCTAAAGAAAATCATGATTTTCTTGTGATCTATCTAGATGATATCACTATATTTTAAAAAACTGATAATGAACATCTAGATCACCTAAGACAAGTGTTTATCAAATGTAGGAAATTTGGAATTTCTTTAAATCCCAAAAAGACTCTTTTTGGACTTTAAGAAGGAAAACTATTAGGGAATATTATATCAAAAGAGGGAATTAGGATAGACCCAGCTATAATAGAGGCCATTCTAAACATAAGCCATCCTAGGAATATTAAAGAATTGCAGGTTTTCTTAGGTAAAATCAATTTTCTCAGAAGATTAATTTCAAACTTAGCAGAAATAATTAGAGAACTCAATAACATGTTGAAAAAAGATTCAGTACTTAAATGGAATGTAAAGGCCAAACAATCATTTGAGTCAATCAAACAAGCCTTGACAAGAATACCAGTCCTAATAAGTCCCGATTTCAAAAAAGATTGCATTATTTTTTCTTTTGCTTCAGAACATACTATTGCTGCAGTTTTACTGCAGAAGAATGATCAGGGCTATGAAAAACCCATTTCTTTTTTCAGCAAATCACTTAGAGATTCCACTTTAAAGTATAACATAATGTAAAAGCAGGCGCTAGCATTGGTGAAGGCTATCAAAGACTTTAGAGTGTACATCTTGTATTCACACATCGTTTCTTATGTTCAAAATTTAGTTGTGAAGGACATTGTAACTCAGAATGGGCCTGATGGTAAAAGAGGCAAATGGATTGCCACCATTTTGGAATATGACATAGAAATTAAGCCCACCAAACTCATTAAAGGTCAAGGTTTAGCCATACTCATGGCTGAATCAAATTGTCATGATTTAGATATAAATTTTATTTCCCAATTAGATGATCATGAAGAGATGGCGATTCCACAGGCCTGTGAAGCCTTTTCAGATTCACCATGGTATGCAGATATCATATTTGTATTACTAAATTTACAATCTCCTCTTGAATTGTCAAGAACTAAAGCTAGATTTTTAAAGTTAAAGGCAATGAAATTTTGTATCATAGATAATGCATTGTTTTGGAAAGATCATGGTGGTATTTTATTAAATTGTTTTCTTAAATATGAAGTTGATAAAGTTATGGAAGAGTTTCATGCAGGTGACTATGGAGGACACCTTTACTGGAAGTCAACGGTAGATAAAATATTGAGAGCTGGTTTTTACTGGCCTACATTGTTTGCATATGTGAAAAAGCATGTGACCTCCTGTCACAAATGCCAAATATTTGAAGGGAAGAAAAAACTACTACCTTTAAAACTTAAACCCATATCCACAGAAATTCCATTTTAGCAATGGGTTTTAGACTTCATTGGTGAAATTCACCCACCATCCTTAGCCCAACACAAATGGATTTTGACAGTCACAGAATATTTCACTAAGTGGATAGAATCCATTCCTTCCAGGCAAGCCACTGATACTGTCAAGATTTGGATGCCCCCAAAAGCTCATTACCGATAATGCAGATGCTTTCAAGTATAAAAATATGATTGAATTCTGTAATAAATACCACATTACCCTTGGCCATTCCACTGCTTATTACCCTCAAGGTAATGGTCTTGCTGAATCCTCCAATAAAAGCCTTGTTAATATCATCAAGAAGCTACTAGAAGACAATAAGAAGACCTGGAACAAAAGGTTAGTTAATGCCTTATGGGCAGACAAAACCACCACAAATAAGTCCATTGGTACATCCCCTTATCTGCTTGTTTATGGGATGGATGTTGTTTTTCCATCCTCCATAGGATTACCAGTGATGAAGATGATCCAAGAACTGCAGGTAGAAACCAATGATATCTAGAGAAGAATAAATCAGACCATACACGTGTAGCAAACCAGGGAAGATGTCTATCTCAAGTCTTAAGTTGTTCAAGATAAGATTAAAAATATATTTGACAAGAAGACTAAGGAAGATGATTTTTACATAGGTGAAAAAGTTATTAAGTGGGATTCTAGGAGAGAAGAGAAAGGTAAACATGGTAAATTTGATTTCCTATGGAAAGGTCCCTATGTCATTTATGGTTACAAAGGAAACAATGCATTCTTTTTAAATGAGTTGGATGGATCAGATCTGCCAGGAGGACCTATCAATGGTAGAATGCTGAAGCATTACTATTCCCCAGAATAACAGTAGTTCATTTTGTTTACTTTGCTCATTGTACATAACATTGCAGAGTTTAGATTGGATTGGATGTTTTTCTAACAAAGTTGAAGTCCAGAGAGAAGGCCCTAAGCTTTGAAGGACAAAATATCATAAGTATGAATAATGCAGAGCTCAGAAAATAGTTTCAAAGCAAAAGCACAATGAAAATTCAAGGCCACTGATCTTAAAGTTCTTGACATTTCACCAGGAAATGCCATCCCCATGTGGAGCCATTGTTAGGGTCCTATAATAATAGGATTCTTAATTTTGAATTGACTTTGATTAGTCTTATAATATGTACATACTTTGCTTTCTGCAAAATTTTTTTCCCATATAAAATAAATAAATAAATAAATTGTAAAGAGGGTAAAAATCCTAAAACAAAATTCAAAGGACTTGAAAAAATAAAAAATAAAAAAGAATAAAAAATGAACCCAAAACAAAAAAGAGATAAAAATAAAACATGAAAGTGATGCAAATTCAAATGCCACTACTTTTTACTTCACTTTGCAAAATAATATTGTGTGCAGCTTGTTAAAAATGCCACAATACATGAAAGTAAAACTGCGTAATCTTGACTTTTCATGCTTTAAATTTCATGTTGATAGATAGAGAATAAAGATCTAGCCAAACTGTTTAATCTTGGCATATCAGTAGTTAGGTAGAGAATAATAAAGAGCTCGACAGTTTAATCTAAGCCCTTGGAAGAAATAAGGATAGAATTAGTTAATTTGTTGTTTAAAAGAAAAATGAAAAAGGGCCTGCAAGCTTAAATGCACCCATGTAAATGAAGAAAAAATGTTAGGGTATCAAATGGGTAGGCATAAGCAGTTTTCACAAGGCATGGATAGCAGAAAATTGGTCATTTCATTTAGTAACTTCCTTTCAAAATCATTCCCCTTGTAAAAATACTCCATCCCCTTCATTTTTACTCTTTCCCCTTATTTCACTTATTTCCCCTTCCAAAAAATACCTTTTCCCAAGTCAAAACACATTTATCCTTTGGAAAAGTAAAGCCCCTTTACTAAATTTCCCTTTTTATTAAAAAAAAACACCAAAAACCCATAATAATACTTTATCCTAAGTATAAATGCTTAAATTTTATGTTGGGCCCCACTGTGAAAATATCTATCCCAGATATCAGTTTTAACACTATACTTAATGTATTTAACATCCCGCATTACATTTCATTAGTAACATATTAACCTTATGTATTAATTCCCTTAAATACACGTAAACCCATATTTTATTAATTCCTTAATTATAAATTCCCAACCCACAATTTTATTTATAACATATGGTTTTAATTTCCCACACATTTTGATTTATTTTTGGCCCACTTATTATTATTCCCGCCTATTATAAAGCCCCACTTACGTTAACCTTACTGGTTATATCGTATAAACCCCAACCATATCACATATATAACCACTCGCATCAAAGTCCCGACCCCATGTGTATTAAACCATAGTTTATATGCATATTAACCAATCGCATAACCATATATCCCAGGCCCCATGCCTTTTAAAACTTGACGACTCCATTGCATCATCCAAACCGTCGGATCTTAACCAATTAGATCCGATGGCCATTATCGCCTATCACACATTTCATTGCCCGATCATTAGCATAACCCCAACCATGCCATATCCTTGGTTTTCACAGTCCAACGCTTGGCTACATGGCCAATTCCCATTCGATCGCATTGATCAGAACTTTACCACTTACCACCTTTGGCTATTGCGAAAACCACTGAGCGATTTTCTCCTAACCGTTGTCAAACCACCTGCCCATTTGAATTAACCACACATTAATATTAAAACACTGTTTGATTAAAAATGCATATTAGCCACCCTTTGCTGCCTTTTTCACCATTTCTATTACATCTTCGCGCAGAAGGAGCATTGCTGACCTTTTTTCGAGCCAAATATCACTCTGCCGACCTTATTCCAAATCTTTTTCACCAGAATTCAAGACCATTACCGCTATAGGACATTGTAGTACTGAATTGAAGCTTATAAAGATCAAGAGAGCCTTAGAAAGCCTTCTGCTGCGTCAGAAACCCTCTGCAGACAAAAATCTTTTTTTTTTCCAGGTATTCCTCAAATAAAAGCCTTGTTTCTTGATACAAAGAAAAAATAATCAGTAATTGAATCAAAATAGAAGCCTTTGCAGAGTATAGGAAACCTTCTGTGCCTTTCAATCCTTTCCTACAGACCCTAGGCATCCTTTTGTAGAAATTTGAGGTCTTGAGATTGTTTTTAATCATAGACAATACAATTTGATTTATCTAAACCTTTGCAGACCCAAAGAAAACCCTCTTGGCCTCCAAATCCTTTTATGCAAACCCTGGACATATTTTCACATAAATTTCGAGGCCTGAAATTGCTTTAAATCAAAGAGATTGAATATTTAATCAATTAAACCTTTGAATATTAGAAGATAGACCCCTATTTTATCCTAAATCAGTATGAAAACTGTTAGAATCTTTTAGAGGTGTTCCTACAGGCCTAAATCAGTTTTTCTAAGTCAAAGATTAATCAATTGAATAAATTTAATAAAATAATGGCTTCCAAAAGCATTGTATCTGTCAATCCTCTACAACCCCCTGTTGTAGATGTAGAACAAACTCCCCTGGCTGATAAATATTTCAAGATTAATGATACAATCATTGAATTTAACCTTCTTGAGCTCCACTATTGGAGCCATGAAAAATCCATAGACCAAGTAGATGAGGTTTTCATCTGGGAATTAAATTTGCCAAAGTATGTTGTCCCACAGACTTTCCAATGCCCATAAGTGATCAGAGTTTGTAAATAATGCTATTTTCCTGATTAGAAAGCCATAATAAATTCTGAAAAAGAAATTTTGTTTACCATTATTACTGATTCAATCAATCAAATGCTCCAGATCCAATCTAGGCCAGATGAAGTTCCTTTGTCCATTGAAGCTCTTACACAGTTATCCATGAATCTGGACTTCCCCAAGAGGTTCCAAATATTCCAGAATTTCATGCCTTCTTCTGTAGAAATTCCCAAGATAAATCCTCCTTACCCTTCTGGAAAATTTTCTGAAAGAACCAGACATATCATTAGCATGCTGTCTTTTATTCTTGGTAATTTCATAGATGAACATGTTGATGTTGCTGTGCTAGGTTTTTTTTCTACTTTCACACCTGGTCAGCCTCTTGCTACCATTTTTAAATTTTCCCAATACTTTGCTGATAATATTCATGAATAATTGGTCAAAATGCCTTCTGAAGGTGTTTTCAAGTATTCCTCAGTCTTATTCCACATGTTTTTATACTTTCAGCTTGAGAAATTTTCCATAAACCTTCAAAAGCTTGATGTTGAAGGTAACCCACAAACAGTCATCTTTTGGACTTCCTTGATAAGGAAATACTCCACTGAGTTCGCATATACAAATTTCATTGAATCCTTCATTCATCCTATTGTCAATATGTTGAACAACAACATGCAACCTAGAATCAGTGAGGAAATTAAGAAGGTCCTACAGCTGTCAGAGCATAACAGGACATGTCATTGGTACTTGTACCAAAACCATACAGAAATAAGGGTATATGGATCAAATCTTATCCCATATAGACTACCCAAATACCTCCCAATGAGGTTATTTTCCCTTGAGTACATAAGACAGATTATTAATTCTGATGCAATCAATTTCTTGGTTGCCAAGAAGAAGACATAGTTAAAAATCAAGAATCAGGTTGGCCCTTTCATTTGTAACAGCAGAGATGCAGGTCCATAGGCTGAAAATTACTTATAGGATTTTAAATTCAATAAGAGTTTTCTATGGTATTATGATCCTCTAGGAGTAATAAGTAAACTGAGAGTTAAATGCAAACTAACTCCTTATGTACATGAGAAGAAACTATATATTGAGAAATACTCTAACCAGTCTGAGTGGTTGGAGAACACCTTGATAGAGGCAGAGAAGCAAGGTGATATTATTCAAACCTTGCAGAATCCAGCCCAAAAGATAAAACCTCAAAGAGAAACAGAGAAGAAGGATCATACACAGCAGAAACAACCACTGAAACTAAATTTAAATTGATGTACAAGAATAAGCCTAAATTAAATCCTATCAATGAAGGAGTAGAAACAATAGAAGTGACTGATATAGAAACAAAAACAAAGGATAATGCACCTCCTATAGTGATTGAAGAAGAACATCAACCTTCAACTTCTAAAACTCAGCTTATTCAGAAGCAACATAGTGTTGAAATGTCATCTTCCAGCAAACTAGTAGAGAAGGAGATGGACATTATGCAGAAATACAGAGAGATAGAGATGAAAAATGAAGCATTGAAGACTGATACATGCAATCAGTATTGGAAGCAGTCACCCAGTGACCAAGGCAAATTTCTTTCTGATTTTGACTATAAGACTAGAAAGATGCAGATGAAATTCCTGCAGCCTAAAGTAAAGCATCCTAAAACACCAGCAAATTACAAAAAATCATCATATGAAGTTCAAGCATATGACCTTGATCCCATTGATAAGATATAATTTCACAAATAGGCTGGTTAAATTCTTTATTCAACAATGAAAAACAAGGCAATGAGTGTTCAGAAGCTCCCAAATACTCTTGCAAACATCAAAGATCAGCTTAAGTTATAAAAAGCATCCTCACATGCAAAAGACAACATAAACAAATCACTGGAAGATTTGGTTATTGAAGTAGGATTTGATCCTAGTAATGTCAAGGTTGCAGATGAATTGATTAAGAATAAAAATGTAGACATTGTTGCATTAAAGAAGGAACTTAAGCTACCTCCTACTTAACATCCTCAAGCTAAGGAGGTGTTACAAGATGCAAATAAAAAAGATGAGATTATGAATCTCATATTATAGTTGACTGCCCAGATTAAAGAAATGGAAAATGAAATGGACAAGTTGGTCCAATAGAAAAAGGATAAAGCAGAAGAAGTCCCAGTCACAGTCATTCCTGTAGTCACCACAACTGTACCTTCCACTTTGGTAGAATCATTGGCTCCTACAGTCCTAATGGCTACAACACTTCCAGTCACCTCATCAACAACTTCAGCAACAGAGTCTTCAACAAAAGAAACACAACATACAGATGAAGCAAGAAAGTTAGTTAAAGCAATGCAGGACATGTCTATTTAGACAAATGAAATTAATAGACTTAAAGAACAACTGAAAATTCTGGAATATGAAAGAGACTTGCTAAGATAATGCACAAGAATGAAGAATAAAAAGCTAATAGGTTGAATGAGCAATTGAAGAAGTTAGAGAAATATCTAACACTGAAATAACCCATGGCACAAGCCAAGTAGCAACTATGGGCCAATATCATTGTGTTATGTCCTAAATCCACATTAGGCTGAGGAAGGCAGAGTCTAGGGTAACATCAAACCACGCTTAACCTAGTAGCTAGCCCTACCAGATCGGGAGAGGGCTCTCTCCTGGTCAATCTCAGCAAAAATAATCAGTGAGGCTTGAGATGACTCGAATAAAGGCTGATTTTAGGCTAGGTATATATGTAAGAGAGTTTGATTTTGATTTTGAGGGTGTTTTTTGGATCAAAGGGAAAGGCAGATTTTGGGTCTGGGGAATGAGGCCTAGTTTTTGCAGAGGTATGAATGGGGCAAGGTAGGCAACTGTTTTGATGCTTAAATTTTGAATGAAATGAATAGCTTAGACCGGTGATGAGTTGAAGAGGGCAAGAGACTTTCAATAATCCTCTTCAGATAGTTGAAAACATAAAAAATTAAACAAAACTCAAGGTAGAGCACTGCAAATCTAATGAATTCCACCTTTATCCTTGTTTGTTTAAATTAAGAAGAAATAAGAGGGAAGATGATACACATAAAACACCGAAACACATCATCAAAACAAAGAGCCACATGAATCCCAAGGAGTGCTGCAAACCCTGGTCTATTCCTTTGCCAAACTATAGAGATGAAATGTACAATGAAGCTCAAAGAAATCTCAAGTGTCCAACCATGCTAATGACTGAAAAAATACAAAACTACCTCATCCCAAGCCTCTAGGGGTCGAGCTCACAAGTCTAGGAGCTGTTTCAACAAGATCTAACTAAGAACTAGAAAATAGGCAGTGGAACCGCTTGCCTCTATAAGATAGGAAACTGATTCATTCAGTTTCAATTCACCTTTTGATGGATGAATCTACTTCCATGAGTAAAAATTTGACAAAATTACATCAAAAATCATCAAATTACATCAATATTTTTACATTTGGAAGTAAGAAAGTCAAACTGGCCAAAACTAGGCGAAAAAAAGAGTTACTGAGTGAAAAATGAGCCAAAATCCCCAATGCGCCGCGCCTGAATTCTCTATGCATCGCGCCAGATTGGAGCTGATTTTGAAGGCCTTCCTGGTGTCAAAATTGAGTGTAGGATAGCTCTTTGGAAATCTATTCCTGTCTACTTTCCAACACAAGTGGAATTTTTGAATTTTGAAGTTCATTTCGCTCGCCAAATTCCAAGACTCAAGTTAAATGTGAAAAATGAGAGGTTGCCTCAAGGCAAAGTGTCGTTGCAGTCAACCTTTGAAGGTCTTCCTCATTTCCAAATTGAGATCTGCCATTAAAATATTGGAAAGCTCTTTTGTGTGTAGAATTCATTTGACTCATCAAGAAAGTAATTTGGCCAACCAAGCTTAGAGGAAATATTTATTTTCCAAGGTCACTTCGAGGTGCATAAATTCTCCCCGAGGTAACCGTATTTTTTGGAAATTTTTCTAAACCATGACATCTGTGTGTAAAAAGTGAAGGAGGTTTTTCTTCCATGGAATATTTTGGACAAAAACCTCTCTCATTTTTCCCAAATTCATCTTTTATTGCTCAGAAACATCATTGGAGTAAAACTTATCCCGATATGTGGAACAAGGGATTTGTCGAAATGAAGCGAAATGAAGGGGATAAGGGGCTTCTAAAATCTTGAGAAAATTTTGGGAAGTAGGGAGGGATGTTAGAAAGTAGGGGAAAGTGGAATTTAAAATATTGAGTGAGGGGAAGGGGTCCAAAAGGGCAAAACACAGGCCTAGCCTAGAAAATTGCCAAGTTGTAGCAAGAAACTAGGGTTTGTGCGAAAATGAGGAATTTGGGGGATCTCAGTGATGGGAAGTGTTTAATAAGGTACATTAAGGATAGGGGAAGGTGTATGAACATCAAGATACAAGTTTTGCTGATGATTTGACCATCCAAGAGAAATTACCTCCAAAACCCTGGGAGAGGGAAATGAACCTTACCTAGGCACAACTGAAGCATGAACAAGGTGTAAAATGACCCTTTGGAATCTGGCATGATGATGAAAACCCTCTGAATGATGGTACACTCATCTGAATGGTGACATGGACTGACATTTGGACAACTTTGAAAGGAGTGAAAGCAAACCCTAGACCTAATACTTAGTGACCAAATTTTGCTTGAAGACTCACTGAAATGACAAAATTTGACCTTGACACCTTAAAATCACTTTGTAAGAGCATGTTTGATCACTGGAGGAAGTCTGCAAAGACTGACACTAACATTGGCTCCAATGGGGATGGTAGCTCCTTGGAGGTGCCAAGAACTACAGATCTTTGGAAAGCAGACAGTGCCTTCATCCATTGGGCAATGGAGTCAAAAACTCAAGCTGAAATGCATGACTGAAAACTGATGACTTGACGACACAAATTGACTCTCACTCAACTAAAAATTGACTCGATACTTAAACACAACCGACAAACTGGAAATATGCTCAATATGAAGCTTATTCAATACAACCTACTCTAGTTGTTCCATTCATCACCTGATCAAGTGAAATGAAACAACCAATGCAACCAAGTAAGTATTCCGGCTGCTGTTTGAATTCTCCGCAAGTGCTCGCTTATGAACAACAAGAGAGAACTACTGAAAGGAAACTCCCATGAAAACTTGGAAACAGATCCGTTGAATGATATGGATTCTCTATCCGCCTCCAAAAACACTGCATAAGGATCTTGAAGTTCATGCACACTGGGACTTAGCTCATCCAATGGATTACTTCTCTTCTCCTCATACCATGAATGCAAACTTTGTTTTGAGCTTTGTGATGAGACTCCTACTAAAAATGACAAAGAAACCAGCTGCTGGATCAATTTTATATCAGCACACGTTTCAAGCTCACATGTAGTCAATGGAGAAAAACTTTGACTGCAGACATCATCCAACACATCAGCTATTGGATCGTGAAAAACTTGAAAAGACTGCTGCAACCCATTTTCTATTGGTTCCGATGAGATTACATGATTTTCTACAAGCTTCTCATTTGAAGATTTACTATGCAATTTACCCTTCAAAAACTGAAATGATTCAAAACAAAATGGTATGGAATCATCTTGTATCATTTGATCATATGTGCCAGCTTCCATGTCTTCATCTGCAACTTGAAAATCAATGGCATTCGGGGGCTGCAAATCTGGATATGAGAAGTCTTGAACAAGGTTTTCATTGCCCTCAAGATGGTCCAGATCAAGACTTGTCGACAGTTGATTTCTGATTGCATGGAAGTTGTCTCTGATGAACTGAAATGAATCAAAACAAAAAGGCAAAGATCCTTCACTTACTTCAAAATTTGCTACACTTTCCTCATCACTGTCATAGCTGATATGCATCGGTTGATCACTGTACTCGAGCTGCTGAAAGTGAACTACCTCCTTCCACAAACTAGCTATTGATTTGTCTACAATATTAGCTTCTGTTTGGAGAATATAATCATCATCATACTGATCAAACTGAGGCAAATCATTAGTATAAAACACATCATCAAGCATACATGTCATATCAACAGCTCTCTCTTCTCCAAGATGATCTATAAAACAATCATTATCAGATCTATGACAACTGGGATAAGAAACAAAATGTTTTGGATCAACAACTTGTTCTTCTTCAATCATCGAGCCATGGGCTTGAACATTATACTCATTCCTTGTGGTGATCTTTTGCATCATCTCTTCCACTGCACTTACCAACATGTCAAGCTTTACCTCTAGAGATGTCGATTCCTCCGGATCTATGTTTTTCATCTCTTCTTCCTTCAACTTTGCCCTTCGGATCAGCAAATGAGCCTCTACATCTACTGCACTATTCTGCATCTCTTCAAGTGTTGCAAGATTCCTTTCTCTCAGCTGAAACTCCATTTCCGGATCAAAGGCACCTGGGTAGTGCAAGAGAGCGGATCCAAGAGGAGGTCTTATATTAACTGGCATCGAATAATAAATTTGGTTAAATATGGTAGAAAATTGATGTACTGTCTCCCCTGGCAGTCTTTTCAGCTGGTTATACTCTTCTATAATCAAGAAAGGGTTCTGTCTGACCACCCACTTGTCGAGGAAAACTTTGACGAACTGCTGGAAATCTGAGATGCTCGCATCAGGCAGGGTTTTGAACCAACTCTTGACTTTGCCTTGCAAAGAAAGAGCAAAAATCCTAATACTGAAATCCTCTTCATCAACTTCAAAAAGGTCAAGAAAAGACTCAAAATTCAGAACATGTCTCTCAGCAGTGATGTTGTCGCGTTCACCATCAAATCTTGGTAGATATAGGTCATGATTTTTAGGGAAAGCATGGGATATAGGAGGTAAAATCAGAGGCTTGTATCGATCTAGAATTTTACAAGGTATAGGGGTATGTACAAATGTTGCAGAATCAATCTTGGTCTCTTGAGGTTCATCAGTTTGAAGATGGTCATCACAAGGTTTGGAAGAAAGGTCTTGATCAAGCTCAAAAGCATGCAAATATTTGGTATTTACAATCTTCAAAGGGAAGGAATCAACTGCAGGCCGAGGGTCTTTTCTCAAATACAATATACTTTGCAAAGCCTTCTTGACATTCTCGGGAAAAGAGAAGAAATAATTTATGACAAAGAACAAAATGTCTTGGATGAAATTCCAACTTGAATACCTGATCTTTCCATATTGTCCTTTCATGTTTCTGCTAGTCAGGTTCATCCTCCAGTGGAGTCCTTGGATCTGATCTTGAAACTGATTTAGAGTCGCTAGGTGAATGATTTCAGCCTTCCGATGTCTGATTTTTGTCCACCATCAACAATCAGATCTAAATTTGATTAGATCTTACCGAGGAAACCAGATGTTCAGTTCATAAACTAGACCATAGATTGACTGAAGCAGCATTCATCTACTTTCGCTAATGAAAAGAAAGAGCGTTTCGAAGGCTACCTGGCTAACTTCAGGCTCCGTCTGTAGTTTATAAAGCAAAAAAAAACTTTTCTTCCCCAGTATGGTCGCCACTATGTTATTGCCTAAATCTACCTCAGGCTGAAAAAGGAAGAATCTAGGGTAACATCAAACCACACTTAACCTGGTAGCTAGCCCTACCAGATCGGGAGAGGGCTCTCTCCTGGTCAATCTCAGAAAAATAATTAGTGAGGCTTGAGATGAATTGAATAAAGGCTGATTTTAGGCTAGGTATATATGTAAGAGAGTTTGATTTTATTTTGAGGGTGTTTGTTGGATCAAAGGGGAAAGGCAGATTTTGGGTCTGGGGAATGAGGCCTAGTTTTTTCAGAGATCTGAATGGGGCAAGGTAGGCAATTTTTTTGACATTTAAATTTTGATGAAATGGATAGGTTAGACCGGTGAGGAGTTGAAGAGGGCAAGAAACTTTCAGGAATCCTCTTCAAACTGTTCAAAACATAGAAAATTAAACAAAACTCAAGGTAGAGCACTGCAAATCTAATGAATTCCACCTTTATCCTTGTTTGTTTAACTTAAGAAGAAATAACAGAGAAGATGATACACATAAAGCACCAATAAACTTACAATAACAGAGAGAAAGACATCATCAAAACAAAGAGCCACATGAATCCCAAGGAGTGCTGCAAACCCTGGTCTATTCCTTTGCCAAACTGCAGAGATGAAATGTACAATGAAGCTCAAAGCAATCCCAAGTGTCCAACCATGCAAATGACTGAAAAACTACAAGATATAGACAAGCATAACTCATCCCCAACCTCTAGGGGTCGAGCTCACAATTTTAGGAGCTGTTTCAAATGTAATATTCAAACCAACTTGAAGAAAAAGAAGTCCCGCCTGTCTCTACAAGATAGAAACCGATTTTATCGTTAAATAAATTCACCTTTTGATGGATGAATCTACTTCCATGAGTAAAAATTTGACAAAATTACATCAAAAATCATCAAATTACATCAAATTACATCAAGAGTTTTACATTTGGAAGTAAGAAAGTCAAATTGGCCAAAAATAAGCGAAAAACAGAGTTACTGAGTCAAAACTGAGCAAAAATCCCCAATGCGTCGCGCCAGTTGGAGATGATTTTGAAGGCCTTCCTGGTGTCCAAATTGGGTGCAGGATAACTCGTTGGAAATATTATTGAGTCTAATTTCCAACCCAATTGGAATTTTCAATTTGAAGTTCATTTGCCCTGTCAAAAATCAAATCTCCCAAGACTGGTTAAAATGTGCAAAATGAGGTTGCCTCAAGGTAGAGTGCTGTTGCAGTCAACCTTTGAAGGTATTCCTCAACTCCAAATTGAGCTTATGATAGCTCATTGGAAATATCTTTGTGTCTAGTTATCATTTGACTCATCAAGCAAGTCATTTGGCCAACCAAGCTGGGAGAAATCTTGATTTTCCCAAGGTCACTTCAGAGGTGCATAAATTCTCCTGAGGCAACTGTATTTTTGACATTTCTCTAAAACCATGACACCTGTGTAAAAAGTGAAGGAGTTTTTTCTTCCTTGGCATATTTTGGACAAACAACTCTCTCAGTTTTCCCAAATTCATCTTTTATTGCTCAGAAACATCATTGGAGTAAAACCTATCACGATATGTGGAACAAGGGATTTGTCAAAATGAAGCGAAATGAAGGGGATAAGGGACTTATAAATTCTTGAGAAAATTTTTGGAAGTAGGGAGGGATGTTAGGAAGCAGGAGAAAGTGGAATTTCAAATATTGAGTGAGGGGAATGGGTCCAAAAGGGAAAAACACAGGCCTAGCCTAGAAAATTGCCAAGTTGTAGCAAGAAACTAGGGTTTGTGTGAAAATGAGGAATTTGGGGGATCTCAGTGATGGGAAGTGTTTAATAAGGTACATTAAGGATAGGGGAAGGTGTATGAACACCAGGATACAAGTTTTGCTAATTATTTGACCATCCAAGAGAAATTACCTTCAAAACCCTAAGAGAGGGAAATGAACCTTACCTGGGCACAACTGAAGCATGAACAAGGTGTAAAATGACCCAGTGGAACTTGACATGATGATGAAAACCCTCTGAATGATGGTACACTCAGCTGATTGGTGACATGGACCGAAATTTGGACAAATTTGAAAGGAGTGAAAACAAACCTTAGACCTAATACCTAGTGACCAAATTTTACTTGAAGGCTCACTGAAATGATAAAATTTTGACCTTGACACCTTAAAATCGCTTTGTAAGAGCATGTTTGATCATTGGAGGAAGGCTGCAAAGATTGACACTAACACATTGAATCTGTCAATGATATTTGGTCATCAATCCAAGTTATTTATGAACTGAAAGACTTAGTCAAATCAGCAAGAGGAAACGATAAAAGAAGAACTTGGCAAGAAACCTGAAGAAGCTCTTGAAATCATAAAATTTCTTAATTCTAAGGACAAGCAAGAGCTAGAAGAAACTAGAATTAATGATAGAACAAAAACCATCCTAGAAGTTAGGAAGCTTATTTCTAAAAATAATTTGATGATACAACTAGAAGAGAAATGCCAGAATATGGAGATTTCCATCACAAGGTTCATGATGAAGTTTGATGTCCTAAGGTAGAAAGGCCTTCCCAATACTCTATTTATTCATGAAAAAATAATGAAGCAGGATGAATATGACAAGAAAATGAGAGAAGTTGCCAAGGATCAGGCTAATCTGCCTTCCTCACAAGGTATTGCAACAGGGAAGGTACTTTACATGAATTTTGAGAATTTGTTTTACCTACAGCATGAGGTAAAACACCTATTTGTCAACAAGCCTACATTCTCAAAATATACTAAAGCAGATGAAATATTCAGGAGGATGATGAAATTCAAATTTCTAGAGACAGAATTTTGGGAAAAGATGACTGATTTACTGTGAATAAAATAGCAGTAAAAACAGAGCACTAAAGATAAAACAGGGCAGTCATATTTTACAGTGAAATATCACAGTCAAAGAGTATCAGTTTAAAAGTTAAAGTTAAAAGTCAAATCAGAAATTACAAAGTAGAGTTTAAAGTGTATCATTTGAAAGGTCAAAGTGAAAATCAAAACAGAGATAAAGCTGCCAGCGTAGAGGACACTCCACTTCTTAACAAAAGTTGTCATTGAGCAACAAAAAAGAGACAAATCAACAACAAATTGAAGACATCAAACAATAATTTCAATAAAAACAGGGACAACTAGCATTAGTTAGAAAGCTGTCACTATCTTCTTGCATGAAGATATTTCTTTTTCCATGAATAATTCCTAAGTTTGTTTTAGGATATTTTGTAAAGATTTTTTGTATAAATACTTCTCATTTGGAAGTAGTGAGTGTGGATGAATTGCTGAACTTCTATAGTTGTACTACTATGGAACCTAAGGGTAATTGTACCAATTTCAAGTCAGCAGACTGGATTAAAGCAATAAAGCATCGTATTATAGGATTCATGTGTTGGGCCACTACAGTGAAGTACTTTTTTTTACTTGTTCAATTGTTTCTTTCTAAATTTTTCACCAATACTTATATGTATTTCGAAATCTAAATGATATATCATGAATGTTATTTCAGAATATGTTAAAAGCACTCTGTCTTGAACTGTTTATCATTTATATGTTTTTCTTCTGATATCCAGATAAAGGAATTCTTAATTGCTCCCTTATTTCGATTGACCTTTGTCTTTTCACTCATTATCCAAATTTGAGAACCCTTCTCTTATCCCAATTGAAACCATTTTCACCATCAGTCTTGAAGATCTGAAGTAACTCAACTATCTTTCCCTGTAAACATTTCCCTTTAGAACTTGATCCTGATCTGACTGCTTGAAACATTGACTCCACTAGCCCAATGGAATACAGACCTACATCTATCCATCTCAGTAAGTGATTTCACCACCAAACCAAATCAAAATCAAAATCCCAAGTAATCCTACATAGCTAGCATAAAATCAACTACAATTAACAAAGATAAATCATATAGAGAGAGACCTCTCTGAGCATTAGGAAGGTTGGATACTAAGGCTTAAAAGTAGGTTTGTGGTCACCTCTAATATTCTTTAAACCATAAAATAATAACAACCCTTGATAATTATTGGAGTGATAACAATTGGCATCCATTTTGTCGGGTTTAGAAAATGGATTTTAGTCTAGATTTTCCATTTTCAGATAGCATGGTGTGATGGAATTGATCGCGGTTTTGAGATTTGGATTTCCTGATGGTTTTAGAATCCATGGTGAGGTGGTCTCAAGAAAATTCCCAAAGGCCTCAGAATCCCTTGAACAATTTTGGTGGGATAAACCGTAAGGCCTGGTGGAGACAAGAAAATTCCTCAAGGATCATGAAGAAATTATGAGGTATCCAAGGTCGGTTCGGTTTTGTGATCTTGGAAGCCGTTTAGGTGTGATCATGATATGGAGAGGGTGGAGGTGGTTTAACCTTTGGATTCCCTTGGTTGTTTTTGGACTAGTTTATCCCATGAGATCCCACATTCATGCTTGGAATATGGCACAGGGGTGATTGGATGAAGAGAGATTTGTCTCAGCCAAGCTATGGTCGGGTGGAACATGGAGGCCCCGAACTTGGTCGGTATTTACCTATGTTTAATAAAGTTAATTTTCTCTTGATTTCGGTAAGGAAATGTATTGGTTATTATGTGGATTTAATGGTTGTTCCCTTATTTTTATTTTTCCGGTTATATGCTAGTTATAAAAATAATTTTATGAGAGATTTAGTTATATCTCTTTTCATGTTTTCACTCATAACTGAATAAGTAATGAATGCAGGACCTAATTGATGTTAATACAACTAATGAGAGAAGGTAGGGACCCTCCTTGTTAAACCTAAGATGAATTTTTCAGTCCCTCATGTTCATACTTGCATTCATGACCTGTAGGTCACATATCTACCAAGTGTTTGAAAAAATGTCAATCCCAATTGGGGATGGTCAGGTCAAGTCATGGTTCTAGTTTTAGGTTTACAAGAATTATCTTCATGTCTTTTATGAGTTCTGGAAGTTTCATAGCTTTCTGGGTTGAGGCATATCCCTAAACCTAGAAAATAACGTTCATTCTCGTAGTCGTTGGCACAACACTGATAGGAAAATGCCACAGTTGCACTGATGCAGGCCTATGGGAGTGACTGGGAACCCATAGTCACTTGGAGCCTTAGAAAGGGAGCAACTAGGGCTCTAAGTCAGAAAAGAGGTGAGTTGTCACATGGAGGGGTTGGGTTACTCCTAGAGATCCCGTGGTACCTAAGAGAAGTTAATAAGGTCTTGTCGTTGCATCCATAACCTTTCAGATTGTTAAACATGTCAAGTTTTTAAGTAGATTGGTTAGGGGTCTAATAAAAATCACGAAATGATAATTTTTATGATATGGTGTGAGTTTGGGAGTGACTGGGAACCCATAGTCACTTGGAGGCCTTGGAAAGGGAGCAACAAGGGCTCTAAGTCAGAAAAGAGGTGAGTTGTCACAGGGGTTGGATACATAGACGGGTTGGGTTACTCCTAGAGGTCTTGTGGTACCTGAGGGAAGTTAATAAGGTCTTGTCATTGTTATCATCCATAACCTTTCAGTTTGTTAAACATGTCAAGTTTGTAAGTAGATTGGTTAGGGGTCTAATAAAAATCATGAAATGATAATTTTTATGATATGGTGTGAGTTTTTATCTAACCATAAGTTGTTAGGGGATGTATTTAAGTCATGTCAAAGGGAAAAATTTGAATTTGATACTCAAGTCAATCAAACTTGTCAAATCTAGTCACGTGTCATAGTTTTCCTGAGTTTGTAGCGCATTTAGTGCAAATTTAACATATTTCGCTGCAAAATCACCTAATAAATCTGCAGCGAATCTGACACCTGTTAAACTAAAGTCGCTACAAATTTATGTCTTTCTGTAACAGTCTCTGTAAATTGATGGGTTGTCAAATTATGAGTGGATTGAGGTCATTCTGGTTAGGTTAGGACCATCATTAAAGGTTTTGAGCATGTTTGTTCATAAATTACCGTCCTTTACGAATTTCATCTCATTGTCTTTCCTTATTTAGCTTTCATTCTCCACGTTCTTCTCTTCCATCCTTGTAAGATGCTACTAAAAAAAACTCGCTGTCTCTGTTCTCCATTTAGAGTCTAGGTGCTGTCATACCAGCCTCTTAATCCCCAAGCATCTTGTTGTCATCAAGTCTTGACTGTGCAGGTGTGAGTTTCTAAAAGAGGCTAGCGCTGCAAACAAAGAAGATAACTATGCAGAGGAAGACAAATAAAGGAGGCCTACCATTCAGATATGAGCCTATAAATCCAAAATTAATCATGGAAGATCCCAGTTTCATGGAGGCTTTCACAAAAGCAGGGTGCATGCAATTTTTCCAAAGACTACAGGGTCATCATATACAGGTTTCACAGGATTTTGCACTGAATTTCAAGGGAACTTCTACAAAGGTGGGTACCCTCCATTTGTCAGTTTCACCTGATAGAATTTCCCAAGCAACAGAAATCCTCAGGACAAGAGAAGAGTGGTTTAAAGCCACGAAATTCAATTTACAAATTTGTGATGATTTTCTGAAACCTGAGCATGTAGGGATAAATATGACTGTAGGGATTCCTAGAACTTGTCTCAAAGACAATTATTCTAAACTACTGACGGTGATACATAAGTACTTTACCTGCGAGGGTAGGTTTCATAAGATCTACCTATATCACTTCAAGTTCCTGCTTCATCTCACAGGTAAACAACTAATGGATATCCCTTTCTATCTTTTTAGAAGTCTTGGAAAAATGTCAGATAAAGTGCAGGGTAGGCCTGAAAGAAGTGAAACTTCTATTTTTCACCATGGATTAATCAAATTTCTAGTGTTGGAAGAACTGAACATAATGAACAAAGATTGGGCAACCTTTTTGTTTATGAGTGGCTATGAAATAGATGCTCCAGCTCCAAAGAAAAATCCTAAGTCCAAGACTGTTACTCCTACACAAAATTTGGATACCATTGCAGGGACAGAAGGTGATCATCAAGAAGGTTTGCAGCCTTCAGCTGAACCCATGGAAATATATACTAAATTCATTCAAGAAGCAACACCTTAGACAACATCTAGCAAAAATGTTATAGAGCCTGCTACAATCAGCAAGTCCAAACCTACTGCAAAAAGGCCTAAGAGAAGCAAAATAGACTTCACTGGAGTTAAAGGTAGGCTTGAAGATATTTTACAAGCAATATACATTGAAGAGACTCCTATAGTGAAACATGTAGAGGTGAAATGATCCTAAACTAAAAAGAAGGGTCTCACTGCCAAGAAGTTAGATTTCTCTACTGAAGATTCAGGTTTTCTGTTTAAACCTAGAAAACCTCTCACCAGATCACAAAGGGTTGAGGTTATTAAATATGACAGCAAGAAACAAAAGAAAGATAAAGGAAAAAGGCCATTGGTGGAAGAAATCATAGATTTGTCTCCTACTAAGATAGAAATTACTAAGGGCAAGAAAGGTAAATACAAAAGGAAGGTTCAGAAGGAGTTTGAGGTAGATTTACATAAAGAACAACTCAAAGATGAAGAAAAAATTTTCAAACGGAGGAAAGGTAAAGAAAAGGTCACAAAGAAAACTGAAGGGGAGATTCTTAAAGAACAACTAAGGGAGGCTACAAAAGAGCTGATTGAAACGAAGATGGAGCTGGAGAAATACAAACAAGATAAACAGTTGCCAAGATGAGGTGGAAAAGAGAGTAACTGATCAAGTCACCTTTTTAGAAGAATCCCTTGCAAAGGCCAAGAAATTGCTGAAAAGAACCCAGCCTTTGCACATCATGATGAAAAATACAAGGCAAAATAATTTATGGTTGCAGGCAGAAAGAAAGAATCTTAAGAGGAAAGTCAAATAATTGAAGGAACAAATGGAAATGGTGAAAGTGGAATTAGAGAAGAAGGTTGTAGAGGAACCTATTGAAGCTACTCATGAATTACTTGCTGCTAAATGAAGAGGTAACAATGAACAATCGATATTTTTTGTCTTATTTCATCATATATCACCCTCAAATACACTCGTGGATATTTTATAGGCCTAAAATCCAAATTTTGTGAAGTTTGTGGGAGATTAAGCAATTCTATAGTGTGTCCCAGGCTTGAAGCCCAATTTTTGCTGTGGAATTGTTGAAGAAGTTTTTTTGGTTCAAAACCACCGATTTTGACTTGGTTGAGGAGCTCTAAGGCCTGTATTTAAATGTTTTTGACCAATCAACACCATCCATTGATCAGGAGTAGCAGGTGTATAGCACAAGTGGCCTAAATTTCTTCGCTACGAAATCTCATTGCGAAAGTGCCTAAAAAGATACTTTTTTGCAGTAAAGTAAGTTTTTGGAAATGACCAAAGGATAAAGAAGTTTTTTAAAGGTTATTTTCCATATGGAATGTCAAAGAGTATCAGAGGAGAGGTTTGCTGAATGGAAACACTTATCATAAGGGTGGTTTGGATATGCCAACCCATCATGCTGCCACATCATCAACATGACAGTTTATAATCAGAAGCTGAAGAACAATTCCTAAATTCCAGCCACTATGTTTTATTGTTAAATCATGTTTTCTGCCACCTCATAAGGCTGCTCTTTCGATAAATCCTTTCTATGTATGGAGTTTCAATCGTTAGTTAAGGTAATAATGAGTGAAAGACTCCTATTAGGTTTCTAATTCTTGAAAACAGAATTATCTCTACTTTTCCTCCTTGTAATCAATTGCTAGTTAGATTAGGTGTCCTTGAAGGTATTCAGTGGTCTAGCCCAGCTAGCATACATGATGTAAAGGTCTATAATTCTATAAATAGTGAGAGGAAAGAGTTTGAAGGGGTTGGAGAATGTTGTATCACACTACTACTTTGTAAAATTTTTGATATTCAGTAATACATAGTGGATATTTGGCCTTCTTCACCTGGGATTTGAATAAGGTTTTCAATGAGTTCTATGTCTTATATTTTTCTTGTTTGATATATGCAACAAGTTTATCTCTAATCAATCAAAATTCTTGGAGAACATGCTCTAACTTCCTTTAGATATTGAAATGTTGTTTTTCTTCCTGTGTTGTGTGTGTACCATCTTTTCATTGAAACTTTCATTCGCCTCAGTTTCCAAAAGAAGGATTATTTTCATTGAGTTTCTTGATGTTGACTCCATTAGCCCAATGGTAGCAAGTACTTTACATTTTCAACCTGCAATCAATCAAAATTAAGTTACAGTCATAGAGTTATCCATCTAATAGAGTTTTCATTGCAAATCATAAGTTACCTTAAGAGAACCCTCTTCGGATCGAAGAGGCTAATATTCAGCTTAAAAGTTGGTTGAAATAGTTACTATAAGTTGTTTGGTGGAGCAACCCATCCGTTGGGCTGAATTGTAATCTACGGATAAATTACGTTTCCCTAGGTAGGTGTTAGCCTAGAACAATAGGTGAAAGACTATACTACCGTTTCTCCTAACTCAAAACGACATACACGAGAATATTGGATGCTTACTTGTTTCGATCGCTTCCAAATGCCTCCTTTCTATCGCTTACGCTATAACTTCAAATTCAAGTGGTTTTTGTTGGTCGAATGCTTCCTCGCAAGAAAGAACACCGAAACAACAGAAGATACAATAATATAGATATCTATTCAAGCTAGTTAGCTAAACTAGTTAAGCATAAACTACATTCATCAACCAAGATCTTGCAATATGGAAAATCAAAGTAAACATAGATGCATGTAGGGAAAAACAAGAAGTAATCTTTATTGATGATAGAATGAGAGGTTACAACCTAGTGACCGATTTGAAGTGACCTTCTAGCAGTAGTTCCCAAGTCTCATCACAAAGATAAATCTCTCTAGCAAAGAACTCCACAAATCAAACTCTCTATTGAAAATTCTCCAAAGCATTTCTCTACTCAAATTCTTCCTCCTCAAACACTTAGATCCGTGTTCAATTTATAGATGAACTATAGGTTGTGCAATCAATAGAATTCCAAAAATAGGCAAGACATGTTTCAGATCATGAAGATGTCAAATGGACACTTGGATCCGAAGCTTGACACATGTGAACCCTTCGTATAAGACACTAGCCAAGTGGAGATTCTGGAACAATGATAATTTCACTCCCAATGTGACCAATGCACCTTTAAATGTCGGAAGTGCTCTGCAGAGCAGACCTTGAATGGGGCTACCCGCATATGCAACGCACTTAGGCCCCTTAGAGCCTCGCGTTTGTGAGCTCTCATATGTTAAATAATAAGCTTCAAATCATGGAAACCCTTGCTTGATGAAAGTCTTGTTTGATTTATGTTGTTTCCCGTCTTAGGGCATATAGCAACCGAGATGATAGGGAATGATAGAACCTTTGATCATCGGTCCCCGGAGATGATTCCTAGTTAACCAGTGTCATTGGGAATGGTGCCGAAATTTACCTATAACAATTTCCCCCTAAAGCATGAGATCCAAATAATAAGAACATTTGATTGAGATGCTTTACATTGTGATGAGCCTAGAAACAAAGAGGAATGGTCACCCGCACCAATCTTACAATACATTACATCATGATATATCCTCTATTGATCATAATTTCCAAGGGGTAGGAATTCCCATAGTTAGCACATAAAACAATCTAATAACATGTACATAATTCGTAAAGTCGTCTACATTGGAATGTTGCCCATGATGCGTACACGCCTACGGATATAGGCCCATGTTTGGATGAAAACATGTATGTAAGGTCACCGTACGTATGATGTGTAAAAAAATCTTGAAATCACAAAATCCCCGGATGGCTGAAAATAGATCCGGGGTCTTCTTATCTCATTCATTCGATCATTCGTGTACAAGTCTAGCCATGCGAAAATATGATTTGTCGTCGAACATGGAAAGACAACGTTTGATTACCAGACCAATAATGTGAGTTGTTAACAAAATGCGAGAGAAACCACCATTAATGTCAATGGCTCCTCAAGGTACTGCAAATACATTTCGTAAGGCATGAATAGATGATTTGATGTCGAACGCCAAACAAAACCTTTCGGTCAAAAGTCCGAAAGTGAGGATCTTGTCAATGTTGTAGCAAGCCTCATGGTACTAGAATATGATGTTTCTAAGTGAAATTCTTGGATATTGATTTGTTGTCGACATGAAGTCACCTTATTGCAAACTGGACTTATCGATTTCTGAGACAAGGGTATGACTTGATATAGCAATATTCAAGGGATGACGATCATGAAAATGAAGGTTTATGATTATTGCAGATGGATGAGTTCTTAATCACTAGATGAATTCTCTTGAACATATTGGCGACCTTGTGATGAGTTGGTCGCATTGACCGAAAAATGAAGTGAAGGTATGATGAACCATAGGTGTGAATGAAACGTCAATATGATTACCCAACCCAAATAGTCACGAACATGGAGTGAAAGAAGTGTCATGTTCAAGAGCGTACTTGCTACCAAAAAGAAACTTTACTTGCTTTTCCCAAATTTTCCCTGGCCATTTGTCAACCAAGCACTTTCTTTATTTTTTTAACAAGCTTGAGGAGGATAAAATTTTTCTTGATCTATAAATCAACCCTTTGGGCAAATAAATTATCGCTATTTAATAATTTAATGAGTCTAGCGATGAATGAAACTCGATTCTTGCCATGATTGACAAGCCCGTCGCTATTTTATGTTTTAACGAGCTTAACAAAAATGATAGCCCGATCCTTTTTTCATATTTAGAGAGTCTTAGAAAAGAGGACGAAAGAGAACTCCAAAAGTATTTTTTTGTAAATTTGTCTCTCGGATCCGAAAAAAGTGTAAAATGATATCTAAGAGAAACCCTCTTTGGTCATGTTTAACCAAGGTATTCCTTTTTTCGTAAATAATCCATCTCACTCGGAAAATGGGTTAAACTTATACCGAGTAGATATCAATTCATTTACTTTAACAAGCTCTGAAAAGACAAGTGCTCGACAATATTTTCACATTATCGAGTCCGAAAAAGAGCCGAAAGAAGACTCGAGGGTTCCTTTTTTCATCGTTATAGAAGCTTGAAAAAGAGATAAAAGTGCGCCGAAAATCCTTTTTTGTTTTTAACAAAGCTCTGAAAAAAATAAGGAGAAAAATTATGCTTTGTGGTCAAATCATTATTGAATAAATTTGCACGGCTAATATGTTCATCTGTTGTATTTCCCGTTTTGAACGAAATCAAATGGATTAAAAATACATGTTTCATGACAAAAACATAATAAAACTATAGTCATAGCAACAAATTTAACTTGAAAACAATTAAATGACTATATAAAGCAGCTTTCACTATTCATTTTTAACCATTCCATAGTTACCATTTTGCATTTTGGAGCTCGAACTTGATTTTTTCCCCCTGAACTTCAAACGATTGATTGCGTGCAATTGGTAAGAATGTTTTGAATGCCCCCGTAAGAGCACATGTCGAAATGTCCCCCCGCAAGAATAGGTGCTCCCCAAGCTTCATTTCATTCACCTAAGTAGATTACTAATAGTTGGATGGAATGAAGGTTCATTTACGAGATCGGATGGAAGAATCATCGTAATTAGGAGAGGATTTGTTTCATTTTTTAACGAGCTTGACACGTGAAAAGAACTATGCTCACGACTCGTTTCATTTTTTTAACGAGGTTGACACAGTAAAAGAACTTTCATCAAAGGCACTTGTTTCATTTTTTTAATGAGGTTGACACAAGAAAAAAAGAACTATCCTCATAACTCGTTTCATTTTTTTAACGAGGTTGACATAAATAAATAAAAAAATTATCCTCAACACCTGTTTCATTTTTTAACAAGGTTGAAACATGAAAAAAGAACCATCCTCATGGGAACCTGTTTCATTTATCGAGGTTGAAACAGGAAAAGAACTATCCTCAACACCTGTTTCATTTTTTAACGAGGCTGACATAGGAAAATAACCATCCTCATTGTGCAGTTGGACTAGCGAGTGTGTGTTAGAAACAACGTAGTCTAACGAAGTCATCATTTAAGGAGTTTGATGAATACCACAAATGATAAGTTATAATATTCGTTTTTGGGTCTTCTCCAAGGTTTTCATTGAATTTAGGAATGTCCGAGGGTAACATATGTGGTATCACTAGCCACCAAGGAGAGGAACCAGATATGATTCCAGATGATGACATGGGTGAAGTCAATGGACAAAACATCGAATATGAAGCAACAATAGATGTTGTCGCAGTTGAAATAGATGGTTCAGTCTGGGATGTTATCTCAGCCATGGTCAAATGACCCAATGTACCCTATAGAATCTATGGGAACTCAAAGTGAAACAAGATCAACAAAAGCAAAGGAAGGTGATTGAGGAAAAGACTTGTACACGTAAAGCTCCTACTGAAAATGATTTGGAGTTAAAGGTGTCTTGTCTTATGATATTTCTTCAATCACAATTAAACCAGGAGGAAGAACTTCACCGTCAGGCCCAAAATATATTTCAAACGGTTGAATGTGTGATATGGGAGTTTCTATGACTACAATAGATTGTGGGATGACCAATTTCGGAACAACTTCTGGTTGTTCCACTTCGGGATCAAGATTTTCTCCACTTAGGGAATATAGCAACAAAAATATAAGGGGATGATAGACCCTATTTCATTGGTCCTGGGGATGATGTCCAGTTTGACCAATAACTGATGCCCCCTAGAGCACAATGGGATCTGGATCAACTTCCAGTTGAACAACGTTGGGTTCGGGAGGTATGGTATCACAGATTGGATGGATCGTGACCACGGTAGTCGTGAGGACTCTGTCTCCACAACAGAGACAAACCAGGATTTGTAGACACAACTTGTGCCAACTCGGTATATGCGAAGATGATGCTTCACCGCAGGTACTACATGGTACTCGGTTTCTCGGAGAGCAATGCCTACACGAACGATGGGGGAAAGGATTTTGTTCTTCCACGATGACGATTTATTTTATCCAAAAAACAAATAAACAAAAAGAGGGTAATGCTAGGCAAAAGGGTTTACCAAGAAAACTCGTGAACTCGCAGAACACCTCCCTGAGAACCAAGAAGTACAGTGTGTAATCTCCCCAACTACTGTGTTCGGTGTATCACAATTTCAGGGCGGTCGACTCGGTTGACTATGGATGGATAACACCTAAAAGTTGTCCTCCCAAATATACTCGAAGGTACATGGAGGCCCAAATCCGTATTAGTGTTGTCTGATGCGAAACAGCACAGTGAGAGCACCCCTTTATACTTATTGTACTGTAACACCGCCCGATATACCTGAGAGTACGTGGACGAGCTATGATATACTTACGGACGTGGAGTGAGGCATCACACTCGAAATGTATCGCAGATAAGTTAACAACAACTGCTATGTTTTACGACATCGGAACACGTCTCTAGCCTAGACCTTCTAAATGTTATCGTTAAGGTTCCAATGCGTTGTTAAGTAAATTGAGATTTATTTTATGTTGATCTTGCTTAACAATTTGCCTTTCAGGTTCACCATGATGATGTATATGAAATTCCTAAAATGCAAGCTAAGAATGCTAAACAAAATTTCACTTTCAAATTTTTCAATGAAGAGCCTAGCTACTAAGGGAAGAGAGCAAATAGTTCATGAGCAAACAAATCAATGAACAAACACAAAAAATCAATGAATCTCAAACTAAATACATATTTCCTAAAGTTCCTTTTGCAAAACACACACAATCCTACATGCAAATGAAAGTTTTTCTTTTCATTTTCCTTAATGTTATGAATGCAAAAAAGAAACTAGGTGCAATAGATCAATAATTCAAATGATTTTTACTTTCAAGAAATGAAGAATACAAACAACAATTTCTATTTTGAAGGAAAAACGAGGATTTCAACAACAATTTATCCTATCAAGGAAATGAAGATTTTACGATAATTTCCTATTTCGAAAGAAAATGATTCTTAATGCGACCATGAAAAATACTTTGAAATCAACTTGTCAGTGATAAATAAAAACTTTTTTAAACAAACATTTAACAAATTTTTAGCCAAAGGAGGAAGAAGCATATAGAGTCATTGGTCAATTGAGCATTAAAATTTTCAAAACACAACAGTAAACAAAACTGAAGCAAGTTTCAAAGTCAAATTCAAGGGAATTTGGTCTCTTTCAGGAGCCAACGCATGCACTGGGGAGACAGTGCTCTGCAACGCAGGCTTGGAAGGGAGACAATGCTCTACAAAGCACTCGTGCCCTCGACTAAGGGTGCATGAAAGCATAAACAGAGAAAAAAGTTATCGCTATTCTCACTAACTTTTCAAATTAAGCTCGAAAAAATTCTAATCTTTATGTGAAATAGCTACTCGGGTGGATTTAGAAAGTAAACCGTGAGACTAAAACACCTAGAAACAAGAGAAGTTCTCCCAAATGGAGTCACCACTTTTGTTGGGCGTAATTGTAATATACGGATAAATTACGCTTCCCTAGGTAGGTTTTAGCCTAGAAAACAGGTGAAAGATTATACTATCGTTTCTCCCTAACTCGTAACGATCCACGAGAATATTGGATGCTTACTTGTTTCGCCGTCTCCAAATGGCTCCTTTGCGTCGCTTTCCCGCTATAGCTTCAAATTCAAGCGGCTTTTGTTGGTCGAATGCTTCCTACAAGAAAGAACACTCAAAACAACAAAAGATGCTATAATATAGATATCTATTCAAGCTAGTTAGCTAAATCAAGCTAGCATAAACTACATTCATCAACCAAGATCTTGCAATATGGAAAATCAAAGTAAACATAGATGCATGTAGGGAAAAACAAGAAGTACTCTTTATTGATGATAGAAGGAGAGGTTACAACCTAGTGACTCGATTTTAAGTGACCTTCCAGACAGAGTTCCCAAGTCTCATCACAAAGATAAATCTCTCTATGTAGTACTCCACAAATCAAAACTCTTTATTGAAAGTTCTCCAACATTTCTCTACTCAAATTTCTTCCCTCCTCAAACAATTAGATCTATGTTCAATTTATAGATGAATCAGTAGGTTGTTTTTTCAATCAATAGCATTCCAAAAATAGGTAAGACATGTTTCAAATATGTAGATGTCAAATGGACACTTGGATCCGAAGTTTGACACATGTGAACCCTTCTAGAAGACACCGGCCAAGTGGAGATTCCAAAACAATGAGAATTTGGCTCCCAAACGTGACCAACGCACCTTTGAATGTCTGGGAAGTGCTCGCAGAGTAGCCTTGAATGGGGCTACCCTCGCATATGCAACACACTTAGGCCCCTTAGAGCCTGCGTTGGTGAGCTCTCATGTGTTAAATAATAAGCTTCAAACCATGGAAACCCTTGCTTGATGAAAGTATTGTTTGATTTATGTTGTTTCTTGTCTTAGGGCATATAGCAATTGAGATGATAGGGAATGATAGACTCTTTGATCATCGGTCCTGGAGATGATGCCCAATTAATCAGGTCATTGGGAATGGTGCCCAAATTTACCTATAACATCATCAATACCAATTTAGAGATAAAAATTGTGTCAAATCCATCTCCTTAAAGTCATCTACGAGGTTGAGTCATATCATAGTGACCCTCAGCTCATTTTTACCCCAGGCAAGCCAGTGAAAGTGGATAAATGTGGGAGGAGGCACATTCCATGGTGGCATTAGAGCATGGTTCAAATACTTGGACTTGATGGGATATATGCATGTTGTTCTGCATGCATTTTCATGGTTAAGGTTGTCATGCATGAGGCTGTGGTATGAAGGATATGTCATTATGATGATATTGGTATGTTAGGATGTTGATGTGTTGGCTGAGATAGATCAAAAGACGCAGCATCATCGCAGTGAGGTTGCAACACTAAAATTTTGGGTAAGAGAAGATCATCATACATGTATTATATGTTTGGCATGTAGGTATGTTGGTTAATGATTATTTTAGCATTAAGGGTTGTGTACATGTCCGTCAATCCATGGTTGTTGCGGTTACATGTATAACAAATGTTAGTTAATCAATATGATCATATGTATTTGTGTTGGTTAGTCATGAAGAATAGTAACTTGTTTTTATATGCATCGTGGTCGTATGCATGATGGTTATGGTCATTGTACTTAGGATCTTGATGTTATATGTATCATGCTATTTGGGATTGGCCTATGCATATGGTTGTAGTTATGACATTCATGTATGAGTATATATACTTGTGATATTGTGTAGCACTAATCTAGACTAAATGTGCAAATGTGATTGTTATGCATGAATGACAAACGTTTATGAGTTTATGATGTGTACATGTTAGCTAGTTACTCGTTATGGATATCATGACCTTAATTATGTTTGTATTGATATGTTGTAAGGTTATATCATGCTAATATAGATTGATTGTGCGTAAAGATAGCCTCCCCCGAGATACATTGAGGTATGAGTTTGATTATGTTGTTTACTTGGGTTTGAGTGTTTGATTATGTCGCCAATTTGGCATGAGTTTTCTTATGTGGTCTACTTGGTGCTTGAATGTTTAATTATATCATCTATTTGGTGTTTAAGTGTTTGGTGTCTATTATGTCATCTATATGTTGTTTGAATGTTTGACTAGTCGCATGATATGAGTTTGTATCTCAGAATATGGCATGAAGGAATGATCTTATTTCGTATGGTTGCACTAACACATATGTGCCGAGAACAACTAATATGTAATTGAGTGGAAGTAGGTGATATTGTAGCGTTATGTATTATGATTGATGAATGTGAATTAATTATTGATTATGACATGGTTGTTAGACTTGGTAAATGTTGATTTCAAGTTAATAGATATGATGTCTTGATCTTTGGAACATGTGGTTCGATATGTGTGTCTTACTACAAGGATGCGTGCTTGGAACAACAAGGTAAGATAACCCTGTATATTGTTATATTTATTTATACAATGATAGTTATGTGCTTATGGAAATATGATACAGGGAATTACATGGCAAAGAGACTACCATGAAATATTGGAGAAGGCTTAGGTTGAGATTTCCTTTGGAAGTATTGGGAAGCTGTGGGGGTTTGAGTCATGGTGTTTGTTTCTAGTCTTAGTGCTTTTTGGTATTTTCTTTGATTTGTTGTGCTTGATTGTGGATTTTGTTTTATGTCTAGTGTATGGCCATACCACTTTGTTTGTGGTGTCATATTGTTATTGGTTTTCATGGGTTTCTTCTTGGTTGCTTTTGGTTCTCGCCTTTTATGTTTTGAGGGTCTTGGGGATTGGTTGGGGAAAGAGGAAATAATGGAGCTAGGGAAGAGATGGATGAAACCCAACAGTAATGATAAGACCTAGATGAAGCTTGATGCATTTATAAGGGAAACCGAAGGCAAGAGTATGACAATCGGTTGGATTGGTGGGGTCCATTGGGATAAATGGAGAGAGGCATGACAATCATGGGAAAGGTAACAAGAAAGGTAAGGTAAATGGATTTTAGGTTTCAAATGCCTTGGATATGTTGGGAACTATTGTTATCACGTTGTGCATGCGTTGCATGAATAAAAGGAGTTCTATTAACTCTATACCTTATGATATCTCGGGTAATTATGTGGTAACCATGATTATGCTAATGTGTATATATGTATATATATGTATTTATGGATGTCTTTGTCCGACATGGTCATTAGGGATCATGATTTCTTTATGCTAATGACTATATATATGTATGTATGTATGCCATTTTTATGACATGGTTATCGTAGTTCATGATTGTTTTATGTTGATGTTTATACATGTATATATATGTATGTATGTCATTGTATGACACAGTGTCATCATGAATCATTCTTATGGAGGAATGATTTCTTATACATGTGAATGGCATGAAGAGGTTCCTAGTTTATGAGGAATCGAGTGGGAAGAGTAGAACTGGAAGATTTATGACGTCAATATCGTGTTGATATGAATTTATATTATATGTTTGTATCTATGCCTATGTTTATGTTATGGCAAAGTAACACTCGAAGGATACATCGCTCTAGATGAAAGCAAGATAGATCCGCGACATGCTCGAAAAGCATGGATAAGACACTACAAGCAAGGTTTCTTGGTAAGGACAAAGTGGTCTTTGGATGTGGCAAAGACCGATGTTGTGTACATGTAGCATATGCAATATTGTGTACATATGATGTTGTGTGCATGTTGCATAAATAGTGTTGTGTGCCCTGATTGAATATGCAAATGGTCTCCGCACTCGATGGTGCTAAATACATGTCGTATATGCAATTCTATACAAATTTTTTGAATGCGGTGCTATGTACATGTTGTATATGTGATGCTATGTACATATGGTGAAGTGTACATGTTGTACATGCGATGTTGTGTACATATGATGTGGTGTGCATGATTTTATGCATGTGGTGTTGTGTACATGTGGTACATATGTTGTTGCATGCATGTGGTTTTGTGTACATGTTGTGCATATGGTGCTATGTACACGTCATACACAACCGGTGTTGTGTACATGTGGTGTAGTGTACACATTGTGTAGGTGGGTGCTGTACATGTGGTGTTGTGCACATGTTGTGCAGCATGGTGCCGTGTAGATGTGGTAGTTGTGTACATATTGTGCATGTGGAATTGTGTACATGTGGTACCGTGGTACATGTTGTACATGTGGTATTGTGTACACGTTGTACATGTTGTGTTGTGTATATTCGATATGGAATTATGCAGCTAATGTGTATTCGTATCGCGATAGGTGTATCCATGGTATTGTAAGGTGTGTACGTATATGTGTTGTGTTGTACACCTAGTGTAGGTGTATGTGTTTTATTGTACAATGGGTGTAGGTTTATGTTTCGTGTTGTATACTAGGTGTAGGCGTATGTGTTGTGTTGTACATTGGGTGTAGGTGTATGTGTTGCATTATACCCTATGTATGTGTATGTATTGTACAATGTGATGGGACAGTAGGTATGGAACCTGCTTTGGGCCCTTGTCACTATTGAGGGTTTAGGCGGTTTAGCCTATGGATGCCCTTTGTTTTTGCTACCGAGGGTTGAGTGCGCTTAGTCTCCGGATGCCCTTGTTGCCGATATCAAGGGTGAGGCGTGTTTAGTCTCCGCATTCCATCGTTTCTTAAAGACAACTCACTGGTGCTTGTCGGTTTGGAAACCAATCTAGTGTGTGTACAGAAGGATAAAGAATAAAAGCATAAGCAAAGAATCATGGAAAGATAAGTATCATGATTTTACTTCAGCTTTTAACTATGCATGTGATCTATGATTTTGGTTTATGATGGTTACATGTGATTTATTATGGTTTTTTTTAGCTAACCAGATGTGATATGTTTATACATGATGATTTGATCAAACAACTAGATTGACTTGTTGTGACAAGAAGTAAACAGACTTCAAGTGCACCTTATCGACAAGCGTTTACCAATGAGGTATGATTTGAATTTATTTCTAATTTATTTTGAGTCTAATGGAAATTATGTGCTTGGTATTTGAAAGCATGGAAAATGCTCCCTGGCTTAGTGGTATGAAACCGACCGCAAGGATTAGCAGTATAGCAAAGGAATCGCAACATGAAAAATAGTGATGGGAAAGCATTCATGAGCAGTGCCAGTGGGACATTGGTACCCAATAATGTCCATTGATTTCCATGAGAATGCTATGACTCGTATTATGGTTTTGAGGTAGGGGATATGCCTTGATTGTTTGAACTTCCGATGTAGAGGAAGCTCTTCATGGACGATCACATGGGATAGGGGATGCTTTCGGAACTTGAAAGGTGAGCGACCGCACTTTACAGGGGTGACCGTATTTTCGAGTGGACTATATAGCAAAGAAGGGAAGGTCAAGGATGGATTTGTTTTGTCGTCAGCATTTCTAGATGGAATCAAATGCATTTTGGGAGTCTGCCTTCCCTGGAACAATGAGCCGATAACTATTCACTCAAGAGGACAAGTGGCACAGATTGTAGAGTTGGGCATTAATCGGCAGTGTTTGAATTTGGCACTCAGATTCTCGGACTTCCTAGAAGGAGTTGAATCCCATATTACTTTGAGGGTGGGGGTGAGCCTCATGGACTCCCCTTATTTCTGCTTTACATGTGTTGTATCCTTTTTATTTGTCGCTGAGAAAATGTGCACATGTGTATGTGTATATCGTTGTAAATAGTGTATCGAGTTGGATTATAAAGCTCCATGGAAAAATATGGTTATTTGATGTTTCGAAGCAAATGTGCATAAGTATGTATGGTTTTTTATTGTAAATACCATAATGAGTTATGTTATAAAGATCCAATAAGCGGTGTGGTTGTCATGTTGTCATGTTTTTCATGATGGTTTTGCTTTTGAATGAACAAAGTTGTTCATTATAACATCGCAACGAGCCAAGTTATGCAAAGATCCATGGGCTTTATGTTTTGGTTTTCTAAATGGTATGGCTGGTTATAGGTGTCATTGTCAACACCGAGGATGGTGTTCCGCTCAAGGGAAGGGGTCTCTAACAACCCTAGGTTAAAATTTCATGTAATAAAGTTAATAAAGGGAAAAATAAGACCACTGAAAGGGACACTTATTCCAAGCCGAATGTTGGGAAAGATATCCTAGTGGGTATTACTGTTGTGTTTATGGCTAAGGGAAATTGGAAAAGGCAATGCCTATGGGCTTTGGAAAGGAAAAATGTATTTTTGGCACATTATTTATGAAAATAATGGAAATTAGGAGAAAAGGAAGGTGAAAGGTCACATCTTGCATGTGAGGAGGAAAATGAAGGAAAATAATGAGAAAAATTGAAGACAATAGAGGCAACAATGATAAAAATGATTCTAAGGATCAGCTTTACACAACCTTATGTGAGTTTAGTGTTAGAATTTGTCTCAGAGAGGAGAAAGCACCAAGAGGAGAATGAAAGAAAGCGAGAAACAAAAGGAAAAAGAAAAGTAAAGAGGACAAGGAAAAGCAAATGAAGGCAAGGATAAAGCGACCTGTCAACAAGAACACTTGCAAGTAATAGATTGCATGTGATTTCCTAGCTGGTTTTGACATGCATGGTATGTGAATGTTGGTATATGGTTCTTTTGTTGTCATTTGCATGGATTTTTCTTATTTTTCGATAGCTTTGATTTTAGCCTAGCCTTACCATTTTCGTGATATCCATGGTGTGATGGGATTGTTCTCGCTCTAGCTTGGATTTCGGATGGCTTTTGGAATCCAGTGGTGAGGTGGTCTCAAGAAAATTCCCAAAGGCCTAGGAATCCCTCGATCTGATAATGGTGGGATACACTAGAATGAATGAGGGTGGAGACGAGAAATTCCTCAAGGATTGTGAAGAATTTTTTGAGGCACGTGCAAAGTTTAGTTTAGTCTCTAGGATCCCCAACACCAGCTTAGGTGTGATCACGATATGGAGAGGGTGGAGGTGGTTTAACCTATGGATTCCCTTTGGTTGTCTTTGACCCGGTTTATCCCATGAGATCCCACATTCATGCTTGGAATATGGCATGGGGGTGATTGGATGAAGAGAGATTTGGCTCAACTAATATATGGTCTGTGTGAAACGTGGAAGTCCCTAACCCGGTGCCGTATTTTCCTATGTTTAATAAAGCTAAGTTTCTGCTGCTTTTTGGTAAGGAAATGTACTCATTATTATGTGGATTTAATGACTATTCTCTTATTGTTATTTACCTAGTTATATGCCAGGTTATAAGCACGTGTTATGATAGATTTATTCATGTCCTTTTTCATGTTTTCACTCATAATTGAATAAGTAATGAATGCAAGACCTAATTGATTTTAAGATAACTAATGAGAGAAGGTAGGGACCCTTCTCTGTTAAACTCATGCTGTCCTAATTGCATTCATGACTCGTAGGATCACATATCTACCAAGTGTTTGAAAACATGCTCTGTCTCCCAGTTTGGGATGGTCAGTGTCAAGTCTTGTTCCGAGCTTTGAGGTTTACAACCATTTTCTTCATGTATTTTATGAGTTCTGAATTTTCACAGATTTCCGGGAAGAGGCCGTAGCCCAAACCCCCGGAAAATAACCTTAATTCTAGCAGAGATGGCACAACATTGGTAAGGAAAAGGCCATAGTCGCACCGATGTAGGCCTATGGGAGTGACTAGGAACCCATAGCCGCTGGAGGCCTCGAAAGGGAGCGACCCGGCTCTACGTCGTAAAAGAGGTGAGTTGTCACAATGGCTGATACCGGAGGGGTTGGTGTTATCTCGAGTTCCTATGGAACACGAGGGAAGCCGTGAGGGGTATTTTTGTTTCAAATCCATTTCCTTAAATTCACCCAGGATGTTGAGTCACATCATAATGACCCTCAACTCATGTTTACACCAAAAAGCGCGAAATAGGGTAAATGTGGGAGGAGGCATGTTACATCTGTGACATATTCAATGAAATTCTCTATCAAAGCTATTAGGTCGATCAAGTACTTTCACTAGTGATTAAATTAGTAGCTTTATTCCATTGTTATTATTCATTTCTCAAGTTTTCATGAAGTTATGAGGGGTGACTCGAGACTTGGCCCTCGAAAAAGTGGGCTGAATTCGGGTCAGCTGCACAATACTTCCTAATAAATTTCCACGCTTTGCATAGCATGCCTCGCTATGGGAGTGACTAGAAGGCTCTCAATTACATGCATGTCCTATCATGGGAGTGAATTAGGGTCCATATTAGTAAAATGTCAAGTTGTCTCTTGTGGGTTACGACTTGGAGCAGTATGGCTTTCTCAAGGGTCTCGTAGTTCCCTGAGAAGGTCAGCTTTGGTTTGTTTTTATCAATTCCACTTCCTTAATTGTACATGGGGAGTTAAATCACGTCATAGTAGCCTCTCATCACATGTTTGCCACAATGGACCGGTTAACTTGGGTAAGTGTGGGAGGAGAGTGTTACGCATCATTAACCCCCAATCGAAGCTTGTTGACCAAATCTATTGCTATGAAATTTCTAGTAAACTTGAGAAGAAGAAACATTTATCTTTGTCTCCTTGACCCATATATTTATATGAAAGAGTTGGCACATCCTTCTCTTACCATAGGTGAAGGAAAATAAGATTCACCTCCTTTTTACATGAGGTACATAAAAATATTGTCTTCCATGTTAGAGTTACTTTCCACCTAATCTACTCAAACTCTATGGTGATGATATTCCTTTTTGTTCTTATCCTTCTTCGAGTTCAATTTTTGAGTTCAATTTACAACACTTCTCCTCTATGTGTCCATCAATGTTGTAGTGGTTGCAATGGTTTCCGTAGGATATTGGAATTGGTGTGTTGTAGGTGTTATCTTCTTCCTTTCTCCTCTCCACTTCTTCTTCTCACTGGAAGCTTCATGATGTTCTTTCTACTTTGAATCACTCATTTTCATTATTTTTTATATGGGTGAGAAATATTAGCATGGGAAAAAATCCACAACCTAACCCTAACAACTTTCCTTATTTCCTACATTCGACACAGCGGACCCTTAGTCGACCTTCTAGTGATGCTCCTTTGCACAAATCCAAAAACCTTTCCTCGAAAAAGTTTCTCCAACAATGGAAAAAGTTTTGACCCGTGGAACCAATCGATTAGTATACTTTCCCACCACCATATATTTTCCCGTTGTTAAGATTTCACAAAGCGTGACTCGTGAAGGACAGTATCCTGCGGGAGGTTCTCGAGCCAAGGAACTATGTGATTAGCCATTTCCACTACAAGGAATCACGTGTTATACCCTTATAAGGAGCTGCTAACAGAATATGCTCGATTTGGCCATGGTTTCGAAGCAGTGAATTGTGGGTTGGGCCACCACCCATCGCCGAGACCATGCACCTTGTCAACTTATAAATGGGTGTGAGAAAAATAACGTTTTCCAAAAGGGCACTAGAAAATGGTTGAGACTCGATTGAGGGGGCCCTCTCATGGTCAATATTTAGTGAATGAGGAGGGGGGAGTTGGGGTTAGCGCCAACATCTCTATCTTTGATAGACGAATAAGATTAATTGTAGGGCCCCCTTCCCCAAAATTCAAAACCTTCATTGGGAGCTCCACGCTACAATATGTTCCGTCAATTTAATTTCATAACCCAACGCATTACGCAAATTGGTAGGGTGAAATCCCATGGCTAGGTAAGTTGTTGCAGGATTTCCACATAAGCTTTTAAAAGGGCCACACGAGATCCATAGACCAATGGGGATGCTTCTATTGGCTAAACTTATATTGAGAAAAACTTTCGAGATCCGGGAGTCGATAGAAATGAAAATTTATAGCATCTAAAATATCTTAAGAAGTTGAATGAAATGGTGGTATTACTTTTATGTTTCATGGACATAGAGACTGAGATTGTGTGACCCCACCTTCATAAAGAACCTTGGAGGTTGGATAAAAGAAAACATGTAGCACCTTCCATAGCCCAAGATAAGATAAGGGGGGTGAGGAAGCGTTACCTCCTATATATTGGCAAAGAATTTCCACCAACTTTATGGGAGTTTTACCAACAATCAAGTAGGGACACAACCAATTATTCATCGTGTAGTGATAGTTCAATAAGAAGTGCATTTTCATGCCATATACAAAGACCATTAGGGGACAAAAAGCAAAAAAACTTGTTCTTTCAATAATTTTGTGCGTATTTACCAGGGAGCATCATTTAAGACAAGGACACTAGATTTACTATCAATGCATTTTAAACTACATTATGGGAGAAGATGGATACAAAATTGAAGAGCTACAACATTCCCTCAATAGACATGATGGAGAAAAAAATTTGTCAATAGGAATTTGATACATATTTTGAGGGGTTATGATTAAAAGAATTTGAAGGTCTGTAGATGAAAAAATGGTTAGTATACAATACTCCTACAACAAAAGCAATCTACACTTCAACTAACGTAGTCACCATTTGTGACATGTTTAGGATATTTTACACCTTCACCTTTGGGTATAGTATATGGGAAATAAGGAGAAGGGAGGATCTCACAGTGGGATGCTTTAAGAGTATAAAAAATTTGTTTATAAGATCGAGAAAATCCATTTATAAGTACAAGAGGCATCGATGAAATCACAAGAAAAAATATAAAAGGTCACACATGATCAACACATTATCAAAAAAGGGTGGAGAGGTCATTTAATATGAGACATAGTATGGCTACAAATTAATAAGGAGAGGCTACAAGGTTTTAGTAATAAAATCATGACTTCGTGATATGGTCCTTTCGAGATATTGAATAGTGTGAGATAATGGTTATAGACTTAGTATAACCTCTACATGCACATTTAATTAATGGTAAATATGGAAGATATCAAACTTTATGAGCCTTCCATGCTGGACTATGAAGAGGAGAATTTCCAACTTTCCATAGAGGATTTAGTATTTGATGTTCAAATCTATTTTAGGAGGATACAATTTTGTAAAATAGGTCTAGAACTCGCAAGACAGTAGAAAGACCTTCAACGATTGGGTTGAAAGGGAAACTACAGGTGAAGGGTTGAATGTTACTCAAGGTAGAAGGTAGTGGAAATTTTTTCCTCTTAACTCATTCAATAAATACTTTGGGGAGCATAAAGCCTCCCAAAAAGGGAAGTTATGATCCAAATTTCGTGAGGTTAAAGTAGTACTCTCCCATATCACATAGTTTTGAGGTTTTCAAAGAGAGAGACGATTAAAGAAGGGGATTTCATAGAAAAGTTTACATTAAGTTTCCAACACAAAATTAATAGTAGTAAATTTTTAAAAACCCTCGTGAAAGAGTAAAGAAAGAACTTATTTGGGAAGTAGAAACTCACAAATGCCCTTGCCATACAAGTTAGGTTTTGAGTTAGCTAAATGGACCTCAACCCATCGACGTACTATAATATATAACAATGTTGAAGATTAATGATAATTGATTCTATTCATGAACCTATGGATACACTATATGAAAATAATCATGATGTAGGGAAAATGAAGAGATATTTATGAGCATAGTTGGGTTTACAGAGAAAATCTATAGATGCATGGTATTTTTAATTTTTATTTAATCATAGATGTATGTTGAATAGTGTTTCATGGTATTTTAATTTTTATTGTATTTTTTTCTGTATAAAAATTAATTTTGAACTTTAATTATGTTCCCTTAATGAAGCAAGTACATTAACACTAATCTAGTTATGTTCATTTTGTTGCTATAGATAGTTTGTTTAGTAGCTTTATGTTGTTCCAATATGATTAATGTATATTATGTTGAATGGAGGAAGAAGATCCATAAGTGAGTGGCTGCAAAGTATATTTTTTCAGTCTCGAAATAAAAGCTAATTATTGACAATGCACATATTAGAGCGAGATAAAATAAAGAAGGTGGTAGAATATAGTTCTCAACCATGCAACAAAATGTGAAGATAACAAAACCCTTTAGCCAAAAGATTATACAAGGCATGATCATATTTGAGTGGCATGAGTATGCGAATGAAAGAGAGAAAGTAAGTGTTTAGTGATAGGAGTGCATGTCATTTAGTCAAGAGTCTATAATGTAAATCTTCACTTGTGTGAGAAAACATGTAACTCCCTCGATTTTTGTGAAATGTATATTCTCAAACCTAGTTGAATATTCAAAATAAGAATAGGGAAATAACTTTCTAATGAGGTGAAAAATAAGAACTCAAGAGTCATCTAGGGTAGCACAAAAATGTCATGTATTGTATTTGAATAGTTAAGAATCTAGAAGGTGAGAGAGAGCCAAAATTATATAAAAAGAAAAAATTATCGAAAGTGATAAAATCTCCTTTTGGAATTGTTATGAAGCCACGACACTACAAAATCAAGCTTTCGATTGTCCTCCTCCTTCTAATTATTCTTCTAAAATGTCAATCCCTTTATTTTCATATGTACATATTAAATGTAATAAATTCTCATGTAGGTAATTAGACCGTTGAACCCTTAGTTAAACTCGAGAAAGTGAATTCCGCTTTAATACATTCATGGACTTTTAAAACTTTATCTTTTAAACTTATTTACACTCCATTTCATGATCAACTTATTATATAATGAAACCACAATCTTAATAAGTGAACATCATAGTATTAAGGCATTTAAATACAGTAATATCTCACACATAATCATCATACACATAGACAACAGATATAAGTGGAAACCCATAAGGGAGAAAACCACATCTTATTATCGTTGTGAGTGCAAAGGCAAGCTCCAACTCCTCTCACCAGCGCATTTTTGTAGACACCAACCTCAGAGGAGGCCTTTACCTCAATCTCGCAAGCTAGCAACATGCAAGGATGCTCCAACTCCCATCTATTTTCTCATGTGTTGCCAAACTCCACTGAGTGAGGCTCCTACCTCAACCACCATACATCGGACATCTATCAAGTCTACAACTTGATATGGAAGCACCAATTCTCCTCATCACTATAGTGAAAACACATGCCGATTACTCCTGTATATCTGTCCCTTCTTCTTCACATCGTTGTCCTCCCTGCCTTTCACTATATGCCTTATATCATCTTTGAATATCTCACAACTTCTATCCGCTTCTCTTCTTCACACTCTCTAACATCTCCGCAAACTTTCTTACATCATTCTCTCCTCATCCATTATGCCGTTTTCCGTAACCTTCTCTTTCCACCGATATTACATCTCTCTATACGTATAACCGACCGATTGCATTCTGATGTGGAATATGTAGCGTTTAATAGGCTTCGACCCTATGCCGTCCACCCATTCGATTCTCTCATTGTTCGCCCAAGCTATTACATGAGAAATAAATTCATTACAACACTCATGGAGTTTTTCCTATTCCTACTGAGACTTGACTTTGCATCACATACAATAACAATAATTAATGAATTTACATTTGCGCTACAACACTATTTCCAATTCAACCCTTTCACCCTTGCTTTTTCTTTTTTATTTTTGTCTTTCCTGCCTACCGTCTTTATCTTCATCACTCGTTATATTTTTAATCGTTCGCACAACCGTATTTTTTCTCGACTTGACCTATGCCTTTACATTTTGCCAGCCCCTCCGCCTCGCATATCTACCCGCATGCGCTCCATGCTCTTTCTTTGTGCCGGGTCACTTATACTCCCGAGCATCGCTTTCGCGTTTAGACCTTCTCCCTCTTAACTCACAACGCAGAACCGAATCACACCGTTCGCACGGATCGGGTCCTGTAACTACGCGAGCCTTTCCTTGTCGTGTTCAACCTTTTCTCTTTGTTACCCGAGTCGACCCCTGCTCGCACCGTTTTCTTACAAACAATGCGGTATTACATTAAGCTCGGACATGAAATACATTACTATTTACCTTCCGAACAATATCGCTTTCCACTTTTTATCGCATTTTCGGGTATTTCCATCGTTCTTTGCTATATGGATGTTTTGCTCCTCCGATGTGATTTACAAAGGGAAAATTTGCACATACTTCCGACTTGAAAAATCTTAGGCTTCAACTTCGATCCGCATCGCGTGCTCATTCTTCTTTATCGCACTTCGCACTTCGTATTCCCATGTGTTTCTTGCTATGAGCCCTTTACAATCTTCACCTCCTCCGATATTGCGATTTGTGATTATGGTGTGCAGTCTCATGTCATCTCTCATGTCATTGTGCCACGTCACCTTCCATCATCACCACGCCATCATATTAGTGCTTCGCATTTTCTGTGACCACTATGTTTATGACGATTTTTCTCCTGCCCCGACTACGACATGTAATGGTAATATCGCATCGCAATATCGCTTATCACAATATCGCTATCGCATATACTCTTACTATACCCTATAACTCATATCATATGCGTATATGCGATCGCATCGCCGCAAATTAAACCAATTACCTTGTGACTTGCGTATTTTGATCTCCGCCGATGTGATCGGCCACCGTTGATCCGCCCCAAATCTACGGTCCCCGTTTATTGGCCGGCACTTCCGATTGGTTTCAACTTTCGTCTATTTACGTATGAATCTTATCCATTCATTTCTTGCTCTTTGCCGTTGCGATCTAATTGTGACTCGGCAGTCTACCCCACTTTGGAGTTCTTCCTCGCCTTAGTCTATTTCTCCGTTTGTTTACGCCCGTCCCGTCTGTGACACCAGCTCCTCCATGCTACTCCTCTTGAGATTGTTCTTTATTTTATGCAGCCGATCTCTCCGAGCTTGATCTTCTATTCGCTATTCACTCCAACTTGGGATTCTTTCGCTTGATGCATGCCTTTACGTTCTCTCGTTGCCCTTTCATACTTTGTTAGCCGCATTCCTCTCGCTTTAGGTTATGCTTCTCATCAATGCTCTTTTGCCTCTATGGTGATACTCATTTCGCTCCTTTTTCCATTAATGAAAATATTTCCACCAATCTTTCCCCTTTGGCATTGACGTGAAAGTACATCCACCAATACTCCAATACTTCCTCCCCTTTCATTCGGTGTGTGTTTCTTTCCCTCGCTGATTTTTAGAAGACCCTTTCTTTCTTTTCTTTTCTTTTCCTCTCCCTTTGACATCAATGACGTAGCGGTTGCACATTTCCCAATGTAGGTTCTATCTTTTCATTTCCTCCCGATCTTGAGGACCTATTCCATGCAATGCTCCATTGTTCTAGCTCTTTATGACAATTTATTGACTCGCTCTCCCCGGAATGATGCTTTCGTTCGATATTGACTATCACTTGTCTTCTCTCGATTGATCCGTTTTTCGTATGCAACCCCCTGACTTTCGATCATGTTAGAGAGTAACATTTGTAGACACTACCCCTAGATTTCTCTTAGATATTCTAATGGTTCTTTAGCAAGAGGTTTTGTGAATATGTCTCGCATTGCTTGTTCCTTTTTGTTGGTACGTATTCCAACTTCACCAATTTCTACTTGCTTGCTCTTTGGAGGAAGTGGTACTTTATTGGGATGTGCTTTGTTTTAAAATGAAGTATAATTTTTTGATATGCTTATTGCACTTGTATTGTCACATTTGATAGAAATGGGTTCATCAATGCTTACCTTCATGTCTTGGAGAGTTTGTTTTTATCCACATTACTTGTGTGCAACATGCACGTCGCTATGTATTCTACTTCTGCTACCGTAGATAGAGAGATAGAATTTTGCTTCTTGCTTAGCCATGCTACCCGTAATTTCTTCCCAAATAAAATGCACCTCCACTGTGCTTTCCGTCATCCACACACTGCCCAATCTCCATTTGTGTATGTTGTCAATGTGAAGCTTTTTCCTTTTGGATACCATAGGCCATAATGTGAAGTTCCTTGTAGATATCTAAATATTCTCTTGATTGCAAGTGAATGATTTTGTTTTGGCGCCGCTGATATCTTTCCACAAGTCCTACCGCCAACATAAATGTCCGGGTCTAGAAGTAGTTAGGTATAGCATACTTCCCACCATGGGTCTCAGAAGTCTTTAACCGTCATTAGCACGTAGTTTGCATCCAATGATCATGGGAGTTGCCACAGTGTCTTGCTACTTCCATTTGGAACCTTTTTAACATCTCTTGAGTATTTTTTCTTATGAGATGAATGTTCGTGTTCTTTTGTTGAATTTGAAGTCTTAAATAGAAGGTGAGCTCTCCAATCATAGACATCTCAAATTTCGATTTCATTTCTTCACAAATCCTTTTGTTAACTCATCTTTGTTGCTACCAAACATGATATCATCTACATATATTACTACAATTAGGATTTCATTTTCATTAGCCTTTATGTACAAATTTTTGTCTACTCCTCCTTTCTTAAAACCTTGTTTTTGCAAGTATTTTTCCACTCGAATGCCATGCATGAGGAGCTTGTTTCACCATATAAGGCTTTATTCAATCTCGCACACATAGTCATGTTTATCTATTAAGGATAATCCTTTCCGGTTGTTCCATGTAGACTTCTTCCTCTAAATATCCATTCGTGAAGTGCGACTTCACATCCATTTGATATACCTTGAAATCATGATAGCATGCAAAGGCCAAAAACATTATGATTGCTTCCGTTATGGCCATGTGGGCAAAGGTTTCATCATAATCAAGACCTTCGATTTGAGATTATCCCTTGTATCACAAGTCTCGGATTTATTTCTCGATTACCCGACCTTGTTCATTCATCTTATTCTTGAATATCCATTTTGTGCCAATGCCATTTTTTCCCTGTGGGTCTTGGTATTAACTCCCAGTATTGCTCTTCTTTCAATCTAGTCTAGTTCTTTCATTCATAACATTTACCCAATATTTTTCTTTGGTCGGCTTCTTTCGAACTTCTTGGATCTATTTGAGATATGCATGGCTAGGTATATTTCTTCTCGTCTCCATGTGCCTAGTTATCTTCTAGTCCTGACTCCCACACTCTTGTCCCCAATGATTTGATCTTCTCGGATGGTTCTTTTGAGTGTGTCTTGAGTGGGACCTTTGAGTTTAGTTCAAATATCCTCTCGTTATCTTTCTCACTCATCATTATCTTGGTTTTCATCTTCAATATCATCTCGGAGGATTGCATCTTTGTGCTTTCTTGTTATATTTGGTAGCCTTTTCGTTGAATCTTACATCAATACTTTCCAAAATGTTGTGTAGTATTTTTTTTGTAGCACTCGTAGCCCTTACTCTCGCATGCATATCCTAAAAATATTCCTTCATCAACTCTTGCATCAAACTTTCCTAGGTTTTCATCATTAATTTTTATGAAACACTTGCTTCCAAAGACTCTAAAGTGCTTGATTGATGCCGTTTACCATGCCATATTTCGAAAGGAGTTTTGTCATACTTTGGTCTTAAATGTGCTTGTTAAGAATGTGAACAACCGTGGTGTACTCTTTCTCCGCCCAAAGAGGTTTGGGGAATGTTACTTTTCTTGCATCATGGCTCGAAATCCGTTGTACCGACCGTTTTGCCTCTACTCCATATTCTACTGAGGTGTGACTGAAATTGTAAAATCGTTGTTTTATCCCATGTTCATTGCATAGGTTCCGCAAAATCATAGTTCTCGTGAATTCACCTCGTATCCGGTGCGACTCCACGACTCTCGCTGATCCCCGTTTTGATTTTCCTCGCCAATGCCTTGAATATTTTGAATTTCTTAAGCGCTTCCGATTTATATTTTGAGACATGATACCCATTTCAACCCGGGTGGAAAATTGTTCATTATCTGCGATGAAATAAGATTCTCCGCTTGGTGCTTTAGTTCTTGAAGGTCCACAGCATGTGTCCATGCAGTCGAAAGAGGCCGACCTGTAGATAGTATCTCTTTGGTCTTGAAAGATATGTCTACTTGCCCTACTAATGTGTGATTTACATATGGCATTTGAAAGCTTCTTTATTGCCGGCATATCTCTAATTGCGTTCTTCTTGCTCGACTAATGATGTGGTAAAAAGTTTAGGTGTCCCAATATTCTATGCCATAACCATGATTAACAAGTTTGCTTACGTGGCATGCTTCATTCTCTTATTTCACTATATAGACATTACTTTTGGTTCGAACACCTTTGATCAAGGTCTTTCTCTGTGGTGCTCGATCTTAATTCATAGTTTTTGGGCTCTAAAAAAGGACCTCACAAATCTTTATCACACATTTGATCGATGCTTAGCGCATTGGCTTTCAGCCCATCCGTAAATAGTACATCTTGAGCCTTTCCTCTTCCATTATTCGGACCGACCGAGCCTTTTCCTTTGATTTTCCCTTCTTTATCATCGTTGAATGTTACATTCCAATATTTTCTTTTCATCAAAGGTTACAAACTTGCTTCGATCTCCTAAACTATATGCTTTGAACATCCATTGTCCAAATACCATTGGATTTTCTGATCTTGAGCTATTAGAGCCAGGTCACACTTATTCAACTTATTTTTCCACCGTGTGCATCCTTTTGTTTGGTACCTTTTCCAGAAGATGGACCACATCTCGTCCGAGAGGACATTTGTGACACTTCGTGCCCAATTTGATGGCAAGTAAAGCATTTGATTATGTTTCCGAATGGATTATGACACGAGTGAGTTCTCTATTATTCATCAATCTCCTTGAGTTTTCATACATCGCCTTTGTCCATTCACTCGCACTCCATGGCTTTTGCGTGCTACCCTTAAATAAAAACAATACCAGGAACGATTAGTATACTTGCATGGTTGTCCCTCCATTTACTGTTGCTGGAGGTAGTGTTGCTGTGTGAAGTCGTATCATGACAAGACCCAACCAAGAGCGGTGGCCAATAAAGGGGCTCAATGTAATGCCAGCTCACGCCTGCATTTTCACCCTCGCGCGAGAGAAGTGAGTCTCACCCGTGACAAGCCAGAACCACGGTGGCAGGATGAGATCAATGGCAAGGAACAAATTTAAACTCATGAAGGACAGCATCATTATATACACAGAAAGGCATGTTAAGATCACTTAATAAGAATTCGTTATTCGCAATGTACTTTAAACCAAACATGATAAACACATTACAGTATTATTAAAATATCTCATTATTGAGGAGCAACAACCTCTCCATTGTATTAACCCTGAAAACACACATGATTACATGGAATTTTCAATGATAGCTAGCAAATGTGATATGAGTAGATTTTTGAACAAAGGTAGAATAGAGAAGATGACAGAACCATAGGCTGTCATGATTCTTCCGCATTGCTTCCGTGTACAAGCCTTCGTTATGAGCTCCTCGTAACCTCTTCTTCACCCTCCTTTTTCTTCCACCGGGTGACCGTTATTTATTCACCCGTCCCTAACTATTAGTTCCTCTCGTGTCTTTCTCGACCGCTCCCGGTTTTCTTTCCGTTATCTCGCGTGTTCCGCTTTCGTTCGGGCCGTGTGTTTTCCATCCGTACTTACGTTAGCATCTTCAACATTCCCAGTATGCTTCCACGCCACTCGATAGTTCCGCGACTCGTAGGTTGCGCCGCGGTCGCACTGCTGTGTGTCTTCATGCTGCAACCTGGGTACACAAACGAAATGTTCTAACTAAGATTTTAAAAATAATAAAAACAAGGCCCTAACAGTTCTCACTCAAATGACAGCTTCACTCTATTGCCTCTTACCGGCTCCCTGCCTGCTCGCCGTGCTTCATCTCCGTGTCACGTGTGGCTCGCCATGCCACCAGTCACAGCCCCAACTCGGACCCCGCGAGCGCCCATCTTTTAAGCCCGTGCGGAAGTTCGACACCGTTTATCGTCATTCCTCGTACGAGCAAGTCTCCGTTCTTCGCAGAGCCTAGTGGCGGCGCTCGTCGTTCTCTATACCCACGGATGTGCCCCGAACATCAGCAAGCTCAACCGGCCTTGGCATCCACCGCGATGATTTGGCACCTGGTTGAATGGGCGACGTGATTTCCAAATGGACTCTGCTTGGCCGCTCACGAGTCGGCTCAGTCCGTTGCACGGAGTTTCGTTCGTCCGTCACACAGAGCCGTGACCCAACCGTGGTCGGGTCCACGGTCTCCCCACCTTCACCAGAATGAAGTCACACCGCGTGAGATAGGTCGTTATTTTAATAAAGGAGGGCAGTGAGCACCCCGCGTACTCGCAAGAGGCGGCAGGAGCCTTGCCCAACGTGTGACAAGAGCCGGTTCGCACACAAGCCACCGTGTCCGTTTCCGTGCGCCCGCCCCTGTCTCCCGAGTAAGAAGCGGGGTCCGTGATCGTGGGCGGTAGGCCATGCCACGCGCTGAGTTCTTACTCCCCGTACAGAGCAGCAGTGCCAGCCCGAAGGCAAAGCTCGGACCGGCGACTGCCTTCCGCCATTGCTTAGCGCGCGCGATGAGTCACAGCGTCATAGGCGAGAATGCCTGGAGCAAGAATGGTGACCGCTCTCGAGGTGTCTTCTCTCCGGTCAGCTGATCGCGCCGTTCGCGCAAGCGCCGTGACTTGCAGGCCGGCCGCGGCACCGCCTTTCAGCTCGAATGAACCTATTCGGCCTTCTAGGGCCGCCGTCGAATGAGTAGGCAGCGCCCGTTCGTACCTTGTTGTTTCGTTATCGGCCGCGGTGGCCGGGCGCCGCTCCGCATCTGCTTCCGTGTGTTGGCCATCGCTGATCGGTTGGAGGCCCTGTGAGCATGACCGCGTCTGCCTGGGTCGCATTGGAGGTGCCCACACGTACCCGCTCGGTTCGTCGAGTGGTTCCGGTCCGTGATAAGCGCCGAATCAGCCCCAACATTGGCCACCGAGACACAGAGAGCATCCCCGGGTGTGGCCACGGGGTCACCCCCCTGCCGGTACTACGGCTTTCGCATCGGGAGGTGATTTCCACCGTGGTCTTCCGGTGCCCTTGAAGGAGAGGATCTTCGACATATTGGGTCGATGAGTTGGATGGAGCAGTGAGGGTGTGATCACTGTGTGGAGGGAGCGTGAGACGGGGTAGGAGGAGGTGGCGGGGGGGGAGGCGAACAAGGAGAAATCGACGGATCGTACTGTGGTTCCTTCCTAATCAATGTCCTGGAGTGAGTGTGATGGTGGTGGATCATCACCGTGAAGGTTCACCACCGGATCTTGACAGTGCCTTCTGGATGGAGGTCCGGCGGACTGTGTCCCGGCCCGAAGCCGTCGATCGGGGTGGCCACAGGGCCGAGAGGTGGAGCGATGTGAGAAGTGAGAGAGAGGCGAGGGAGGGAGCAAGAGACCGACCGAGCCGGGACTCGTAAATGAGGAAACAAAGGGGCACCACCAGCGGTTCCGGCTACCACGTTAAGACCGTACCGGCACACATGTTGTATGATAGGGACCGCGATTCGGGCGGCTTCCGTGCGGTCCCGCCCATCCGCGGCGAAGGGTTCCGCGCACTCGGGGAGGACCCCGCGCCTGCCCCCCGCATCCGCTCGTTATATCACCGGGACCCCGGCTGTGGATGGACGAGACCACGCAAGAGACCTCGCGGTGAAAGGTACTGGCTGGCTCCGAACCGGAACGAGGGGCGCCAGAAGGCTCGGCATGCAAGTTGGGCGTGAGGGTGCCTCTGTGGCGACCGAACCATACCGAAGCCACTATACTTCATCTGGGTCAAGTGCTTCACCGTGTCAAGAAGCCAGCTCACATCTTCCATTAACTCGTACTACTGCCTAAACGCCCGCGTTCACCTTGCTTGGTGTCATTTATACACTCGTTGTAAGAACTTATCGTGAGAGGCTATTTTGCTGAGTTCTGCGATCACCGCATCCGGATAAAGGAGGAATGCCATTTCCATACACAAAAGCTAATAATCAAGTAACCGAAATGAAACTGTAGCGCTATAGTTCAGCAGTGCCGCGAAGAGTTCTTTTTAAAGTACCTAGAACACTAACCAGCTCGGTGCCTCGACACAGCGTTCAGCATCAGATTGCATCCACAGCACTTCTCAGTATAGTGCCGGATTTGCCTTGTTAGGAAATGACAAAGCATGAACTTAATTTGCTTATTAATCAAATCACCTGCACTTTTCGTTGGTGCCACTTGTACAATCGTGTCACTCACTCGGCACATGGAAGATGTGTCCAGCTTCAGCTTGAGACATCTCCGCGCCATTCGAGGATAAATTTCCGTGTGTTTTGAATGTATTCTACCTAATGGGGATTTCCCTGCTGCCAGTACTCATGCTCGATTTCACCGAGAGGAAACCAGTATTGCAGGCCGGTCTCGTAGTTCCAAAACCGTAATGAGTCCCCACCTACTATGACGACGAGGCCCTCGACGCCTCACGTATCTTACCGCGAGCCACGCCCAGGCAGGGATGCCTGTTGCAGGTTCTGCCAATGAGGTGGGGAATTCGGGTTGGGTTTGACAGTTAAGGCCTGTCAGCCACCATCATACCACACCAGCCACTGTGATTCGGCTGTCCAAGATCGTGTTCAGGCCCACAGAGCTTTCGGGTATCTTACACGCTGGTAACCTTCGAAGAAATTTCTTCCTCGAGCCAGGCGTGCGCTGTGAGGCTTCAAATCGCTCTCCGAGCGCCCGCACTGCGCAACTGAACCGGTCCTCATTTCGCTTAGCGGGGCATTCATGGCCGCGCAATACCCTCGGCACGATGGAGCTGATGAGATCATGCTCATACCACTCCTTGCCATTCTTCGCTTCGATAATCGTGTTATCAATCGCATATTGCGGTAATTCATAGTTGTCGGCGGCGCTGGGAATGGCGATGCCACGACCAGAAGAGGGAATCGCGGTAGTGATGGTAAATGATTATGGTATTGACATAAACACCATTGGTAATTTTGTAGTGATGCAAATCGACATCTCACAACCTCCATAAAAGGACTGCTTTAATGCAGACTCGACTCCATACCGCACGATGATTCTACAAGATGACATGCTGACTCGCGCTTTGACACGCCGACTTGTCCGCTTTATCACAATGGTTGCGGAGAAATCATAATCGACTTGTTATTTGATGATCGCTTTGCGAACGGAAAGAATTTTTACACTATCCCGGCTATGATATTCTATCAGCCATTTTATTGTTCTCTCGTTAGTTATTGACGAGAAGCAGCGTACCCATTTTATTTCAGCGCGCTATTCACCTACCTAGTGGAGAACCCATTGCTCAGCTGTACAACTTCTACCCGCCTCTTAAAGTTGCGAGATTCTGGCGATAGGGTCCCAACCAAAGTATCCGAGCTGCCTGAAATAATTTGAATCGTCGATTATATAAGAGAACTTTTGCTGCCAACTTAGTGCTTGTTTTGATGTATGGGTCAAAGCATGTCACTGCCTTCGTAATCTTTCTCTGTGGGAATTCTGCCAGAATTTGGTTCCACTCAGCTCGTAGCTCGGAGGCGCTTTTCCCACACGCTCGAGAAATCGAAGAGACGTTATCAAAGACCAGGTACAAGAACTCGCGGAATTACGTTTTTACCACACACCAATCGGAATGGCAAATCGTTGTCAAATGTTTCTACCTCATTCGTAGCCCACAGCTGCCATCGGGAGACGCCGTCCCAATCGTCGCGTCGAGTACCATTGCAACGTTAGCTGTTTTTTCAAGAATTCGTCGATCGCCCACAAGAGCCATTGGCTCACGGTGGTATGTCGTTTATGATGCTTAATCACAACGGTTCGTAGTGACTTGATCATGGTATTAATGAAATGCACCGTATCGCTCGTCGAAGCCCGTGGGCATCCAAATCGGGTCGATGATGTGTTCAAAATGAACCGGCAGCGGTTTCTCACGTAGCGGGGCCGCGGTATCGCTGCCGCCCCGTGCGCCCTACCAGTGAGGTAACCGTGTATTTATTACTGCCTGAGTGTTCGGCGACCATGGCGGGGTCTTACGAACGTACAACTCACTTTTGAATGGCCACAACATAGCGACCGTGTTAAAAGCAAGCTCGTCCCGGTGCGAAGGCCTTCCCGTCTACTGCAACACGCGTTCACATAGGTTTTCCATACTGCATATCACACACAGCGCCTTTGAAAGGCCTTTCCTTTTTGCGGGGGAGCCACATCACATGTTTCTCCCTAGCTTCAATGATATTCACATCAATGCTTCTCGTTCGTGTCAAGAACGATTCCGCAACACTCATCAGCGCTCAGCTTGTAAGTAGTCGCTCATCACCCCAGAAGGGCCGGACACCAGTATGCCGAGTGTGGGTGTAACTTCGTAGCTGTCCCCGTGGCCACATGTGGCAATGCCACCAGCATCTGGGCACGTTTACCGGAAGAGGTTGTATCCGGCACTAATCGTCCACCAGCTCTTCATTTTCCTTGCTTCAACTCGGATAATGGGCGTATCCAGACTCGATATTCAACTCGCTGGCTTGACAATCACCTTGTAAACGTAATTTCGAGCATACCTACGTATCCGTCTCTTTCCAACACAGTTGGCTCACTGCACGGCGCCCAGAATGGTCCGTGAAGAACAGAATTTGGCGCTCAAGATAGTGGCGAAACTTTCCGGAGGGAGTACACCACTGCCAACGCTCCTCACGCGTCGTGGTGCACTTTTTCCGCATTCGATAAATTCCGTGAGGTCGAAAGTATACGGGGGTGGTCAACCGTCGTCGTCTCCCCGGGTTGCGCGCATGCCCTAAAGTGCACACGGACGCGTGACCAACATGTACATGAATCGTTATCCGTAATGGGATGAACAAGTATGGGTGCCGCCGCCAATTTCTCCTTCAAGGTGTTTAGTGCCTTTCACACCCGCCATCCATCGGAACACCCCCCCCCCGCCCGCAACAATGCTTTCGAAAGGCTTAATTTTTGCGTAGTTGCGAATAAACTACCGTAATATCCCTATGCCCGTGTTGGGGCGGTTTCGTTAAATCGTTCACGGCCCTTTAGGGCTTCCATGCGTAACGATGACCGCGACCGCGAGATTAACACGGCACCCTTGCTTGCATCACGTGGCCCAAGAGTGTGCCGAATGGAACGAAAATATACCAAGTTCAAGGAAATCGTACTGGGGGACGACACCACGAAACACAATGCGCAACAGAAGCGTGTTTCTTCAATATGTTGCAGACCACCCAATGTCCACAGACCCCCCCGTGAACTTGTGAATGTACTCCTTAAAAGCATAAGAATGACAATCTCGGAACACAAATTTTGGTGCGTTTTTGTATCAAATCTGCAAGATACCCATGCGAATGATCCCTTTTCACTCAAAGGTGAAATGCTGCTCTTGCTTTGTCTTCTTGACGCACCGATGATAACCGTAAACTCATCACAAGGAACACGCTCGTTTCCCGCAACATGGTCTAGAACTTCACCAAGGAGGAAGTCGGGATGCATTGTTCGGTGCTCCGTAGCTCCACAAGGCATACTGACTCGCTGTCCTTCTTGCCTCCTGATGACAATGACCTTACCCACCGCTTCTTCTACTAGAAAGACAAGACCGTGTACCATCTGCGCCTGCCTACCTTGACTCCTTTGACACATGGGTTCAACCGTGTGTGCTCGGCGTTTCCCCCCCCACCTGCCCCTCGGCCCCGGCTCAACGCGATGCGCACCGCTCAGTTCCCTGATCCTCTCAGTCTTGCAACCGAGGACGGAACACCCTCGTATTCTCGCAGGAGGTCGAAAAATTTTTTGTCGTTTCCTCATCTCGCAACTTCCCACCGCGCAGCTTCAAGTTTTTTCGTCCGTCCAATGTTCAGCCTTCTTTGTCTTTAGTGGTCGCAATGACTCACTGCCGGCTCTTCACCCATGCCCGCCGCCTTCTCGTCAAAGTAGAGATGCTCGAGGTCTCCCCAGAATATTGTCATCCGAATCGTCAATCCCACAGCAAACTAACTCGTCCCACTCGTGCTGACACAACCGGCCCTCGCTGTGCCTTGGATGGCGGAAGAACAATACCTCTGATCGCTTGTAGGGCTCAGAGACTCTCGCGCCCTCGTCTCCTTCGAACAAGAAGCACCGACCCAACTTGTCTGAACTCACCGCCAAGAGCGGGTTCCCCATTTCCCGCTCTTCCTCCACCATGCCCTGGGGAATTGTACCTGTAGAGGATAACTCTCCGTGACCCACTCTTAGCACGCGTCGCCACCGTTCTCAAGCCCGTAAATGGCCGCGGTCGGAAGTTCCATGACACGAAGCGCATCGCGCGTCCTTCGTCCCTTCAGCGTTCACAGAAAGAGCATCCGGCCACGCACCCCACCCACAGTGTTGCGTGATTTTTCCACCACCGCCGACGTGACCCCAAGGCCACATCTAAAAGGGCAATCAGCTTTCAGTCGATCGGTGTCTTCCACCTTGGTAACAGCATGATCGCCCACATGCTCGACAAGGTGGAGCATCTCGCGATCTGGGCCTCACTACCTGACGGGCACGTGAGCACCGCGGTCTTGGTTACCCCTTGCCGGCCAATCTTTCCTGGTTGTTCAGATCCGAGCTCCAAGCTCGCACACTCGCCAACCGATAGAGCCACCACGGTCGGGGTTGATATAAATGCCTCACTTTCTCACTATCCGACACAGCGTCCATCATCTCCATATCTCCCGATTGGCTCACTCGTCGACACGCGGCCTCGATACGGGCCGAGGGCCGGGTGACCCGCATTCTCCTTATATCCTCAAAGATCACCGCCCTTTTGGCGGTCGTATACGTTTGTGTACCCCAAAAGCCCAATCAATGCCCAGCAAGGCGGGATAGGGATCCTTGTCACCATGATATCAATAACTCAAAATCACATGTGTCTTCACCTCAACGTCGACCACACCCCCGAGTCACCACGCCCAAGGCATTGCTGCAGATCGTCCGCCATCCGAGTTGACTGGTGAGCAGGGCCAGCCGTGGCCTTCCAAGAGCCTCCCATGCCCTCTCTGCTGTGGAAGAATGCTGACGTGACCCCGAAGTCCAACATGCAGGCCGCTGACCTGGAACCCCGCGACCGCGTGTTAAGCCGAAATTTCTTTGTCTTCGTTCGTTGCTTGTTCGCTCACGCCCCACACGTATTGAGGGCCAGCGCTCCCACGGTCTCTCTCGGCGTCCGTGCGCCCTTGCGCACCCAAAGCATGCCTGAGCCGCGTCGCCACACGCAAATACACAACAATCCCGTGAACAGCTTGCTTCAATCCTCGACCACAGTGACTGCCGGCACCGTGACCTCAGACCCAGTGATGGGGGCTCACAGTCCCTTGCCCTCTCGCTCCCGCAATCGGCGAACTCTCAACCCGCTCTCGAGTCATCGACTTCAAAAGTAGTCGATCAACTTCTTCGGGATGCCGCCGAACCACCGTGGCCGGCTCCTTCCCCGTGGGCATCTCCTCTCCGCCCGCCCCTCGTCACGATCGCGACGTTCGCAAGTCCCGCCGGGGTCCTCGCGGCTCGTGGCGCTTTTCCACGATTCGTCCCTTCTCCGCCGCCCGCTCTTTCCTACTTTGCTGAGTCCCGACAGCCTTCCGTAGCGCAAGGCCGACCGCACCCAACACTCGGTCGTCGCGGGAGGGGACATTCTCGAGCCACGTGACCCTCCTGGTCGCGACCGTGCGACTCATCGACCGCGTCCGCCCCCGCGGTGCCCTCCCCGCCGCCTTTCCCTCGGAGCCTCGTTCACCCCACAGAGGACGCATCCAATCGCATCCGGCAGGCGGCGCCCAGTGCCCCGCACCGCTCAAAGGTTGTGAGTCGCGGGAACAAATCACAGTGACACATTATTCGCACCGTGAGTACCCTCCGCAATATCGGCACATCCGAGGAGGATGCCCCGTCCCGGCAAATCTTCGCAAAGATTCCCCCCGTGCGGTGGAGGAACCGGCGGAGGTGGAACCCCGCGTAAGGCCGCGCGGTCGGTACCGCGGTTCATCGCTGCCGCCGCCACCCTACGTGGACCCCCCTGATCACCGCGACCGAGGTCCTCGTCTCGCCGCGCAACCGAGGACACCTTTTGCCAGCAAAGGCGGCCTCTTTCGACCAGGAAATGAGTACACCAGCACACCAAATGGCCGCCGCCGTCCCATCGGCCGAAGCTCCTTCGGGGGCGGGAGCTTTTCACCAAGCCTGCAATCTAGTGTTGCAACTTATCAAAGAAGGATCCTTGCGGTCGCTCGCCCCCCCTCCACACCCCCGGGTAGCCCGCCTGCTCAATCTTCATGGCCCTGCCCAAAGCGTCCCCAGATTATCGTCATTCTGTGAGCGTAGGGGCCTGTCAAGGGAAGCAGCAGCTTGATGAAATCCGCCCTCCGTGCTCTGATCGATCGGCAGCCGAGTTTCCCGATCGGCGTCCTCGACCCTGACCACCCCGGCGTGTCTCACCGCGACCTTCTGCCCTCCCGACAGCCTCGCTCGGTTCTGCCTCCCGGGGAAGCTTGGAATTACAATGCGCCACCACGTCCGGCTAATTACGTGGTTAGATGAGTTTCTAATTACCTGACAAACCACCATAGCCGAGCATGGTTTGGAATTTATTATCAAGATCCACCACAGCCCTCCGCATGGCCCCCCCTGCATGCATTGTTGTTTCACATCACTGCTGCCTTACCATGGCAGAACTCGGATACCGCAGTGAAAGATTCAATGGCGTGTGCATGGGAGAACGATTGTGATAAATCCTCTCCAGTCCTAGCGTTTTGCGTAACGGTTCTACCAGGTGCTTGCATTATTAGTATCGCCGGTCACACGGGCCATCGTACGTCGAAGCGTTTAATTGCCGTGGTATGACTCAGGACCATTGCTTGCAATCGAATAAAAGACATGGCTAAAGGTTGAGACAAAGACTAGGGGTTGCCTGCATCCTCGCGCGCGTGCGGCAGGGGCCGGAGGGGTGGTGCTGTCCCATTTTAAAACATCTGGCCGTATCACGCCGCCATTCGTCATCGGAACCTCTTTCGCTTACCTTTCATTATTCGCTTAGTCATTCTTTCTACGTCACTCCCATGCACCCACCGTATCACCGCTGTCCCGTCTTCTTCCTTATCCAAACCTACAGTTCTTGTCTTCCTTAAGGCGCCCTCCTTCCCCGATTTTTCCTCTCGATCTCCTTCTCTTCGAAATCTCGCATTACTCCTTTCTCGCCACCTACCTGCCGGACCGTGCTCGCCGGCGCACGTCGTTCCCGCAACTTGCATGCGGCCCGAATGCGTCCATTCCCCCGCTCCTTTCACTTTCACATTATACATAGCATTGGTCCCCCCAACCCCCCCCCCGCACGTATTTATGCCCATCCTTGGTTGTGAAATTCAATCAACCCTTCGTCCACCATCGCAGCTTTGATCCACACCGAATCTCCTTCAGCCTTCCCTTAGCCTCGTAGTGGCGCTGTGCCTCGCTTTAGGAATATCAGTAGCACCACAGTTAAAACTCTATGCGTGCATCTTTCCCCAACGTGGTCCTTACTTCAAAATCCACCGCGCGAGCGGGCTCAGCGTTGTCCACTGGTGCGTTGGCCACCAGATCTTCATGCGCCCACCGCGCTTATCTTCCTGAAGCCTTCGGGTGCACCGGCCGCCGTAACCTCCGCAACCATCAAAGGTCCGTAGGGAACCTTCCTCCTTGTAAAATTCTTGCAGCTTGTGACGACCATTGAAGCCGTAGAAAAGAACAAGTTTCGTTGATCGCCGCCCTCCTTTCTGGTCACCGTCACCGAGCAATGAACCCATCAAGATGGATTATCCCACCATCACGCGTATCTCTCCTTCAAAATCCTCATACTAAGCATCTAGGTCTCATAACATGTAGGTCCTTAACGGAACTACTTGTTGGCGGAAGTCGTGTCCTCGTTGACAAGACACCTGTGCCCGAGTCGTGTGGCCAACAAAGGGTCCGGGTTGTCTAGGAACACGCCGCATTTCTCACTCTCGCTCGGGAGAGTAGTGAGTCTCATCGACAGGCGCCTAAACCACACAGAAGGAGCCGAGATCAACGACAGGGCACCCAACCCGTGCTGACAAAGTAATTTATCATATACACAGTTATATGCGTGCCGCAAGATCACTATTGTACATTCGTACATTCGCAACAAAATTTTAAACCAAAGATAAATGACATTGTTATAATATAAATGACCTTATTGAGACAACAACCTTCCATTGTATTAATCTTCGTCAAATACATGATTACATGCATTTTCAATGATAAGTAGCTTACAACCGATAAGGTATAGATTTCGAACAGAAAGGCAGAACAGAGAAGATGAGGAACCATAGGTCAGCACAAGATTCTTCCGGTATAGCTCGCTCGTGTCTTCTCCGTTATGAGCCTCGTAACCTCTTCACCTCCTTTTTCTTTCCACCAAGATCGTTATTTATTCACCCGCTCTCGCAACCACGCGCCCTTCCGTGTCTTTTCTCACCGCTCCGTGCCTTTCTCCTCACATCCGCGTGTCTTTCGCTCGTCTTTCCACCGTGTTTTCTTCTATCCGTACTGCGTGCGTGTTCTATTCCCGCCCATCTCATGCTTCCGCCACCCGGATAGCTGGCGACTTCGGTAGTTGCGAATACAAGTCATGATTGCAGTGCTCCTCATGCTGCAACTCAAAAAGGCTGTACTCCAAAAATGTTTAACCAAGATTTTGCAAAAACAATACAAAGTTTACAAGTAGCTCCTAACAGAAGCTTTCATTTTCTACATCTCCTTTTGCTAGCTTGGAATCGTATTCTTTTAATCGCGTATAACAACATGTCCCAGTTTGTGGTAGGCAAAACAAGTGACATTTTTCATAGAAGGAAAGAATCTCCCTTTAACGACTTCCGAATTTTCCATATTCGAGTGTAAGAGATTTTTCCACCGACCGTTTATTGATTTCGTTCTTGTTATTTGAAATTCCTTCTTGCTTCTCGTTTGATTTCATTACAGTCATGTCTCGTCAGCTTCTACATCTATAGGAATATTTTTGAGTTGTTTCGCTATCCCGTATAGCCTTTTACAAAGATGATATTCGTTATCTTCTACCTTGATTTGTTGGTTTAGCCTTCGTAACCTATCCCAATCTTTTATGAGAGGATATCTTTGAGCATTTAGTATTTTATCCAACTCGTTCGCAGCTTGTCATTCATGGAGAGTTCATTGATAATTCCCTTTGGGCGTTTTCTATTTTCTTTCTCGTGCATACTACTTCTTCTTCCAATTTCTTCTTGCTTCGAATTTTATCCTTAATTTGTTTTGGTAGAGTTTCTTCCACTCTCTTTGCTTCTTCAAGTTCTACTTTCAATTGAATGAGGTCTTTTGAATTTAGTTCCTCTTTATATATTCGAGGAGAATGTGCACTTGAGTTTAAGTCTCGCCTGCTTTCTCTCCGTGGCACTAGCTCAGCTCCCTCAAGATCTACCTCACCTCCTTCCTCATCTTCTAGAAGGAAATCCTCTCCAATTCCTGCATGGCTATCAACACACTCAAAGGTGCTGCTCCTTCATTTTGAGGATGCATCATCCGAGCTTTTATGATGCACCTGTCTGTCAGCACGAGCATAAAGTGATTTTTCATATCGAATCTCTTCCTCTCTCTTCGCCAGCTTTATTTTGTTTTTGGTTTTCTCTCGTATCTTGAGTCCGTGATTTCCTCCTTTGTTTTCTTTGCAAGGGACACTTTTATGTATAGTGCCCAACTCTTCCACGAGTAAAGAATTTAAATGGAAGTTTACCTTTATACTTGCATGAGCTCTCTGTCCAATCTCTCCGGCACATCTTGGCCTCTTCTTCATCGCAGCATGAGCATGTACCCTTCACTTTTCTTCTTTGCAATTCTCTCCGCTCTTGACGCTGCCTCCCTCACATTTGACTTCCCTCTCAGGAAGTCTCATCTCGTAGGTCGCATAAGTTTCCAAGCTAATTGGGTCCATGGTCAGTTGTTTCTCCTAGCCAACCTGGCTTTCTGTAAGCGTAAACCTCGGGATTAAACCCTGGATGCAGAAAGATCAGCTCAATACATTTTGTACAATTACACTTTCTCTAATGGTATTTCAGAGCTTTCATGTTGTTCACTATTTCTCAACCCTTAAGAAGAAGTAGGCAACATCTTCTTCTTCGTTCATTTTCTATATTTCCTCAAATTGGGCTCTACAGACTTGCAATTTTCAAGTAAAATTTCTCACCTTTTTATCTCCCCTGCAGAATACTTTAATGTAGTCCGCTACACTTTCTTTCACCATTTTAAGTAGTGCATTACTTTGATAGCTCTTCCTCGCACTAATGGCTTAGATATGTATTTATGCTTGTCATTAAGAGAAATCTGTTTCGTTTCTCTCCGTGTCGTAACCTTTGGGCGTAAACATCCTAATTCCATAGTAGCACTCAAACTTCTATTCCTACAGACATACGTATGTCCTCATTCTCAGCTTTCTAGAAGTGCTAGCACTGTGCCGCAGAACAAAGCTTTATCAAGTTGAGCATCCTTCTAGACTACAGCTCATCTGGGGACCCAGGATCTCCTTTCCAGCCTGTTAAACCCACAAGCTGCATGAACCGGCTTTGATACCACCATTGTTGAACCCTTAGTTAAACCGAGAGGTGAATCACGCTAACACATTCATGGACTTTTAAAAACTTTCTTTTAAAACTTATTTACACATCCATTTCATGATCAACTTATTATATAATGGAAACCACACATCTGGACAGTGAGCAAATAAGTATTGCGTATTTAAATACAGGAATATCTACACATAATAATCGTACACATAGGAAAACATATATAAGTGGAAACCCATAAGGGAGAAAACCACATCTTATTATTGTTGATGATGCAAAAAGCAAGTCTCCAACTCCCTCCCACCACATATTTTTGTAGACACCGTAAACCTACAAAAGTGAGGCTCTACTCACCCTGACGTGTAAGCTACAAACTTGTGCAAGGAAGCTCCAACTCCCCATCTATTTTCCATGCAAAGTCACAACCCACAAGAGGCTCTCTACCTCACACACGCATAACTAGACATCTACAGTCATGTCTAAGCATCTCTGCATAAAGCGAAAGCACCAACTTCCTCACACTCTGCTACTGAAAACACACGCTGATTACCTGGATATTAGCTCTTTCTGTTCCTTCTTCACCGCAAGTCCTCCCATATTCATTTCTCACTTATATCATCTCTTTTGAATAGCCATGCACCTCTCTATCTACCCTCTCCTTTATCTTTCCTCCACACTCTAACCTCTCTTGCGCTCTCTCTACATTCTTTCTTCCTCTCTCTATCCATTTCTCCATAGCCCTCTCAACTTCTCTCTTTCCACCCATACTGCAACTCTTCTGCCAGTACAACTACCGACTCACCCATCAGCATTCTACAGTGGAATACGAAGTGAACAGTTCGACTCTATGCCTTCCACCCATTCGATTTCCTCATTCTTCGCACAAGTTATTACATGAGAAATAATTCACAATACAACACTCATGGAGTTTTTCCTATGCTCGACGTGAGACTTGACTTTTGCATCACATACAATAAAACACCACATGAAATTTTACATTTGCAGCGATAACACTATTTCAATTCAACCCTTTAGCCTGCTTTTCCATCCACTATTTGTCTTCTCTCGCGTTGTCCCTTTTATCTTTCACTACGTCAGCAAGAGTGCCTCCTAACCTGCCTCGCACAATCATCTTTTTCTGAGCTCGACCCATGCCTCTACGTATACACAGCCTTTCGCCTACTTTCGCATATCTCACCCGCACCAGCTCCACATGCTCTTCTCTTTGTGCTTCGGGTCACTTATTCTCCCGAGCATTGCCTTTCGTGTTTAGACCTTTCCCTCTTAACTCACAGCTCGTTAGAATCGTACTGTCACATCGTTTTGCATGGGACTCGTGTCCTTTAACTCACGCGAGCCTTTCCTTGCCATGTTCAACCTTTTTCTTTTTTTACCTCGAGTCGACTCTCTCGCTTCCACTGTTATTTTCTTCAATATAAACAACGCAGCACATTACAGCCCTCGTGACATGAACACATTACTATTTACCTCGAACAATATTGCATCCACCTCCTTTATCGGCATTTTTGGCTTTCCATCGTTTCCTGCTGTATGGATCCTTTGTCTCCGTATGTATTTACAAAGAGACTCGCATACTACCGAACTTATTCTTAGCCTCAGCCTTCGATCTGCATCGCATCCGTTCTCTTTTATCGCACCTTTGCACTTCGACGTTCCCATGTGTTTCTTGCATACGCAGTATCTCTTACGATCTTCACCCTCCGATCTTGCGATTTGTGATACGTGCGCGTGTCCACGTCATCTCCATGTCATCGTGCCACGTCACCTTGCCATGTCACTCGCCATGCCATCAGATCGCATCTTTACGCATTTTCTCTCGTGACTCAAATGTAAGCCAGTGCAATTTTTCTCCTCGGCTCGTATCAAGGACATGCGATGGTAACATCGCACCGCACATCGGTTATCGCTTATACTACCATACCGTTGCGAACCTCATCATATGCGATATGCGCATCGCAGCTTTGCGGCCGCAAATTTTCAAACCAATTACTGTCACTCAGGACTCGCCACGTTTGATCTCCGCCCGATGTGATCGTCGACCGCTGATCCGCCTGCATCTACGGTCCTCGCTCGCTGGCCGGCACTTCCGATTGGTTTCTCACCCTCGCTTATCTTGCAGTGAATCTTTATCCATTCATTTCTTGCCTTTTTGTTGTGTTGCGATCTCATCCTGACCGTCCGTTCCACCTCACCCTGGAATTCTTTCTACCTTAGTCTAGGCTCCGCTTTGCTCACGCCAGCTCTCCCACACCGGTCGCGCTACTCCTCCCGATATGCGCTTGCTCTTTATCTCCAGTGCGCTAATCTCTCCGAGCGCCAGACCCCTCTATTCGGCTACTCACTCCCACTTGGGATTCTTTCGCTTGCTGCATGTCTTTGTCGTCTTTCCGTCGTGTCTCACTTTGTCGTCGCTACGTATCTCTCTCGCTTTAGGTTATGGCTTCGCATGCTGCTTCTTGCATGGTGATACTCCTTTCTCGCTCATGGCCAGACGTTTAGATAAATCTCATCACATGGTGGAGGATAGATCACATATTTTCTGCACTTTGGTTCATCATCATGTTCTCATTTTTTTGTCACGTACGATGACATGAATAGGGTCCGGCATGACAAATTTAGACACTCTCAGAATGCTGCTCACTCTCAAAAATTATTTAAGCAAAAATGTGGTACAAGGTCTTCATCTTGTTTTTATCCAAGATTGTGTATATCCCAAGTGTGTTATAGTTTGGACAAATGTGCAAATTGAAGTGTAATAACACCTTTGGTGATATGTTCTCAGTGACTTTATGTGGTCTCGCTACCCACTTTTCTTTTGCTCCCAAGTATTTCTCTACTAAGTGTATCGATGATTTGTTCAAGTGCATTTGCCTTTTATTATTTTTTACCCAAAAGAGTGAAGCATCTCACTCTTTTGGCTTTTAAGGTCTTTGTTGATTGAATAATTTTCTTCATTACATTTTGATGCTTAGATTAGATAACGTGAGTAAAACATGTATAAACTAGCTTTATTAGTTTTTATTCTTTTGAATGAGTTCAAATGCAACACAAGACATGAATTTACCCTCCTTCAAGAGAGCAATACAACCAAGAGAAATAATCGAATAATAGCAATGGAATGGCAAAATTGCACTCTACCAGATCCAAAAATTTCTAAGCCCCTAAGTTTTTTTAATGAAGCTATTATCTTATGCAAATTATATATAGAGCTACAACACCTACCACAGGTTTTATAAATTGCATGCTAGAAGCATGGAGAAAACATCCATACATATTAGCAACTTTATATTATAAGTTTGGAGTATACCAAGAAAAAAAGGTACATCTCACGAAAAGAGCAATTATGTTTTAGAAACACCATTACCACAATACACAACACAAACACTACTCACATAATTTCACATATTAGGTTAATTTACAAGAAATTTATTTGCACACCTGAGTGTATGACCAAATTCCTTAAAACTATTTTCGACAGAGCAGCTAAACTCTGATCCTTCAAGGTAGCCTCCAAACCATTAGGGTATATTTGCAATTCCTATTCCAAACCAAACTCCTAGTACAATAGTAATCGTCACCTCACATATAATTCCACACAATAGTTCAAGTTCCTACAACAGAACCATCACACTTCTAGTTTGCTTTTATCAAAAATTAAAGTCACTAGTCAAATCACTAGTAATAGTGATTAGGCATGTTGGCCACACAACCATGTTCTATACCTCTGGGTTGTGTAATAAATGCCAGAACACTCTAAACACACCTGTGAGTGATTTCCAGATGTATGATATTAGCCTGCTAACACCTCACATACACAACTTCCTTAAGCTCAAGAAAAATAAAAATTTAGCAAACCTTGCTTTTGTTACAATGACTTAGTAAATATATCATCAATTGGATATTTTTTCTTGCAATTGAAAATACATCATACTCTCTTCACACTGATTCCTCCTAAGATAGTGTTACCCGAAGCTCAAGATGAATTATCATACCGAAGTAAGCCACTTGAATTATGCCCGGATTGTGACAACATGCAATACAGTGCATGACATAAAATCCCAGTGCACCCGTCAAGTTTCCACACTTTTATACATAACTTAATTTCCTATTTTATACATAACTTAATTCCTATAATAATCACACTCATGTTGTATTCACCTCCCAACACAAGATAAAAGAACAACTCTTTGAGTTCTTGGATGCCCAAATAGTTGGATCAACCTCGCAAAATGAAACACATAAATATAAGTTGACTTCTTTAGCCATACCCACCAACCTAATTAGATCGTATATCCAACTAGTTAATTTCTTAATTATGATTTAATTTCCATTAAAGATAGTGTGTTTTGCATGTGGGGTGGTTCCTTGGAATTTCCCATTCCCCATAGGTACCCCATCGTATATTACAACATATTCCTTTTCCAAAAATAAAAAAGTCAAAAATGTTTATTTCTTCTTGATATTTTTGCATTTATAATATTTTTTTCTTTCTCGTCTTTTCTTCCGATTTCCATTTTTATTTATATTTTATTTTAATTTACATTTTTTCCTAAGCATTTATTATTGTTTTTAAATAAACTCGTTGTTATGGTGTTTTAAGGAAGAGCGGAGGGTCGTGAGGGTGTTATATATATATATATACACGTATTGCCAAAGGGTTTATCCTTTGGGTGTACTTTCATGGATCATCTCAATGAGCATCGTCGCATTAGTCCTTCCACCTCATTCAAACTTTCATCTCGTCTTTTGTTTCTGCCCATTTAGTGAAGCACTGGACAACCACACACACATTTACAGATAATCTACGACATTTATTGCTTTCTATTGCAAAAATCTTCAGATCAGAATATGAAAAAAATTTCTTTAAATTATAATGCTAATGTTAGAGTTGGCTTTTCCAATGCCCTCAACTTTTCAAGCCGCTCTATTTCCTACTGCGCCAAGTATGGTGTGAGCTGTAAGCTCACATAGGGACATCACATCCTACCCAGTTCTCAGAAGTTATCCTTAATCGACAATGGCCGCTCCACGCATGGCTACAAGACACAATGGAGGTATTTTATGATATTTTAACGTCCACGAGACTAAAAATAGTCTATGGGACCACCAACTTCCTTGTTTTTTTCCTTTTGTAATCCAATCATTTTCTTACCTCAAATTGATAATGAGCAGACCCCAGCCTTCGACAACGCCCTCACCGAAAAGACAATGCCATGGAATTGATGCTAACATACCGCGGTACCGTCCCCGATGTCTCTCAGAGAACTGCACACATCTCCAAATGAAAATGTTTTTTCGATTCCACCGTGTCCTGTGAAGTGCAAAGACGTATACATACCTTCCCAAGCTTTAGGGTCTCTTCCATAGCCAAGTTCCACACTCAAAGTTGACGTGGAGTTAGTTCTCTAATTGGAGCAATAACAACCTTTGCTCTCCACGTGAATGCTGTCAATGTATCTTTTGCTGGAGATCTCTATGCTGAATTTCTGAATACATGTATCTCTTTCTACTCAACTCTTTTTCTCATATACCCTCATGGGAATTTTATCTAAGACAAAATTCTTTAACTCCGCTATTTTGGGACAAGCAAATTAGGTAAATATCTCCATTTTTGCATCCATTTGTTGTTTTGTCCCGTCCATGACATCTCTCTTTCACTCATATCTCGATCGAAGATAATCTCTTCTGCCATCTACCTCCCTCCCATCTTGCTCAATAGATACTCTTATAAGACGCACCATGGCACTGCTTCTCATGAAAATCGCCTCCTGTTTCACTCAACATAACCGAAACTTTTTATTTTAGAAATTACCATCATGATGAGAAGATTATGAGTATTGCAGAATACTATTACATGGTGTGAAAGCCACTCCTACCCTGCAAGCTTTTTAATTTTAATGGAGTTTTCACAATTTTTTCTTCATTTATAACTAATTTGAATAATCTCCAATCTAATGTTTTCTATTGCATGTGGTTTAAATTTTGAAATGGAGTGCTTCTGTTTTAGGTGATCCGTTTTGATCATGCTTTCTCCCATAGCCGTGATCTCGCTGCGTTCAATGTTTAGATATGCAAGTAAACAGATGGACCTCGCCGCATCCTCGAGGACGATGATCTCGAGCATGCGATGACTTTTCATCTTGGTGCCATTTGTATTTTATCTCTCTTCCACTCTCTGTATCGCTAGTATGAATAATCATGCGGAGGTTAAACAAAGCTACAGGAATTTCCGAGCCGCATTGCTCTGCTTTTTAATCTCTCGGGTCAAATTGATATGCTTCTGCATGCTCCATTTTCACGACATAGGAGTTTCGTATCACTATCCGCATCCACCCGTGATGAGCCATCTCATAATCGAGCACCGCCGATATTGTTAAACTCACCTCATCCAGCATCGTCTTTGAAATCCACTCACAATTACCTTCAATCTTTTTTTAGTAAGAAAATGCTAAATCCGTTTACATTTTGTATCAGGACAAAATGAAGCAAGATTCAAAACATATTGCTTACAAAAATTGTTTCATTCAAAAACAGTTTGTAAGAAACATTAAAACTTTTTTAAAGAAATGTTTACCATGTTAAATTCGTCATATTTTGCGATTGCAGGTGCGCTAAAGTAACTAAAATATATTAAGGAAACCTGTTTCATTCAAAAACAGTTTGAAGAAACATTAAAACTTTATGCTTTCAGCACAATCAATAGGCATTGATAACAACATAGCAATGAAAATACCATTGTTAAACTATTACAGAAAGAGCAATTACTCTCTTCAATTCGGTAAGAGCCATAGCCAAGTGGCGAATGGACAGTTAAGATCTAAAAGAGAAAATTCTGGATTTTTTGAATGGGTGAAGTCATGAAATCGCTCGTTCGTTATTCTAAAATCTGAAGATCGACGTAATACCAAAACGCATGAGCCTAACATCTGTAAAAACAAAGGAGCGAAAGTACCGTTTCATGCCCTCCGCCGGTTCTTTTCTACGTCTAATTGTAGATGCGTGTTCTTACTTTACATGCAGATTTAGGTTGACTGGCAACAGAGCATCGTTAATATGAATTTGATACATTAACTCACAATCATCGTGGTAGAACAACACAAATTCGAAGTGTGAGTGTTTCTTCGTTCGAAGTCTAATTTAACAGTCAACCGTCAAGCGAGCAACAAAATAAGTTTGCCATTTTAATCATCCCGAGTTTTTTAATTTTCCCTCATATTTTTAATATGCCCACATGTTAAAAATAAAACAAAATAAAAGTAACTTCACAAAAGGTTTTTCTTTTTATGAAGAGCTACAGGTTGGCTATAAGCAGTGTACACGTTGATCCGGTTAAGAGCTTTGAGTTGATGTATTTATGGAAACCCTGTTCGATGGCTAGTAGCAAAATATCGCTGAATTGATATGATTTACATAATGCTTTTCGAAGCAGCAAGCAATATTTGTTGTCATCGTATTAACTTTGCTCTGTACTCAGCTTTTGCTTTTATAGCCGGTGGAACTAAATTTGCTTAACTTTGTGTTATCAACATGGGTGAAAAGATCGTGAGCTTCGTGAGAAGAAAGCTAGTCGATGAACTTCAAAAAGAGGTCCTTCAATTGAAGAAAGGTTGTAACTCTAATGCAAAGTACAGAAATGTAGCTCTTAAGAATAGGCTGCAAACTTCAATCGCCGAAAAATAAACACAGGTTGAACATTTTGAATCAACGCAGTGGGAAAATATTTCAGCATGTTTGTAGATGAATTTCAAGAGAATATTGAACTCCTCGATGACATGGAGGAGGACGTTGAGTCTTTTCTGATTCAAATTTGAGGAAGAAACTAGAAGATGAAAGCAACTCAGCTATTGCTATGAGAGATTAACTATTTAGAAGAAATGATGTTGGAACAATATCAACTTCTTTTCAAGCAAGATTATGATGCATTGCCGTGCTAAAATAGTTTGATCGAGAAGATGATGTGGTTATTAAAAAAGTAGCAAGAGCTCCACAGCAACACCTTTAAATTGAGGTTAGTCGTCTCTCAGAAACTCTAAGATGGATAGAACTCAAGTTGAGATTCTAAGCTCACCTTCTTCCACACTTGATGATGTTGATTACCAGTATGGTTGATGGAGATGATAATGAATCATCGCATGCTTTATGTTGCACCTAGTTTTGAAAAACATACCACGAGCATATTAGATCCCAAATTTTTGTGAAAAATGGGACATATTGGAGGACTTGGGAAGAATGGACAAGGAAATTATTGCTCCTACTAACCACCGTAGTGTGTAACATCAAGAGTATGTCTTGACACGATCACGTTGCTATCGCCTTCATCACTCAACGATCCAACCGTGAGGCGCTTTCTGACTCTAAAATGCTCCTCGTCAATTTGTGAGTAAACATATTGATGACACGGTCGCTAATGTCATTCCTGCATGAAAACGTTATGAGCATCCCATCTTTGAGTCCGAAAACAAAAAAATGAACTATCCGTACATCCTCAATCGTAAGAAATTACCCAAGCATCACCATTCTTGGTCAATTACTAGTCCCGTATTCAAACTTTACAAGAGATGTGATGTATATGACGTCGTGGACTAGTGACGTACTCATTAGGAACGACCGTGCATGGATCGAGGAAAGGTCGTGGACATCATTCTCAACCACTAGGTTGAAGAATTCATATCGTCATGGCAGCACTGCTTCTCATTTGCTGATTGCCATTGTCCCCGCCTTGTGTTTTCAGGAGGGAAATTTGCCGAGCAACGAAAGACCGGCCGATTCTTGCTCCTGCTCGTACTGTGTTTTAGCAGCTAGATGTTGCTATCGTTGCTTTTGTTTGAAAATTGTCATCTTTTTGTGTTTGACCACAGGTGATGGGTGATGACTTCACAAACAACTTCAAAGGTTGTTGCACGGCCATTTTCCATACTTTTCTACATGCCCTCATTGTTTGTTTGTTGGCTGATGTTGCTGCTTCTGCTTTGAAAACCTTTGGTCCCCGTCCTTTTCACCGACACCTAGCTTTCTTTGAATCATTTTTGGGAGAAGCTGAAAGTGTTTTCCATCGTTGTGCCTCCGCAAAATCCCATCTAAGGAGTTGACCAAGCTCTCCATTTAGGTTTTCATGGCTCTCATCTTTTAGAGTTTTCGATAGTTCGCACTTGGTCAACATTTCATACTTCTTCATTGAAACAAACTATGTTCTTTCCATTTAGTGTATCGCTATGGAATCCACACTCAACTTCCATGACACTTGAAAGTGTTGAGCATCTTTCTCTCTTTTCGAGTTTTTTCTTATGGGTTTTTCTCTCTTATCCTGCCATGAGAAGTTGTACATGGGTACCGTAGAAATTACACAAACAATATGTATATCACCGTGATCTCATCCGATCATGCGATCTACTGAAAGTAAGATACCGAATCCTCTCTAGCAAATCAATTGCGGAAAATAAACACGACCGCCAATCACAAGAAGTAAAGAAAGAAGCAACTCAAACCACAACACAAATATTTTCCCGAAAGCTTATCGCTCAAAACCCTCTATATTTCTATTGTATATTCAACTTCATGTGAATCGTGAAAACAATTACAATGCACTTTCTTTCTCACAAGAGTTCTCCTACACTCTCACAACTATCTCACACCTGACGTGACACAACCCACTAACACTTTCAGCCACCTTTTCCGCCTCACTCCAGCCCTTCCTTTCTTGCGTAATTACGATGGAAATGAAATCCCTATTCTTTAGGAATTTTGCCTTTTCCAAAATGCGTCAAAGCTCATGTGATAATACAATGATTGTCTCACCGCATCGCATGCAACCTCACTAATGATACAACTCGATAGTTAACATCTTTTAACCTTTGTCTCAACTCGGTTCTCCACCGGAACCGACATGCATGCAACTATTACAGTAAAATCATCGCTGCATGGCAGTATCACCGCACGTAATCAAACTCGATTATGACCCACTTTGATCTCGCAGTGCAACAAACACACACAACTATTTCTCAACCGACTCTTAATTCACTAAATGGAGTTAACTGATTTTTACATTCGTTAAACTAATGCACTAACCGTAAATCGAACTCCATAACTAATAGAATCACCCGCATGCCTCTCACCAAACCACCCTCAACTCGACTCATGAGCTAAACTCGATTTTATCACACCCGCTTACTATTACAAGTGATTATGAGATAAAGATTACATTTTATTGTCCAAATCTAATTAAGGGAAAATTAAATTAGACAATAATAATACTTTCGTTGACTTTTACTCACCACTCCTCTCAACAAGAAATGGATTATCTCGCCACCATCGATCCCCGCTTCTATGGTATTCAAATTTTCTCTCGGTGAGCGTTTCTGCTGCAAAGATATCCGCATCCTCGATATTCGTGGGAATGTGACCGAAGCACATAATGCGCTCTCGAACACAATCTCCGAGATGGTGGCACCGAAATTTCTATGTGCTGGATCGCTATCGTGGACATATCGCATTAACCGAGAGTTTAATGCAACTCGTCATCACAATGTATCACCGACAGATCCACAGGAGAGACAAAGGTAGGACCATTCCACAATACTTTCTTCATCTCAGATGGCCTCACATGCATCGACCAGTCGCCACCTACGCGCTCGACCGAACCGAGTGCCACAGTACACCGCTCTCTCGCCGTACCAAAAACTATCGTCGCATCTCGGCGCCGAAGATTCCTCCCGATGTGCTTCTTTCTCGCCTCGATGGACCGCCTTTTCCCGACTCCGCACCGCGAAGCCTTGAAAGCTTCACTTCCCTCTCGTCCATCCCGCACCACATCCATACTTTGTAGTGCGCACGATGCACAGGCGGCGCTTCGCCTTCCAAAGAGCCACTCGCCTAACCATAGCTTGAACTAGTCACCGGCCACTCGTAGCAAATGTCCGCATCTCTCGGTGTTCACCAAGTACATCGCTGAACCCACTAGCTTCTCGTAAACAGAAACGTCTCACTCATCCTCTCTTGAAGGGTGCAGTGATCCTCCTGCCTCCGCCAGCTTCATGAGGAGTTCTCCATGCTTTACAACTCTCCATGTGAAACTTACCTTAATCTCTTCGGCATACTTTGGGTCTCGAGAAACAAATAGTCTCACCATCTTCGCCGCCATATTTTCCAAACCAAGGAAATAGTAAAGGAGTCTCAGTGTCTCTTCTATTTCGAACTCTCTCGCAAGTTCCTCTTTGCAAGAAGTCTATCAACCGCTCATCACTTATAAAAATTAGATCATCAACATAAAGTACGATAATCACGAGCTTACCATCAATCACAACTCGTACAAAGCCCGCATCCCCTTCACTTTTGGTGAAGCCCAATCCCGGTGAAATAGCGTCAATTCTAGTGCACCAAGCATACCGTGTTTAGCTTTCTTACCACACAGGATTCCCCGAGTTCGCACATGTCCGACTCATCACGTCAGCACATCAATCCTTTCGGCTTCTCTACATACATTTCTTCCTCAATAACTCCATTGAGAAACACAAGCTTTTCACATCCATCCGATGCATTCCGCTACCACCCCATCCGCACCAAGAGTCTCGATGGACATATTCACAATCGTACGAGTATCTCGCAACTAGTGCGAAAAGTATCTCTTTCGTTAATCAACTCCCTTCAACTTGTGAGAATCCCCGCGCTACAAATCTAGCTCTCAGCACTTTCCGTCACTCCCATCTACCTCCCCGGCTTCACCTTTGCTAGCATCCACTCTAGATCCAACCACCGTATTTTTTCTAGCGTACCTTGGGACAACTTCCCATGCACTCTGCTCTTTCTAACGATGGAGTCATACTCCCCAAACACAGCGTCAACCCAAATTGCTTTCGCACCGCTTCTCAAAGGAGGATGGTTCTGGCTACACACACTTGCTCATAAGATCCATGTATCTGGGCAGAGAAACCTGCCCTGAGACCGTCTCTCGTCTCCGTTAAAGCAGTAGGTGCCTCGACACGTTTCCGCTCGCATCCAGTCCAATCTATCGCCTTCCATGGTGCACCCTCTGCCAAGTCTCGTGGATGGATCTCACATGAGTGCTTTTTCTCGCCACTTCCATGACCCTACACATGTGGCTGATCCACATCTTAAGGCTCAGTCGTCTTTTGGAACCGAAAGAGCTCTCATATCCGCATGCAATCCAACTCCCTTCAAGGGACAATCGCATGGATTTATCCTCATCACAATTTATATCCCATCCCGTCTCACAATAATCATCCTCGCCCGTTTGCCATGCTGCTACTCGATAGTTGTGGCACTAATGTGTACACAACATCCCAATCTCAAGCTGTTGGGTCTGAGCTTCTTCCCTGGAATATTTAAAGTGTCACATGGCACATGTACAATGAGCCAAAACTTGCAAATATGCAACATCAAGCTTTACTAGAAAACTCTCTTTGGTGTACTCATGCCAAGTATATCCATGCGTGTACTCATGGTTTTTTCTCACAACACTCGTTGTTTTTGCATGCTTCTTCCCACGTATGCGTACGGCCAGCAATCACGCAACATCGATCGTGTCGCACACCCACAATTGTTCTATTATTTCTTTGTTGCGACCTCACTCCGTTGTCGGTTGGTGGAGGTGCACCAACTCTCTCTACATTCTCTTCTTTCCTATAGAATTTCTTCAATTCGCTGAGATGTACTCACCACCATTGTCGCTCCTAAGAGCCTTCGACACGCTTCCGTGTCTCTTCTCCACTAGTGCTTTGAACTCATGAGAACCTTTGAGAACGTACACAGTGATCTTTCTTCTCCGCACGGGCGTAGATCCAGTCACTCTAGAAAAATCATCAACAAAGACCGCGTTGGCCACGTGTGCCTTTGTCGTCGAAGTCTACAGAGAATGGTCCAAACACGTCTCGAGTGAACTCTCGAAGGATTAAGCTCGAATACCCTTCCTTTTTCGTGAAAAGTGGCCTTTGCATACTTTCCCCATAGTACATTCCCTTTGCATGCACTCTACCTGGTGCAAGAGCACCCTTGGGAAGTCCTCGTAGAAATTTGTTGCATGACCTTTCAAGTGCCTGCAGCAGATGGCCACACTTCCTCGTGCCACAACTCATCCTCATCCCGCCCTCACCACTTTGTCTTCCTTACCCATCAATGTTGTGCAAACCATCTCACATCAAGTTTATATAGATTCTTCACATGAATCTCAAATCTTCTTGGCTTGTTTCTGTGGCTTTTGTGTCATACGAGTTTTCATCGTAAAACCACATCATAGCCTCTCATCCTCCAACATTGCAACTCGAAACTAAATTACTTTTTCGTTAAGCCTCCTCGCAGATGCATTACATATTTTAACTAAGAAGGGTTTACCTAACCGTCATATGGATGGTAACTTTAAGCTCAATCGTAGCACCGTACCACATGCTCATCACCCATTTTCGATATGCATCCGGAGGTCTTTCTCCTCCAAGCCAGTGGAAATTTCTTTGTCTCCCCGTCAGTGTGGAAAGATATACCACTATCCAAGTACCACATTGATCCCATTTCACTGACACTATTGTTTGGTCAATTTAGTGTCCTAAATTGCTGCATTTAATTTGTATTAACTGAACAAGCCGATGAAGTGCGGCGCACTATATGCAAGATAACCTATTTCTTAACTTTTTTGTCGTTTTTGGGTTTCTAAGGTGAAATGGAATTCCTAAGATGAAAACAAGTTTGGTTATGTTTGTTCAAGGAAATGATATCCCCTATAATGATTTACCAACTTGAACCTTAAAAGAAATTTGAAATTTACAATGACAAGACTTGAAAGGAAATGAAAAATAAAATGGGAAAATGAAAAGGTACGCTAGTCTAACAAATCAAAACAAAGGAACTATTGAGCATGAAAACCAAACTATTCTTGTCGTACTAAACACAAAAAGAAACTATGCTTAAGGAAATTCAAAATTGCAACAAAATAAATCTAAATCGGGATACATCAATTCATCTTCTCTCCATCCTTCATCATTATCCAACCTATGATTTTCGGAAGTAATCATAAACAACTTGAGAATCGATATCTAACTTGGTGTAAAGAAAACTAATATCAAACCATACATTCATGATTCAATCCTCACCATCACCCAAATGTGGCTGAGGTAAATCAAGATGTCATGCACAATTCTAATATATCTAATTTTACAGTATGAAACTAATACTAAACTACACATTTCATAATACAATCCCTCACCATCTACCGTGGCTTTCTTGAGTAACCGAAGATGCTATGAGCAAATTTTAATATATCTAAATTAACCATCACAAATAAGCAAAACTAAAATGAACAAAGCAATACCTAATTAAACAAAAACTATGAAAGCAAATTAGCAAATATAACAATGTTAGTTCCATGTCATTAGTCAAAAAGCTATGAAAATTCCCGGCCGCCTATCTATAACGTGAAACAAGAATACCGATCGTGATTAACAATATAAAACATGAAAGACAAGTGAAATGGAAATCATGAAGTTTATAAACGTAATGAAGCAAATGCATGTATAAACATATGAATGAATTATGGCACAAATGAGCTAAAGAAACGAAATGAGAACTTTACACTAATGCACAAAACCTTAGCCTCTAGGCCCTCTACACTCAGCCTCTCCCCTTGGCAACGATCTTCAAATACGAATTTCGGTTGGAAAACAAAAGAGTCTTCTTATATTAAAAGCAAATGCCATTACAGAATATGATGTTACTAAGACAAGTGCAACGTAATCACATTACAGAGCGCACTAATAAAAGATACCGCAGACTAACATCAACTAACTCTATGCATGCAAACGCATTATATATAACAAAAGAAATATAACTGCCTCCTAAAGTTCATGTCGGTGGAGAGCATGGATCATTACGTCCACGGATCTAGGATCATGGCCGTGTTGGAAAGTAAATCTTACGTAGGAGGATGTTTGGAATTCAACTAAGGAACCATGGCCGATGTCGATTTATCCTCCCAACTGAAACGTCGTAGATGAACTCTCTGGTGACACGAAATTGTGAGTCCTCGCCGACATGAGACTCTATGGTTGACTTCCATGTGACGCCTTTACCGTGGCTTTAGATGAGTTTGTTTCCGAACTTTCAATAGGACACTTAACCATGTCCACGTCATTCCCGACCTTCCGCCATGTGGCTCGTTTTGTAGACACCCGTAGCATAGAGTTTCAAAATAGGCTTAAAGCGTAAGAACAAGTGAAGTGGCAAGATTCCGCAATTAATGAACAAAATCTAAATCAAATAGCAAACACAAAATATAATTAAAAACCATGTTGATACTTCGTACATGATATCAGATAATTTGGGAGGTTTAGGTGAGTGGTGCTGCATAGAAAAGTGTATGGAAAAGATGCATTTGAGACTCAACATACCCCCATTAGGAAGGTGTTGCATGTCCTCATGCAACCAAAATTTTGATAATATTTTCCTTACCATGTGCTCGACACTTCAAAAATGCCCAAGACATCCAATCCTCTCCTCTTCTTCCTTGGTACGTCAACATTCTGGTTTCTTCATTAAGCACCTAAATTTGATATTAACGAGTGCTCGCCAACTTCGGCATTTTCAATTTCTTATTCTTTCTTCCCGCCATATTCCCAAATGTAGCATGGTATTATCATGGATGATTTTGTCCAGTTTGCCTTGTTCTTTCAATGTCTCATTTTCATTTTTGATGTGCCTATTTAAAAGCTCCACTGCACTTGTTTAGTGATTGAACTAAATCATCCCGCAATGTATGAGGCCGAATGGACGAAGCACGTTGACCTCGTAGGGCCGCCTTTTTCCAAAGATTCTATATAGTCATATACTTCCGCCGTTTGGGGTCTATTTCAGTGTCATTTTTATTGGCCCCTGTACGCGTGAAGGAGAGTTATCTTCAAAATCGTCGAAGGGCTCACATCAATATCTGCTCGAGAATGGGATGGAGTATGTTCAATGTCTCGATTGGGAATGAAATGAACCAGGTTCACTAACTCTCCATCAGATGACTATGGTTTCACTGGGACCGTTCGTATGTCTCCTCACCCAAATAGCAAATGAGGACCCTTAATCTGTGTTTTCCTCTTCAATTTCCCCAAGTCTACCGTTTCTCCCCTCACACGTCAGCACTATCCTTTTGTTTTTGTTTTCCTTTTCTCGTCTTCTCAAGATGATGACCGTTTTTGAAGATAAACTAATCTTTCGTATAACACTGATGATCTTCTCTTCTTCGAAGAAGGAGTTTTATGCATGCCCTCAATAATTTTTCTCTTCTGGTGTTATTGGCTTCTTACCCTTGATTTCTTTCTTCTTCCCTGCTTGACAGTTTCTCTTCCTATCGCTTCTTTCAATCGTAGTAGGAGTATTTGGATTTCATCAATTATTCTTTTTCTCCTACTTCTTCTTGTCGTGCTACCTCAGAATTCCCCGAGTAGGAGTAATTTGGGTTTCAACATTTATTCTTTTTCTTCTAATTTCTTGTTGAACTACCTTCGTGAATTTCCAGGTTCCTCAAAGAAATTTCTCAACTAGAAATTGTTCTACATGTGTCTTTCTTTTTCCTTTAACTCCTTTCTAACCAGAATTTTTACAAGGCCGTGGTGATATAGATGGGGGTTCTACATCTCCCAAATGTTTCTACTACTACTCTGACATTTTCTTCAAGCTATTGAATAGAAAATATGGGAGATTGAGAGTTTGGATTTTCTAGAAAATTCAACAATAGCCTGGTATGTACATATACATGGACCCAAAACGGCCTTCACATGTAATGAATTTCCGAACAATCACAGCAAAGTAGCCCATTCTCTTCTTTCAATGCATGCACATGAATTCCTCTTTAAAAATATTATGTCCATACCTTGGTTTTGTAAGATTGTTCTCCATGCTTCATCACCGATGTCTTATTCTTCTTAAACCAATGCTCACCCTCCCGAAGAAGTTCCGTGGCCGTTGCTATAGATGCCTCTTACCGACCGCAAACTTAAGGTCTCCAATTTCTTCTTCCAAGCCATTAAACGACCTTTATATCACAGCCTCGTCACTTTATGATAACCCTCCTAATTTCTCGGATAAACCGCAGCCTGACTTCCGTTTCTTCATCTCCTTACTTGCGGATATCCCTCTATAAACTTAGGTCCTTCCGCCTCTCGCCTAGCAATTTACCCATTTTTCTTCCTTTCTTTTCACAAATTTGCTTGCAGGTGAGGGTTCAAATGGAAATAGAACAGTTTCTGAATGCACAGGAACGAGCACAATGACTCCGTGGAATGTATCATAAAATGGGAATGAGCACCATAAACGGAATGGAGTGAGAGACTGCAGGGGTAGATATCCGAGAGTGAGAATGAGCACAATGAACGAAATGGAGTGAGACAGCACGCAGTGGGGTTTCAGAACATCATATAGACACAGAGATTAACAAAGTATAAATACATTCGGCAACGTTTTGAATTTTGGTGGTCGCAGTATTAATAAATATGAGCACGTTTTATCAACGGTTATGAATTTATGCTACTGCATAAGAGTCCTCGGTCAAATCAAATACGTCTCATTGTCACTGCAGGAATATTGGATCATGAGTGAAAATCGGAAATTTATCGATGGAACCGTTTGTGAATGAATGCGAGGAGAGGATAATATGGAGATCGTGAAAGGCTACGGAATTGTCATAATCATTGTACGTAATGGATAGAGCCTGCGGTTTTAACTATATAAAAAATGTGTTTTTTTTTTTTAATGCTATTTGAAATAAATTTTATTCATACCTTTGGAATCTTTGCCTTTTCCCTTGGTCTTCAACTAATTGATCTCCATTGGTGTCTTGAATGCTCCATGTCTTCATTTTTGATCCTCTCACCTCCGCATTTTATTTCATAATTATGGAAATAACGTCCGACCGTACATTCTTTTTTGAACAGAGTAGTAGTCAGCGGGAATCGCTTTCCGTCGCGGAACCGGAGTCACCGCGAGTCGTATGTCACCATGAAACCGACACAGCCTATTACTTGATGAAGGAAGTGAATGTAGGATGATAAATGAGCCGTATGGAAATGGTCATGAAAAAAGATTTTTATTGATGGAATGGAATGAAATGAATAAAATGAAGTGGAATGGAATGGAATGAAGTGAATGAATGGGAATGAAGTGGAATGAAATGGAGAAAAGAGACAAAACTTGTGAAATGTTTAAGAGAGAGATTTTTTTTTTTTTTTTTGGAAAATTTAGAGTGTCAAGTGTTCCCCGATTACACTTATATTTTCGTATAAGACCTACAATCAATGATTGGTTTTCTGAAGCTTATACATTTTTTTTTTTTTTTGAAAAGAACAAAAGCATTGGTGGAGAAGAATTCTTCTCAGACTAAAACTGACATGTTTAACTTTCTGAAACAATTTGACAAAATCCTCTTTTGAGAGTGGCTTAAGTGATAAATTTTCAATCTATGGCTATCTACAATAAGAGAGCTGAAACTCATCAATGGTCTTGATTCTTACCGCTCCATTGCTAAAGATCTTGTCAATTTCATATGGCCCAAGCCAATGAGTCTGGAAATTTTCCTTGAAAATCTTTAAACTTGGAATCAAATAACAATGCCCAATCTCCTTCTTGAAACTTCTCTTTGATATACTTGTCATGCCATTTAGCTCTTTGATATTGAACTAGATCGCCTAGAATTGCTTCTGCCCGATCTCATCTAGCTCATTCAATCGCTCTTCCATTCTATGCTTTTGCTTCGATAAGTCCATCTCCAAATGAACTCCAAGCATCTTGAAGGTCTTGATTTGAAACTCAATGGGAGCAAGATTCTTTCCATAAACAAGTTCATAGGGAGAATGTCCGTTGTATTCCTCCATGTAGTTCTCAGAGGCCCACAAGGCTTCAGAAGCCTTTCTCGCCCAATCTCTTCTATGTGATGAACAGCTTTGTGATGATATTTTCGCCAAGAACTTTATTTGTGGGACTCCACTTGACCATTTGCTTGCGGATGGTAAGGAGTAGATCTTCTCGTGCTTGATTTTGTATTCTTCCATCAACTTCTCCACCAAATTGGGATGTGAATTGGCTCCCCGGGACCGTCACAATTTCTCTGGAACACCAAAGCGAGTAAAAATATCCTCATAAAGAAAATGAACAACCTAATTTTCAAGAGTGCATACTAATGCTTTAGCTTCTACCCATTTAGTAACTAATCAAAGACAAACCAATATATACTTCTTTTGCTTGGATGGTGGATTAATAGGTCCAATGAAATCTAAAGCCCACTTTTCAAAGGGTTCAATGAGTAATTCGTGTTTGGTAAAGTGATTTCATTTAAAAGGGTAGGTTTCCCTACTTCATGTACTGCCACACCTTCGACATATTGTTTTGCATCTTTGAAGAGGGAAGGCCAATAATATCCTAAAGAAAGGATTTCCTTATAAGCCGTCCTTTTGTTTGCAAAAGTGTCCGCCGCATGGTTCATCATGACATGCCTTAAGTAACACTGCATTTCATCTTCCCCGACACATCTTCCCCGACGTAAGATCCGCCCCGTTTTAAACAATCTGTTAGAAATCCATGAATACTTTGAACTCTCCCGAATAATTTTTCGTTTTTCACTTGGAAATAAATGTGAAGGTAGTTTCCGTAACCAAATATTTAGCAATATCGCATACCAAGGGGTCTTATTGCCATCGCAAATACATTCATCGTAAAACCTAGGTCTTCTATTGTGGAGAATCTTTTTTTAGTATTCCGAATCCTAGACAAGAACCGCCATCGTATTCGTTTTCCTAGTTCATCCAACACAAAGAATATTGAATTCTTGCAAAAGTAAAAGTTGTCTTGTCACCTCGCCATTAGTACGGGTTTGTTCACAACATCTAATTGCGTAATGGTCGCATGAATAAAAGTTTCATAGCCCTGCTATAATGTCTAAACTTATTAATCGCATGAACAATGTTGCAACCTCTTTTTCAAATACAGATAGTTCAACTCGTGGGAGTCAAATTTTTACCGGTGTAATAAATGGCATAAGGAACTAAATCTTTTTGACCCAACACGTAGCCTCCTAGAGCCGTATCTCCGAAGCATCCGTAGAAATATGAAAAGGGAGTTTCCAATTTGGTCCTCTCAAGATAGTGTGCTTCGTATATTCTTGTTTTCAAAGTTTCAAAAGCCGATTGACAATCAAGATCCCATTTATATTCACAATTAGGCGCTTGAAGAGTGGAGATGCTATTTCTAGTGAAGTTTTCTATATAAACTTCTATAGTAACTAGTAAATCCTAGAAAATTCTAACATCTCTTCGACAATTTGGAATAGGCAACTTGGAGATGACTTCAACTTTTGATCTATCAACCTTAATCCCATCTCCCGAAATATGATGTCCTGTAACAATCCCTTCAAAGATTTTTCATGGCCTCTTCAAATGAATGGCTTGCAACCGTAAAATCATCCATATAAACCTCACACAATCATGGATTAGATCAGAAAAAAAATTCCTAGTACTCTGCCTCTTGGAATGTTGTGGGTGCATTACACAACCCAAAAGGAAGCACTCCCAGAGGGCAAAAGTTCCCCATGGACAAGTAAATGGTCTTATCTTGATCTTCGTGTGTTACCTCGACTTGATTATAGCCACTAAACCATCCAAAAATGAAAAATACTTTTTACCTGCTAATGTGTCTAATACCCGATCGATAAAAGGCAAAGAAAAGTGATCCTTCAAAGTTGCTTTGTCACTCCCCGTAATCAATGCATACCCTCCATTTACCATTCTTTTAGGTGCAATTATAACCAAAGAGAAACCCATCTTACTATCCGCTCTAAATTGGATAAAATGAAGTTTACATTGAGAAGTTTTTGAGCTCTTTCTTTCACTATCTCCTCAAGATTTGGATTCATCCTTCTTTGAGGTTGTCTGATTGGTCTAATGTTTTCCTCAATATAGATATGATGGATGCAAGTCTTAGGATCAATACCTTTCATGTCAAAGATACTCCCATGCAAATGCAAGAGAATGTTTTTGCAAATTCTCAAGCTAGTTCTTCTTGTTGTGACTTCTCCAAATGTTTGTTGATATTCAATGTTTTTCCCGGAAAAATATCAATAGTAGAACTACCAAACTCTTCCATAGAGTAAAGAGACATTTGTCTTCCGATGATAAATATTCTATGCTTGAGTCCTAACCCCAAATTGTAAGCCTATTCCGAAGATGTCTCAAAATTTTTCTAATGTGTTCGACTTGACTATCCTCATCGATTTCTTTAAAATGGTAAAGACAGTTGTATAATGTCCTTATCATTGACCTTACCATTGTCTCCTATTTCTCAGATTGCTCTTGCCGGAGGATACAAATTGAATTTCTTTGTCGAATTATCATTAGAAATGTACATGTTCCCCCGCATCTACAACTAATTGAAGCATCACCGTGGCTAGCCAAGGTCTTCCTAAATAAGCGGGGTGCCCTCCCAGATTACTCTTGGGAGTCAAAATCATGTAAGTCTACCGGATATTCCCAAGAAATCTAAGGAGATCGAAATATCTTCTAATACACCATCCGGTTTAATAATCGATCGATCCGCAAGTTGCGTAGCAGGTAAAAAGAAGGTTAGGAAGTTTTAAATACGTTCCATAGTCTCGTCTAATTACAATGTTGATAAAGTAGCCTCTGGTCAATCAATGTGTTTGGAATTTCTATCCTATTTATACGTATATGTCTTGACAATTGACTTCCTAGATCTACATACTCGCATGGTAATTTTTCCATCATAATATATCTCGTAATCTTCACTGTGGATTCTTCTTGTGTCTTTTTTAGTTTCCTTCCGGTCTTTTGAAACTCAACCTTTATTGTTTTCGCTAGAATAGGAATTTCTCGAATGGCTTGTAGCAAGGGAATCTTGATACAAACATTCTTCACTCATCTAGAAAGCCTATAGTTAGGCAACAAGATTTGTTTTTCCACCCCCTTGTCAATTTGTGGTTCTAAAGGAGGTGTAGATGAAGATGCAAAAGGTTAAACTATAGGAGTTGTGGATGTTAAATTTTCTTTTTCTTTTTGAATGTTTGAATTTTTTAGAGATTCTTCCTCTTAATCCTTATTGACTTGAAGAGAATCCTCCTCGTAGGTATCTTGCTCTTTATCTATAGAAGGTTTTTCTAAAACTCTACCAGATTCCAGTTGTACTGTTGAGAGGAACAATCATATAGGTAGGAAATTGTTGTCCTTCTACCATATAAGTATTCTCGAGGATTTTTATTATTAGATTTGGCAAATACGAGCCGGAAGTTGATTTGTATTTTGTTGTACAGGAGCATGAGCTGAGGATTTGTATTTTGTTGAGAAGGTTGTTGTTGTGGAAATGGCAATGAAAGTTTGTGGATTTGGCTCTGGAAGTTGTGGAGCTTGTTGGATTTCAAAGATGGAGGATATCGATAAATTGAGCAAATCTCCATAGATTTGCATCCCTTGTACCCATAATATCGATATGAATTTTGATGTTGGGGCCAAGGTTGCCATGATCTCCAATTTGGTGGGTTTAAAGATTCATAGGTTGTTAAAACTCCGAGTCATTACCCTCGCCAAGGTCTCCTTGCGACAAAACAGAGAGATTCCACTTAATTTGGGTCTTCCGAAAATGTGGCTTCGAGTCCAGGAATTGAAGGACAATCCTTGATCTCATGATTCTCCGAGAAAATCATACATGTTTCTACAACTTTTTCATCCAAGGGACATTCCCTAAAGCATGTTTCTTCCTACATTTCGGGACAAAAGATGGCTAAAGCATCTGCTTCTCGCTTTCTGCCATTTTGGATTTTATGGGTGTCTAGTTGTTCACTAAGGCTCCCTAAGATATCATTGAACTCATCAAGCATATTACCAATCTCCGCCCTACTTACTTATCCAAATTTTTGCAGATTTGTTAGCCCTAATAAGAGAAGGATCCCTAGGCCCTTTTCCCGTTTTAGATTTTCCCTCGAGAGATGGACACATAATTCCGTTATGCTTCCATGGAAGTTGAGAAATGTCTCCTTTCCCCATCATGTTTAAAATATCTATCCATTCATCTCTAATGGCTTTTAATATGAGGGGCTTTCAAGGTTTCATCATCTAAGTTGCTCATCTTTTCTCTTTTTCAAGTTGTACTCGAAATCTTTCAAGTAAGTCTTCCAAATTTTCATCTCTTTTGCATCATTTTGGAATACCTCATATCCTTGTGATTGGTGGGCATACAATAAGCCCAAGTATCTATCCAAAAAATTTGTTTCATATCATTCCAAGTCCCACAGATTGAGTGGCTAATCCCATGAACCATTTTCTGTGTGCGTATCCCTTCAATGTTGAGCTTGTACCAATGGAGTTTCTTGAGTCTTCCATATAGTCATGTCTGTACACAACTTCAAACTCAAACAAAAATGTTTCGTGATCCTCACTTCGTAATCCATAAAAGTTAGGAGCAGAACAGAGATGTAGTGATATTTTTCATCATACATGAGTTTCCTCATCAACTATAGGTCCAAACAAATTGTCTCCTTCCCTATTTCTACCATTATTTCCTTCACCATTGTTATCTCCATTGCTTCCTCCTCCTCACCTCTACCTCCATCTATTACTTCCTCTCACATGATAGTGTCTTTAGAGTCCTTAAAAGTCCTCTAGTTCTTCTACCAAGGGAGGATGAGAGAGAGTCTCTTTGTTTTCTAAATGGGTTTTAGTAGGTGGTATAGGAGAATCCTCTAATTCAGTTGTTCCTTGACTTCCAAAAATCTTAAGGCTAGGGGTAGATGGTGGTGAATCTGGTCTATGTCTTGAAGAAGATGGAGTTGTGAAAATCGAACTCTTGGCTTTAGCTATAAACCTTCCCCTAGAATCTCTTGCTCTATGCATGTCATTTTTTTATTTTTTTAAAAGTTGGGCTAATAATTCTCTTTCTGATCTTCCAGGTCACACTAGGTGCAAGAAGAGAGCATACTTAAGAAATTACTGAACCAATAACTCTCTTTTCTGATCCTCCAGATCACACTAGGTGCAAGAGGAGAGCATACTTCAAGAAGTTATGAAGTTTTCCCTTCTTTTAGAATTTTTGTGTTTTTTTTTTTTAAAGAAATTGGCTACCTAGTTACACTTCCCCGGCAATGGCGCCAAAATGTTTGGTCAATTTAGTGTGTCCTAAATTGCTGCATTTAATTTGTTAATCCGGGAATCGTAAGCTGATGAAGTGCGGCACACTATATGTGCAAGATAACCTATTTCTTAACTTTTTGTCGTTTTTGGTTTTCTAAGGTGAAATGGAAATTCTAAGATGAAAACAAGTTTGGTTATGTTTGTTCAAGGAAATGATATCCTCTAATAACTTGAAACCTAAAAGAAATCACTTACAATGACAAGACTTGAAAGGAAATGAAAATGTACTGCTGAAATAAAAAAAATGCTGCTAGTCTAGTAAATCAAAATAATGAACTATTGAGCATGAAAACTAAACTATTCTTGCTGCTGACTAAACACAAAATAAACTATGCTTAAGGAAATTCAAAATTTCAACAAAATAAATCTAAATCAGATTACATCAATTTATCTTCTGATCCTTCATCATTAGTCCAACTATGATTTTCGGAAGTAATCATAAATAACTTGAGTAACTGATATCTAATATGCAGAAAGAAAACTAATATCAAACCATACATTCATGATTCAATCCCTCACCATCAGTCCAGCTGTGGCTTTCGAAGGCAACTGAAGATGTTATGCACAATTTAATATATCTAATTTTACAGAAGGAAACTAATACTAAACTACACATTCCATAATACAATACCTCACCATCAGTCCAGTTGTGGCTTTCGGAGGCAACTGAAGATGTTATGAGCAGCTTAATATATCTAAATTTAACTATTGAAGCAAATAAGCAAAACCGAAATGAACAAAGCAATACTGAAATTAAACAGAAACTATGAAAAGCAAATTAGCAGCAGAACAATGTTAGTTCCATGTCATTAGTCAAAAAGCTATGAAAATGCCCGGGCTGCCTATCTATAATCTGAAACAAGAGCACTGATCAGTGATTAACAACATAAAACATGAAAGACAGAAGTGAAATGGAAATTATGGAAGTTTATAAACAGAAATGAAGCAAATGCAATGTATAAACATATGAATGGATTATGGCACAATGAGCTTTAAAGAAACAAAATTAGAACTATACACTAATGCACAAAACCTTAGCTGAGCAGGGGCCCTCTACACCACTCTCCTTTGGCAACGATCTTCAAATACGAATTTCGGTTGAAAACAGTCTTCTTATATTAAAAGTTAGCCATTACGTAAAGGTATGCATGGCACAAGTGCGTAATCACATTGGCGTGCAGAAAGCGTAATTAATAAAAGATAACAGAGACTAACATCAACTAACTCTATATGCGTATGCAAACACATTATATATAACAAAGAAATATAACTGTCTCCTAAAGTTCATGCTGGTGGAGAGCACGTAGACCACTACGCCCACGGATCTAGGATCATGGCCGTGTTGGAAAGTAAATCTACGAGGAGTGGATGCTTGAATTCGACTAAGGAGCCATGTACAGATGTCGACTCATCCTATGCAACTTAGAAACGGCCATATGAATCTTCATGTGACACGAAACAGAGCCTGGCCGACATGAGACTCTATGGTTGACTTCCATGTGGACGCCTTTGACCGCGGCTTCTTTAGATGAGTTTGCTCGAACCAATAGGACACGAACCATGTCCACGTCAGTCCTGACCTGCCCATGTGGATCGTTTTCCTTATAGACACCTGTAACATGGAGTTTCACAAAATAGCTGCGGAAAGTTGCAGCAGCTGCGGAAAGTGGCAAGATTCCGTAGCTGAATGAACAAAATCTAAATCAAATAGTAACACAAAAATATAATTAAAAACTATGTTAGATGCTCTTTGCACATGATATTGAATAATTGGGGAGGTTTAGGTGAGAAAAAGGTATAGAAAAGTGTATGGAAAAGATGCAAACATTTGAGACTCAACAAGTATATCGTGCAATGAGCGAAAGTACAACTCAAAGTGCAGGCCAAAACTATCGCAGAAGCTATAGAGATCTGACTATGCTTGTTCTTCTTATTTTGTGGAAAATTAGTGGCATAATGTCCATGCTTGTGACAATGAAAACACTTCACTATGGACATGTCGCACTTCTTGCCTTCTTTTCCAGACTCAGATTTGGAATATGATTTCTTTCCCTTCCCCTTATTTTCCTTGCCAGGAAAATCACAATTTTCTTCATCATATATCTTAGATGAAGATCCATCCATGGTATTCCGCTTGAATTATTCTTGCACCAAATCCGGCCAAAGTCATTCCCAATCTAGCAGCTTCTCCCTCCCATTGACATAGTCCTGATAACTATGCCAACTCTTAGGAAGGCCTAGAAGAGCTAGGCTCACCAAGTCATCATCTGCGACAGTAATTCCAACGCTCCCAAGCTCATCTCAACATTGGACAAACTTGGTTAATTATTTCGGAATAGTGTCACCTTTCTCCATTTTGATTTTCTTGAGCTTGTCCTTCAGTGCCAATTTTCTATGATTACTGCTGCTCTGAAACAGATCTGTCAAATACTCCCACATTGCATACGGAGTCGCTTTTCCATGGATACTTGAGACAATGTGGTCTCGTACTCCCTCCAGTAAGATCCTCCTTGCCTTTGCAACCTTCTTTTTCCAAACATCAATATTTGCGGCATCTGCTGCAGCGGGGTTGGGAATGTCATTATCAATGAATTATTTCAGCCCATTATCCTCCAACACTACCTCCATCATGTCTTTCCACGCAATATAATTGGAACTGCCCTCGAGTGCATACTCCAATCTCAAGCCATTGAAAGCCATCTTGATCCTGATCTGCCTTTCGCACCAAGAATACTTTTGCAAATTCGAATGTTATTCAGTCACAAACTCAATTTCTTCTCCACTATAGTGATTTCCCGTGCTCTGATACCATGTAGAAATTATACAAACAATATGTATATCAATCGATTCAATCCGATCATGCGCTCTAGTAAAGCAAGATACTGAATCCTTCTACAAATCAATTGCTGAAAATAAACACAATCGCCAATCACAACAAGTAAATAAAGAAGCAAATAAAACCACAACACATATATTTTCTTGGGGAAATATTACTACTCAAAACCCCTCTATCTTCTATTGTATATTCACCATGGAATCATGAAACAATTACAATGCACTCTTCTCACAAGAGTCTCCTGCACTATCACAACTGTCTCACATTGACCCGGACAAAATCGACTAACACTTAGCCAATTTTCTGCCTCTAATAAGCCAGCCTTGCTTGCGCAATTCATGTGGAATGCAATCCCTATTCTTTAGGAATTTCAGCCTTCCAAAACTGCACAATGCTAATGGGAAATCCAATAGTTGTCTTACTGCATGTGGGAAACCTACTAATGATACAAATGATAGTTAACCACTGGAAATGATATGCATGCAGATGTTAATAGTAAATCTTCAGTTGCATGGTAGATCACTTTAGCCTTTAGCCTTTAGCCTTGTCTCAAGTGGGTATCCACTGGAAATGATATGCATGTAACTGTTAATAGTAAATCTTCAGTTGCATGGCAGATCACTGCATGTGAATTAAATCTGATTTAATTCAATTGATCTCTCACTAGTGCAACAAACAATTACAACTAGTTCAACTAAATTTAACTCAATTAATTGAGTTAACTGATTTCTCATGCATTAAACTAATGCACTAACTACAACTCGAACTCCATAACTAATATAATCACTCTGCATGCCTCACCAACCACCCTCAACTTGAAATTCATGAGCTAACTGATTTTATCACACTCAATTAAATGTTACAAGTGATTATGAGATAATATTACATTTTATTTTCCAATTTCATTAAGGGAAAATTATATTAGACACACATTTCTTCTTGACTTTTCAACAGGTACCTAATCATTCCTCGTTGCTGGGACCCATTCTTTGTTTTCTTTTTTTTTAGTTACTCCCTATGTTTCGCTTAAGGGGGGTGTTTGATCCTAACTTATACAGGTGTTAATCAAGGTTTTCATTGATTTCAATATGGCATTGGCCGAGATGGAAAATATTCTTGTGATGTCAATGAACCTCATGCAATCCCTAAGTGCTAAGGATGTGATCAGGAGATCCAGTCTCTTGTAGAAAAATGCTCAAAAATGAAGTTACTCAGAATTGATCCAAACTAGAACGACTGGAAAGAGCTCAGAAAAATGATCCTGTAGACGCAAACGACACTGAAAACTGACGCCGTATGAGAAAGTTATTCAGCGTTGAAGTTTACCAATTTCAATTAAAAAATGGCCAATTTGACTATACAAATTTTTTTATTAAAAAAGAATATTCCACAGAATATTCTGTGGAATATTCCATAGAATATTCTATGGAATATTCCACAGGCGCCCAATGAAAGGGCGCCACGTGGCCAGCCCGGAGGCCGCCACGTGGCCCCAAGATACAAACGAAATGGCATATCAAAATTTTTATTATGTTCGCGGCAGGGTTCGACCCTGAGTCGGGGTGGACACAAACGAATGGCTCAACCGTTGAGCCGTTTGAAGTTCTTATTAACAATAGGCGCATTGTTACATTTAATTTTTCCTTTTTTTTTGGGCGGGGCTCGAAAGGGGGCCAACCCCCTCATCATATAACCCTATGGCACGGAACCGTGGCTAATTCGAATTGGAGTGGAGCGGATGTTGTTCAAACAGTTAGGTTAGCCCAAATGTTCACATGTGAATGCGGGATTATGAAATGGTCAAATTTAATGTTGCCGTCAAATTTGGAGCGCGCTCGACAGATTTGGGGGAAGTTTCTATTTTAACTGGAGTTAACTCCAGTTCTCCACAATTAGTGGAGCTTTTCAAGGACAAACTTCAGTTAGTCATAACTTTGGCTAGGAAAGGCCTTTTGAAGCGAAATTTTTTTTTATTTGGGGGTATTGAAGCATTCTAGAGCTGTTGGGATAGGTTGAAGAGCCATCAAGACACTCTATTAGTGATTTTATCAGTGAATTTTCTTGTGGAGCCACTAGGGCTTGATGAAAGATCAGCTATATTGGACTATACTCATCCATTTGAGGTGAATGAATAGTCGATTTTTACTGTTTTCAGTCCTTTGTTTCTGAATTTGCAGCTATTTTAGCCTTTTGAGGCTTTCTTCACAGTGTAATACTTATTTTGAACATTAATGAAAGAGGGAAAAGCCTATTTGGAGGCTTTTGGACCCAGCAGAGGTAGCCCAAGAGAGGGGTGAACTTCTTAAACAAATGCTTACTGTTATGCTGTTCATTTTTGCTGCTATATTCCAGATTTTACTACATTAAACAATAATTTTTAATAAGTCCACTTTTCCCAATGAGACTTATACAGTGATCAAAACTCATTAGTTTCACTTCAAACCACATTACTTCCTTTGCAGAATACTTGAACTTGCTTATTCACACATAAAATTTGGTTAATGAATACTTTGCAAACATAAAAAAATACTTTCATTGACAGATCGATTTAGTGTTTACCTTATATTTCTTTAGGCAGAGCCAGTAAGAGGGCCAGAAGCTTCTGGTTTCATCCTTTCTAGTAAAGGTGAAATAACCAGTAAAAGCCCCTACTGTCTATCTCTGTATAAGAAATATTTTGTTCACACATTTCAGATCAGATTGGTATCAGAGCTATAGGTTTTTCTTAAGAGTTTGTGAATTTTGTGCAAGAAAATTGTGTTGTTCTGCAAATTTGATGCTTACTAGGCTGAAATTGAAAAGAGGGGAAGGTCAATTGGTGAGTGAACAAGACAATCCTCAACCAAGGAGGGCTAGGGTGCCATTATCTCCACCTTCCATTTCATCCTCATTAGCCTTAGAATCAGCCACAAACATGTCTTCCAGAGAAGGAGAAGTACATGAGGAAATGGATCCCAAGGAAGAAGAAAGAGTCTTTAGAAAATCTTTCTTGGACATGACTGAGATGGTTAGGATCCTATACCAGGAGAGAAATGATAGGATTGCTGGAGAAGGGTCTAGAAACCAAAAAGAAGAAGGAGATTCTTTAGGAGGGAAGAAAGACAATGATAAGTCTAAGAAAGGGAATGGAGGAAATGGTGATCCTTCATCTCCATCATCATCCTCTTCCTCCACATCATCCTCTTCAACTTCTGTTAATCAGTCACACAAAACAAAAACATCTCTTAGAAATCCTTTGTTAAAGCTTGATGTGAAGTTTGAGTTGCCGATGTTTAATGGTGATGTTAATGCAGAAAAATTGGATAACTGGATTAGACAGCTGGAAGTCTATCTCAAAATTCAGAATTTGCATGATGATGAAACAAAAATCCAATTAGCCTCTTTGAGAATGGATGGAGCAGATTTGGTTTGGTGGGAAGCCAAGACTAGAGAGGAGATTAAAAAGCATGGTAAGATAACTCTAACATGGACTGAGTTTATTACTGCTATTAAGAAACATTTTTATCCTCTTGCTCATATTCGGAAAGCAATCATGAATTGGCAAAATTTTAGGCAACTTAAGGGTCAAAATGTGCAAGATTATACCCAAGAGTTTAGAAGGAGAGCACTTCTACTTGGAGTAGACTTACAAAGTCAAGACACCTTCTTGAAATACATAGGAGGTTTGCACAATTATCTGCAACATACTATTCTAATGTTTAATCCTACCAGCTTAGATGAAGTCTGTGTCCAGGCTACACATTTAGGAGCTAGAGGAAAGAATACTTTTGATGAGGATAGTAATTTCAAAAACAAAGGAAAGAAAAGAATTGAAAATTCAAGAAAAGAGAAAGGAAAGTTCTTTTGCAAGAACTGTTCAAAGACAAGTCATGATGAAGATCATTGTTGGAAGCTTCATCCTGAACTGAAACCAGAAAAATATAAGAACAAAAACAAGACCAAAGAAAAGGAGAAAACTGTAGCAACGGTTGAGCAAGACTTAGGGTCAGACTCAGGAGATGAGACAAAAAGCATAGCCATGGTTTTAAAGAATATTAAGGGGAAAGAAGTGGTGCAAGACACAACTCCCAGTTCTAGCTCTTTGAATTGTCACAAAGATACTCATGAGGAAAAGAGGAGGATAGAGCTCTTCCATGTGAGGGTAATTTCAAAACATACCAAAATTGACACACTATTTGACAGTGGGTCACAAGCGAATCTTATATCTGAAGACTTGGTCAAGCAGCTTAAGCTTGAGACCATTCCACATCCGAAGCCTTATCCACTTGGATGGATATGCAAGGATGCCAATTTGCAAGTTTCAAGGAAGTGCATATTGCGCTTTGCAATAACTGCACATTTTATTGACACAGTTGAACTTGATGTGGTGCCGCTTGATATCTCGGGTATTGTTTTGGGAAGTCCTTACTTATTTGACAGGAAGGCCATCTTTCATCGCCATGAAAAAAAGTATCACTTGTTCAAAGATGGTAAAGAGTACATTGTGAGAGCTCACAAGAAGAAGTTGGAATCTTCTTTACTCCATGCAAGTCAATTGAAGAGACTGTCAATGCAAGTCAAAGTCTAACTTTGTTAATGTTGAAACGACCAGATTTTGAGCATTCACCTTTTTATGATGTTGCTAATGATTTGTCTCAGTTTAATAACAGTTTGTCTTTGAAAGAAGATGATGTTATGTTGCGCAAATTACCTTTTGGGTCAGCTAATGCAGTGAATGAAGTGTCAAAGCAAAGCAGTGCAAGCAAGGAGGACACACAATTCATCATGGGAAAAATTTGGTTTCATAATGGTAGAATTCACCATGGGAACATTTTGCAAGATGATTCTAGAGATAGATCATCATTTTCTCAAAAGCTCCATTTGATGAAATCGGGTAGATTTCAGTTATTCAAGGGTGAAAGAGTGGAGAATCAGTCTCCACATCATCAGTTTCAGTAATCAGAGAGCTTTGGGGTCCAAAAGCTTCCCATTTGGGAGGTGTGATCAAGGGATCCAGTCTCTTGTAGAAAAATGCTCAAAAATTAAGTTGCTCAGAATTGGTCCAAACCAGAACGATTGGAAAGAGCTCGGAAAAACGATCCTGTAGACGTGAATAGCACTGAAAACTGACACATTATGAGAAAGTTATTCAGCTTTGAAGTTTGCCAATTTCAATTAAAAAATTGCCAATTTGACTATACAAAATTTTTTATTAAAAAAAGAATATTCCACAGAATATTATGGAAATATTTCGTGGAATATTCCACAGAATATTTTGTGGAATATTTCGCAGGTGGCCAATGAAAGGGCGCATGTGGCCAGCCCGGAGGCCGCCACATGGCCCCAAGATACAAACGAAATGGCATATCAAAATTTTTATTATGTTCGCGGCAGGGTTCGACCCCGGGTCGGGGCAGACACAAACGAACGGCTCAACCGTTGAGCCACACGAAGTTCTTATTAACAATAGGTGAATTGTTACATTTAATGTTTCCTTTTTGTTTGGGCGGGGCTCGAAAGGGGGCCAGCCCCTAAGGGCTAGCCCCCTCATCATATAACCCTATGGCGCGAAACCGTGGCTAATTCGAATTGGAGTGGAGCGGATGTTGTTCAAACAGTTAGGTTAGCCCAAATGTTCACATGTGAACACGAGATTATGAAATGGTCAAATTTAATGTTGCCGTCAAATTTGGAGCACGCCCGACAGATTTGGGGGGAGTTTCTATTTTAACTGGAGTTAACTCCAGTTCTCCACAATTAGTGGAGTTTTTCAAGGGCAAACTTCAGTTAGTCATAACTTTGGCTAGGAAAGGCCTTTTGAAGCGATTTTTTTTTTATTTGGGGGTATTGAAGAATTTTGGAGCTGTTGGGATAGGTCGCAGAGCCATCAGGGCACTCTATCAGTGATTGTACCAGCGAATTTTCTTGTGGAGCCACTAGGGCTTGATGAAAGATCAGCTGTATTGGACTATAATCATCCATTTGAGGTGAATGAATAGTTGATTTTTATTGTTTTCAGTCCTATGTTTCTGAATTTGAAGCTATTTTAGCCTTTTGAGGCTTTCTTCACAGTGTAATACTTATTTTGAGCATTAATGAAAGAGGGAAAAGCCTATTTTGAGGCTTTTGGACCCAGCAGAGGTAGCCCAAGAGAGGGGTGAAATGCTTAAACAAATGCTTACTGTTATGCTATGCATTTTTACTGCTATATTCCAGTTTTTACTACATTAAACAGTAATTTTTAATAAGTCCATTTTTCCCAATGAGACTTATACAGTGATCAAAAATCATTAGTTTCACTTCAAACCACATTACTTCCTTTGCAGAATACTTGAACTTGCTTATTCACACATAAAATTTGGTTAATGAATACTTTGCAAACATAAACAAATACTTTCATTGACAGATCGATTTAGTGTTTGCCTTATATTTCTTTAGGCAGAGCTAGTAAGAGGGCCAGAAGCTTTTGGTTTCATCCTTTCTAGTAAAGGTGAAATAACCAGTAAAAGTCCCTACTGTCTATCTCTGTATAAGAAATATTTTGTTCACACAATTTCAGATCAGGATGCCATCAATGAAAAGGTCAACCCATGAAGATGTCAAACCACTAATAAAGAAGTCCTAAGAAGTCCTTGAACTAGCTATAATGTTGCATATGCCTTGATGATCTAGACCTTAACCTTTGATGACATATGGAGTCCTACACTTGATGATGTCATACACTAAATGAATGACCACAATTGATGTTGGCACTTGATGAAGGTTGAAAGAATAGAAGATAACGTGGAATATATCATTTGAAGGTTGGAAGACTATTTTGAAGTTCTCCTAATGATGTTGCATTATAACATATCACTGCACAATTATGTGATGACATGGATGATACACATTGCTGGACACTATCATGATGACAAAGATGCCTTACATGTTCCTATGATGATGAAGAAGCCAAATAATGGATAAGACAAACAATGGAGAAGCCATACTGTCCTAATCATTTTATACACTAAATAATTTAAGGACAGTCACAAAGAAAAATATTTTTTCCAACCTTAGAGACAATCTTTCAACATGGGATCTACACCATCTTGAAGAGCATAATTTTTCCTTTCCAACGAGCTATTACTCAGCCCAAAACTCCAAGCGGTTTGAAAGATATTGTTTTTTTTAAGTTAAGGAAATTATATTTAGCAGTGAGGCAACCTACACTTTCTCTCTCAAGTCGGCCTCCCTCCAAAAAGTCATGTCCCCTCATTCCAATCAAAAATATATATATATAGGTTCGTACTCCCTCCTTTGGGTCAAGAATTTTGGTGAAAAAAAACACAGAAAATCAGGAAAACGCAGAAGTGTGAAGGGGGCTGAGAAAGATAAAAGACATAGACTGTTTTGGGAATTTTTGTATTAAGACCTGTTGCTACTACACTGTCAAACTCAGAAACTTGGATTTGTGGTATAGAAAAAGGGTGTTAAGGATTTCTGTAGTAGATCGCAGAAAACTAGAGGAGTTCTGGGCAGTTTGGAAAAGGCTGATAGGCCTAATCTAAGCCTAAATTCATCCTAGAAGGTAGCTCTAAACACAAGAATCAAGGGACAACAAGACTACAACCTTGGAGGAGGTTTGGAAGGTAGGAGAAGGGGTTGCATCAATTAGTTACAAGCCCTAACCTGGACCATACTTATATTGCAACAAGTACAGTCCTAAAACAAAGTAAAGATTTTGGACTAGTCACATAAGAGACACAACCCTGTGACTGCATGGAGAAGCTTGGAAAGTCACCATTATAGCTCAAATTTGTGGATCAGTCTAAGGAAAGTGTGAAGTTTCTAGTGTGGTTTTTTCCAGCATTAATACTAGTCATTGGTCAAGGCTTGAATGGTGGTTTTGGGCATCATATCTAGAGCAGTCCCGAGGCAGAATTGTGATAGATTTTGGAGTCACCTTTAGAAGACTTATGGAGACCTATTGAAGACATCTTGAAGCAGCTATTGAAGGAGCATTGATTCTTGGAGAATCTCTAGTATTGTTTGAGGTCTCTTGAAGTCCAATGTGTAGATTTGACTTGTTTATAAGTGCAAACTTGGGCAACATATTGAAGACATTTTGTGAAGACAACCTTAAGGAGCAGACCATTTGGAGCACCGTGTGAAGACACTCTTGGAGCACCTTGTGAAGACTCCCTTGGAGAGTTCTTGAAGAAGCCCTTAAAGAGGCTTAAAACATGTGTAAAACTTGGGCTGATTAATGAAGACACCTTGAAGGTGTTGGAGATATTATTGATGCATTGATGTCATCATGAGGTAACTTGGAGAAATTGTTTGGGTATGATGAAGAGTAGTGGTGACACCTTCTAAGAAGAAAAGTTTGTCATTGATGACGTGATGTGGAGACTACAATGAAGACTAAGTGAATATTGACAGGGCTCATTGAAGAAGACATTGGGAGCCGTGAATTATAACCAAATATATCTTGATGAATTGAAGCTTGAGGTTGGTGCCTCAGAATTGACAAGGTTGGTGCCTTGGAAGATAGGGTTGGAGCCCTGGAGGATAGGAGTCCTCAAGGGACCAGGTTGGAGCCTGTATCAGATATAGGTTTGGAGCCATTGAGGTTGGTGCCTCAAAATTGAAAATGTTGGAGCCTTGGAAGTACAAGTCGGTGCTTGGAAAATACAGGTTGGAGCCTGGGAGATTGAAGATTGGTGTCTTCATCTAGGGTTGGAGCCCTACATATATTGTACTTGATATATTGTAAAGAAGAAATTAATAAAATCATTTATTCTTATTGTTCATTTTGTGTTCTAGATATAGGTGATCTAACTGGTAAAATTAACAATTGAAAATAAATATTGATTCACCCCCCTCTCAGTATTTCTGACAATTGGTATCAGAGCTAGTACCTTCTCTCAAAGCCTAACAACTTGAAGGTTGATCATTAGAACACAAATGGCAAAGCCAAGGAAGAAATTCTCCAATCCTCCTAAAGATGTGCCTTCCTCAAACATTGAAATTGAAGTAAATCAATTTGCGAAGGCTCCATTGTTCAATGGAAATTTTGATATATGAGTGGCGAGAATGAGGAATTTCTTGAAGACTCAAGGAATTTAAGTTTGGAAATCAGTGATTACTAATGACACGATGGATGAAGAATCCAAGGATTACAATACAAGAGCAATGAAGGAAATTTTGAATGGGTTACCAAATTCTGTGAAGGCCAATTTTGAAAAATGTTCGTCAGCAAAAGTCATATGGGACAAAATTCATGATCTTCACTCAAAAGGAGTGTTGACAATAATCTCCAGTCAAGAAGATGATGGAAAACAAGAAATAAATACATAATCCATCAAGGAAGGTGAAGATAAGAGAGATGACAACAAGGCTAAAGAAGACCTAGAAGATGAAGAGAACAAAGAAGACTTTGAAGAATATCTCCTTAATAAACTTATGGCTTACATGGAAGAGATTAACAGTTTGAAAAAGGAAAATTAGGAACTTAAGAAGAAAGCGCAAGATTGTAACCAAGACAAGGAAGGAAGTTGACTTTGTTAAGCTTCAATTACAAGAAAGAGATGAGGAGCTCACCATACTTAAAGAGGAATTTCATCTAAAAAAAAGAAAGAATCATAAAGAAGTCATATCTATGAAAAATCAATTGGATAAGGCAAAGAAAAGGGAAGAAACTTTGTCAAGCCACCTTGAACAAAGACTTAAGAGCTTGAACAATCTTGAAGCAGAGATTGGTCAATACAAGGAAGAAGTCTCCTCTCTTAGATCTCAACTAGAAGAAGCAAGGAAACAAGCGCAAGGAGCTGAGAAGGTGATGGAAACTTTGGCATTCATAGAAGGACAAGTTAATGAAGCAGAAAAGGAGAGAAACACCATGATATGCCAACTAGACGAAAAGGATGAAGAAATCTTGAAACTAAAATCATACATCAATCTTCTCAAGGCCGAAACATGTGAAGCTACAAGAATAAAAGAAGAAATGGAGAGCAGTCTAGCAAAGGAGAATGAAGAAGTCTTCATAATGAAATCAAATATCATCTCCCTTAAAATCGAATCACATGAAGCAACAAGGATGATGGAAGAAATGAAGAAGCAACTAGTTATGAAAGATGAATATTGTGAAAAGTTGAAAGGAGAAATTGTCTTTCTTAAAAAGGAAGTTGACTTGCTGAATAAGAACTTGAAAAGCTCTCAAACCCTAGATGACATCCTAAGTCATCAAAGGTCTCCCCTTGATAAATCAGGTCTTGGCTATGCAGGTGAATCCTCAAGCAAGAATGAGAATGCTTCAAACAACAAAGATGTGAGGAACCTAGAAAGAAATGTTGATGCTCCCAGTTCCAACAACGGCAAGGAGAAGAATCGAGACAACAATGGAATAAATTCTACGCTGAGACTTGCATATGGTGTCAAGAATACAAAAGGTAATGAATATCATCAAATAATCCCAAGGCAAAAAGACTTCAAGAGCACTTCAAGGAACTCTTCATCACCCAGGTACCAAAGTATATTTCTTGGATATTGTTATTCTTGTACAAACTTTGGGCACGTGGCAAAATATTGTAGGGCATATCACAAAGACAAATATAAAGGTCCCCGTCAATCTCCTCGAAGCAATTTTGCAAGAAGAAGTCATGATTTTTTATTCATGAACAAGATAGAGTGTTTCAATCTCCATAACATTGGACATATGGCACGTGATTGTAACTTGACTTGGGCCCCTGCACAAGATAGAACCATGCCAGAGAAGAAATTTACACAAGTATGGAGAAGGAAACAAGTTGAATCCGGAAGTGTCTTGAACACTCCAGTGAACAACACATGTTGACTTGATAAAGTCGTCATTGATATTCTAGAAGTTATCTGAGAATGGGCCCTATGAAATCTTTGATGAGTCACACATGGACATTCATCCTTTGATAGATCATCTCCCAGGAGCAACTCCATTCAAGAACATGATTCCAATATTGACTTCGTCCACCCGATCATAAGGCATAAATATTTCTTGAAGCTGGAGGAGGTTATGCACGCACGGGGAGTTGGTTCATCACATGAAAAAAAAAGACCATGCATACAACTTAGGGGGAGAAAGTACATTAAAGAAGAGCACCACGATAGGGGGAGCAACATATCTTACATGGAGAACTATCATTGATGAAGGAAACATGAAGAAGCAACATGCCAAGAAGCAGCTTGATAGGGGGAGTACTTGGGCACCCCATTTGCAACTGATGTCAAAGGGGGAGAGAATGTTGGAAGGGCGAGATATTGCCATAAATGAAAAATGGGGAGATTGTTAATCAAGGTTGTCATTGATGTCAATAGCTAAGATGGAAAATATTCTTGTGATGTCAATTAACCTCATTCAATCCCTAAGTGCTAAGGATGCCATCAATGAAAAAATCAACCCATGAAGATGTCAAACCACTAATGAAGAAGTCCTAAGAGGTCCTTGAACTAGCAATAATGTTGCATATGCCTTGATGATCTAGACCTTAACCTTTGATGACATATGGAGTCATACACTTGATGATGTCATACAGTAAATGAATGACCACAATTGATGATGGAAATTAATGAAGGTTGAAAGAATAGATGATAACGTGGAAGATATTATTTGAAGGTTGGAAGACTATTCTGAAGTTCTCCTAATGATGCTACAGTATAACATATCACCGCACAATTATGTAATGACATGGATGATACACATTTTTGGACACTATCATGATGACAAAGATGTCTTACATGTTCCTAAGAAGAAGAAGCCAAATAATGGAGAAGACAAATAATGGAGAAGCCAAACAAAGAAGCCATATTGTCCTGATCATTTTCTACACTAAATAATTTAAGGACAGTCACAAAGAAAAATATTTTTCCAACCTTAGAGGCAATATTTCAACATGGGACCTACACCATCTTTAAGACCATAATTTTTCCTTTCCAACGAGCTATTACTTAGCCCGAAACTCCAAGCGATTTGAAAGATATTGATTTTTTTTTAAGTTAAGGAAATTATATTTAGCAGTGAGCCGACCTACACTTTCTCTCTCAACTCGGCCTCCCTCCAAAAATTCACTTCCGTCATTCCAACAGAAAATATGTATATATAGGTTCGTACACCCTCCTTTGGGTCAAGAATTTCAGTGAAAAAAACACAAAAAATCAGGAAAAAGCAGAAGTGTGAAGGGGGCTGAGGAAGATAAAAGACATAGACTGTTTTGGGCAATTGTTGTATTCATACCTGTTGCTACTACACTGTAAAACTCAGAAACTTGGATCTGTGGTATAGAAAAAGGGTGTTAAGGATTGATGTAGTAGACCGCAGAAATCTAGAGGAGTTCTGGGCATTTTGGAAAAGGTTGATAGGCCTAATCTAATAGAACTATCATCTGAGAAGGTAGCTCTCTAGATAGAATCAAGGGACGGCAAGGCCACGCTTGGAGGAGTGGAAGGTAGACTAAGGGGCTGCATTAGTTAGCTACAAGCCTTAACCAGGACCAGACTTATATTGCAGCAAGAACAGTCCTAAAACAAAGTAAAGATTTTGGACTAGTCGCATAAGAGATACAACCCTGTGACTGCATGGAGAAGCATGGACAGTCACCATTATAGCTTGAATTTGTGGAGCAGTCTGAGGAAAGTGAGAAGTTTCTGGTGTGGCTTGTTCCAGCACTAATACTAGTCATTGGTTAAGGCTTGAACAATGGTTTTGGGCATCATATCTGGAGCAGTCCCGAGGCAGAATTATGACAGATTTTGGAGTCACCTTTAGAAGACTTATGAAGACCTATTGAAGATATCTTGAAGCAGCTATTGAAGGAGCATTGATTCTTGGAGAATCTCTAGTATTGTTGGAGGTCTCTTGAAGTCCAGTGTGTAGATTTGACTTATTGATAAGTGCAAACTTGGGCAACATATTGAAGACATTTTGTGAAGACAAACTTAAGGAGCAGGCCATTTGGAGCACCATGTGAAGACACTCTTGGAGCACCTTGTGAATACTCACTTGGAGAGTTCTTGAAGAAGCCCTTGAAGAGGCTTAAAGCAGGTGCAGAACTTGGGTTTCCTATTGAAGACACCTTGAAGTTGTTGGAGATATTATTGATGCATTGATGTCATCATGAGGTAACTTGGAGAAATTTTTCGGGTACGATGAAGAGAAGTGGTGAAACCTTCTAAGAAGAAAAGGTTTTCATTGATGACGTAATGTGGAGACTACAATGAAGACTAAGTGAATATTGATAGGGCTCGTTGAAGAAGACATTGGGAAGCGTGAAGTATAACCAAATATCTTGATGGTGAAGCTTGTAAGGGTTGGTGCCTTGGAAGATAGGGTTGGAGCCTGGAGGGTAGGGAGTCCTCAAGAGACGAGGGTTGGAGCCTGTACGGATATAGGATTGGTCATTGAGGTTGGTGCCTCGAGGTATATGGTTGAGCCTTGGAAGTCAGAGTCGGTGCGTGGCTGAGTTGGAGCCTGGGAGATTGAATATTGGTGTCTTCATCTAGGGTTGGAGCCCTACATATATTGTACTTGATTTGTTGTAAAGAAGAAATTAATAAAAGCATTTATTCTTATTGTTCATTTTGTGTTCTAGATATAGGTGATCTAACTGGTAAAATTAACAATTGAAAATAAATATTGATTCACCCCCCTCTCAGTATTTCCAACAACAGGAACACAATAGAGTACATATATAAACATAATCACATAAGTGAAATAGAAATAAAACGTCATTTCATTAATATTAAAGAACTGAAATATACTTACATATAAAATGGAAATAAACTAGCTCCGACAATGGTAGCTTATCTCTGAGAAGAGATGTGGCGGCTACATGCCCCTAAACTATGTTACAATGAGGCTCGGTGGCATTTTTATCATTGAGAGACAATGAGAAACCCTAAACATCCAAAAACCTAACCCTTGGAGATGAAGCGCCAAAAGCTTGTGGGCCCCGTTGGGGTAAGTTTGAATGTCAACTTCCCGAGGTCATAACTTTGGCATACGATATATATTTGCCTATCATAATACCTCGTTTCGAATAGTTCGAAGAGAAGGCCAAAAAATATCAATACATTGGATTGCGAATTTTCTGGTCTCTCTGTTTTTCCTAAAAACGTCTTTTAGTCCCTCAAAATGGCTTCAAAAGTTTAAGACCCGAAAACTGACAAAATAGTAAATTGTGCTACAATTAAGGAAACTAAAAAAATGAAAGAATCAATGGCGGGGGTCCAAGTGGAATATGTAGGTGGCCACCAATAGCCACCTGGATCAGTCTTCCCCCTTAGGAAGCAGTGGTACCCATTGCATTGATTTCCTCCATGAGATGGGGAAACTTCTGCTGAACTTGGTCCCTAGTGAGCCACTTGCCTTGGTGTAGGAGTTGGCCAACTTTGACAACCCAATATAGTTGGATATTTTGCTGGCGAGTGTTCTTGATATGTGTGTCCATGATCTGATCAGTTGTGGCCTGTTCCATGCAGTCGAGGTTTAGCTCTGTTGGTGTGAGTTGTTCTACAATGTAAGATGTGTCCAATAATGGTGGAAAGTATGGCCGAAGGCGGTCCACATTAAACATTGCGTGCAGGCCAAGGAATGGTGGAATGTTGAGCTTGAAGAAATTGTCTCCTATAGCCTTGGTGATGGTTTATGACCCATATCAAAGCGGGTGAAGCTTGTGTTGGGGTCGAGCGAGGTGCTCCTTTTGCAAATGTAGCCAAAATTTGTCGCCCACCTGGAACTTGTGTGGCACCCGATGCTAATAATGTTGCTACTTGTAATTAGCATTGTCTTCGTACAATATGTCATGGACCTAATGGTGGATGTGCTGAATGCACTCAATGAAGCTATTTTCCCTGTTAAATTTGGATTAGACATGAGCCAAATCTACCTGAGTAGCTGCAAATGGTATGGCCACATTAATGGGGCATAGTGTCTGGAATCCCAATCCCATCTAAAAGGGGTTGTGGCCAGTTGACCTATGGAGATCTCGGTTGTAGTTTTTCTGGACACAGGGAAGGCTTTCATCCCATGTATAAGGACTCTTTGAGTTGTACATGTGCAAAACGTGAACAATCATCTTGTTGATGACCTTTGTTTGGCCATGAGTTTGGGGGTGGAAAGATGTGGACTTAGTGAGCTTGGTATCCAATATCGATCAGAGACTTTACCAAAATGTACTTATGAACATGCTATCCCGATCTAAGATAATGAATTGTGGGATCTCAAAGTGCACCCAAACTTGTTCAAAGAAGAGTTTAGCAGTGGCTTCTACTGTGATACTCTTTTTGTAGGCCGCCATAATGGCCATCTTAGAGATCTGTCGACGACCATGAAAACACAGTCGTTGCCATGCTTAGTAGAAGGAAGGCTCGACATGTAATCCATGGAGATGCATTCCCAAGGTCGACTAGGAGTAGGAAGAGGAGTATATAGGCCTCGCTTCTTGATGGTTGGTTTGGCAATGGTGTAGGTAGCGCAAGATCTGATGTAATTCCCAACATCTTGTCGAAGGTTCGTCCAATAAAAATACTTTTGTAGTACTGCCACTATTTTCTCTACCCCGAAATGACTAGTGACCCCAATGTAGTGCGCTTCCAAAATCATCTTAGCATGCTCGCTTGAAGGAACACATTTAAGGTGTCCTAAGTGGCATAATAATGCATCCTGGAGGTGATAATTTGGAACTTGCTTGCTTTCCAGGAGCGTCTAGTATGTGTTTCCAAATTCTGGATCACTCTTGTAAAGAGTCGGCCACCCCAAAGTCTCGTGCCTGCAAGAGTTGAGCATAGTGGTCAATGCCATGACAGACAGTCGACTGAGGTAGTCTTCAACATTGTTGGTGCTACCCTTCTTGTACTTAATGTTCAGATGGAATTGTTACGAGTATGTGGACTATTTCTAATGGTGATCGTTCTGCAACTTACCTTGTGTCTATATGAACTGCAGGAGTTGGTGGTCTGTGTAGATGACCGTTTCCTTCCCCAGAATGTAATGCTTCCATTGTCAGCATGCGTGCACAATGGAATACAACTCTTTTTCATAGGTGGGATACTTTCAGACTATGTTTGAAAGTGTCTCACTGTAATATGCCACTAGATGCCCCTGCTGAGTAATAACTGCACCAATAATAGTCATAAGCATATGTCTCGATCTCAAATGGTTGTTGCAGGTTTGGTAATGTGAGCACTGGTGTAGAGCAGAGTCTATGCTTCAACTCGGCAAACACCTTCTGTTGGAATTCAGACCAAAATAAGTTAGCTTTCACCCCTCCCTTGGTGACTTGAATCAAAGGCCAAGTGATATGAGAGAAGCCCAACACAAACCTGCAGTAGAAGTTGGCAAGACCTAGAAAGTTGCGGAGCTTTGTTAGTGTGGTTAGGGTTGGCCAATCCCAAATGACCTGTATCTTGGCTGGGTCCACATGCACACCCCGCTCATCGATGATGTACCCTAGATATTGAACCTCGGTCATGCTAAAAGTGCATTTATTCAAATTAGTACACAACTTGTGTTGCTGCAGTGTTTGGAGGACCTATCGAATGTGGTGGAGGTGCTCTTCCCAAATTTGGATGAAGATCAAGATGTCATCCAAATACACCACTATGAATGAGTTGGTGAAAGGTGGCAAAAGTTCATCCATGATACTCATGAATGTTGCGGGGGCATTCGTCAACCCGAAAGGCCCTCCTTGGATTTGAAGGTAGACTTCCAGACATCGGAGGGTTCGATTGGTACCTGGTGATAACCGAACTTTAGGTCAATCTTGCTAAAACATTCCCCCCCCCTTGAGCTGGTCTATCAGGCCATCAATCCATGGAATCAGATACCTATTTCGGGCAGTGATATTTTTCAACGCCCAATAGTTAATACATAGTCTCCAGGTCCCATCCTTCTTCTGTACCAACATGATCGGGCTCGTGATAGTGTGATGTACTTGGCCTAATGTGCCATTTCTGCAACAACTCCTGAATCAGCCTCTTGGTCTCATCGTTCTCCAGAACAGAACATCGATAGATTGACCCATTCGGTAATGGCACGCCCAGGGTTAGATCGATGGAGTGCTTGACCTGACAGTGTAGAGGTACCCTTGCGGGAGAGGTGAAAATGTCCTTGTACTCCTCCATGACCTTGTCCATCTATTGCTACCACGTGGAGGATCCCTGTTTGGAGGCTATGGCCACAATATTCTTCTGGCCCTGAGGGTGAATCATAAGGAAAAAAAAATTCCTGGCTCGAGAGATGAGCTTACTGCATTTCTTTGTAGTGATTAGAGAGATGGCGATAAGCAATGATACCTCCGATATCCTGTACAACTTATTGCCCAAAGTAATAATAACAATGCGAGGCCTAGATTCATACACAACATGTCGCTTCCACAAGTATGGTTGGCCCAATAATACATCACAAACTTTGAGAGCAGCAAAATCACACAATACCTCATCCGTGAAGGGCTTGATGCTGTAGGGAAGGTGCCACTGCTGGCTGACGCGGAGATCTCGTCCTTGGTGAAGCCACCCAATGGTGTACGACTACAAGTGTGTTGAGGTCAGTATGCCTAGACACTTCACAACCTATGCTGAAATGAGGTTCTTTTTGCTCCCACTGTCGACAATAAACTGTAGCGGAGAACCCTTCACCCACATCTGTGAGTGGAAGTGGTGCTACCCCTCCTTTAGATCTTTGGGCTCATCCTTCTGGATCATGGCGGTGGAAATGGTGGCACTGAGCTCCGCATCTATAATATTCTTCCCTTTGTGATTCCCCTTATCGGGTTCTGACTAAAATTCGAAGCATGCATTTGATTCATAAGCCTTCAACTCGGCCACTAGTGACTTATTGGCTCGATGCTCACTCCTGTTGTGAGTGGAGCTCTTATGGAACTCACACCACTTTCCCGTGTCCTTCTTTGTCTTCGTGGTGTTTTTATTTTCTTGTGGCTTCAATGGGTTGTCCTGGGTCGCCACGCCTTGGCTTTGCCCTTTGTTCTGCGGTTTGGGGGCGCATTTCCCTTGCTTCAGATTCGTATATCCAAAGTCCTGCTTCTTCTGTTTAAAATTTTTCTCGATCCTGACAAAATATTTATAGGCGACACCGAGCGAGGCGATGTTCAGGGACTCCATTTCATCCTGGATGAACTTATGCAAACAACCGCGATACTTGAGTACCGAATTCTGTTGGGAATCCTTGATGCCCAGCTTCGTGTGAAGGGCATGAAAACCATTTGTGAACTCCGATACATTTTTGTCCCTTCCCTACCACAACGTGGTCCACTTTATGTATTTGTCTTCATAGCTACTGACAGGGTAATATTGTTCCTTGATGGTGTCTCGGAAAGAATTCCAAGTGGGTATGATCGAGAACAGTGAGGGTTCCCCCTCATCCTTTTTCTCACAGTAGGTTTCCCACCAGTCCTTGACATGGGGGCAGCCTTCAGGAGTGAAAAAGTAATATTTTCCCCGTTGGAAAAGTCACGAACTGAAAATATCCTTCCAACAAATTTAACCATTTATCTATGACATCTGAATCTATCCATCCTTAAAATATGGGAATGTCAAAATTAACTTGTACCTTAAAAGGCGTGGCACCTCTAGAGTGGCTGCCAGATGAAGATGCATCGCCTGTGTGCAACCGTCGAAGGATTTGGGCAAAGTTATCCATCATTGCGTTCCTCTGTTTCTCAAGGGCCTCTTCGAGAAATATTTTGAAAGGATCCCCTGCTCCCTCATCTTTATTTTCTTCCACCATAGGAGGCCGTCGGGGTCTGTGAGGCTAATCTTGCAAAGGTTCAACCAGATCGAGCCCTAACTCCTTATACCCTGACCTCATTGGGGACATGCAAAGGAAAACCGAGAAAGAGCAGACCGCTCTGATACCACTAATCTGAACTTATGTAGGAACACAATAGAATACATATATAAACATAAACACAGAATTGCATCAGAAATAAAACTTCATTTCATTAATATCAAAGAATTGAACTATGCTTACATACATAATAGAAATAAACTACTTCAGGCGATGGTAGCTTATCTTTGAGAAGAGATGTGGCGGCTACATGCCCCTGAACTGTTTTACAATGAGGTTCGATGGCCTTTTTATCATTGAGAAACAATTAGAAACCCTAAACATCCAAAGACCTAACCCTAGGAGATGAAGCGCCAAAAGCTCGCGGGCTCCGTTGGGGTAAGTTGGAACGTCAACTTCCCGGGGTCGTAACTTTTGCATATGTTCTTCGTTTGGCTGTCATAATACCTCTTTTCGAAGATCTCGAAGAGGATGACAAAAAAAATCTCATTAATCAATTTAAAAAAATTTCAATCTCTTCGTTTTTCCTAAAAATGTCTTCTAGTCCCTCAAAACGGCTCTTGAAGTTTAGGACCCGAAAAACTGACAAAAATAGCAAATTGTGCTACAATTAAGGAAACTGAGAAACTGAAAGAAACAATGGTGGGGGTCCAAGTGTAATAGGCAGGTGGCCACCAATATCCACCTCAATCAGTGTTATGAGTTGGATTTTCCAATACCTCAGCTTTTCCAACACTCATTTCCCTATGAGCTAAGTATGGTGAGTTGTGAGTTCACATAGAGACTCACATCTGCCCAATTATCGTAGTTATCCTTAACTGACACTGGACTTACTCCATTGCTATTTTATGTACCTTAACAAAAGATTATGAGTAATAAAATACTCTTACAATTAAAGATGAAATTTAATGACACTATCAAAAATTAAAAATACATATAGTAATCTTCAAAATCTAATAAAATAATACTTTAATTAACCCTAATAAAAACTTCAATTAATTAAATTCCAAAACGAGTTTATTCCAACTCAAATTAAATTATAACAAAAAAAAAAAATGCTTAATTGATAATTTCATAAAGATATTAATGTATTAACCATAATAAAATTTCGAATTAATTAAACTCTAAAACTAATTTATTCTAACTCACATTAAATTATAATTTAACAAATAATAAAATAATAAAGTATATTATAAAATAATTAAAAATACTTGATTAAGTATCTCATAAAAGTTGATTTTTTTCTTTTAATGATTGATAATAAAAAGTCTTGATATTAAGATTGTTTTTTTAATGATGGATAGTAAAATTCCTCATGAATTTTTATCTTATTTAATTTTTAATTTAATATTTAAAATATAATTGCCTCTGAAAGGAGCAAAAATTCCCTCCCTCTATCAAACATTTCTATTATTCACCACACAGCATGTTGGCACATCAGCATTTGTGGACGTACATAGCTCTGGTACCGTTGACACAAATTGTGTAAATCATCCATCAAGTTGGCGGGCTCTCATCTAAAACAAATATTTATTTTTTGAAGGACACGTGGTATAGATTCCCTAGTCTAAAGGGCCCTATATAATCATGACTTTGGCTTCCACTCTTCCATACCTTGAATGAGAAACTATTTATCAATAACATAAGAAATCTCTCTCTTGTATAATTTATTTTGTCATTAAGTCGATATAAATATAATATAAAATCATTTTATATAAGTTGAGCATTGTAATATTTTATTTTATTGTGACCACTAAAATATGTTTTATATATTCAAAGTACATATTTAGGAATTACACTATTAGATCATATTGCAAGTAAAAATGATCTTATGTATAAAGTTGTTTTAAAAATTATGTTATTTAATATGGAAATTAGAATATTAGTGCAAAAATAAAATATAAGAATTTTTTACGTTCAAGTTATTTATCTTTATATGTATAAATTGATATAAAATATATTATTTAATATGGAAAATGAAATATTTTATGTATGGTTGACATTGAATTTTCTTTTGTTATTAAAATTTCCTTTTTAAATATCACTTGTAACTCTATGTTAGTATGGGATGAATCTCACATCTCCTTCATAGTGGGTTGTAATATAAATACTATTTTAAATGGCATGTGTAATCTCCATGTTCAGAGGTGAAGGAATTACACACCTCCCTCATACTAAAAAGTTGTAGAAAGCAAGTGTTATGGACGAAATCATTGTTTTTTACTATGAATTACTTTATCTCTATATTTAAAGTTGATGTAAAGTTCATCTAGGGTTTATAAAGTTGATGATAATGAAATAACGATTAATAGGGATCTTCAAATATTTGTTTTTTGTAAGTTAAAATTCCATTCATTCTTCAAAAATGATGTACATCGAGAGTAGCAGCAAAAAACAGGTGGTCTCACCCCGACTAGGTTTGTTGACCACCACATACAACATATGAAAAAAGTACAAAAGGGAAACTAAGGACATCATCCATAACCAAGAAGGCCAAAGGCACCAGAAGACAAGTAAGACATAGAGAACACCTACAATCATGCTAGTCATCTGATGTGATGGAGGTTGGGTTGTCAGGGGTTGTCCCAAGAGGAGGCAGAGGTCGAAATGAGCCATCTAGGACTCCAGATTCTCCACCCTCTCCTATAGTAGGTTCTGTCCTCGCCTGACCACTAAAATACGCTCTCAGACGTGGCACTAAAAGTAGTGCATTTTATCCAAGGTAGCTACTACTTCAGGATGTTCCTCCTGTTGGATCCGTTCCATAGTTCCAATCGCTCCAACAAGGATTGCATCAAATCTCTACATTTTTCCAGAAAAAATGTTGAATGACCCTTGAACTAGGAACCGAAGACTCTACACCCCCTTACTGTCCCAAGCCACTGCGTCGTCGTGGCCCGCCCCTCACTAGTGTTCGCGACGATCGACCCCTACTGCCCTTCGTCGAGCTGCCACGCCCTTGACCAACCCACACACCAGCCACCATCCGTCGGGAGCATCCCGTCGTCTTTCAACCCTAACAAGCCAAAAACACCTCCACCCCCCATTCCATGTTCTGTAATTACGAATTCTGGTCCCCATGTCCCATTGAGTAGGGATTTGGAGGGAGGGAGGACCACCCTCTTCTCGGAGTTGGGCGCATCATCGCTTGACTAGCAGCTTCACGTGCAGACCATAAGACCCTCTAGGTGCACACGTCCCACATCCACCAGGCCCGCCACATCCACCGCAGAAACCATGAGTCTCCCAGACAGGTCTGCGAACTTGCACCACCCGTCACCACCCAACACCACACAGACTCAAGAAATCCACCACCCCACCAGTCGCGCCACCCAGGCTCAAACACATAGATGTACTACAATTCGAATAATTTGAATGCAGGAGGGCTGAAAGAAACACATAATTACCCAAAACACTTTGAGGAACTCTCCCCCAACCACACCAAAAGTAAGAGACCAGTTCTACCTCCAAGATTCTTGCTCCCTTCAACTTGAAAGACACAAAAAACTCACACGAAGTATCAAAACAACCCAATTACAGGCCCAAAAGACGAAAGACGAAATCCATCTACAAAACCACCACCACTCATAGGAGCAATGCCACTTGCGCGGTCTACTCCAGCCATCAAAGGACTAGTAATTGAAGAAAACCAATACCCAAATAGACTAGAAGCTCCAGAAGGCCAATTCCACTGGGAATCACAATCAACAACCACATATAAACTCAAAATACCACCCTTGCAACATGAAAGTTACCAATTTGTAGAGCCAATAGTCTGGGGCCGAACCTCGTTTCTAGGGGCACCACCCTACCCAACGAAACCGATGATGCTTCCTTCACCGATGAGCAAAGGACCATGCAAGAGCGTGAAGCTGAAATGAAACATGAATGAAGTCCCCGTCCACCATCCTCAACCTTAGAACGATGTCTCCCATGCTGGTCGAGGTGCTAATGAATTCCACAGGCATACCAGTACTCCCCCCTGTACACCAGGTGAAGTGAGAGGGCAGGGGGGTTGACCCTCGACCCAGGTGCCAATTGTTGATCATCATGGGCCACGAGGTGTCTCGTGCACTTTTTCCATCACCCCCATCGGGGAATAGGGATCTTCAAATATTATATTCAAAGTACACATTGAAATTTGGAGGAATTACACAATTAGATCCTATTGCAAAAGTAAAATGTATATCTTTCTAGAAAGTTGTTCTAAAATTATGTTACTTAATATGGAAATTGAAATATTACTGCAAAAATAAAAATATAAGAAAATCTTTACATTCAAGTTATTTATCTTTCTATATATAAGTTGATATAAAATATGTTACTTAACATGGAAAATGAAATCATTTTATGTATAGTTGACACTGAATTTTCTTTTATTATTAAAATTTCTTTTTTAAGTACCACTTGTAATTCTAAGCTAAGTATGGAATATTGAATTTTACATCTCCTTCATATTGGGTTGTAATATAAATATTATTTTAAATGTCATGTATAATCTCCATGTTGAGAGGTGAAGAATTAGACACATACTAAAACGTAGAAAGCAACAGTGATGGACGAAATAATTTTTTTTTACTATGAATTGCATTATCTCTATATATAAAGTTGATGTAATTATGCTATTTACAGTGGACATTGAAGTGTTTTGTTTATGACAAACATTGAATTTTTTTTTTCTTTTTAATATTTATGTTGAATATTGAAAGACTTTTTTGTTATTAACATTAAAATAATTATAATTTTATTTCTTTTAATGTAACATTAGGCTACTACATCTCTCCCATACTAGGTTGTAGAGATGCACAAAAAAGAAAAGAAAAGAAAAAGGTAGATCCAAGAAAAGAACGATTATGTTCAGAAACACCATTATCGTAATACGCAACATAAGAGCATTATTCACATAATTTCACATATCAGGTCAATCTATTGGGCATTTATTTGAACACTTGAGTGCATGACCGAAATCCTTAAAAATATTTCGATATGGCCAACTTTTATCCTTTAGGCTAGCCCCAAACCATTGGGTATATTTGCATATTCCCAACCAATCCTAGTACAATAGTCTCACATTTCATATATTTCCACACAATAGTTCAAGTGCCTACAATGGATCATGGTGCTTCTAGTGATTTATCGAAAAATGCACTTGTCAAATATGTTGGCCACAACACGTTCTATAGCTTAGGCTGTGTTAACATGCTCTTTTTTCTGTCATTCCATTTTTTTATTTTAGCGGAGGGAGTGGGAGTGTTTTTTTTTTTAACATTTAAACACACACACACACACATATAGATAGTTTATTTTAGGGAGGGAGTGGGGGTGTTTATTTATTTATTTATAAACATTTAAACACACACACACACACATAGTTGTTGCCAAAGTTCATCTAGGGCTTATTCTTTCATGATTTTCCCCATTAACCATTCAATGAGCGCCCTCCTTATTAGTCCTTCCACCTCATTCAAACTTACATTTTTTTTTCTCTTTGCCCATCTAGTGAAGTAATTGACAACCAAAAATAATATGTTGATGACAATCTACATATTGCTTCCGTGATTACAAAACTTTCTCATTTGAATAGCAAAAACTTCCTATAAATTATGATGGTAAAGACGAATTTTAATGACACCATCAAAAATTAAAAATACACGTGGTAATCTTGAAAATCTAATAAGATAATACTTTAATTAAACATACTAAAAATTCTCCAAAAAAATCTCCAATTATTTAGATTCCAAAACTAGTTTCTTCCAATTCAAATTAAATTATAGCAAATAAAAAATGCTTGATTGATTATCTCATAAAAGTATTGATGTATTAACCATAATTAAATTCCAAAACTACTTTATTGCAACTCAAATTAAATTAAAATTAATTAAAATCCAAATCTACTTTATTCCAACTCAAATTAAATTATAACAAATAAAAAATGCTTAATTAATGCAAGATCTCATAAAAGTATCGATATTGATATTTTTTAATGATCGATAACAAATGTTCTCGTGAATTTTTATCTCATTTTACTTTTAATGTAAATATTTAAAAAATATAATTGCTTCTGAAAAGAGCAAAGGTTCCCTCCCTCTATAAAAAATTTCTATTGTTCACCACACAGATCTTGACACCTCAACGTTAGTGGGTACAAATAGCAATGGAACCGTTGGCTCAAATTTCTTAAGCATCCAACAAGTTGGTACAAATACAAATGTGTGTCTAATGCTTAAGAACAATGTTTCCTCCTAGGAGATCACAGGTTCAAAATCAGAGGGGTGATCACCTTATGGTGGATCAGTGCCTAATTCCTTTGGGGCTATGGAGTAAAGAATAATTATGAGAAAGGATCTTGTTTCTAGCTCAAGGAGGCTTTAAGGGAAACTTCGTCCAATGTTAGGGCACAAAAGAGAGAAACCTTAAAGTGTTTATACTTCGTTTGAAAATGAAGATCGCTTATCGAGATAACTTCAATCTCTTGGAAAATTTGTTCAACAAACATGGCCCATACATATAGATGTGCTATATAGAAACATAATTCCACAACGAAGCATTAAATGCATGCAACAATTAGCCCTAAAATAGCAAAAATATCATGAAATGTATGTGACAAAGTAAAAGAAAATAACATGAAAATCATACTTACATGTAAGAGAATATATCCAACCATCAGTATATTTTCCAATTAAGAAGCTCTAAAATAAGAAAACACAATCCCAACATCAAAATTCATCCATGCTCAAACTTCTTCCACCAGGAAGGAAATGTGAAATTCTCAAGAGAGAGAATGATCCAATCCAAGTGATGATCCAAAATAAATTCAAGTCACTCCTATTTATACACTACTTAGGAGTTCAAATCACCTACCTGGGCCTACATTAGCCCCTAAAATAAAATAATGTGCAAAATAACTAAGTTTTCGTGACAAGGCCACCAAACTAGCTCACAAATAAAATAATAAGCCTTTGAACAGATCAAATAATAAACTATGCATGTCGTAGGGCTCTCTAAGAGGTCTGATGAGGTCCATTAGTGCCATAATGATTGATAGGACCCTCAAAAGTGATGGACAAGGGGGTGGCCCCTTTTTCTCCAACTAATAAACCTATGGTGCTCCTAGTGGGTGTGGGGGCACACCAATAACCTCATGGGTCTCCAAGTAAGTCAAAGATGACTGTAGACCATCTGTAAGGGTTCATATAATGGAATGAATGATACCACATCAATGTACGAGTCCTGAGTCACCTGCCAAGTGTATGGTGCAACTGTGGGGTCGTCTAGGCATGGTGTACCAGGTGCATCTTACTTTTCGAATAGGTGGATCTCAAGAAATCTCTGAACATCTTTGGGGATCCATGGAGTGGTGTCTACTGTTGTGGAGGCCAATGGATCTCTACACACACCCTAAATGTGTCAATGTATCCCTCTAAAGAGTTAGGAACCCATATAGGGATACCAAACTCAGAATGGACACCATATGCAATCTTGCATAAGATCCAAGACTCGGCTATATCTCTTTATGGAAAGTTGTTCTAAAATTATGTTACTTAATAGGGAATTTCAAATATTGCTTCAAAAATAAAAATATAAGATTTTTTTTTACATTTAAGTTATTTATCTTTCTATATATAAGTTGATATAAAATATGTTACTTAATATGAAAAATGAAAGATTTTACGTATAGTTGACACTGAATTTTATTTTATTATTAAATTTTCCTTTTTAAATAAGACATGTAATTCTATGCTGAGTATGGAATGAATTTCACATCTCCTTCATAGTGGGTTGTAATATAAATATTATTTTAAATGTCAAGTATAATCTCCATGTTGAGAGGTGAAGGAATTACACACCTCCCTCATACTAAAAAGTAGAAAGCAATAGTTATGGACGAAATAATTTATTTTTTACTATGAATTACACTATCTCTATATATAAATTCGATGTAATTATGCTATTTACAATGGACATTGAAGTGTTTTGTTGATGACATACATTGAATTTTTTTTTTCTTATTAATATTTATGTTCAATATTGAAAGAATTTTGTTGTTATTAACATTAAAATAATTATTATTTTGTTTATTTTAATGTAACATTAGGCTACTACATCTCTTCCATACTAGGTTGTAGAGATGCCCAAAAAAGAAAAGAAAAAGAAAAAGGTAGCTCTAAGAAAAGAGAAATTATGTTTAGAAACACCATTACGGTAATACACAACACAAGAACATTATTCATATAATTTAACATATTAGGTCAATATATAGGGAATTTATTTGTACACTTGAGTGCATGACCAAACTCCTTAAAAATATTTCGATAGGGCCAAATTTTATCCTTTAGGGTATCCCCAAACCATTAGGTATATTTGCAATTCATATTCCCAACCAACCCTAGTATAATAGTCTCACATTTCATATATTTCCACACAATAGTTCAAGTTCCTACAATGGATCATCATGCTTCTAGTGCTTTATCCAAAAATGCACTAGTCAAATATGTTGGCCACAACTTGTTCTATAACTGAGATATCTATATATATATATATTTTACGAAGTCGGTTATTGAGATATCTATTCCAAAAAATAAATGAGCAAGCTCCCATTACATGAAGGGATTAAAGAAAAGCAAGCTATTGGACGTAAGAGCGGGAGCACAATCCCAATTACCTAAGGCCCTGTTTCCAATATTGCCCGGATTTCCTTAATTCTTGCTGTGATCTTTGTTTACTTCCTTGGTAGTTTGAGTTTTCCCCCTCCTGGTTCAGGGTGATGCTCCTAAGATAACAGATTGTCTCTTCCAGATGAGTGCATTTTTTTTTTAGGGTAACTATTTCTTCCTTCTGGCCCTCTAGTTGCCTCTTCAAGGACAGATTCTCAGACTTTACTTGGAACTTCAAATATTGAAATGTCTCGCTTAGTTTTTCTATCACGAACTTATTAGCTCTGCATGTGGTGCATTTATTATTTTGTGAAGCTCTTTCTAGGGGATTCAGGTCCATTGCTACTTGCTGGGGAGAATTCTGTTCAATCTTCTGATGGAGAGAGACAGAGATATGCTTCCCCTGTGCTTTGGAAGCAGTGAGAGCTGCTTTATCTTATAAGTGCACTCTATTGACTGAATGGGAGACTTTGATAAGAAATATGGGGAGATGTGCATAGATTTTGAGGAGCGTGCACCGCTTAATGATAACTGCTTGATCTTCCAAGTGCACTATGATGACAAAGAGGGAGACTGTGGTAAGTGATCTGCTGAGTTGCACAATGAATAGGAGGACCTCACACTACTTAGCAGAGAGGAATATCAGGAAAGTATAGCCCGATGACAACATAGTGAGATGAAGCTGATGGAGGGTGTCGAGGCTAGGAATGCTAGGTAAAGGCAAATCATGAATCAATGGAGTGGAGTGGAGCCGAAAGCACATGAAGCACAATGGGAGGAGGGAGAGTTGAGGGCATTATAGATTAACAAGATTGAATGCGTAGGAGGTTGGGAGGAACAGGTAAAAAGGAGTTAGGGGTTCAAGCGAGATTGACAAGGAACACAATCACTATATCGACCCAGACATAGGCGATTGGATTTGATCGGTGCAGACAAGGAACATGCCAAGGTAGATGCATATATATGGAGAGGTGATGACTGATTTATACAAGTTTGAGTCACGAGATTGGAATGGCCTGTCAGGCTTGAAAATCGGGTTGTAGAGAATTCCATGGTTATACCAAATCTGAGATGGATAAGTGTTCATACACTATTCTTTTTAATTGTTTTAGTCAAACTCCCCATTTGGATTCGATGTGACTGTGGTAGGGGAGTGGAGCAAGAATGCCTATGGTATTGGAATGAAGGATACTTCATTTTGAATTCTTGATTCCCCTTCAGATTGAGCTACTACCAGGTTGGCCTCGTGGTCTACAAGACTGTTATTTTCTTGCAAAATGTGTTTGAAGGAGACATTGCCCATATTTTCTAGATTTTTCCTGATCCGATTGACTATTTGTCCCATTGTTGCATTTGGAGGATTTCTCATGCTGATAATGGCTTGAATAATTATAGCTGAGTCTCCCATGATTATTGGATTCTGAATGTTCCTTTTTTTTTAGAATCATGGTGCCCAAGAGTAGACCATATGCCTCGGCCCTATTATTTGAGGTTTTTCCTGATCCCCAATCAAAGGTGACATGATTTGTTCTTCTCAGATCCAGGAGTATGCCCCCTGCACCAGCCCTTCCTGGATTTTTTTTTTATGCGCCATCAAGGAAGAGACAATGGTTGTTGAGATTTTTCATCCAAAGGATGAACTCATCCTTTTTTAACCTTATTTTCCAATTTTGGGTGACTACCTTTATTTTGGGACTGCTTGACCAATTGCTTCTACCTGTTGCAAAGCTTATCCATATCCTCTCTTCCCACTGGAGTTGGTTACTGTCCATTACTTTCAAACCTTTTGTTATCACCAATAAAATTTCATTTTGGTTAGGAAGTTCATTTGGTATAGGTTTTATTGTGTTGGTAAAATAATTTATGAAATTGACAAAAATTTATGAATTAGATTATAATCCTATTTTTTTAGAGTCCCACCTGTCATGTCATCATGGTCATATCAATAAAAATCTATAAAAATCCGCATGCATTGTTTCAAATTCGGTTTTAGCCACATGTCTAATTTTTCCTAAGTCTGTAGCAAAACCTATGGAAAACAAGTTGTTCTCGCTACGGACTCACCTGACAAGTTCGTAGCGAATCTGCCAAGCTCATAATAGAAAACGCTACGAACTCGAGTTTTTCTGCACCGGTAAGGTAATGGGTGAGGTGTCAAGTTTAAAATGGATAGAGGTCAGTCTGAGGTCATGTGATTAATTATTTGGAGTCATGGAGCATGTGTGATCATCATTGTCATCATATCATTCCGTTTAGCCTTCCTTATTTGTCTTCATGCCTCTCACATTCGAACTTACCTTTTTAAAATTATCCTTGTGAGCTATTGTCTACCACCTTTTCCTTTTTCCTCCGAGTATAGTTGTTGATGTTACCTTTAGAAAGATTTAGCCTTTGTCTACAAGAACCTTGTTGTGCGTAAGTGTTCTCTGCAGGTTGGCATATTACCAAACAAGCCAGCGTTGTGTCGAGAGGAATGACCGAATGACCAACAAATGGGGCTCAGTGGTTAGGTATGAGCCAATGGATTTAAAACTGGTTAATGAATATCCAAGTTTTGTAGTATCTTTCACTAGTGTTGGTTGCATGAAGTTTTTCCAGAAGTTGTAAGGTTATCATGCCCAAGTTTCTAACAATGAATTTTGTTGGCACCACATCAAAGGTGGGTGTGCTAAGTTTCGTGGTTTCTCCTGAAACAATTTCCCAAGCTACATAGATTCCAAGGATATGGGAAGAGTTTTCTAAAGCCACCAAATTCAAATTTTAGAACTGTGATGAGTTCCTAAAGCCTGAGCACATTGGAGTAGACATGACATCAAGGATCCCAAGAAGCTTCCTCAAAGAAAATTACTCCAAACTCCTGGTGGTGATTCAAAAGTATTTCACATGTGAAGGGAGGTTTCAAATGATATATCAGTATCACTCCAGGCTTTTGCTACATTTCACTGGTAAGCAGCTTTTGGAACTTCCATTTTTCTTATTCAGAAGCCTAGGGAAAATGTCAGATAAAGTTCAAGCTAGGCCTGAGAGTAGTGAAACTTCAATCTTTCATCATGAATTAACCAAACTATTAGTTTTGGAAGATTTGAAAAAGTTAAATAGAGACTGTGCCACATTTATGTTTCTTAGTGGTTATGAAGTGGATGTATTAAATCCTAAGAAAACACCTAAATCAAAGACCAACCCTTCAACTAAGAATGATGAGCCTATAGTTGAAGTAGAGGGTGGATAGGAAGGGGAAATGCAACCCATTGCAGAGCCCATGGAGATTGCAATAGAACATGCACAGGAAACAGAGATACCTCAGCCCACACCTACAAGTAGCAAGCCAAAGCCTAGAAAAAAGAGTCATGGGAGAATAACTAGGAGCCATACAGTGGGAAAAGGTAATCTTGAGGACGTTTTACAAGCCGTAGATATAGAAGAAAATCCCGTGGTCAAAGCTGTGGATGTCAAAGGAGGTAAGAAGAAAAGGAAAGGCCTCACTGCCAAGAAACTTGAATTTTCAAGTGAAGATGCAGGTTTTGTATTTAAACCAAGGAAACCTCTCACTAGATTACAACTGGCCAAAGGTATTAAGGCTGAAAAAAGAATGAAGTGACAAAAAAATGCAAACAACCTATGGTAGAAGACATCATTGACCTATCCCCAACAAAGGAATAAATCATTAAGAAAATCAAAGGCAAGGAGAAGGTCATTGAAAAATTTGAAGTAGAGATTTTCAAGGAGAAGTTGAGGGAAGATAGGGAGGAAATCATTGAAACAAAGCTGGAGTTGGAAGAGGTTAAGATAGAAAGATAAATGTTGGAGGAGTTCAAGGAGAAAATGAATAAGAAGAATAATCATTATGATAAAACCTTAACAAATGCTAAGAAATTGCTAAGGAGAACGCTTCCTCTACGCAGAGTGATGAAACACACAAGGAAAATGAACATCTAGCTGCAGGAAAAAATAAAGAAGCTCAAAGGTCAAGTGAAAGAGTTGGAGGTGCAGATGGAAATGATACAAACATAACTCAAGAAAAAGGGCTTAAAGATGGCAGTCATAAATGAAACTGTTGAGATTGAAGCCACTGATGCCAAGGGTGAAGCTTCTGCTGTTTTAAAGGGGGTAAATTACCTTTGAAAATATTTTTTGCCTCATTTTTAGTTCATCAATTACAAAGCCATAGGAATTTTTGAAGAAGAAATACATAATTTTCAAGTCTGCTTTCAATTAGGCAAGTTCGTAGCGTGTCTCAAGCTTGAAGCCGAGAAAACGCTACGAACTCGCTGAAGATGATTTTTTGTCATATATGTCAGATTTTGTCATGGAAAAGGTAGGTAAAGGCATGTATTTAATTGTTTTGAATCACTAGATAACCTTAAATCAACAAAGAGAGAAGATGGTTTGCAGAAATGTTCGAAGTTGAAAACTCTATGAACTCTCGCTACGGACTTGCCTATACGTCCCATGTTTCTGCAGCGAAGAGGATTTTGGAGATTTTTCAAGTTTTGATTGTCTTTTTGGGACAAGTCAACCACCTGGACAAGTCAGAAGTCATCAGTTGAATGTTTGGATGAAGACACACTCCTCGACAAAGCTGTTCAAGTTTCCAACTCATCATGGAAGCCACATAAAAAATTATGACACCACCTCCTCAAATTTCAGAAGACATGTCTCTTGACTTGGTGAGAGTATTTATGGTTCAATCATGGTCAGTGCCACCTTAGGAACATGAAATTTTTGATGTAAATATGCAGCTTTTAAAGTTTGTTAATGTAATAAATATTTTTAGAGTCCTATTAGGTTTCTAAGTCATAAAATAGTAGATGTTTGTTTCTTCTCCTCGTAATATGCTTTTGGTTAGTCTAGGTGTCATTAGAAGTATTCGAAGGTCTGGCCTTGCTGGCAGACTCATTGTAAAGATGCTTTAAGTTATAAATAGGCAGATAATTGATGGAGAGAGGGTTGATTGATGTTTTTACTACATACTACTATTGTAAAACCTTTTATCAGTAATATACAATGGTAGTATACTTCTCTTTACCAGAGATTAATTGATATTCATATGAGTATTTGTCTTTTATGTTATGCAATCCTATCTTCAGTATCCTCGTGTTTGATTACTTATAATTCATGGCTTACATGCTCTAACTTCCTTCAAACACTTAGTCTGTTGTAAATGTTATGTCTTCATCAGAATATATATATGTCTCAGCTTCCATGAGAGGAGTTTCACATGTCATTGAGTTGTTTATGTTATGCCCAATGGTAGTAATTTTTCAACATATTTCACCTACACAAAAAACACATTTAAAACCCAATTTCAGAGTTAGCCATCCGTTGAGATTCATTTACATAATATCATCTATATCCTTGAGAGAGCCCTCTCAGGCTGGAAAGGCTAATTTTCAGCTAAAATTAGGTTTGAAATAGTTACTCTAGGTTGACTATTGAAGCAACCCATCAGCTTCAATTTAGTGATAACACCTTTCATGATTAAAAATTCTGTTGTGAGTCCCCATGTCTTTGACATAACTATGCCTATATTTGGTGATTGATTTTGGAAGATTTTTTGGTTTCCAGCTAACCAAACCCGCCAACAAAGCAAAGATGGAAGGCTTTCCCAAAATATTTTTATAGTGTGCTTTAGCTTCAATGAATTATAAGGATATTTTCTTTCCAATCTATGAAGAAGTCATTAAAGGTTCTTGAGAAATTTAGATCAATTTCCAATGGGCTCACTAGTAGGTGCCAACATTCTCTCGCAAAGGGACAATCTAGGAAAAGACGCTGGATGATTTCTTCATCATTCAGGCACATGGGACACCTTGAAGGCCCTAAAAAACCTTTCCTTTTGAGGTTGTCTACTATAAGGAATTTTCCTTTTAAAAGAGTCCATATGAATATTTTGACCTTGGGAAAATTTTCTAATTTCCATATTGTTTTCCACGGTGCCCAATCCTGGTTATTTTGCGGAGCTTGTATGGTTAAATACCCTGATTTGACCAAGTATTCTCCTTCGTTGGGATCCCAAATGAAGGTGTCTTGAGCCTCTTGATTAGTTGGTGCTGCTCCCTTAAGGTGGATGAGTAAGGAGTCCCAGGGTTTTTTAAAATTGTGTGGCATGTTGGGAGTGTAGCGATCAACCCAATTTCTGTTTTGCCAACGAGAGATAGAGTACAAGGTGGTCAACGCCTTAGTGCACATCCAACTTTTTAATTCATGGAGGTCTGTATAGGAGGATAATGGAGGATTCCCCATTATTTTGTCATCCCATAAAAAGAACACTTCTTCCATTTCCTGGGAGCTTAGAATTATGCTTTATGATGGTGGGGAGGAATTTTTTAACTAGCTTCTAGACTTGCGAACATGGTCTGATTGGTGCATTTCCTTCTATTAAGAGAGTTCGACGTTGATTCATGTACTTCGATACCAATACTTCTTTCCACCATCAATATTTCCTTGTGATAAGTCTCCAAGAAATTTTTGCCCCAAGGTCCACATTCATAATTCCAGGTAACCTAATAGATAGGCCTCCCTTTTCATAAGGAAGTGTTACCTGATCCCATTTTACAAAGCTAAACTTTTTGGTTTCAGTTTTTCTGCTTTGCCACAAAAATCCTATTATTATGATCTCTATTTGTTTGTGGATGTTGGAAGGTGCCAAGATTGCTGCATATTGGTAAATTGGCAGCGTTGTAAGCATGGCTTTGATAAGTATCACTCTGCCCGCTAAATTTAGCCATTGCATTCCCCAAATTTTATTTATTTATTTCTCATTTTCTCAAATTGGGTACTCCATAATTCTGCCTTCAAATTTTATTTTGATATATGGAGTCCTAGATAATGGAAATGGCTCCAATTTTCTTGTGTAGGAATATCTAAAATCTAGGATATTCTTTGTAAAGTGTGTGGGGGCGCATTCCATCCATAGATTTCTCATTTTTCATTGTTTAGAAGCCCGCTTGAGGCCTCCATGAAATTTTCCAGCACTTTTTTAAACCTTCTAGCGATAATACATGATTCCCCTCCCATCAATAGTGTGTCATCAATGAATAAGGAGTGGTTGATGCTTTTAACTCCTTGGGAGATGTGGAGACCAATTAGTGATCTATCTCTTCTGCTCTTCTCCAAGGATCGACTTAATGAATCTGCCATTATTATATATCAGAATGGGGATAGGGGGCATCCTTTCCTCAGCCCTCGGGAACTCTGAAAAAATTCACTAGGCCTTCCATTTATCAATGGGGCAATCTAAGGTCCCACAATGCATGCTCTGATGACTTCAATGATCTCATTTGAGAATCCAAATTTCTTGAGTACTGCTATTAAGAAGGTTAAGTTTACTAGGTCAAATGCATTCGCCATGTCCAATTTTATGATGATTCCTTACTCTTTCTTTGACATACTTGAGTGCAAATCTTCTTGGACAATCAACACATTATCAAGAATCTGTCTATTTTTCACAAAACCACCTTGGCTTTTCGATATAATATCAGGTAGGATATTCTTTATTCAATTGGCTATGATCTTTGTGATTATTTTATAAGAGGAATTACATAATGAAATTGACCTAAATCGACTAAAGGTGGAGGGCTTTGCATATTTTGGAATTAGAGCCAGGTAGGAGGAATTAGTGAAACCACCCATCTTTTTTTTCTTAAATACATTCCTAATCATTCTTGTTAGAACCTTCTTGATTATATGTCATTTTTTCCTGTAGAAGGCAATAGAAAAACCATCAGGGCTCGGAGCCTTGTCTGGGTGAACTCCCCAAACAACCTTTTCGATTTATTCTTCTTCAACTTCTTGTATGAGCTTCATATTTTGTTCAACATTTATCTTGTTGGGGACATGCTATAAAAAAGTCTCATAATCTAGGATTTCTCCACTTGCTGTAAGGAGGTTTTTAAAATATCTATATGCTTCTTGTTTTAATTCATTTTGTCCTCTTATCTCCCTTTCCTCAACCTGAATACTGTCAATTTGGTTTCTTGTCCTTCAAATTTTCATTGAGTCATGAAAAAACGATGTATTATTGTCTCCTGCTTTTAACCAAAGGCTGCGAGATTTTATTCTCCACACCTCTTCTTCTGCTCTATGTTCTATATAAATTTCCCAATAAAGTGCCTTTTCTTGGAGTTGGATTTATTTTATTTCTTCCTTGGTTTACTTTGTTTCTTGAAGTGTTTCCATTTTCTTAATTAGCTCAACCTTCCTTTTTTTGTGTTTTTTTATGATTTTCCTTAGCCCAAATTTTCATTTCCCTTCTCAATTTTTTTAATTTTGTCTCCCACACAAAGTAAGGAGAACCGTAGAATTTTTGGGACCAAACTTCTACAATTATTATTTTTACTTCCGCATTGTTGTTCCATGTTGGAAAATATCTAAAAGGAATGGGACCTTGATTTCCCAAAGTCCCTAGAGAAATAACCATTGGCTTATGATTAGATGTTGTAGTATGAATAATCCTCAACACTGCTAAGTTGTATTTGGATAAATTGTTGTCCCGAACTAGAATGCGGTCTAGTCTTTCTTTTATGTTGCTGCTACCAACTCTCTTATTGCTCCATGTGTACATTCCATTGTTGGGAGGAATGTCAAGAAGCTTGTACATTTCCATTATATTTTCTATTGCATCCCTAGATAGATCTGCATGGTATAATCCTCCAAATTTCTCTTCCACATTTAAAACTAGATTGAGATCGCCTCCCAATATAATATTTCAGTTTTGGGAATTATTTAGTGTCTATTTAATAGTGTTCCAACATAGTTCTTTCTCCCTATAATGATTTGGGGCATATATGTTGACCATGCAGTATTGCTCATTGGTGGCTATATTTTTTAAATCTGTTCTAATCCAGTGCTGCTCTTTTTTTGCTGAAGTAGCTCCCATTTTTCTTTTCTCCATCGAGTGCAAATACCTCCTGAGGCCTCTATTTCTTGTTGGGTTGTTCCTTTATAACTTTTTAATTTTTTGATCATATTCTTAGATTCTTGTGCACATGTTTTGATCTCCTGTAGGATTATAATATCTCGAGTTTCCATTGCTAACATATATTTGATTACATTGATTTTCATTGATGTCCCCATACCTCGACAATTCCAGGAGACCACAATCATTATTTATTGTGATTGGAGGTTGAGGGACCTTTCCCTCTTTAGTGATGATGGTTTTTCTCCTTGTTTGCTGAGCTTTTTCCAAAGAAGTAATTCATGGGATGTTGGGTTCCCATAGCCATCTCTTTTGCTTCCACTTCGTCTCTCAACTCTTTGTTTGTCTTTCTTCCTAGTTTTTTTTTTTTTTTTTTTTTTGTTCAAGGTAGAGTAGAGATTATTTTGACTGGTTCCTTGTCTAGATTCGATCGAAAAAAGGGGGAGGTGGCTTGAGAGGGATAGTGGGGGAACATGGGGTGAGGAGAGCAGGGGATGAGTGGTGGGGGTAGGGATGGGAGGAAAAGGTTGAGATGGGAGGGCCTTTAAGGGGGCCAAAAGGGTTGGGATTAGTGAGGGTGGAGGTAGTAAGAGGAGGGTTAAGAGGAGGAGGCAAGGAGGAAGAAGGGCCAGATTGGGAGGAAGCCCGAGGTTGGGTATTGGAGGGGGAGGTTGTTTGTTTGTTGCCTTTTTCTTTTTTTAATTGTTCCCATTTAGTTTTCTGAGCTTCTACTTCTTCATTTTCTTTTCTTTTTTCGGGCACTTATTTGCAAAATGACCGTATTCATGACATACCTTGCATTTAAATAGTATTTTTTCATAGTCCAGTTGTTGTATGCGCATCCATTTGCCTACTTTGATCTTCACTATTTCCGATAAGCCTTTCCCTAGGTCGACTTCTACGCATATCCTTGCTCAAGCGTGCATGTTCTCCTTTGGCTCACTTTTGTCAATATACTTTCCCACCGCGTTCCCTATTGCCTTGACTGATTCATCACCCCAATAGTGGAGAGGGAGATGAGGAAGTCGGACCCAAACAGGGACTGCGCTTGGCAAATCCAGTTCAAGGTTGAAGTCCGATGTCTATCTATTAATATAAAAACCTCGCATGTCCATGAAATATGGGTCATTTCTAAATATTAGGTCTTTGTCTTCCGTTGTTTCAAAGTGGAAGGTAAAATACCCTCTTCCACAAAATCTAATAGAGATTTTCACATTTGTTGAAGAGGACCAATTCCTTTCAACCCACTTCTGAACCGAGCGAGGAGATGGCCAGAGGCCAGTGAACTGGCTAACCAAGCCATGTTCAGAGAGGGAAAGCGTTGCTCTGCGAGGGAGAGAAGGAGGGAGAATGATCTCTGGAATTCCATTTAGCTTCTTCACAAACTTTGTTACAGAGGGTCTGGTTCTAGGGGGACCAATGGAGGAAATCAGAGAGGCAAACACATCTGCATTTTCATCATTTGCAAGGATTGAAGAGGCAAGCAGAGGTTCCTCGTCCGGAGGAGGGTCTAGTGGTTCCATGAGGGCAACAGGAAGATGCTTTAGTTGAGCAGTAACAATGGAGGCAGAGGAGCGCAAATCCTCAGAGCGCGCACGCAAAAGGAAAATTCAAATCGCCACAGAGCGCACACAACATTAATACTCTTGTGTGAATGTGGTTTCAGGTTGTTGATGATAAGAACGAGACCTCCCCTTCATGGCCATGTATATATATTTTTAACCATAATAAAAAAAATATCCAATTAATTAAATTCCAAAACTAGTTTATTCCAATTCAAATTAAATTATAACAAATAAAAAATGCTCGATTGATTATCTCATAAAAAATAATTAATGTATTAACTATAATAAAGTCTCTCATAAAAGTATTGATATTGATATTTTTTAATGATTGATAACAAATGTTGGTGAATTTTTATATTTGTAAATATTTAAAAAATATAATTGCTCCCGAAAAGAGCAAAGGTTCCCTCTTTTCTATAAAATATTTCTATTATTCACCACACAGCATCTTGGCACTTCAACATTCGTGGGTGCAAATAGTTATGGTTCAAATTTCAATGATGGAACTCTTAGAAGGTTGGGTCAGCTCATCATCAATTTGAGTAAGAAAATGATTGAATTGCAGAAGGCAAAAAACAAAGAAATTGGTGGTCTCATAGACTATTTTTAATCTCATAGACATTAAAATATCATTCATTCATTCATTCCAACAAATTGGTATTTTCAAGAACACATGAAAAAGATTCCCAACTGTAAAGGGCAAGGGCTCTATATAATGATGACCTTCGTTTCCACTCCTCATACCAAACTTCATTTCGCTTTTGTATTTGTGAAACATATTACCTTCAGCTGTGAGAATGACTTTGGCTTCAGTTGTGCAATGTGCAGCCCTACCAGCCGGCGCGAGGTTGAGGACATGTTTCGCAAGTTAGACAGCGACGACGACGACGAGAAAATATCCAAGTCGAAACTAAGCTCCGTCATGAAGTGCAGCGCTACGGAGGAGGAGATTGATGGCGTGACGAAGGAGGTGGACTCCAACAAAGACGACTTAATCAACTTCGAACCAACACCAAGAACCTCAACGCTGCCCGTCTGATGCGAGACTCGGCTTCAGCTGTGCAATGTGCCGCCCTGCCCGGCCGGCGCGAGCTGGAGGACGTGTTCCGCAAGTTCGACAACAACTTGATCTACCATAAAGTTTTATTGGTTCATAATTAGAGGTTGATCTACCATAAATATTGTTTTGGTTTTTTCTTTCTGAACAGGTTCAATCTCAGTCCTTTCCTCCCACGGACAACCCGGCTTAAAGATATAATGACATGACAAACATCAAGAGTAAGTAATCTATTTTTAGATATAAAAAATGAAAGATACTATACTGTTTATGAAAAATGAGTAATAATCTAAACTAAAGGGCTCAATTCCTAAAAAATTCGAGAGAAGTTTTTTTTGTTTTTATTTTTATTTTGCTAAAATATGTAGTTTTTTTAATTTAATAATAATCACTTTTGGATATTTTTTTCCCATTAATTTTGAAATTTAAATAATTTCTATTAATTTTGACTAATATAAACAATTTTGACATTACAATTCTTCAAAGAAAACCATATTTCACTCTTCCCTCCAAAATTTATTTAATTTTCAAAACTCAAAACTTTAACTTAAAATCACTTCCTAATTTTAAAATCTATCTAAATTCATTTGATAAATAATATATATTTTAGTTTTTTTTATTAAAAATATATAAATTTTCTTCTAATTTAAACTTATTTAAATTTTCAATTACTCATCTAATTTACTAACTTAACAACTTAACTTTCTAAAGTTTATTTAAAATTTCATCCAATTTACTAACTTCACAATTCAACTTTCTAAAATTTACGAACTTCACAATTCAAACAGTGCAACTACAAGATTTCTGAAAAAAAAAAATTTCGGATTCCAGCCACTTTTAGCTATCCAGACAATTCCTCCACCTCCTTAAACAACTCCCTTCACAACTCAGCTTTCTAAACCGTAAAATTGAAAAACAAAAATCTACAATCACACCACCATTTATTTTGGCTTCAGCACCAAGGCATATGGATATTCCATAAAATCTGGCATGTGGATATTCCATAAAATCTGAACCTTAGGCAGCTATTCCATAAAATCTGAACCTTTAGGCAGACATATCGTGTTAACCGAATCCTTTTTTTTCCTAACTATTAGATATATAAATCGAATTGCCATATTTTCGTATTTTTTTCTCCAATACGAGTGAGTGAATTTGGTAAGTATATCTACACTGCTTGAAGAAAAACATTATCACCATAGTAAGTAAATATCAGTGATCTTTTCACTTACGATCATATGATGAAACCGTTAGAAAACATGTGAATTTGGTAACTATGATCTAAACTGCTTGAATAAAAGCATTATCACCATAGTAAGTAAATATCAGAGATGTTTTCACTTACGTCATATGTGGGAACCGTTAGAAAACATAGAAAACATGTTATTACCGTTAAAATAATTGAATATTACTAAAAACACATAAAATTATATTAATATAGATGACGATTAGATTTTTGAGATGCTAAACACACAAAGATTGATGGAATTTTATTTTCCCGGTTCTTGACCATTCCTTACCTGTGATCAAATCAAGCAACTATGTGACTCAAAATCTCTTTTTCCCGGCGACAAAAAGGTAGATGTTAAAATATTTGCAATTTTAGTTTTTAATTACGAGACAGCTAGAAATTCATACACAACTATGAAAGAAAAACACCCATCATAATCCACAACAAGTTAAGGTTGAAGATAATAAATTGGGTGATCAAGAAAAACACGCCTCATAATCCCCAACAAGTTAAGGTTGAAGATAATAAGTTGAGTGAGCAATACATTGCTCATAATCCATAATGTTTTAAAGTTATGGTTGAAGATAATAAGTTGAGTGATCAATACATTGCTCCAAAGACGGTCAAAGAGCCATCATACGATGCCAAATCCTTTTTGCTTATGGCCACCCGTGAGTTTGGGATGCATGCCAGGTTTTAACACAAATATCAAAGGTACGTACATGTGAACATATATGGAATGGACTTATGAGTTTAAATAAGTTTCTCAAAATGTTGGACCTGTCAGTTTAAATAAGTTTTTCAAAATGTTTTGTTTGAGATTGTCCCATTAAGTTTTATTGTTGCAATTTCTGCTTAACTTACGTTAAATTTTGTCCTGAGCTGTATAAGAAGGATAAAATAGAGAATATAATTATTGCTTTAAATACAAAATGGGTTTTTTAAATAAATCACTCACCATCAATATGTACACAAGAAAGGACCAATCTTATTGAATTTAAAAAAGATAACGTACCATAATATTTTAACCTAATCATTCATGATAATTAACAAGATTTTTTTTTTATAAAACAACATAAAATAAATACAAGCTTAAATGGAATAAAAATGTATTCTTTTTTTGTGAATTTCGTAGGGCTTTCTATTTTCTATTTATATTGACCAAGCAGGTTACAGAAATATAAAAACGGTCGATGGCCTCAACCTGCCCGGAGGAAACCAGGTCTGTTGGCCATCTCAGTGCATTGAAAGCAAACCAAAATTGGAAAGTTTTCATCCGTCTGTGTGCATCATCTGCTAGCTGTTCTATATCGTACTATTCTACGCGTAGAAAATAAAAACTAAGTTTATACAAAATTATGTATTTCATAAGCCATCATAAAAGGGACCATTAAGCCTCTGAGGAGGAGACTGGAGCAGGGTCTTTCACAGAAGGTCTTGGCATGTCCACTTGCTGGGTTTGCTGGAGCTGCTTTTCTATACGACGCACGCGGTCATCAACTCTGCTAATACGATTAGCTGCCTGGTACTGGGTGATTTTAATATGGTAGAGCTGGTTTTGCATATCTTGAAGTATGTCTTTCAGGCTGGTGTCTATCTTTGGCTGCTCTTAGTGAACCTGAGCTGGGGGAAAACTCTACATGGCCTTTGCAAGAAGGCATTTCAGGATCCAGTAAGTGTGGATTGTTCGATGAAATGACGTAAGACGGCCTCTAGTATTGCCAGGGTCAGTGATAAAATCCAAGATTTCAGTTTTAGCTTCCAAGTCTTCAGGATCTGTTTGTATTTCCTTTTCCCAACCACGGATTTCCTGGCGAATCGTGGAAGAGTTTCCTATGACATAGCTGGCTGCCAGGTCCTCTAGAATCTCTTGGTTCGACTTCCTACCACGCTTCTTGGAGGTGTACTCAGTTTTAGTATATTGCTTCCCTTTGGCAGTTTGGGTTGAGGCCCGTCTCTTCCCCATGTCGCGTAAGAACCTGGTGTACAAGACAGACATGCAACAGTACACATGAAGGATGAAATCAACATAAAGGAACCTCAAAATTGTTAGCCCCTTATCTTCTTTGTTATGGTTACAAAGTAATTCAAAGGCCTGGAATTGTTGGGGCCTAGCAATGCCACAGTTCATGCAGGCTGTATGCAGTGTTGTGATACAGAATACAAAGAAACCTTTTGCTCGACACGACTGCCCTAACCTTTCTGCAAGGTGTAACAGAATCAACTGGAGCGGGCCTTTTGACCAAAAATTAGTTAAAGAAAAATTCCAGAGAGAAGGAGGCCAACTACAACCCATACTACAGGAAGAATGCACCAATGAGAGCAAAAGCAGAGAATGAGATCCTGCAGCGAAATGAATCCTACAATAACCTGACTTCCTTAACCTTTCAGCAAGGTGTAATAGAATCGACTGGAGCAAACCAGTTAATAGACAATTAGGAAAATAAAAACTCCCGAAACAAGGAATCTCACTACAACCCAGACTACAGGGATAATTTAACAATAGGAGCGAAGGCAGACGTTGAATTCCGGTAGTGAATTGTATCCAGCAAACCTTGTAAACTAAACGCCATCGCAATTCCGTTAGGGTATAAAACACATTCATCATAACGCTGGATGCAGGATTATATGGTTTGCATACAAGGGAATTAAGCATATAAAGCAGATAGCAGGGGTCTCGGAAGCAAGGAAGAACCTCTTGCAATGGAGGAACAGAGGAAAAGACCAATAAAAGAATCTGCGCTACCCTTTTAAACAGCAAGGAGACTGAAACCACAGCATTACTAACCATTAAAGCTAGAAAAAGGTTGGATACATACCACCACCTGTTCGAATGGTCTGTGCCCGGCGCCCTCCACTGAATCCTCCAAGCTCTTGCATGCAATGACCGATGCATGCAAGAATGAAGGCTAGGGGGTGGCCAACTTACCATTTTTAAAACATTCCTCCGGCATTCTGACAGCATAGGCTGTCCACCTTGCGTGCTCAGAAAGGATTGGATTATCACGTACTGCAGGGAGGTGGAGTTGCAGTTTGGCATGATGAGAGGTGATGGATATGACGACGCACAAACCGCCACCTTACCGTGGCTCATAAATGCTCTCCGACAGGTGTACACCTGATCGGGGTTGGAAGATCTTTGCTTACCATCGCGCCTAGAGAGAATGGAGTTCCACCTCCCGTATGGCATCTCGTGGGGCGACATCAATACACCGTCAGACCTGTTGTTCTAATTGGCTAGGTAATCTACCGCCTCATTTCTTTTTACGCCTTATATGTCGAGGGCGCAGTATTGAATCGCTCAAGAGTTGGCTCACTTCTCAATGAGGGCTACCGGTTCGCCGCCTATGTGAGATTTTTTCCAAGGGACTTCCAGGTTGAGTTTACTTTGAGATCCCACCATTTTTGAATCTCCTTCAATGATAAGTCTCTGATAGTTTTCTCTAATTGCAATGGCTACTCCATGCTTGACCGCTAGCAATTCCGCTTCATTATTTGTGGCATGGCCTAGATCAAAAGCATAAAACCGGTAGACTGTACCTTGAGAGTTACGAAACAGCCCTCCAGACCCTGCTTGCCCCGGATTACCTTTGGAGGCTCCATCGTAATTTAATTTGATAAATCCCGGTTGGGGAGGCTGCCATGTTTCTTCACTTGATTGGCGTGGTGGTCGGTATTTCCATAAACTTTTGTACAACATCTGCGGTTTGAGGTTTAAAGACTCTAATATCTGGGATTCGAAGCCTACCGTCTGCCAATCCTCATCTGCCCATCTTTTTACTAAGATGGTTTCTCGAATAGTATCGATAGAGCGTTGCCAAATGTGTTGCATCGGTTGATGAATATCTTGGAAAATCCTACAGTTCCTTTCCTTCCAAATATGCCAGAGAATGAATCCAAGTGATAGTGTCCAAGCCCTGTTAATGACTTGACAGTGAAACTTCCCTTTTCGCCAGCTACAGATGGTTTCAATAATGCTATTATGGTTTTGATCTGTTTGCCTGAACAATTGTGCCAGGCTCCTCCATGTTTGCTGCACCAATGGGCACGAGTTCAAAATATGTTCTGTTGTTTCACTATCACCTTGACATAGAGATCATTGAGAGGGTCCTACCATCCCTCGTTTCTGTAGGTTTTCCCAGGTCAATATTCTTTTATGACTAACCAACCATAAAAAGTATGCCACCTTAGGCGAATGTTTCATTGCCCAGATTTTTTTCCAGACTGGTCGCATATCATTGTTCACTTGTTGAGCTTGAAGATCATATCCCTCTTTAATTTTGAATTTCCCTTTAGTCAAATATCCCCATCGAAGGATGTCTGGACCAAGCGCCTGTCTGATTTTCCTAGTTTTCAATTCTTTTGCCAAATTTTCCCACTGCTGCGTTTCTGGAGCTTCCTGCTAGTGTGTTTTATCTTTCCACTTCCTCCAGAGATCATTCTGATTATGACACCAATACTGATGGAGATGTCTATGATTTGGTGTGTTTGTATATAAAAAAAATTCCCCCAGATCGAGTCGACTGAACATTACTGCACATTATAAAAAATCCTTCGTTATCACCATGTAACTCAATGCTAGAGAACCCATGTCAAGATATAATCATTCAAAATGTTCATGCTTAACTATTTACATGGTTGTAAATTTGTGAGTGTAATAGATCTAGACAAAAGATTCATGTAATAAAAGTTAATAAATGTAAAATAAGACCATGGTTAAGGGACACTTATTCCAAGCTGAATGTTGGGCAAATATATCATAGTGGGCATCACTGGACATGTGTTTATGGACAAGGAAAATTGGCAAAGGCAATTACTAAGACATTAAAGAGACAAAAAATAATTTTGACATATTTATTTATGAAAATAAAGGAAAATAAGAGAAAAAGAAGGTAAAAGGTCACATATTTCATGTGAGGAAGAAAATGAAGGAAAATGAAGGAAAATGAAGAAAATAGAGGCCTAATTGATAAAAAGGCTTCTGAGGATCAGTTGGTACCTTTTGTCAATTCAGTTTCGGAGCTCTTCATTATTCTCTCTCACTCTCACTCTTGGATTCTTAGATTTTTCTCGGAGCATTTTAGCATTGAGTCAAGAAAGAGGAAAACAAACAAAGGAAGGACAAAGAAAACAAAGATAAAGCAAGGAAGAGCGGGATCTAGCAGCTTCAACAGGGATACTTGCAGGTAACATATTGCATGTGCGATTCCTAGCTGGTTTGGACATGCATGGATTATGCAAGTTGGTGTTTGGTTCCCTTGCTGTCGGTGGCATGGTTTCGTTGGGTTTTGACAGTGGTTTTCAACCTTGTTTTGCCTTTTTCCGAATGCCATGGTGTGTTGGGATTTTGATCTCAGTTTTGAACTTTGGAATTTCTAGATGGATGGATTTCAGAATTTGGGGTGGAGGTGGTCTGAAGGAAAATTCCCAAAGGACTAGAAATCCCTTGACCGGTTTTGGCGAGATACACGGTAAATCCCGAGGGTGGTGTCTCGATTTAGGGCCTAGTGATTCGGGATTGGATTGCGATAAAGCCTGAGAGACAAGGAGACAAAAAATTCCTCAACGATAGTGATGGAGTCTAGATGGAATTCCAAGTTCAGTTTGGTTTTGTGATCAGAGCATTGATTTTGGTGTGGTCACGGTATGGTGAGGGTGGAGGTGGTTTAATCTCTGGATTTCCTTGGTTGTTTTTGGATTGGTTTATCCATGAGATCCCACATTCATGGTTGGAATGTGGCACAAAGGTGACTGGTTGAAAATAGATTTGGTTCAACCATGTCTATGGTCGAGTGGTACGTGGAAGTCCCGAACCTAGTCGGTTATTTCCTATGTTTAATGAAAGCTAAGTTCTCTTGCTTTTGTACTTATTAATGCGTGGATTTAATGGATGTTATCTCACTGTTATTCCCATGGTTTTATGATGGTTATAAGCATGTTTAAATGACTGGTTCACGTCATGGTTATCTCATGTATTTACTTGTAATTGTTAAAATAATGGATGCCAGACCTAATTGATGTCATATCTGTACATGGAAGAGGGTGGTGATCCTTCTTGTAATGTCTCACAATATTTTTCAGTCATTTATTTTCTATCTTGTATCCTAGACTTGTAGATTTCATTCATGCCAAGTGTTTGAAAAAATGTCACTCCTGGTTAGGGATGGTCAAGCCTAGTCCTTTAGTCAGTTTTTGGATATTTGGATGTATCGTCATGTGTTTTATCATATTTGAAAGCTACAGGAAGTTCTGGGCAGTGTTCGAGATTTTACAGGAAGGGGTTGGGCAATGTTCTGGTCATGTTATCATAGTTTTTTCTTTTAAGGAGGTTACTCATTGTAAATACTGCATCGAGCTAAGTTATAAATATCCATGAGAAATATGTTTTCTTTTCAACGATTTTGCTAAGGTGTAGGTATGGTTTAATACCGAGGATGATGTTCCCTAAGGAGGAGGGTTCTGTAATAGACTCGGGCAAAAGATTCATGTAATTAAAGTTAATAAAGGAAAAATAAGACCATGGTTAAGGGACACTTATTCCAAGTTGAATGTTGGGAAAAGATATCCTAGTGTGCATCACTTGATATGTGTTTATTGCTAAGGAAAATTGGAAAAGGAAATGGGTAAGGCATTAAAGAGGAAAAAAGTATTTTTGGCACATTTATTTATGAAAATAAAGGAAAATAGGAGAAAATAAAGGTAAAAGGTTACAAGTTGCATGTGAGGTGGAAAATGAAGGAAAATAATGGAAAATGAAGAAAACAGAGGCCTAATGTATAAAAAGGATTTTAAGGATCAGTTGGGACCTTTTTTCAGTTAAGTTTTGGAGCTCTCTCATTATTCTCTCTCTCTCACACTCTTGGATAATTAGAGTTTTCTTGGAGCATTTCAGCATTGAGCCAATAAAGAGGAAAGCAAGAAAAGGAAGGACAAGGAAAGGAAAGGAAATCAAAGATCAAGAAACGAAGATCAGGATCTAGCAACTTCAACATGGATACTTACAGGTAACATATTGCATGTGTGATTTCCTAGCCGGTTTGGCTATACATGGCTTATGCATGTTAGTATTTGGTTCCCTTGTTGTCGATGGCATGGTTTTTCCGGGTTTTGACAATGGTTTTCAGCCTTGCCTTGCCTTTTTTTGGATGTCATGGCGTGTTGGTATTTTGATCTTGATTTTGAGCTTTGGAATTTGCGGATGGATTTCAGAATCTGGGGCAGAGGTGGTCTCAAGGAAAATTCCCAAAGGCCTAGGAATCCATTGACTGGTCTTAGCGAGATACATGGTAAAGCCTGAGGGTGGTGTGTCAGTTTAGGGCCTATTGATCCAAGATTTGATTGCGGTAAGCCTAAGAGACAAAGAGACAAAAATGTCCTCAAGGATAGTGATGGATTCTGGATCTCATTCCAAGTTTAGTTCAGTTTAGTGATCAGAGCACCAGTTTTGGTGTGGTCACGATATGGTGAAGGTGGAGGTGGTTTAACCTCTGGATTCCCTTGGTTATTTTTGGATTGGTTTATCCATGAGATCTAACATTCATGCTTGGAATATGGCACGTGTGTGACTGGATGAAGAGAGATTTGGCTTAGCCATGTCTATGGTCGGGTGGTACATGGAAGTCCAAAACTTGGTCAGTTATTGCATATGCTTAATGAAAGCTAAGTTATATTGATATTGTAATTATTAATGTGTGGATTTAATGGCTATTATCTCATTGTTATTTTGATGGTTTTATGTTGGTTATAAGCATGTTTAAATGATTGGTTCATGTCATGGTTATCTCATGTATTTACTTGTAATTGTTAACATATGGATGCAAAACCTAATTGATGTCACGTATGTTCATGGAAGAGTGTGACAATCCTTCTTGTAATGTCTCATAAGAGTTTTCAGTCATTCATGTTTTTTATTTTATCCTAGACTTATAGATTTCATTCATGCCAAGTGTTTGACAGAATTTCGTTCCCGGTTGGGGATGGTCAGGCCTAGTCTTAGAGTAAATTTTTGGATATTTGGCTTTGTTGTCACATGTTTGATGATCTCTGAAAGCTACAAGAAGTTTTGGGCAATGTCCGAGATTCTAGGCTTAAAAAGTGCCTTAAATCCTGCAGACGTAGGCATAGGTCTAGGAAATTGAGTCCCTATACACACACATGCATATGTTGTGGGAGTGTCCAGACCCTCCCAAATGCACCTTGTCCCATATCAAGGGAGCGTCCGAGGGTATTCTTCAGGAAAATTTAATGGGACCCAGGGATGATTTTGGTTGGGATAGCCTCAGGGGGTCCTGTAGCAGCTGTAGGGAGTCTGTGTTATGGATTTCCGCATCGATTCCACTTCCTTAAAGTCACCAAGGAGGTTGAGTCTACTCTAAACTACCCGCAACTCATGTTTACCCCAATTGGTCGGTTACTTGGGTAGATGTGAGGGGAGGTGCATGTTTCAGTGGGCATCCATTCCTACATCATGCAACATAAAATTTAGTTGCACGAGTATTACATGATATCATAGCTTTAATGTGGAATTCCTTGTTGGGAGCAACAAGAGGGTGAACTATCCAATTAACTATGTGGAGCCAATGATATTAGGAAAGATATAGATATAGTGCCCAAATACTACCCTAAAATAATATTATCATTCCATGCCCATTGCCCCATTAGATGAATGGATCTTTGCATAAATCAGTCCAAAGTTTCCATATTTGCAATTGGATGAAGTTCTTAAGGCATCATTTTCTTTTATGTTACTTGAATTGACATTAACTTATGGTAAAGTCACCCTAAAGAAATGAAAAAAAGTAGTTGACATTAGAATTTTAAAGAAATACAAGATTATTAAACTCTCTTGTCTTATCATCAATTTAGAGAAAATCACAAGGGATCTTAAAAGGTAAATCATGCATTGTTTTCCTCAAACTAAATGATAACAATACAAATTCTTGTAAAATAAGTGAAGATAATAATTACTTTAAATTTAGAGAAAAAACGAGACTAATTTATCAATAATACACTTACATACATCATAATATCCTTTTAATTTAAGTATAGCAATAGAATTACCTGTAAGAGGAGCCAATTTCTCAATGATACTTTACTTCAAAGTCTTGATAGCAATTTCACATTCTAGGAGAATCATATCCATTGTATTTTGTTCCATTTTTTCCATTTTCCCCTCTTTGGATTTGAACACCTTCAAGGCCTCATTTCACTCATTTTTCCTCTTTCAACAACTACGTTGTGATGGCAAGTATTTTGACTTCTTTGGTTCAAAGCTCAAACTTTAATAAATTAGATAAAATTTTCTTTCTAATTTCAAGGAAATTTGTAGATGATTATGACAAAAGAGATGGAATGGTCATGTGTGAGAAAAGAAATTTTATCAACGTATTTAATTAGAACTAAAGGTTTCTATTAGGTTGCTCATGCTTGGAACCATTAAAGGCTATTCGCCTCACTTTGATGCACTTCAACATACATTTTCTTGAGTTTCTTTCCTTCACTTACTCATTCCCACCTATCTGAATAATACTCATTAGATAATGTCTAGTTAGAAAGGAAATCCCACTAGAATTTCTCTCATGTTTGATCTGATCAATCGATTGATATTGGTCCAAACATATCTAACTCAACTTCCTCGCTATAATGTTTGGTTATTAATAGAAATTTGAACTCTTAGATCTGCTTAAGGCTAACATCCTAGAGAATATTAGATGAATACTTGGGCACCGTACTGGGGGCTTGTAAAAATATAACTAATTCCATCCACTTTGTTTCATTCGTATGATGGAAAAATATCATCAATATCAATCTAACAAATAGTTTTTAGTCAACCATGTGAGGAGTACATGTTTGATAGTTTTTCGGAAGGGTTTCATTGTTAACGATGGGGGGATAATAAGAGAGATAAGAAAGATATAGATTGGATAATTATATTATTTTTCATCCATCTCGATGCTTTTAGAGTGGAAAATGTAGAGGAAATAGCTTATAGGGACATTTTTATCGACATGTCCCAATTTGAAGAATTGGGGTCTGGAAACTTCTATAGGTAGTTTGAGGTATTAGAAATATTTTTGGGATCCAAAAAATATCACTTATTTTAGGCACCCTGGATCTATTTTACATTCAAATGCCTTTCTGACAATGCAATAATGACATGTATTGGAGTCCATATGCCAAATTTATGCCACCCAGAAAGTGACATTTGTATTTTGTCCATAATGATTGGAGGAACTAGCTTACATGGCAATGTTTATCAATAGGTCCTAATTTGAAAAATTGGGGTATGAAACCTTCTAGAAGTAGTTTGAGGTATTATAATTTTTTGGGATACAAAAAATATCTCTTATTACAAACCCCTTGGATTTATTATATACTCAAAGGCCTTTTGAACAATGCAAGAATGACATGTCTTGGAGTCTACATGCCAAAGTTATGCCACTCAGAAGGTGACCTTCTTGTTTTTCCCACCATGATTCGAGAGGATGCCATGTCAGCCTCATTACTCATGGAAAATGGGATAGCGTCATGGAGACTATGAATAAGACACTAAAAGGGCCAATTTTGTAACTCTAGTTGAGAGTTGAAGGAGTGAAACATAACCTCTAGTTTTATATTGGCTTGTGTTATAACTTGGCCACTAGGAGGAAAAGGGATTCCATTAAGCTCAAGTGTGTTTTTTTCCCATAATAGATAAAAGTGTTGAAATTGTAACTATTGAGAAAACTATAGGGCAATAGTTAGGTTAATTTCTCTTGCTATGATAACTGCTTGTGATTTCTTTTCCCCTTTTCTTACATATTAGCTTTCTTACTTATTATTATGTTTGTATATCGTCAAGAAAATACCAAAACAAGAAGAAAAATAGTACACAAAGAACACAAAATGTATGTTGCGATCCAGGGCCAAAACCTCTCCACTTGAGAGGAAAACCCACAAAATCTCTTCTCTTCTTATATTTTCTTCAAATGAAAATTCCAACACCTCTAAACCAAGACTAATACCCTCCAAGAAAAATTCCAACCTTTCCTGACGACGTTATTACTTTGTCTTAGTCAAACCTAGTCAAATCTCTTCCAGTAGCACAACTTCGATGCCCAGCTTCAGAATTTTAGCCTCTACCGCAGGTCTGAAATTTTTGGCCCCTTGCAACTGCTACTACATTCACAAGTGTGAGCAAAAATTATCCTTCCAAGGCCTTCCAGAAACTTCGCTTGCCTTGATTCCTTGTCCAGGGCTAGTAGGTGACCTATTAGGCCCTTCTTCTAGAAACTTTGATCCTCTTCCAGCAGATAGATAATTTCTACCTTGAAGCAAGAAACCCTAGCTTTCCTTCTTCACACGTGTGGGAGAGAATTATCCCAAAAACAATCTTCCTTCATCCTTCTCCTTGTTCGCTAGCCTTCTTGTGCTTCTCCTTTACTTGGATGAGTGAGAACTGAATGTATTCCAAGGAGGTCAAGTTCCCTCCTTTATATAGGCTTTTCAAAGTGTACATGGATCCTAAAAATAGGCCGACTTCTTAGTTGTGAGGCTGAATTGGTCTTGAAGGGTCTTTTGACACTTTTAATTACAAAAATAAATTTCTTTACAAGTTACTGACGGACCTCCAAATTAGACATAAATTAAGGCCCATATGACCATTCTTCAGCACATTAAACCTTTGTTTTTGCATTGGATGACATATTTTTTACTTTAATATGTTCATTAGGAAGGTTTAGAGATAATTTCATATTATGTGCCTAATATTATTTATTTTTGTAGAATTTTGTGAGAATATTGGGAATTATGAAGACTTGGAGGATGAGATAATCTAGGGAATTTCTCCCTATTACAAGATGGACCAAGATTGGATAAATTTAACAAGATATGATGAAATTATTGAAAAAATTCTAGAGCTCCAATGATTGAGAAAAACTAGGAATGCGCTACTTGTCATTTAATGAAAATTCCTAGTGTTTGGAACTAGATCGACTTTTTGAGGGATTTTGGAGGGGAAATATGACTCCTTTCAAGGAGAATGCTTCCTCATCACTTTTTATAAGTAACCATTCGAATTTTCCTCTAGAGGCTTGTATTTCTTAGTCTCCTTGAGGAGAAAACTTGTCATTTTCCAAGTTCTACTTTCATTTATAGTAGGGATGTACTTGGATTGATTCAAATAATGAAGTTTGGAGTCATTTTTAGCTTGTAAATCTCGGTTTCCTTTATAGGAATCTAAATATCCTTGTGCTTGGCCATCCCATGAGCCTCAAAGCCCTGTTGTACACTTTATTTATTTCCTTTGAATGTCTTTTTCACTTGCATTTCTTATTTCTGCATTTAATATTCAGGCTTCATTTGTTGTAGGTTATATGGGTTAAATGATTAAAGTGAGTTGTTTTTCAGGTTATTTATTAAGTAAAAAACATGACGCATCTTTAGAACAACCTTTTAAATTCATATCCATGATTTATCTACTTGGATTGGTTTACTAATTTACAATTTTGGAATTTTTGGAAGTATCCTGTAGCAAAATAGTAGTAATTTTCTGCTAATTTTTAGCACATGTTATTGAGATTATTTTAAGTTGATTCAACTTGTATTAGATCTTAAAACATCTAAATTAATAATAAAATTTATACCACAACATTTTTACATGATTATCCTAGGCATTTCAACACTTAGATCAACTTACTAGTTCATTGCTATGAAATTTCTGGTTTCTATTAGTAATTTTCTGCTATTTTTTAGAACCTGCTAACGAAGCTCTTTTGAGTTTATTCTACTTGTATTGAGTCATAAAACATTAAATATAATAAAAAAATCACCCCGTAGCATTTTCACTTGATCATATTAGTAATTTGATAGGTTAACTAACTCACTAATTCTTGAATTTCTGGTTTTTTGAGTAGTAATTTTCTGCCATTTTTTAGCACATGTTTATAGGGGTATTTTTGAGTGATTCCACTTGGATTGGAGTCTTAGGAAATCCTACTTAATAAAAAAATTTGTCGCATCTGATTTATAATTTATTTTCTTGGGCATTCGACAAGTTATCTCGAGAAGTAGCAATCATATAACAATCCTGTAGCATCTAGTAGTAGTTTGTTTTCGAGACCTTCATTTCCCATATTCCCTCCAAATTCATGGTAGAAGTATATTTATAGCTTATGAATGCTCTGAGGCCACTTTGGTTGAGATTATGCTTGGTTAGGTTTCCATTTAGCTCTTACATTTCTTGCTTCTTGAATGTTGATTTCTGCAATTAGTCTAGATTTCATTTCCGTAATTTAGTTTAAGAAAAGTGTGTTTTCCTTCTTGCAAAAGTAATCTAGGAATTTATTTTCCCACAAAATAGAAGAGATTTATTTTAATACCATTTCCTTGCCAGAAAGATAAATTATATTTTATTGGTGTTCATTGTTCTTTACAATTTTGCAAATAGAATATATTTCTTTTCTATCTAGCAAAAGTAGAATAGGTTTTCTTATTTTTATTTACATTTTTCAACTTAGGACAGTCAGATTACCTAGATATTTTCTCATTTGAATTTTTTTCATTGTCTTCTTTCATTTGCAACAAAGGGAGTCAAACTGGGAAGAGGAAGGTGTCTGCTGCACATACAGTGTCGACCCCTTTTAAGTTTGTACGAACCCTGGGTTGATAATTTAAGTTGATAGCCTCAGGAGTTGCAACATTCTTGTTGCAATACTGAGGCCTATCACTTTTTGGCCCCATTTTCGGGGAGGGTGTCAAATAAATCACTCTCTTGTTCTTGGATTCCCTCTTTCTTTTCTACAAAAACAAAAAAATGCCTTAGACATATTTCATTGCATAGCATTAGCATTCTCATTCAATATATATATATTCAACACCACAAAACGCCCCACTTGTTGAAGTGCAGGTAGAAGAATAAGATGTGGTAGAGAAGTTATAAGGAAGCATGAAGCAACTCTAATTTGACTCATATCAACAAGGGTCATATCCTCCCAAACCTTTTCAACCATATCAGGGATCTTATGCCATTCCTTATTTTCATCCATATAAACACCAACCTCCCCAATGGGGTGATTCATATTTTCCTCCATATTCATGGTTTTATCCTCCCCAATATGTCGTTCCTCCTTTTCATCTATATCAACACCAACCTCCTCAATGGGGTGATCCATATTTTCCTCGAAATCCTCAATATCCTCCATACCAAACTAAATGTTATCCATCATATCCACCTCCACCACAACCACATCCTCAAACAAAACCATTTCAGAGGCCCACTCCAACTCAATTACATGCACAACCATTTCCAAACCCCAACAATAAAATGACTCAATTACTGAGATGAAAAATATCCAAAAATATCCTCTTGATATAAATGACATTCATCTTATATCAAGAAAAGTATTAAAAAAAAAATTCATTTATTGTCATTAAAGAACAACATGAATATGAATAATATCCATAGGAGAATAAAGAGTCATGTACTACCTTTGATGGAGAGCAACCATTTGAGCCTGAGATTAAAGAATTTCTACTATGATTATCATCATAACCTTTATGTGTTCAAGGTGCTAATCAGAAAATAATAGAATATTTTAATGACATGGAAAAAGAAGACATGAAGAATGATCCAGATGAGCAAGTGAACCAAGGGCATCACAAATATATTGAACTTTGGTTCCTAACAATCACTAAGAAAGAGCACCACCCTCTTCAACAATTTTTAGCATCATAAAAGTCAAAGCAACTGGTCTCTCATATTTAGGTACATGTTAAAGAATATGTTTCGATCCTACACATGAGTTTATCTGTCATCTTGTTATGAACATGTCTCCATTGGAAGTATTCGTATACTAGAAAGAGATTTTATTTTTTTCAAGTAGGGTAGGATAGAGGAATAAAATAAAAAAAAGGAAAAAGAGGAAAACAAAACAAGAGAAAAGATAAAATATCAGGTGAAAACCTCCTTTGAGGCGCCTGATATTGGCTCACTGATTGAAAACCTCCTTGAGGTGGTCAGTGGGTTGTAAATAAAAAAATAGAAAAAAAAGGAAAAGATCCTAGGTGAAAACCTCCTTTAAGGCACCTAGGAAAACATACTAGTTGAAAAACTCATTAAGGCGGCGAGTAGGACTAAGAAAAATAAAAAGAAAAAAATGTTTTTTTTTTTTTTCTCCAGGTATCTCTCTTTGATGAATGCAGGTGCTCTCCGACCTTTGCCAGTAATAAGAACAACTTAGCACCATAAGAAAAGGTTGATAAAAAATATAGTCAAAGGAAGTCAAAATTTGGATTTCTCCCCCTTTTCCCAAATTCTCCAATGGGACCAAGTCCATGTCAATCCATCACCCTCATCCATTTACTTGACATTTCCCATCATTCCAAAGCCTTTCCCACTCATTTTCCTCATAGTACTGAAGTGATATAGGAAATTTTTGTGTTGCTGCAGGATTGAAAAATTACACATGGCATAATTTTTTTTGATCATATCTCAAATACTGTGCATATTTTTTCCAATATGTTTCATGGGAAGATGTATAACGATGATGGTAACATGCTCAAGAAATTTCAACAAATTCAAGTGAATACTTTTCGAGAAATTGACTTCTATCACCTACAAACATTTTCCATTTTTCTTGAGATTCCTACATCCATTGGCCAATATTTTAAATGGGGATATTCATAATGATGGATGTGGGAACATGCTAAAGAAATTTCAGGTGAATCCAATCTACCATTTTAGAGATATGGATTAAACGTGTTTTCTACAGGATTGTCCAGATTTACTACAAGATTGTAATCGAAATTGAGAGAAGGGTCATATATCATGTTTTTCTTAGGGGAATGAAGGGATAGGCTCACCATACCTCCATAAAATTCCATCCACATCACTTAGCCATTTTTCCTTCCAAAACTCCACCTCTGTTCATAAAAAGACCCTATTTTCACCCTTTCTTCACAAGATTTCACCACCATCAGAACTCTCATTCCTCTCCCTAGGCTCATCATGATTTGTCCAAGTCACTGAATGCATTTCATGAAGCAATATGAGGTTTTGGAAGGGGATGTGTGACCATTACAGGAAAGATACCAATCCTGTAGCATCTTTCACAGATCCAACAAAATCGGAAGTAGAGGAATGTTGCAACTTCATAATGAAGATTTGGCCATCCTTGAGATTTGAAGAAGCCACATCATCATTGAGAGGTAGCTTCAAGGTCGCTAACATACTCCAAAAATAGTAGATCAAACAATGGAAGAACGTACATGACAAAGAGACTTCATCAGTCAAACACTTATCAGAAAGTATCATCAAATTGTTTTGTTCAAATGAGGACCAATGCATGAAATAAGAGCATGGAAGATAACACCTCCAGAGGCCAGCAGATCGATCACTAGTTCAACATCAACATGCATGCATCTATGACAACTAGAGACTGTCAGGTAGGCACAAGTATGCATTTTTCTTCACCTCTCCTCTTGAGTGTATTATGGTTAAAAAATTGTTTTCAATGCACAAGAGAGAAGGTTTTATAGGGTGAAGGTGGCCAACAGGCTTGGCCACCTTCGATTAGTAAACTACAGTCTACACATCCACCCATGCAATGTGGAAAATTATTCTCCCTCTCTGACTAAAAAGAGGCCTTCATTGGGACATGATCCCTTACCACAACACAACAAAAAAAGACACCAAAATATATTGTTGGAGGTACGCAAGAAGAAGAAGAAGAAGTAGAAGAGGAAAAGGAATGAGAAAACATGGAAGAAGAAAAATAAAGGAAAGAAGAATAAGGCACACAAAAAGAAGAAGAAGAGACCCATGGAGAGTCCTTTAGATCTCAGAAGAATGGAAAATAGGGGAAACAAATAAGCTTCTCACCAGGAAACACAAAGTAAGAGGTGGTTGTTACCTTGGCCACACTTAGCACACGTGTCAATCCCAAGAGAAGGTAACCCAAGTAGGGCCCCTTGTATGTTAAGAGAAAAAAGAGTACTAGGATCAAGCAAGGGAAGCCTCAACCTCATTAAACAATCCCAATCAAAATTTAAGAGTCAAGTAGCCACCAAGAAAAATAATTGGGGCAAGGGGAAGGGGAAATTGAGTAGGTCACCTCCTCTAAAGCCAAGGGTAAACAACCTTTGATACCCATGAGAAGGAGCATTACTAGAGAAGTCACATTTAAGTATCTTAAGGCACAAACTTCCCTACTACAGGAGAAAACATAGCTTCTATAGGAGAAAATGGATTCACTACAAGAGAAAACATAGATGCTACAGGAAGGCAGAAAGCTACTACAGGAAGAAAAAAAATTTCTACAGAAAATTGTTGGACAACTACAGGACAAATCAGGGAGGCCAACAGGGCCATGAATGAGGCACAATTAGGTCACTAATTTATTTTTTTAACAAGTTCAGTTATGATATTATATATCAGAAAAGGATGAAGATTAATTCCTCATTATAGTTTCGCCCCTTATTAGACCAAAAAACATAGTTGTTTGCAGGGCATATTGCATCCTGTTACATGACTAGCACTTATACTTCTAATATTCCTATTGCTTATATTGTCTACTGCATTCAAATTATATACTTTTACATACTGCTGAAGTAACAAAATACATTTTGTTTTCATTTTACGATTGTACTAGATCCCTATCTACTGAGTGTTGGCTGAGTCTGATTTCTTTCACTGGAGATCAACGTGCTGAGATTTCACTTATTTATTAATAGTGTTCTCACTGTCTCTATGACCACTTCCCTGGTCAAAAGAGTTGGATCCATGCTCATATTTTTTCTCTATAATTTCTGTGAGGTAGGAGATTGTATTTTCCAGGTGACCACATCTATTTTTAACATCCAACAATTCCTTTGTGGTTGATTTCCCATTGTTGGTGGAGGGCTTCTATCTTCGATTTTGTTTGGCTTATGTTATGGTTCATTTGATCCTTTATTTTATCTATTACTACCCGATGTGCTTGGCAGTACATACATGCTTTCACCTTGTCTTCACTGGAGGCCATTTATTTTTTTGATGAGGGAGTGATGTAGCTATTATGGCATTTATTTCTCTGTTCACATGCCTATAGAATGTCGTTGTGCTCTGTTGTTGGCAAGAGGTCTCTGGAGCCACAAAATGGTGTAGTGCTGATGAGAAATGAATGGATTTATGCTCAATACTCTGTTCAGAGATTTGTAATGACACTATTAAAACACAGAGCACATCACAAGCCCGATCAGATAGTGAAAAAGTGAGATGGATGGTGAGGAGCAGGGAGAAGGAGATTAGAGTGGAGATTTTATTCCAGGCAACAAGGCACGAGGAAGATGAGATGATTGAGGAGCGAGGTTGACGAGGTGGAGTGTAGGGAGCACAATGCTTGTTGTTCACAAGGAGATAAGGGCGAGGGCCACTAAAACAAGAGGAAAATATGAGAGGACTCAGATCACGATTGCAGTCAGGGAAATCAGATGAATTGAAAAGAGCAGCGAAGTGGTTAATATATACAGAAAGGGGACCCAAATACTGGAGGGTCACCAGAAGAAGAATAGCTGTGGGAAATATCTAAGATAGATCGATGCGAATATTATTTGTACATGAATATATTTTTTTTCCAAGATTGACAAGGAGAGCACTTATTATGAGAGAGATTCCTTCATGTGTTTTTTTATTTCTGGCAGATATTCTTAATCATGGTATTGGGATTTTCACAAGATCTCTATCAATGATGGCCTGTCCAATTGTTCTATCAACTGCCTTATTTTCCTGGTTGTTTGCAATTTTATTATTGTCCGTTAAGATATGATAATAGGAGATTTTCCCAATCTGATTTGCATATTGATTTATCCTTTCAAGTATATGGCACAAGGATGCATTGTTTAAATTATTTCCATTGACCATTTCCTGTATAATGATTGAAGAGTCTCCAAAGATTATTGAACTCCTTATTTTTATTTCTCTTAATATTTTGAACCTAAGGAGAAGCCCATAGGATTCCACTCTCTTATTAGACATAGTTCCTAAGCCCCAATCATACGGGATGATGTTTCTCTTATCACTAGAGAGTATGATTCCTCTGGCCCCAGCTTTTCCAGGATTCATTTTTGAAGCCCCGTCGAAAAAGAGGTAGGGCCTGTTAAGAGAGATAATCCAATTATGGAAGTCTTCTTCTGAGAGCCTTATTCTCCGTTTTGGTTTTTCCTTTCTGGGCATGGGAATTGTGCTGAATTGGGCCTGCTGCTTGCAAACCTTGCCCATTCTCTTTCTTCTACCTAAAGCTGAACCCAATCAATTCATTTTGTTCCTTTAGCAGAGAAAAATTTGGAAGCTTTCCCCCATGTTTTGGATATTACCATTTCCACAGTTGGATTTTTATTCTTAAAGATCTTGTTGTTTCTAGCTAACCAGATCTGCCAGCATAAGAATGAGGATATGCTAGTCCAGTATCTTTGCACAGTGATTTTATTTTGGAGAGTGTAAGGGTAATTATTTTTTCGCTCAGCTAGAAACTCATTGAGTGGGATGCTGTAATTTAGATTTTCTTCTATTGGAGAGGTCACACCCTTCCAACATTATTTGGTGAAGTTGCATCTATGAACATGTGTTGAATGTTTTCCTCCTCCTGTACTAGACACAATGGGTACTTAGAGGGCCCAAAATTCCTTTTTTTTCAAGTTCTCTGCAGTGAGTATTTTTCTATTTAGGAGTGCCCAGATGAATATTTTAATTTTTGGTAAGCTTTCAACTTTCCACGCAAGTTTCTAGAGGTGCCAATCTTGCTGCCCTTATTGTTCTTGAAGCACTGCATACCCTAATTTGACAATGTACTCTCCTCCTGTAGGGCTCCATATGTACGCATCATGTTTACTTTGTTGTAATGGGGCTACGCCTTTTAGCAGGGAGGTCAGAACATCCCATTTATTTTTTAGGTCCTATGGTAGATTAAGAGTTTTCCAATGCTTCCAAGTTCCATATGTGTCCCACTGTGTTATTTTTCCCAAGTTGGAGAGGCCCTTTGAAGTCATCCTGTTCGTCAGACTTAGTATTTCTTGATTGTTACATAATGAATCATTTCCCATTATGCTGGCCATCCAGAAGTTAATGTTTTTTCAATTTCCCGACATTCTTGAAATATTATTTTTTGATCAATGGAAGCACCTTGTTAATAAGCTTCCAGATTTGAGTACATGGTCTTAGAGGTGCGATTCTGTCCAAGATGGAGTTCCTTGGAGCGTTTAAGTATTTTGATTTTAAATCATGCTTCCATCAACTTCTTTCACCAGTAATGAATCTCCATGCAATATTGGTCCCAAGTGCCAAATTCATTAATCCAAGTATTCTGATAGTGAGACCTCCATTCATATATTGCGTAGTTACTTGATTCCATTTGATTAAATTGAATTTCTTAGTTTCTATTTTGCCTCCTTGCCATAGAAATCCTATGATTATAATTTCTACTTACTTATGTATACTTGCAGAAGTAGAGATCATGGAAAACTGATAGAGGGGAAGAGCAAAGACGATGGATTTTATAAGGATGACTCTGCCCACTTGATTTAACCAAATCATTCCCCAAGAGTGAATCTTCTTTTTCATCTTCTCGGTGTATTTGTTCCAGATTTCAGTTTTTATATTTTTCTTAGTAATTGGCAGCCCAAGATATTGGAAATGGTTCCAGTTGGCTTGGAAAGGGATTTCTAAAATTTGAGACATTCTTTGGAGTGTCTGATGAGGTGTGTTCCAACCAATGATGCAAATTTTTTCATTATTCACCAATCCTCCAAAGACTTCCATAAAATTTTCAAGGATTGATTTTAATCTTCTTGAAACTACACAAGATGCACCTCCCATGAGAAGGGTGTCATCCGCAAATAGCGAGTGATTTATAATTTCAACCCCTTTTCTTATTGACAGACCAATCAAGGTGTGGTTTCTTCTACAATTCTCAAAATTTATGCTCAGAGAATCAACCATCAAGATATAAAAGAAAGGGGACAAGGGGCAACCCTGTCTTAGTCCCCTAGAACTCTAGAAAAAATTGCATTGTCTTCCATTAACTAGAGGAGTGATTTAAGGGCCTTTAGTGCAGGCTTTTATGATGTCGATGAACTCAACTGAAAAGTCAATTTTTTGTAAAACTACTGATAGCTGGAAAGACATAATTAATCTATCAAAAACATTTTCCATGTCCATTTTCAAAATGAATCCCTATTATTTGTGCACAATGTTGGAGTGTAAATCCTCTTGTACTAGAATTATGTTGTCTACTATTTGTCTGCAAGGAGCGAAGCCACCTTGGTTTTCTGTGATTCAAGAGTGGAGTACGAGTTTAATGCGACTTGGCAGGATTTTTGATATTATTTTGTAAGAGGCATTACAAAGGGATATTGGTCGAAATCTTCTTAGAGAGGAGGGACGAGCATATTTTGGAATAAGGGCTAGGTAGTTAGAGTTTGTGAATCTGCCCATATTCTTCTTTTTAAAAACATACCTGAACATCTTTAGCAAGTATTTTTTTATCAATTTCCAATATGAGTGGTAGAATGAAATGGATAATCCATCCAGTCCTGGAGCTTTATCCATATGGAGACTCCAAATGGCTGCCATTAACTTTGCTTCTATGACTTCTTTGGTTATCTCATTATTCTTTTCCTCATTTATTGTATGTGGGATGTGTTTTAAGAAGTCTTCCGCCTCTGCTTGCCCATTTTCTGTTGTTAGCAGATATTTGTAGTGATTGTGCACCTCTTTATTTATATCTTCATGTCCTTTAATCTCAGTGCCTCCCTCTCCTATAATTTTTTCAATGTTATTTCTTATGAATATAATATTTACTGAATTGTGAAAGAAATTTGTGTTCTTGTCCCCTGCTTGGATCCACAATTTTCTAGACTTTAACCTCCAAACCTCTTCTTCCTTCCTATTATTTATGTATATCTCCCAATGCAACTATTTATCCCTTATCTGCTTTCCTTTTATGTACTCCATATTTTCCGATTTCTCTTGAGTTTTTACCAATTATTTTTGCAACTCCTCCTTTTCATTTTATGGTTCCTTGTAGCTTATTTTTTCCCACTACTTAAGGCTTGTTTTGACACTCTTCAGTTTAGTTTCCCATATAAAGCTGGGTGAGACATTTATTTTCTGCTTCCAAGATTTTATGATTAACTGCTTTGCCTCTTAATTGCTGTTCCATAATTGGTTATACCTGAATGGGAGAGGCTCGAAGTTTTTAGAGGAGCCCAAACCTAGAGCCACCAGTTTATGATATGAGGCTACTGAGGGAATGATCTTAGAAGCTACCAAACTGTAGTTAGATACTATGTTGTCCTTAATTAAAATTCTGTCCAACCTTTCCTTTATATTATCCTTGTCTACCCTCTTATTATCCCAAGTGTACTTTCCATTTCTGGGAGGGATATCCAGTAAATTGCAGCTCTCAGTGAGCTCTTCAAGAGTGTCACAAGAGGGATCTGGATGGAAATAAACCCCTCTTTTTTCATCAGCATTTAGGACTAGATTTAGGTCTCCTTCGAGAATGAGTTTTTCTTCTTTTTCAAGCAGCATATTTCTTTCAGTGATTTATAGCATATTTCATTATCTTTATAATGGTTTTGGGCGTAGACATTATAAAGGCTGAATTGGCTTTCCGTAATTTTACTTTTTAATTCGGTCTTTATCTAGTGTGACTCCATTCTCTGATTCTGTAATTCCCACTTATATTTATGCGAGATTGTACTGATTCCTCCCTATGCTCCAATGGCGAACACGACTGTTCCTTCATATTTTTTCATTTTTTGAATAATGTTTTCCATTTCTTGACTGTTGGTTTTGGTCTCCTAGATCATTAGGATATATGGTTTTTCCCCTATTATAAGATCCCTTATTATGTTTAGTTTGGAGGGATGTCCTAAACCTCTGCAGTTTCAAGATACCAATATCATTATTTATTTTGGTTTGTTACCAAGGGACCTTTCCCTCGATGATTTTGTTGGCCTTTATCTTTGATTCTAGTTATTTTTTCAAGGTAGCTTTCCATGGGTTGTTGAGTGCCTAGTGTAATATCCTTTGATGCTACTTCATCTCTTACTTCCTTGTTTCTTGGTGTTATCAACTAATGGCAATGATTCTTTTGACTGATTTCTGGAGAGAATCCTTTCCAAGGAAGGGGGGGAGAACTAGGAGGGAAGGGAGGGGCATCCAAAAGAGGAGGGCCAGAGAATGTGAAGCTGGGGGGGAGGGGGGAGGGGCGAGGAGGAGACCGCAGGAGAGGAGAAGAGGGGAGCATGGGGGGGTGGAGGAGAGTCAGAGGGGATGTCAAGAGCATTAAAGGGATTCGAGCCAAAGAGAGAAGTAGATTAGGGGAGGAGGGAGGAGGAACAAAGGGGACTCTTTGAGGGAGGGGAAGAGGGTGCTATTGTACTAGGTATAGGGACATGCGAGGATTTAGTTGTTGTCTTTTTTTTTTTTACTTGCTCCCATTTTTTTTCTTGTGCTTCTTCATTTTTCTTTTCTTGTTCTTATTTCTTACTACATCAGTTTGAAAAATTCTCGTATTGATGACATACCTTGCACTTGAAGGGTATTTTCTCATAGTCTAGCTACTGTATGTGTGTCCAGTTGTCTACTTTGAGCTAGATAGCCTCCGAGAGCTCTTCTCCTAAGTCCACTTCAATGTAAATCCTCGCACTAGCCTGCACGTTTTCTTTTGGCTCGCTCCTGTCGATATATTTTCTGACTGTGTTTCCAATAGTTTTGACAGATTCATCTCCCCAACAATGCAAGGGAAGATGTGGTAGTCGAATCCAGACCGGGACCACGTTCGGGACGTCCAACTTGAGATCAAATTATGGAGTCCTTCTATTCAGTTAGAGTCCTCTTATATCCATAAAATACAGACCGCTTCTGAAGATAAGGTCTATGTCTTCCTTTGTTTTGAAGTGAAAGGCAAAGTATCCCCTTCCACAGAATCTGATGGATATTTTCCCTTGTGTCACTTGAGACCAATTTATCTTTACCCACTTATGTACTATTTTTGGTGAGGGCCACAGTCCTATGAACTGTCCAACAAGTCCTTTTTCTGATAATGAGAGGGTAGCTCTGCGTGGGAGTGTTGGAGGCAGAGTGATCTCTCGAATTCCATGAGTTTCTTCACAAATTTTGTAACAACAGGGCGTGATTGTGGAGGTCCCATTTAGGAGACCAGAGAGGAAAACATGATTTCAGATGTGTCATGAGGGTGTTTCTTATCATTTTGAGGCTGCTTATCGATTTGAGGAGCATCAGGAAGTGGTTCCCCACCTAGATCGGACTCCGTGGGCCGAGGAAGAGATTCAAACTCTAGCAGCCTAGATCAGGTAGCGCACACGCAATTGGTCTTTATTCAAAAAAATAAACTTTTAGCATTATTTAGGTCACTAAGTTGCTCATAGGATGAGCAACACTTTCAATAGGCGGGTGTGATGGGCCTCCAAATTAGACATAAATTAAGGCGCATCTGACCATCCTTCAACAAATTAAACCTCTATTTTTGCATTGGATGATATCTTTTTGACTTTAATATGTTCATTAGGATGTTCATATATAATCACATATTATGTGCCTAATATTATTTATGTTTGAAGAATATTGTGAGAATATTGGGAAGATTATGAAGACTTGGAGGATGAGATAATCTAGGGACTTGATCCCTACTACAAGATGGACCAAGATTTATTAATAAATGAACATTATATGATAAAATTATTGAACAGATTCTGGAGCTCCAATGATTGAGAAAATCTAGGAATGTGGTCCTTGTCATTTAATGCAAATTGATAGTGTTGGGAACTAGATCCACTTTTTGAGGGATTTTGGAGGGAAAAGTTGCCTCCTTTCAAAGAGAATGCTTCCTCATCACTTTGTATAAGTACCAATTCTAATTTTTCTCTAGAAGCATGTATTTCTTAGTCTCCTTGAGGAGAAAACTTGTTATTTAACAATTCTACTTTCATTTCTAGCAGAGATGTACTTGGATTGATTCAAATAATGTCGTTTAATGTCATTTTTAGTTTCTAAAGCTTGGTTTCCTTCATAGAAATCTGAGTATCCTTGGTATTGGACATCCTAAGAGCCTTAGAGCCCCGTTTTACAATTTCTTTATTTCCTTTAAACTCATTTTTCACTTGCATCTCTTATTTCTACATTTAATGTTCATGCTTCCTTTATTGTAGGTTATATTGGTTAAATGATTAAAGTGAGTTTTTTTACAAGTTATTTATGAAGTAACAAGAATTATGCATCTTTATAACAACCTTGCAAAGTCATATCCATGATTTATCTACTTGGATTGGTTTACTAATTTACAATTTTGGAATTTCTGGAAGTATCCTGTAGCAAAATAGTAGTAATATTATGCTAATTTTTATCACGTGTTATTGAACTTATGTAAAGTTTATTATACTTTTATTGGAGCTAAAAAACATCCAAATTAATAACAAAATTTATCCCACAAAATTTTCACTTGATTAACCTAGGCATGGGCACTTAGATCGGCTTACTAGTTCATTGCTCTAAAATTTCTGGTTTCTAGTAGTAATTTTATGCTATTTTTTAGAACATGTTAACCAAAATATTTTGAGTTGATTCAAATTAGATTGAGTCATAAAAATTTCAATCTAATAACAAAATTTACCTCATAACATTTTCACTTGATTAGATTAGTCATTTGATAGATTAACTAACTAACACAATAAAATATAATATAGTGAACACATAAAAACTAAAAACCTAAAAATCGTCTCCATATACGTAAATGATTCTTGTACTCTTGAAATCAATGCACACAAAATCCTAGTTAAAGTAATTGCACAACATATATCCTCAATATTCTCAATCCTCCGACCATTAACTATTTTGACAACTTGAAGACTCCAGTGACTTTGCCTCCACATACTCCTATTTCAACGTCGGTGTTATCACTAACCAAGTTGGGATCTTCCCCCACTAATTTCCAGATATTGTCAGCACGTCAGATGTATTCTTTTCAAAATTTTAACCCAACAACAATGCCAAATGGAGGGGTCTTTTTATAAATATAAAGGCCTTAAGGAACACAATCATTCGCCCATATTAATCAAAGACTTCCACAAATAACATTTACGTAATGACCTTGTGGATCGATAAACATCCACTCATAATATTTAGTAAATACATCACCATATAAAAATAATAGTTTCTACATGTTAAGTTGCTCAAAACAAAATATACCATAGTGACTATTTTGAGATTAATACTTATCAGACACGTTTTTTTGTTATGAAATTCTTTACTTGTTCCTTTTTGCATTCAAGTTGCATTGATCAATAAATATATAAGAAAGACAAAGTTGTTTTATTTTATGAATATAATAGTATTAAGCCAAGTGTTTTAACACTAATATTAAAAGGTAATTTTATTTGAATATATGTAATCTTAGCTAAAATAAGTTTTTCAAAATGTTTTGTTTGCGTTTTTCCACGCTATTCCAAGTTAAATTTTGTTGTTGCAATTTCATCGCTCCACGAGAAGGTCCAAATAGAGATTTATTATTATTGAATCAAATATAAAATGGGTTCTTTAGAATAAACCATTCACCATCAATATGTACAGAAAAGGAAGTCCCAATTTTATTGAATTTACATAGAGATTGTTCAAAATTGGTTGTCAATGATGTCAACTCACTGTAGAAGCCAGAAGAAGCCCCACTTTACCTGCTCTTATTATGGAATATGATCTAGGTTGTTCATGCTCGAAACCATTAAAAACCATTCACCTCACTCTGATGCACTTCAATACACATTTCCTTGAGTTGCGTTCCTCCACTTACTCATTCCCTCCTATCCGAATAATACTCATCAAATAATATCTAGGTAGCAAGGAAATCCCACCAGAAATTCCCTCATGTTTGATATGATCAATCGATTGATATTGATCCAAACATATCTAACTCAATTTCCTCACTATAACATTTGAACTCCTAGATATGCTTAAGGCTAGCTTCCCGGGGAATCTAAGACGGAGACATGGGCATTGTATTGGGGGGCTTGTAAAATTATAGCTAATGCCATCCACTTGTTTTGATTCATATAATGGAAAATTTTCGTTAGTATCGATCCAACAAATAGTTTTTAGTCAACCATGCGAGGAACAAATGTTTGTTAGTTTTTTGGTAGGGTGTCATTATTCACGACAGGGGAGGATGAGAGAGAGAGAAAAGGTCTAGATTGGATAATCATATTATTTTTCAACCATATCGATGCTTCTAGAGTAGAAAACTTGGAGGAACTAGCTTATAGGGCCATTTTTATCGACATATCCCAATTTAAAGAATTAGGGTCTAAAAATTTCTAGAGGTAGTTTGAGGCATTACAAAGATTTTTGGGCTCTAAAAATATCACTTATTCCATACCCCTTGGATCTATTTTACATTCAAATGCCTTTCTGACAATTCAAGAATGACATGCATTGGATTCCATATGCCAAAGTCATGCCACTCAGAAGGTGACCTTCATATTTTGTCCAACATGATTGGAGGAACTAGCTTATAGGTCCGCTTTTATCAACAGGTCCCAATTTGAATAATTAGGGTCTAAAACCTTCTAGAGATAATTTTAGGTATTAGAAGTTTTTTTGGGATAAAAAATATCACTTATTATAGAGCCCTTTCATTTATTTTACACTCAAATATATTTCCGACGATGCAAGAATGACATGTATTGGAGTGCATTTGCCAAAGTTATGCCACTCAGAAGGTGACCTTCTTGTTTTGTCTACCATGATTCAATAGGATGCCACATCAACATCATTACTCGTGGAATATGGGATAGCCGCGTGGAGACTATGAATAAGACTGTAGAAGGGTAAATGTTGTAACTTGAGTTGAGAGTTGATGGAGTCAAACATAACCCTTAGTTTTCTATTAGGTCGTGTTATAACTAAACCATTTGGAGGAAAATGGTTTCTAGTATGCTCAAGTGCATTTTGTTCCTTAGTAAACAAAATTAGATGAGACTTGATAGAGGAGGAGAAGAATAGAGTGGGTTTTGTATTTTGTAGCAACCCATGGGCCTATTACCACTTAAACTAGTATGGGGCCTAAGAGGGACTCCTAAAGGGACAACTGCTAGATCAAGGGAAATGATGGAGACTTAGCCCACTGTCACCTCAACTAAGACTCCCTATTCTTTACAAACTTTCACCAATGGGAGGAGATATGATATATAGAAAGTAACTTATGAAGGATGAATCAACAAATGGATGTGAAGTGACCTCAATGATCCTTTTCCTAGGAGAATATTAAAAATAGAGCTTGATTGCTATTTAAGCAAGGTACAAATATTTCTAGGAAAAGGATGTGAGGATTTAAGGGTTAGTTTAAGGAAATATGACTTGTAAAGGAGTTTCCCAATCCCTAAATTCCTTGTTAAACTTGGATTCCTGAGTTGTGTTGGAAGAATTGTATTTGCTGAGAAATGGGACCACATGGGGCCAAGTGGACCCAACATAGGTTAAGGTGAGGGAGTTTAGCAACCAATGATGATCTTGACCTAAACAAGGAAGGGGAGAGGATAAAAACAAGAATTTCCACTCAAAGGTTCCAAAGTGATCCTATGAGGTACTAGCCTAGGGAACATCGGGGCAAAGTTTGATCTCAAGGCTAGGGCTTGGGATATCTTGCAATCTGAACATCAAAAATTTCTTCAAATTTGGAGGAGACCATGAGGACACAGTAGGGGCTAGGAGATCAAACTTTTTATATGGCTACTTTTTCAGGAAAACGATGCCCTAGGTGGCCCAGCATGGCTAGACCTAGAAAATAAGGGAAAAGGCGAAAACATGAGGTTTTAGGGTGATCATCTTATGGTGGATAAGTGAATAATTTATTTGGGGCTATGGAGTCAAGAAGAATTATGAGAAAGGATATTGTTTCTAGCTCAAGGAGGCTTTAAGGGAAACTCCATCCAACGTTAGGGTACAAAACTTGAGTGACCTTAAAGCGTTTATACTTCGTTTGCAAATGAAGATGACTTATCGAGATAATTTTGATCTCTAGGAAAATTCGTTCAACAAAAATGGCCCATACATAGAGATGTGATATATAGAAACATAATTCCACAACAAGCAGTAAATGCATGAAACAATTAGCCATAAAATAGCGAAAATATCATGACTAAAGTATGTGACAAAGTAAAAGAAAATAACATAAAAATCATACTTAAATGTAAGAGAATATATCAAACCATCAATACATTTTCCAATTAATAAGCTCCAAAATAAGAAAACGCAATCCAAAAATCAAAATTCATCCATGCTCCAACTTCTTCCACCAAGAAGGAAATGTGAAATTCTCAAGAGAGAGAATTATCCAATCCAAGTGATGATCCAAAATGAATTCAAGTCACTCCTATTTATACACTAATTAGGAGTTCGAATTACCTATCTAGGCCTACATTAACCCTTAAAATAAAATAATTTTCAAAGTAACTAACTTTTGGTGACAATCCCACCAAACTAGCTCACAAATAAAATAATAAGCCTCTCAAGAGGTCAAATAATAAACTATGCATGTCGTAGGGCCCTCCAAGAGGCCTGATGAGGTCCATTAGTGCCTTAATGATTTATAGGACCCTCAAAAGTGATGGACAAGGGGGTGGCCCCTTGTTCTCCAACTAATAAACCTGTTGTGGTCCCAGTGGGCATGGGGGCACACCAATAACCTCATGGGTATCCAAATAAGTCGAAGATGACTGTAGGCCATATATAAGGGCTCATATAATGGAATGAATGATACCACATAACCATATAAGTCCTCAATCAGCTGCCAAGTGTATGGTGCAACTATGGGGCCGAATGGGCATGGTGTGCCACGTACATCTTCCTTGTCGAATAGGTGTATCTTGAGCAATCTATGAACATCTATAGGGATCCATGGAGTTTTTTCTACTACTATGGAGGCTCATGGATATCTACACACACCCTACATGTGCCAATATATCCCTTTGGAGAGTTAGGACCCCGTATAGGGAGACCAAGCTCAGAATGGACACCATCTACAATCTTGCATAAGATCTAATGCATTCCCTAGCCTTCCAACACAACAAGTCATCAAGATTAATCAAGTAAAATATCTTACAAACCATGGAAAACAAGTGGAAAATTCATAATGGAATGCCTTTCCATAGTGGGCTTTGGAATGTGCTAATGCCTCCAAGTTCCAAAGGGGGCTAGCCAAGTACCTTATTAGGTAGTTTCTGCCATTATAGGGGCTAGTATGTCCAAGGTACACCTTTCAAATGGTGGTGGCATGTGATAAATAAGTGAACATAATAGGGAATGAAAAGGGAAATCCTGAGCCACATATTGGGGCACAAAGGTAGCTAGAATAAGGGAATCCTACACCTAGGTATATAATGTATAGGAGGGAGCAATTGTGGTACATGAGGTGCCCTGGCCTTGATGTTTCCACCCTTCCTTATATGAATTTTTCCTTTTATGATTTTTATTTGATTAATTTCTCGGGGCTCAAAGGATAAGAGCTTGATGTGTAAGATATAGCAGTGGATAACCCCTTTTTGGTACTGTGGTTCATTTCTCTCCAGGGGTTGGGACAATCATGGGTTCCTTAATGATAAAGGAGGATCATCTAGGGCCTATGGAACCGTGGTGATGGCCATGGGTATGGGGTATATCTCATGCATTGGTTTTTTACCACATGCTAAATATGTTTGTGCGAACCATCTTTTGCATATTGTGGTATAGTTTCTTGTTGAATGTGGCCATTTATGCTTTTAATTTTTCTTTTTAGCTGCTTGAACCTCCCGAAAAATCTTTCAAGCCTGACCCAAGGTGGGGGTAAGGGAATGGGGAGAATAACCCTATGTGGACCTAGTGAGGAGACATGGCTCCATGTGGGAGATATGATGAATGGAGTTATAGTGAGTGGAAGGGGAATGATATATGTGGATAAGGGAGTGGGACCACACAACCAAATTCAAGGTTTCCCAAGTAGTACGACCCTAAAACCCAATGGTTAATAAAGGAGATCCCACAGGACTAATATCCAAGGGTAACATCCAATAGAGGCCAAGGGGAAAAATCACAAACTAAGACCACTCTTTCTACCAAATCCCCCAATTAATCCATGCTAAGAAGTGTCCATGATAAGTAAACCCAATACTCAATTACCAAATGAAAAGACATACCTTTGGGTTCGAGAGGCCCACCTTCAAAACTACAATCAATACATATGGGTGAGGGACCACATAGTTGGCTCAGGTAGCGGAGAAATGGCACAACAAGCTATTTGATGGCTGCAAGGGGATGCTGGCTACCGACCGAGGACCATCATGGAGAATTTTTTTTCTTCTAGGGATATCACCGACGAAGTGGTGGGTAACATCTGGCTCCAACTCGGATGTGATCTCTCGAAGAAGTTGGAAAAGCTACTGGAATGGGAGGTCACGAGAAATCCAACAATCTCTTGGTCACCACAGATCTATTACCTTCACATATCAATGACTAAACCCATGAGGAAACATTTTTTTCACGGTGTCTTATGATCAACCATGCTTCACTAGTACATTTAGTTAAAATTCTGACACTTTTTACGTATTGCCAGAAATTTCCCCAATTTTTCTCAATTTTTTAAATCCTGCCAACAAATGTCGCTATAGTGATGTACAGGGAAATTGTTGGTATTGCGACGTTCAGGTACGTCATCAGAAGGTGACCTTCATAATTTGTCCAACATGATTGGAGGAACTAGCTTATATGTCCGCTTTTATCAACAGGTCCCAATTTGAATAATTAGGGTATAAAACCTTCTAGAGATAGTTTGAGGTATTAGAAGTTTTTTTGGGATAAAAAAATATCACTTATTACAGAGCCCTTTGATTTATTTTACACTCAAATATATTTTCGACAATGAAAGAATGACATGTATTGGAGTCCATTTGCCAAAGTTACGCCACTCAGAAGGTGACCTTCTTGTTTTGTATACCATGATTCAATAGGATGCCACATCAACATCATTACTTGTGGAATATGGGATAGCCTCGTGGAGACTATGAATAATACTGTAGAATGGTAAATGTTGTAACTCGAGTTGAGAGTTGATGGATTCAAACATAACCCTTAGTTTTCTATTAGGTTGTGTTATAACTAAACCATAGGGAGGAAATGGTTTCCAATATGCTCAAGTGCATTTTGTTCCTTAGTAAACAAAATTAGTTGAGACTTGATATAGGAAGAGAAGAATATAGTGGGTTTTGTATTTTTTAGCAACCCATGGGCCTGTTACCACTTACACTAGCATGGGGCCTAAGAGGGACTCCTAAAGGGACAACTGCTAGATCAAGGGAAATGATGGAGACTTAGCCCACTGTCACCTCAACTAATATACCCTATTCTTTACAAAATTTCACCAATGGGAGGATATTTGATATATAGAAAGTAAATTATGAAGGATGAATCAACAAATGGATGTGAAGTGACCTCAATGATCCTTTTCCTAGGAGAATATTAAAAATAGAGCTTGATTGCTATTTAAGCAAGGTACAAATATTTCTAGGAAAAAGATGTGAGGATTTAAAGGTTAGGTTAAGGGGATATGACTTGTAAAGGAGTTTCCCAATCCCTAAATTCCTTGTTAAACTTGGATTCCTGATTTGTGTTGGAAGAATTGTATTTGATGAGAAATGGGACCACATGGGACCAAGTGGACCCAACATAGGTTAAGGTGAGGGATTTTAGCAACCAATGATGATCTTAACCTAAACAAGGAAGAGGAGAGGATAAAAACAAGAATTTCCACTCAAAGGTTCTAAATTGATCCTATGAGGTACTAGCCTAGGGAACACCAGGGAAAAGTTTGATCTCAGGGCTAAGGCTTGGGATATATTGCAATCCGAACATCAAAAATTTATTCAAATTTGGAGGAGACCTTGAGGACACAGTAGGGGCTAGGAGATCAAAATTTTTATATGGTTACTTTTTCAGGAAAATGATGCCCTAGGTGGCCCATCATGGATAGACCTAGAAAATAAGGCAAAAGGTGAAAACATGAGGTTTTAGGGTGATCACCTTATGATGGATAAGTGACTAATTCATTTGGGGCTATGGAGTCAAGAAGAATTAGGAGAAAGGATATTGTTTCTAGCTCAAGGAGGCTTTAAGGGAAACTTCGTCCAAGGTTAGGGCACAAAACTTGAGTGACCTTAAAGCGTTTATACTTTGTTTGCAAACGAAGATGTCTTATCGAGATAAATTTGATCTCTAGGAAAATTCGTTCAACAAAAATGGCCCATACATAGAGATGTGATATATAGAAACATAATTCCACAACGAAGTGGTAAATGCATGAAACAATTAGCCATAAAATAGCGAAAATATCATGAATAAAGTATGTGACAAAGTAAATGAAAATAACATAAAAATCATACTTACATGTAAGAGAATATATCAAACCATCAATACATTTTCTAATTAATAAGCTCCAAAATAAGAAAACGCAATCCAAACATCAAAATTCATCCACGCTCCAACTTATTCCACCAAGAAGGAAATGTGAAATTATCAAGAGAGAGAATGATCTAATCCAAGTGATGATACAAAATGAATTCAAGTCACTCCTATTTATACACTAATTAGTAGTTCGAATTGCCTATTTGGGCCTACATTAACCCCTAAAATAAAATAATTTGCAAAGTAACTAACTTTTGGTGACAATCATACCAAACTAGCTCACAAATAAACTAATAAGCCTCTCAAGAGGTCAAATAATAAACTATGCATGTTGTAGGGCCCTCCAAGAGGCCTGATGAGGTCCATTAGTGCCTTAATGATTTATAGGACCCTCAAAAGTGATGGAAAAGGGGGTGGCCTCTTGTTCTCCAACTAATAAACTTGTTGTGCTCCCAGTGGGTGTGGGGGTACACCAATAACCTCATGGGTATCCAAGTAAGTCGAAGATGGTTGTAGGCCATATGTAAGGGCTCATATAATGGAACGAATGATACCACATAACTATACATGTCCTCAATCACCTACCAAGTGGATGGTGCAACTATGGGGCCGAATGGGCATGGTGTACCACGTGCATCTTCCTTGTCGAATAGGTGGATCTTGATCAATCTCTGAACATCTCTGGGGATCCATGGAGTGTTTTCTACTACTATGGAGGCTCATGGATATCTACACACACCCTACATGTGCCAATATACCCCTCTGGAGAGTTAGGACCCCGTGTAGGGGGACCAAAATCAGAATGGACATGATTTACAATCTTGCATAAGATCCAATGCATTCCCTAGCCTTCCAGCACAACAAGTTATCAATATTAATCAAGTAAAAGATCTTACAAACCATGGAAAACAAGTGGAAAATTCATAATGGCATGCCTTTCCATAGTGGGTTTTGGAATGTGCTAATGCCTCCAAGTTCCAAAGGGGGCTAGCCAGGTACCTTATTAGGTAGTTTCTTCCATTATAGTGGATAGTATGTCCAAGGTACACCTTTCAAATGGTGGTGGCATGTGATAAAGAGGTGAACACAATAGGGAATGAAAAGGGAAATCCTGAGCCACATATTGGGGCAGAAAGGTAGCTAGAATAAGGGAATCCTACACCTAGGTATATAATGTATAGGAGGGAGAAATCATGGTACATGAGGTGCCCTGGCCTTGATGTTTTCACCCTTCCTTATATGAATTTTTCCTTTTATTATTTTTCTTTGATTAATTGCTTGGGGCTCAAAGGATAAGAGCTTGATGTGTAAGATATAGCAGTGGATAGCCCATTTTTGGTAGGGTGGTTCATTTCCCTCCAGGGGTTGGGACAATCATGGGTTCCTTAATGATAAAGGAGGATCATCTAGGTCATACAGAACCGTGGTGATGGCCATGGGTATGGGGTAGATCTCATGCATTGGTTTTTAACCACATGATAAATATGTTTGTCCCAACCATCTTTTGCATATTGTGGTACAGTTTCTTGTTGAGTGTGGCCATTTATGCTTTTACTTTTTCTTTTCAGCTGCTTGAAGCTCCCAATCAATCTTTCAAGCCTGACCCAAGGTGGGGGTAAGGGAATTGGGAGAATAACCCTATGTGGATCTAGTGAGGAGACATGACTCCATGTGGGAGATATGATGAATGGAGTTATAGTGAGTGGAAGGGGAATGATATATGTGGATAGGAACAACCAAAGTCGGGGTTTCCCAAGTAGTACCACCCTAAAACCCAATGGTTAGTAAAGGAGATCCCACAAGACTAATATCCAAGGGTAACATCCAATAGAGGCCAAGGGGAAAGAATAAAAAACTAAGTCCACTCTTTCCGCCGAATCCCCACATTAATCAATGCCCAGAAGTGTCCATGATAAGTTAACCCAATACTCAATTACCAAATGACAAGACATACCTTTGGGTTCGAGAGGCCCACCTTCAAAAATACAATCAATACATATGGGTGAGGGACCACATAGCTAGCTCATGTGGCAGAGAAATGGCACAATGAGCTCGTTGATGACTGCAAGGGGATGCTGGCTACCGACCGAGGACCATCGTGGAGAAAAAAATTTCTTCTAGGGATATCACTGACGAAGTGGTGGGTAACATCTGGCTCCAACTCGGATGTATCTCTCGAAGAAGTTGGAAAAGCTACTAGAATGGGAGGTCATGAGATATCCAACAATCTCTTGGTCACCACAGAGCTATTACCTTCACATATCAACGACTAAACCCATGAGGCAACATTTTTTTCACGGTGTCTTATGATCAACCATGCAACTTAAAGTCATGCCATAAAATCAACAAGTAAATAAAAATATGCAAGCTTTAATATAAATGTAGCTATTATATCATGAGAAACATCATATGACAATATTTCTAATGTAGAAAATCAACATGCAATGCATCCTACTCTAACATGCATATAATACAAAACCAATACTAAGTGTAATCGTAAAGCTAGTGCAACCAACATATCATCAAACCAATATAAATATGCCGACCTATATGATTAATCATGTCAAAGAGAAAGTGAACAAAATCACATGGATGATAAGGCTGGTGGGAGGTAGGAAAATAGAATGCCCACACACAGATGATCATGTGAGAAGAGGTAAGAAAAGGATGCAATCTAGTCCATGAGATCCTCTCCTTTAACCAAAATATAGAGATGTCAATGATTAGGCTCATAAAATTTTGATGGATGGAAACCTCAGGAATATTATTTTTATTATGGTCCTTATCATTTATGTAATATTTTATGGCCTCTACATGGTTATGATTAGTAGGAAAGGGAGATTGATGAGATGGAGAAACACAAGTAAGTTGTCCCTGATGATCACAATGGAAAAGGAAGATTATATATTGATCATGATTTAGAGGGGCGGCTAAGGAGATAAATAATATTCAATGAGGGGTTCTTCCTCGACACTATAATCATAAATGGGAGAGGGATCGAGGTCACTTGAAATCATACGAGAACAAGCACGAGAATCACTCTCAAAATGATGAAAAAGAGAAGAAGGCAAAGGGGAGGGAAAATAATTATATTCAACGAATTATTCTTCCTCGAAATCATAATCTAAAGGCTTGAGAGATTTGAATACTAAGCCATAAGGAGGTTAGGTAGGAACCTTATCTATTTCCTCATTATTAGTATCAAATTTTGGGTCTCTTCTAAAAGAAGAATCAATTACTTCCAACTCCTATTGATGCAAAGGAAAATATTAATTATCCTTCCCAATGGTATCAATGGATATGTCATCATAAATAATACCTGAGATAAATGGATGGCCAATCTCAGCCCCATCCTCCTTGTCAGTATCATAAATGGAGCACAATCAAATTGAGGACCAACAATTTCCCACTTTTACTTTTCAATATGAAAGTATTCTCCAATATCAACTTCCATGGGGCTAATGGGATTACCTTCCCCAAGGTTCTCAAAAGGAGAGTCATCAAGAGTAATGTCCTTGAGAAATGTAAGGTTAGCCCCAATTTACTTTCCATAGATTCATCCTCCCTAACAAATGTGTTATCAAAATCACTCTTTTCATCATAAGGTCCCAATGAGAACTCACCTTCACATTCATTACTTAGATTCTCAAGGTATTGATGGTCCTCAATGAAGGCTTCCTCTTGAGTGTTTAATGCGGGGCATACTTGAAAATGTCTAACCATCAATTAACTCGTCAATAGATGATATGCTTCTAGGTTTGTGATTTTGCAACCATGAGTTGTGACCATAGAGAGAACTAAATAATAACAACATAAGGACATCCTGGTTGACCTCTTTCTCCTTTGAAGCAGGTGCATTAAATCCTTCTACGTGGTTAATTGCGGAGAGTGTATCACCATCAAACATGGGAACCCCACATACCATCCTTCTCGTGACATGATTAGGGTGCCTAGGGATGTTATCAATTTCAAAAGAAGGAAATTGATCAAATAAATAGTTGATATATACATGAAAAATATGTGGGAGTCGCCAAGGTGAATTTAAAGATGCCTAGAAAAATGCTTGCTTCACCCTACAAGCATCGAACTTAAAGTTCAATGAAGAACTATGGCTTCGTTCTTCCAATGGAGTCTCTAATAATGTTGTGTCAATATGTCAAATGGGGAAAAAAACATGTCTCATGTCCCCAAAAATGGTGCCATAAATGTTACCACTCAAACTAGCAGGGGACCTAAGAGGGACTCCTAAAGGGATAACTGCTAGATCTAAATAACAATGGAGACTTAGCCCACTGTCACCTCAACTAATACTCCCTACTCTTTACAGAATTGCACCGATGGGAGGAGACCCGATATATAGAAATTCACTTATGAAGGATGAATCAACAAATTGATGTGAAGTGACCTCAATGATCCATTTCCTACGAGAATATTAAGAATTTAGCTTGCTTGCTCTTTAAGCAAGGTACATAGTTTTCTAGGAAAAAAATGTGAGGATTTAAGGGCTAGGTTAAGGGAATATGACTTGTAAAGGATTTTTCCAATCCCTAAAATCCTTGTTAAACTTGTATTCTTGAGTTGTGTTGGAATAATTGTCTTTGATGAGAAATGGGACCACACGGGGCCAAGTGGAACTAACTAGGTTAAGGTGAGGGAGTTTAGCAACCAATGATGATCTTAACCTAAACAAGGAAGGGGAAATGATCAACACAAGAATTTCCACTTAAAGGTTCCAAATTTATCTTATGAGGTACTAGCCTAGGGAGAACCAGGGAAAAGTTTGATCTTAAGGCTAGGGCTTGGGATATCTCGCAATCCCACTGCCGAAATTTCTTCAAATTTGGAGGAGACCTTGAGGACACACAAATGCAGTAGGGGCCAGTAGATCAAACTTTTTATATGGCTACTTTGTCGGGAAAATGACGCCCTAGGTGGCCCAATGTGGCTAGACCTAGAAAAGAAGGAGAAAAGGTAAAAAAATGAGGTTTTAAGGTGATCACCTTATGGTGGATCAGTGACTAATTACTTTGGCGATATGGAGTCAAGAAAAATTATGAGAAAGGATTTGTTTGTAGCTCAAGGAGGATTTAAGGGAAACTTCGTCCAACGTTAGGGCATAAAAGAGAGTGACCTTAAAGTTTTTATACTTCGTTTACAAATGAAGATGGCTTATTGAGATAAATTCGAACTCTAGGAAAATTCATTCAACAAACATGGCCCATACATAGAGATTTACTATATAGAAGGATAATTCCACAATGAAGCGGTAAATGCATGCAACAATTAGCCCTAAAATAAAGAAAATCTCATGATCAATGTATGTGACAAAGTAAAATAAAATAACATCAAAATCATACTTACATGTAAGAGAATATATCCAACCATCAATACATTTGATAATTAAGAAGCTTCTAGATAATAAAATGCAATCCAAACATCAAAATTCATCCATGCTCCAACTTCGTCCACCAAGAAGGAAATGCAAAATTCTCAAGAGAGAGAATTATCCAATCCAAGTGATGATCCAAAATGAATCCATGTCACTCCTATTTATACACTAATTAAGAGTTATAATTACCTATACGGGCCTACATTATCCCCTAAAATAAAATAATGTGCAAAGTAACTAACTTTTGGTGACAAGCCCACAAAACTAGCTCACAAATAAAATAATAATCCTCTCAAGAGGTCAAATAATAAACTATGCATGTCGTAGGTCCCTCCAAGAGTCCCGATGAGGTCTATAAGTGCCATAATGATGTATATGACCCTAAAAAGTGATGCACAAGGGGGTGGCCCCTTGTTCTCTAGACAATAAACATGTGGTGCTTCCAGTGGGTGTGGGGGCATACCAATAACCTCATGGGTCTCCGGGTATGTTGAAGATGACTGTACACCATCTGTAAGGGCTCAAATAATGGAATGAATGATACCACATCAATGTACAAGTCCTGGGTCCAAGGTCACCTTCCAAGTGTATGGTGCAATTGTGGGGCCGACTCGGCATGGTGTACCTAGTGCATCTTCCTTGTCTAATAGGTGGATCTCCAACAATCCCTGAACATATATGGGGATCCATGGAGTTCTTTCTACTGCTGTGGAGGCTCATGGCTCTCTACACACACTCTACATGTGCCAATGTAGCCCTATGGAGAGTTAATACCCTGTATAGGGAGACCAAACTCAGAATGTACACTATCTGCAATCCCGCATAAGATCCAATGCATCCCATAGCCTTCCAAAAAAACAAGTCATTAAAGTAATTGGTTAAAAGAGCTTACAAATCATGGACACTTCATAATGGTATGCCTTTCCATAGTGGGATTTGGCATGTGCTAATTCAAATAACTTGATCGAGGGTTTTGTAAATCCTCGATTGAGCCATATATGTGGTTAATAGGGGCTTGATTGAGCGCTATGGATTGATCGAGCCTTTATATAAAAAAATTGAATGATATAAAATTTGAGTTTTCACGACATTTTAAAATTCAAAATTTTATTATAATTTTTGTTATCATGCCATGTAGAAACCTTATTAAATTTAATATTAATATTAAAAAAATATTATTAAATTAAATTATGAGATCTCATATTAATTTATTTATTTTTAATATTAATATATTTTAATGTTAATATTAAATTTATATATTTTGTATTAATATAACATTATTAAATTTAATATAATATAAAATTTTCTATATTATAATATATACTAGCACAACCACATTAATAAATGTGGTTGATATACGTCGTAGGCGTCAACAAAAGAGATTAACAAAAAAAGAGTCATACAAGCTGACTCAATATGTTAATTTTATTTAACCTATTTCTTTATATAAATCTAACATAATAAAATATATAATATTTTCAAAATCTTGATTAATCATAATCTAAAGTTGCCTTTAAAGAAATAAAACCTAAATAGTTTCAATTAGAATACGTGAAGCGCTCTATGTATACTTGATGGAGGTAGCTAGAACATTAATATTTGGAAAAATTTAGATAATATTTCCATGGAAATTATCATTTTAACTCCATGTGAATGTACAACAAACATTTTAAATCTTGCATTTTAAATATGTATTATATAAAAAAAGTAAATTGTTGTACGACAACAAATTAAAAAATACATATTTAAACATAATATTTTAATTTTCAAATTATTTTAATTTTTTTTAAATATAGAGGAGAGAAAGTGGGAGAGAAGGGTAAGATAGAGAGGGGGGGACACAAAGATGGAGAGGGGGAGAGGAGGAGAGAGTCTACGAGAAAGAGAGGGAGCTTGAGAGATGGAGTTGTTGGAAAAGATAAGGAAGGAAAAAGTTCACGCCATATAGAGAGGCAAAGTTGGAGAGAGAGAGGGAGAGACAAGGGAGAGATGGATAGAGAGTGTGTATGTTTGGGGGTGAGATAGAAATACAAACGAGGAGATATGGAGAGAATGGGGTGAGAGAATGAGAGAGGGAGGGAGATAGTCAACAAGTTGTAGGATGAAGTTAGACAGAGAGAGAGTGAGTGAGTGACGAGGGGGAGAGACAGAGGGAGGTGGGAGAGAAAGGAAGAGAACGTGGAATTGATAGGGAGGTAAGAAGAAAGACATATAGAGAGAGAAATGTGGGGAGAGAGAGGGAGGTAAGAAGAAAGACATATAGAGAGAGAAATGTGGAGAGAGAGAGAGAGATATGTAGTGGCAAGGGAGACGAAAAGAGAGAGGGAGTGACAAGGGAGATGGAGCGAGAGGGAGAGAGGAGAGTAGGAGGGAAGAGAGATAGAAGGGGAGAAAGAGGGAGAAGGAGGGAAATATAGATAGATATGGAGAAAAAAAGTGTATGTTTGTGGGGTGATATAAAGAGATGAAGGAGAGACAAAGGGAGATATATATATATATATATATATATATATATATATATATAGATGGAAGGGCGAGAGAGGGAAGAAGAGAGAGATAGAGAGAGGGAGGGAGAGAGAGATAGAGGGAGGGAGGGAGAGATAGATAGATATGAAGAGAGAGAGAATGTGTGTTTTGGGGGTGAGATAGAGAAATAGAGAAGGAGACATGGAGGGAGATATCGATATAAATGGAGGGGGGAGAGAAAGGGAAGAAAATTGCTTGCACTAAATGCATTGATTTCAGTGTAAAGATGATGATTTTTATTCCTATTTTATTTCTTGCATTAAATGCACTGATTTCTGTGTAGATGTTGATTTCTAATTCTATTTCATTTCTTACATTAGATGCATTAATTTCATTAAATATATTTATTTCTAATCTTGTTTGATTGAGATTGCATTAGATGCATTGATTTCAGTGTAGATGTTGATTCTAATCCTATTTTATTTCTTTCAACATTAGATGCACTGATTTCAATGTAGATGTTGATTTATAATCCTATTTGATTGTTTGCAGTAGATGCATTGATTTCTCATCCTATTTGATTGCTTGCATTAGATGCATTGATCAGTGAAGATGTTGATTTTTGATTTCATGTAACTAGATATATGGTGTACATTAATTTCAAGGTAATTAATTTTAAGGTATATGGTGTACATTAATTTCAAGGTATACATTGTGCATTGATTTCAGAGTAAGCAAAAAAAAATTATTGACGACATCCATTATGACTAAGATTTTGTAGATAACCTCAAACAAAATAAAATCAAATAAAACTTGTATTTGTAACTTTTACATCTCCACATCTTTTAAAAGTGAATATAACTTATTTCAATCACATTTAAGTTTTTAAACATTGAATAAAACTTATTTCCATCATAAGGACTTGATTGAAATACTTTAATAACTACTTGTAAATTTAGGAAATTTGATAACATTATATACAATTATAGAAATGTTGTCATATATTGTTTTTTGACCTATATATTAAATTTCAATACGATTGAATTATATCATGTTATGACAAAGCTTTTGTAGATAATCTCAAAATAAATAATGTTGAATAAACTTATTTGTTGTTTACATGACATCTTTTAAAATTGAATAAAACTTATTTCAATCCTATTTGTGTTTTTAATTGAACCTTGAGATAAGAAATTGATTGAAATACTTAAAAAAATTGTCCATGCAATGGTATATGGGTGGGTCACAAAATTTTTCATATATATATATATGGATGACTTTTGATTCAAATAATTTATTTTAAAAATTGAATTGTAATAATATACATGTTGAATGCACTAAAAGACACTTTCTACAAGGTAATATAAAGCATGATTGGAATTATTTCCATGTTCAATACTAACATGATATATTTTAGTTCATTTTTAGTATCAAAATTGCATCATAACTTAAGATTGTACTTATTTTATTAGTTTATGAAACTGGAAATCAAAATTGAACATATATTTTACTAATAAAAGTTATAGTATATATATATATATATATATATATATATATATATATATATATATATAGAGAGAGAGAGAGAGAGAGAAATAATTTAAACATATCCATAAACTGAAATAATAAGAATCCATAAACTAAAATATAGTCCATGATGTACATCCATAAACTGTCCATGTATGACAATATACAAAGACTATATCACATGTGAATGTGCTTGATGAAATGAGCCTGAAAATATACAAACTATGACACTCTAAGTACCACCAGAACTCCTTTGTGTGTTTTGTCATGCAAGGTAAGTGTCCATAAGCTGGTACTGCAATATAACACATTCAAATTCAAACTAATTAGATCATTATTTGTACAAAATAAACAATATGGAAATAAATTATTTTGAACCACATTTTTAATTACATATACATGAATCTACTAACCTAAGTCAAGTCCAAATGCAAGTAAGATAGGATGGGGGTTTGATGAATCTAGGTTTGGTGCTCCCTTTCTCGTGGCTCAATGATTGGGGTTTGCATTGATGGAACTGCATCATCAGTGCCTCTAAACCCAACATCCCACTCATGTCTCCACATAACAGCAACATCAACGACACTCTTTATATGGACATGTGTACACAATGACAAGGAAAAATTATAATTAGTCTACAAATTAATTAACATATATGTGTAACTTTAAAAAAAAAATTGAATTCTTAGGAATAAAAAAAGTTTACCTCAACTGTTGGTCCAAGTGGTTGTACATACTGACTCTCCTCCACATTACTAAACATATGAGGTGGAAGTGGAGGTGGAGGAGAATCCATGGAAACATGTTCTGGTCGAGGATGGCCTGGTTGATCAACTGCCCCCTCGGATGACCTCATAAGCTCATCCATGTAGTTGGGTTGTGTCTACATGTTATCATGAACTTATTAATATAAATGAAATCTAATACGAACTAGAAATTAATATAAATAATTATGCATAATTTGAAAATTAGAAAGTATATATATATATATATATATATATATATATATATATATATATATATATATATATATATATATATATATATATGTACCTAGTTTGTGTCACGCGGGTCGTGCACCTTACAAGTCTCATGAATCACATCACGATACATACATGTATATGTTAAAAGCTGGTCAAAGAATAAACTTGCGAGAAATGCATCATCATATAAGGGCACTGGTGGGTCACGAGGCAATGGTGGTGGTCTCCTAATATCTCCATCCAATGCAACATGTGCACTATCCAATGACGTCTGCATGTTGTCTCCAATAGTCTCCCTGGTCTTATCACTGAGATGAAATAGCTCCTCTAGATCTGTCGGTAATACCAAGCTCCGAGATGGTAGTGGGAATAATCTTGGAGGTGGTGGTACATGCCCAGGGTCCCTACGAGCCCCATCATGCTCATAGGTACGTCCAAAGGCAGGACCATAATAACAAGATCTAGTATCAGTGTAATCTAGCCTCATTATATGTAACACACACTTTGCATATAAATGATTGGAAAAATAAATGGCGGCCTGGTCATGGTGGGGGAATTGGCCCCCAAGCTCCAATCAATCTATCATACACAAAAGGGGTTTCATCAACATTCCTAAAATATTTTGGTGGAATCAAACCTCTATGTCTAGCAGGACGATTCATAGGTATGTCGAACAAATCTGCTCGAACATCAATGTCCTTGGTGGCCTATTTCACCACCTGCCACATATTTGGGCCTCTAACCTCATGCTTCCTAATACTCTATATGGATTGTGGGAGGTGGTTATGTGGGTCCGACCTTTGGTATGAGTTAATCAACCTATTGATGTTATCTAACATCAAATAAAACCTAAGACGAGTCGATGAACTGGAAGGGATGTCATGTATCTCTTTTGTGATCCACATATGGTGGGTCATAACATCCTCCAATGTAATATGAGTTGTATCATCATCCCAAGAAGGGATCAATGTTGCACTTTGAGCCAAAAATTCGACCTGCTGAGGGTCTACAAATCATAAACATAATTTAACATATATAGTTAGCAAACTAGAAGCATAATAACATATACATTAAATTCAAACACATTAGTTGACAATTTAAAAAGTAAAGACGATTTCAAGACATAAACACTCAAAGTTTAAAGAGGATTTAAAAATGCAAGAGGTGTACTTGAAATAGGTGAAGAAGGTCCACTAGAGGTAGCATAATGATTAAGAGAGACAGAAACACTACCTATGACACTCCGACTAGCGTCAGAGGCAAGGTCTATGAGTGAAACATGAACTCTCGGTGAGCTAAATGATCTATCACAAGCCCAACCACGTATAATAGAAGCCCTTGCACTACGATGGCCTGTAGTTATGGCACATATATGGGATGCCTCAACATACTACATATAATACATATAAACTAATCCAAAAAAAAATATGTTGACTAAAGTATTACATATAATACAAAACTATTAAATATAATACATATAAACTAAATCCAAGATAAAAATGTTGACTTATAAAGAATGTTGACCAAAAAAAAACATTTCTAAACTCAAGCAAAATAATCTAGCTTGAAGTTCTAAACTTTAGAGTCCTCGTTTTGATAATTTATCAACCAAGGTATTGAGTTTCAACTAAACACAATCGAAAGAAGTGATTAGATCTATCTTCACACATTTTCTCATTTCTAAATAATGCATTTTATTCATAGTGCATAAATATGTAAAAAATTGAAATAAACTTATTTACAAAACTAATAAAATTTCATGCCAATCAAATACTCCAATAGAATTTAAGTTCTTAATGCTCGACTTTGACACATGACATGTACTAGGTGTGAGCACATGAAGACAATGTTTCTTGTACAACACACTATATAATGAAGCAATATGGTACATATTAGAAAAGACTATAAATGCTTTTATTCACTAGAACAAATGCACTTTTCATGATGGATCTAATGTATCTATCAATAACGCATTGTTGAAACACACACACACACACATATATATCTGTGTGTGTGTTATGCACAATACATGTTACACTATGCTATATACATAAGTGTGTGTGTGATGTTATAACTTTATAATAGTTAAATATATATAGTTATATTTATATAATTATGAACTATAGTTATAGAATTATGTTATGTTATGTGTTATATATATATATATATATATATATATATATATATATATATCAAAATTTTCTCTTTTAGATTAGATTAATAATTTATTTTAAAACTAGAATTGTACTATATTTATTATTAGTAAAATATTTATAGTATAAATAATTTAAATTTAAAATAATAAATTAAAATAAAATTTCTTATTTTATAAATAGCGATTCACCATGAGAAATCATATTCATCGTGTCAATATCAAGCTCCTAATTTACTTATTTTTTGGTTAGATTTTTTTGAGTTGTGTTTTTATTTTATTTTATTTTTTTTGGGAGTTTTTTGGGGTGTATTTTTAGTCAAATTTGTTAGAAATTTAAAATGCATTTTAAATAAAAAAAACTAAAAAAAATTGAAAATTATTTCACAAAATTCCTAAAGAAAAACTTTGAAACCTAAAATAATTAGAAAAAAACATTTTTACCATTCAAATAAGAAAATATGCATTTAATAAACAAAACATTGCAAGTAAGAAAAAATGTAAAACCTAAATTATAGTTTTTTTTTGTGTGGTTTCAAAGTGTTTTGTAGGTTGTTTTGAAGGGTTTTTGGATGGTTTTCAAGGTTTTTTTGAAGGTTTTTTTTTTTTTTTAAATGGTTTTTTATGGTTTTCTTAGTTGGTTTTATGATTTTATAAATTCTTTTGAGGGGTTTTTTTGTGGTTTTCATAGTTTTTGTACATGGTTGTTGTTGTTTTTTTTTTTTTTTTAAATTAATTTGTTTAATTTTGAAAAAACAAATAAATAAGAAAAACATAAACAATAGAACACCTACCTTCGTTTGAGCCTCTAGGATGTGGCGGGGTCGTTGGAAAGATTGATTTGAATTCTCCATGCTTCAATTTCTTGATCAAGCTCCAATACTCTTGGTTGAGCTACCGTCACATTCTCGGTCGTGCTCTGAAATTACTCACTATCTGTGCAAATTGCACGCACAGACAATGGGAGCAATATTTAATATAAAAAATGGCTCGATCGAGATTTAAGTCTCGATTGAGCATTATAGATTGACTGAGGGTTTGTTTTTAACCCTCGATCGAGCTACTTTTTTAGGACCCAAGGAGCTTAATTGAACGCTTAAAAAGGCTCGATCGAGTGCTTAAATGGCTCGATCGAGCCATCATTTTTTCCACCCAAACACTCACTCTCTCGCCAAAAAGTGTAACCCAACTCCATGTTTTCACCCTCCATATAGAGTTCCTTTGCCTTTGCATTTTATTATTTCCATTCAAGACAAAAGAGAGTAGAACAACCTCACCTTACAGCTAGGTTTTTTCCTAAAATGGTTTCTTAAAGCATATATTGTGATGGGTGTGTGTTTGTATTTCACTATTCTCTAGTTTTCACAATTTATCTATTGCATACATGAAACCACAAAATATATATTAATAGATTTGGAATCTAAATGAATTAACCCTTGATATTATAGGTTTCAATTTATTTTAATAGATTTGTTGTGATGAACTATCTAGTGGAACATCCATGGTAGTTTACAAATAATATTGGTATCAGAGCATGTTTTATTGGCTATCTATGGGAATTTTTAAGGGATACAAGAAAGAATTTGAGAAAGAACTTGTAAAACCTTGAGCACGACCAATAAAGCTATTTATAATAACCCTCGAGATTTGGAAAAAGAGAGATTCTCAAGGCTATAAGTGTAGGTCGTAGATATCTATCGTAATATGAACCTCCTTATGGTATCTCTGGAAAACAAGTTTGGAATTAGAGAAGACAAAGGTTCTAACTTAGAGGTAAAACAAAAGGGAAAATTATGGGATTAGGAAGAACCAAAGGAGTCTAAGAAATAAGCTAAAAAGGAGTAGTAAATTTTGAGTGACATGAACCATTCATAGTGCCTATTCAAGATGGAAGAAAAGGTGGACATCAAGATGTATCAAGGTGAGATCGATGCTTTGAAACTAAATCATGTGTTGCACTAGTTAGAGGTTTACTTTATTGTTCATAGTATAGGTTAGGAATTAAAAATTTCATTTGCTTGTTTACAATTAGAGGGTCATGCCATGACCTAGTGGGAAAACCACATGGAAACCCTTAGGACAGAAGGGGATCCTCAAGTAACTAGGTTTGAGGATTTTAAAAGTCACACAAAGTCCCAAATCTACCTTATTGGGTATGTATATAACTATTGGATCCAATGGAAATAGTTCATGAGGAGATAGAGGTAGAGCGTACATGAGTACACCAAAAAATTCTGGAATATGCATTAATGTTGGGTATCTATCCCAAGAACCATAATGTACTACTCAAGTATCTGGCATGTCTAAGAAACAATTTGTGAAAGCAAGTGATGTTTTTAAAACCCAAAATAATGGATGAGGCCTATGTACAAGCACAATGCCTGGAAAACATAAGCCAAAAAAGGAAAATTAAGTGGTTCAACATAGAAGGACGACCACAAAGCTTCCAAGGAGGGGAAGAAGAAGTGGAAAGGGGGAAAGGAAAAGAAGATAACACCAAAAACACACCAGTGAAAATATTCTAGAAACCATTGCAACCACTACAACATTGATGGTTACACAGAGGAAAATTGTTGGAAATTGCACCCAAAGTTGAACCTAACGAAGGACGAGAACAAAAATAATCTCATCACCATGGATTTAAGTAGGTGGAAAGTAGCTCTGACATAGAAGAAAATATTTTTTTTACCTCCATGTCAAAGAAGGTGAATCTTATTTTCCTTCATCAATGGGAAGAGAAGGAGGTGCAAACTCTTCTAGATAAAGATGTAGGCCAAGAAGACAAATATTAATGCTTTTTTCGACTCAAGTTCATAGGAAATCTCATGGCAGTATATTTGGTCAACAAAATTGGATTGGGGGTTAATGACTATCCTAGGCCATACCCATTGGTATGCATAAAAAATAATATAGAGATACAAGTAATCAAACTGTGTAAAATAAAATTTGTTATCAATGTTAATTATATTGATGTAGTTCCACTTAATTTGTAAGGAGTTTTATTTGGGAGTCCCTATACATTCATGTGGTATGAAATATCCATGAAAATATCCAACCAATAATACCTCATCAAGGATGGAAAATACATCATCATTAATGTGCACAAGGGAAACTCAAAGGCTTCATTGGTAAGTGACAACCAAGCTAAGAAATTGATCAGTTCTAGTAAAAAGTATGTTTTTTTATTATTAAGAGAAAATCAATATGTAGAAGTGTTAATAAGAGAAAAAACATCCCTGGAGGGGTGCACTATGGAATAGCGATAGAAATTGGAAGATTTTCTACATGCATATAGGAGAGTGTTCCAAGATATGAAAGGGATACCACCCAAGAGGGAATGGGAGCATGCGACCCAATTATTGCTAGACTCTCTAATGCGAAACATTAGGCTATATAGGTAGACCATTATAGAAGCATACAAGGTGATGAAAAAATTGCAACAAATACTAGAACAAGGTGTTATTTGACCAAGTGCCTGACCATGTGAATCACCTTTCATAATTGTGCCAATGAATGATGGAACTTGGTGAATGTGCATTTATCATAGGGAATTACAAAAAATTATTCTCAAGAGAATGTAATAATTTCCCAAGGTAGATGATCTATTGGATTAATTGATACAAATGAAATACTTCACCAAGATTGATTTAAAATTATAGTAAGAGAATAGAAGAAGATACCTATAAGATGTCCTTCAAAACTAGGCAAGGTTTGCATGAGTGGTTAGTCACGCCATTTGGTTTATGAAATGCACTAGATACATTAATGAACTTAATGAGTGATGTATTATTCCCTTATATAGATCCATTTTATATTTTTTGGACAATATATTGGTATATAGTGCTATATTGGAGGAGCATATCTCAAAATTGATGCAAGTGCTAGAGACTTTGAAGATGCATCAATTGTTGGAAAATATCAAGAAATGTTAGTTTGCACAAGAATATTTGGTGTACTCATGCTGTGTGATTGGTGGAGGGTGTTATTTCCTAAATCTACCTCAGGCTGAAGGAAAGCAGAGTCTAGGGTAACATCAAACCACGCTCAGTGTGGTAGCTAGCCCTACCAGATCAGGAGAGGGCTCTCTCCGGGTCAATCTCAGCAAAAATAATCAATAAGGCTTGAGATGACTAGAAATAAAGGCTGATTTTAGGCTAGGTATATAGGTGAAAAGGTTTGATTTGATCTTGGGGGTTTTTTTAGAATCAAAGGGAAAGGCAGTTTTGGGTCCAGGGATAGGGCCTAGTTTTTGCAGAGTTCTGAATGGGGCAAGGAAGGCAATTTTTTTGATGCTTTGGATTGAATGAATGGATAGCTCAGACCAGTGATGAGCTGAAGAGGGCAAGAAGCTTCAAGAATCCTCTTCAAATAGATGAAAACATGGAAAATTAAACAAAACTCAAGGCAGAGCAAAGCAATCTAATGAATTCCACCTTTATCACTCATTTGTTTAATTTAAGAAGCAAGGAGAAGGGAAATGATACACATAAAACATCAGTGAACTTACAATCACAGAGAGAAATACACCATCAAAACATAGAGCCACATGGATCCCAAAGAGTGCTGCAAACCCTGGTCTATTCCTTTGCCAAAATTGCAGAGATGAAATGTACAATGAAGTGCCAAGCAATCCCAAATGTCCAACCCTGAAAATGACTAAGAAAATACAATATATAGACAAGCCTAACTCATCCCCATGCCTCTAGGGGTTGAGCTCACCATTCTAGGAGCTGTTTCAACAAGATCTAAACTAAGAACTGGAAAATAGGCAATGAAACAGCTTGCCTCTATAAGATAGGAAACTGATTCATTCAGTTACATTTCACTTTTTGGTGAATGAATCTACTTGGATGAGTAAAAATGTGCCAAAATTACATCAAAGTTATGAAATTACATCAAGTTACATCAAGATTTTCACATTTGGAGATAAAAAAGTCAAACTGGCCAAAACTAGGCGAAAATCTGAGTTGCTGAGTGAAAACTAAGCCAAAATTCCCAATGCGTCGCGCCTAAAATCTCTATGCGTCGTGCCACTTTGAGGATGATTGTGAGGGCCTTCCCGGAGTCAAAATTGAGTGCAGGATAGATCGTTGGAAAGCCCTGCCTGTCTACTTTCCAACCCAAGTGGAATTTTTGGATTTGGTTGCCATTTGCCCCTCCAAAAATCAAATCTCCCAACACTGCTTCCTGTGTGTCCAAAAAGTGGCAGAAAGGCCATTTTTAGGGTGTTTTTGACCCTTTAGGCAACCCAAAACTTGTCAAAATTCTTAGGTAATGGGTAGGCATGGATAAATTTTGAAGAAAAATCCAGAAATACAAAATTTTTCTCAAGAGGAGCTGCCAATTATAAGCGCGCGCCAAGTGGCGCTACGGGTCGGGTGGAAAAATCTGTGTTTAAGGCCAAAAAAATCAAAATTGACAAAAAGTTTCCCAAATTTCTTGAAATTTGGGCTGAAGGTCCATCATCGGTGCTATGTTGGGCCAAAGAAGCTTTGGCCAAAATTTGGAGTCTATCATGCCTTTTGCGACGCTTTAGTGCCCTCCTTAGCTTTGCTTTCAGGATTTTGATCCTCGCTTTGAAAACATGATTTCACGCCCAATAATGGTTCTTCATGTGCCTGAGCATGTTCTTTTCCTTGTTGGCCTTCTCCAAAAACTTCTCAAAATGAATATTGACCCTCTCAAGCCAAGTCTCTCTATCAGCCTCAATCTCCCGCTTAATGGGTGTCATCTCGGTTTGGCTTCTTTGGGCAACTTGCCGGTTCTCACGGATGTTTTGCAACTCCATGATTGTTTGCCAATCCTCCAACTGTTTGTTCCGATGCTCCAAGTAGTTTATGACCCATTGGGCTCTCTGCAACTTGATGGTCAATGTTTCGATCTTCGCCTTCTGCTCCTGAATAGTCTCTCTCAACTTTGAGCTTGGAGAGCTCAAATCCTCATCAATCAATATGAAACCTGTGTCTTGGCCTCCTGAAGGGCCCTCATCCTACATGGGCCTCTTAACTCTGTCCTGTACCTGTACCTGTGCTTCTGATGATGGTAACGATACCCCTTCAACCCCAGGTGGAGATAGTACTCGCCGAGCTGTTGCAAATAATACTCTGGTGCCTCTCTGATAAGTAACAAACACTGGCACACTGATAGGCTCTGTCTCGTGACCTTCAGGTTGATGTGAAGGTTCACCTGGCTCATGAACAACCTCCGGAGGAATCTGAGGAGCTGTGAAGAAATCATGGGAAATGAAATCTTCCCATGAAATACCCTGCAATCCAAGCTGATGTACAACCACGATCTTGATGAGTGCATAGTGATAAATACTGTTGTACTGCTGCTCGGGAGTTTTCTTCTGCACAAGGGTGGTAATTCTCTCGATGTTCCGGCACATGAAATAAGGAATGTTCATCATCCTCACTCTGGTGAAATGCATCAATAACCTGATATGATAGGCATAGAGGCGTGAGAACCGGCCCTCACAACTGAAATATCTGATAATAAGTTTCATCAAAGGCGCATAAGATTCCTTTAGAAACCGGAACGGGAACACTCTGCTGAGCTGTCTTACAAAGCTATGCCTGATATATGGTTCATAATGCACTCTGTCCACCTGCTGTCTTTCGTTCCACTGTTCACCCACATTCGGTATTTCGGTTGCTTGAGAAATAGTTTCTGGTGTCAAAGTGAAATATACACCAGCAAGAGTTACCTGACCATCATGTAAATGAAATACAAACAAACGAGCCAACTCCTGATGATAATGAATCCTAGCAATCATTTCATAAAACTGATAGCATGACTGCTCTCTAAAACATGCCATGGCAAGTGGGCAAGCCTACAATTGAGTCCATGAGGTGGGCTCATTTCTCACATGTCTGCCACCTTTACGAGGTCTTCTAGGTGCATGTAGCTCAGTGGTAGAATCACTATCTCTGTCATATGATGTATCAGTGTCTGTCTCCATAATTTCCATGCAAGGTGTATGCTGGCTTGTATGAGATGAAAATGAGAATTTGGTGCTTTTGTTTTAGTTGCCAAATATGTGTCAAAGGGGAGGGACTGTAGGAGAAGTAGGGCAGTGGGGACAATGGGGTTTAATCAAGTGATAACTGAAGTGTAGGGACAACCAATTGACTGTTTGGGAAACTTGAGGTTTGGGAATTTTTTTACAAGTGAGATGGGAAAGGGAAAATGAGAGTGAGATGAAATTACTTGGGATAGGGAAATGGGGCTTAGGAGTAAATGAATTTTAGAGATGTAAGAGGATGGTGTAGTGATGAGATAACAGTGATGGGAGAGGAATAACAAGGTGGGGAATGGAGTATTTGGCACCACAATCAATTTTAAAACTTCAATTTCAAAACCATAAGGAGGCACTTATAGGGTTTGGATTTTATGTATCAAATTCTCATACTCCATCTTCAAACATTTTTAAATGGCAACTAGAGGGTCATATGAACTTACTTGAGCAGAAAAACTGAGTCAATTTGGAGTTTGTGGAAGAAATGTCAAAAATTTGGTTATCTGCCCAGTGCGTCATGCTCCTTCTATGCGCTGCACTGGTTCAAAAATACATAGTGCGAGGCAGCCCTATGCGCCGCGCTCAGCCAGTGCGCTGTGACAGTTTCCCAGTGCGTCGCTCTTTGGAATTTCTAAACAATCTGCCCCCAAATCACAGTTTCGCCTTCCACGATTTCTTTACTTCTCAATGCTATCTCTTGACATGCAAATGGATTGTTGAAACACAAAAATGATATTTATACCAAAGACTTTGATTTTTAATTTGAAAAAACCCACTTTGTAATGTTTGAACTTTGATACTTTTTAAATAAATTCTGTTTTTCCTTATGATTTTTTGGTCTGATGATGAGCTTCTGTCTCTTTTGCAGGGAGTGGTTGGCATGGAGATTTGGAAAAGCATTTGGGAGTTTCTGAAATATACATTTAGAACTCAAAAAGGTACATTACATTATTACAAATGGATAAAATAGACAATTTTTCTTCAGCAGAGTTTTGAAGAAAAATCATTATCAAGCATTATGATGATGAAATTTTTGCAATGAAAACCTGAAGCCTCCCTCATGTACTGCTTGAGCAATATTCTATTAATTTTTGAAGAATAGTCATGAAACCCTAGACCTAATGAGGCCCAAGAAACCCCTAAAATGACTCTTTGCTAACCAGAATAAACATATTTGTAAATGATTGTAAATGATTTTGATGTGAGCAGACTAAACCAGTAATTTTTATGACATGGGGAGTGGTAAAAATCCCCCCTACGGAATTAGGAAATCCATGCTCCTAATGGAATTCAGCTGACTGAACTGAGTGAGACACCTAAAATGAAATGCAACAAGAGAAATTTGATCTCTGACGGAGGGATGAAGATACCGACTCTAACATTGGCTCCAATGGGGATGGTAGCTCCTTGGAGGTGCCAAGAACTACAGATATTTGGAAAGCAGACAGTGCCTTCATCCATTGGGCAATGGAGTCAAAAACTCAAGCTGAAATGCATGACTAAAAACTGATGACTTGACGACACAAATTGACTCTCACTCAACTAAAAACTGACTCGATACTTAAATACAACCGAAAAACTGGAAAATATGCTCAATATGAAGCTTATCCATCAAAACATACTCTAACAGTTTCATTCATCACCTAATCAAGTGAAATGAAACAACCAATGCAACCATGTAAGTATTCCAGCTGCTGTTCGAATTCTCTGCAAGTGCTCGTTTATGAACAACAAGAGAGAACTACTGAAAGGCAACTCCCATGAAAACTTGGAAACAGATCTGTTGAATGATATGGATTCTCTATCCGCCTCCAAAAACACTGCATAAGGATTTTGAAATTCATGCACACTAGGACTTAGTTCATCCAATGGATTACTTTTCTTCTCTTCATACCATGAATGAAAACTTTGTTTTGAGCTTTGTGACGAGACTCCTGCTGAAAATGACAAAGAGACCGGCTGTCGGATCAAGTTTGTATCAGTACACGTTTCAAGCTCACATGTAGTCAATGGAGAAAAACTTTGACTGCAGATATCATCCAACACATTAGCTATTGGATCGTGAAAAACTTAAAAATACTGCTGCAACCCATTTTCTATGGGTTCCGATGAGATTACATGATTTCCTACGGGCTGCTCATTTGAAGATTTACTATGCAATTTACCCTTCAAAAACTGAAATGATTCAAAACAAAATGGTACGGAGTCATCTTGTATCATTTGATCATATGTGCCAGCTTCCAAGTCCTCATCTGCAACTTGACAATCAATGGCATTTGGGGGCTGCAAATCTGGATATGAGAAGTCTTGAACAAGGTTTTCATTGCCCTCAAGATGGTCCAGATCAAGACTTGTCGACAGTTGATTTCTGATTGCATGGAAGTTGTCTCTGATGAACTGAAACGAATCAAAAAAAAAAGGCAAAGATCATTCACTTACTTCAAAATTTGCTGCACTTTCCTCGTCACTGTCATAGCTGATATGCATCGGTTGATCACTGTACTCGAGCTGTTGAAAGTGAACTTCCTCCTTCCACAAACTAGCTGTTGTTTTGTCTGCAAGATTAGCTTCTGTTTGGAGAACATAATCATCATCATACTGATCAAATTGAGGCAAATCATCAGTATAAAACACATCATCAAGCATATATGTCATATCAACAGATCTCTCTTCTCCAAGATGATCTACAAAACAATCATTATCAGATCTATGACAACTGGGATAAGAAACAAAATGTTTTGGATCAGCAACTTGTTCTTCTTCAATCATCAAGCCATGGGCTTGAACATTATACTCATTCCTTATGATGATCCTTTGCATCATATTTTCCACTGCACTTACCAAAATGTCAAGCTTTACCTCTATAGATGTCAATTTCTCCGGATCTATGTTTTTCATCTCTTCTTCCTTCAACTTTGCCCTTCGGGTCCGCAAATGAGCCTCTACATCTACTGCACTGTTCTGCATCTCTTCAAGTGTTGCAATATTCCTTTCTCTCAGTTGAAACTCCATTTCTGGATCAAAGGCACCCGGGTAGTGCAAGAGAGCAGATCCAGGAGGAGGCCTTATATCTACTAGCATCGAATAGTAAACTTTGTTAAATCTGTCAAAAAACTGTTGTACTGTCTCCCCTGGTAGTCTTTTCAGCTGGTTATACTCTTCTATAATCAAGAAAAGGTTCTGTCTAATCACCCACCTATCGAGGAAAACTTTGACGAACTGCTGGAAATCTGAGATGCTCGCATCAGGCAGGGCTTTGAACCAACTCTTGACTTTGCCTTGCAAAGAAAAAGCAAAAATCCTAATACTGACATCCTCTTCATCAACTTCAAAAAGTTCAAGAAAAGACTCTAAATTTAGAACATGTCTCTCAGTAGTGATATTGTCACATTCACCATCAAACCTCGGCAAGTAAAGATAATAACTTGCAGGGAAAGCATGGAATATAGGAGGTAACATCAGAGGCTTGTAACGATCTGGAATTTTACAAGGTATAGGGTTAGGTACAAATGCTGCAGAATCAGTCTTGGTCTCTTGAGGTTCATCAGTTTGAAGATGGTCATCACAAGATTCGGAAGAAAGGTCTTGATCAACCTCAAAAGCATGCAAATATTTGGTATTCACAATATTCAAAGGGAAGGAATCAAATGCAGGGCGAGGATCTTTTATCAAATACAATATTCTTTGTAAAGCCTTCTTGATATTCTCGGGAAAAGAGAAGAAATAATTTATGACAAAGAACAAAATGTCTTGGATGAAATTCCAACTTGAATACCTGATCTTTCCATATTGTCATTTCATGTTTCTACTGGTTAGGTTCATCCTCCAGTGGAGTCCTTGGATCTGATCTCGAAACTGATTTAGAGTCGCCAGGTGAATGATTTCAGCCTTGCAGTGTCTGATCGTTGTCCACCATCAACAATCAGATCTAAACTTGATTAGATCTTACTGAGGAAATCAGATGTTCAGTTCATAAACTAGACCGGAGATTGACTGAAGCAACATTTATCTACTTTCGCTAATGCAAAGCAAGAGCGTTTCAAAGGCTACCTGGCTAACTTCAGGCTCCATCTGTAGTTTATAAAGCAAACAACAAACTTTTTTCCCCAATATGGTTGCCACTATGTTATTGCCTAAATCTACCTCAGGCTGAAGGAAGGCAGAGTCTAGGTTAAAATCAAACCACGCTCAGTCTGGTAGCTAGCCCTACCAGATCAGGAGAGGGCTCTCTCCGAGTCAATCTCAGCAAAAATAATCAATAAGGCTTGAGATGACTAGAAATAAAGGCTGATTTTAGGCTAGGTATCTAGGTGAAAGGGTTTGATTTGATTTTGGGGGTTTTGTTGGATCAAAGGGAAAGGCAGTTTTGGGTCCGGGGATAGGGCCTAGTTTTTGCAGAGTTCTGAATGGGGCAAGGAAAGAAATTGTTTTGATGCTTTGGATTGAATGAATGGATAGCTCAGACCGGTGAGGAGCTGAAGAGGGAAATAAGCTTCAAGAATCCTCTTCAAACAGATGAAAACATGGAAAATTAAACAAAACTCAAGGCAGAGCAAAGCAATCTAATTAATTCCACCTTTATCACTCATTTGTTTAATTTAAGAAGCAAGGAGAAGGGAAATGATACACATAAAACATCAGTGAACTTAAAATCACAGAGAGAAATACACCATCAAAACATAGAGCCACATGGATCCCAAAGAGTGCTGCAAACCCTGGTCTATTCCTTTGCCAAAATTGCAGAGATGAAATGTACAATAGAGCTCAAAGCAATCCAAAATGTCCAACCTCTGAAAATGACTGAGAAAATACAAGATATAGACAAGCCTAACTCATCCCCATGCCTCTAGGGGTCGAGCTCACCATTCTAGGAGCTGTTTAAAGAAGATCTAAACTAAGAATTGGAAAATAGGCAATGAAACAACTTGCCTCTATAAGATAAGAAATTGATTCATTCAGTTACATTTCACTTTTTGGTGAATGAATCTACTTGGATGAGTAAAAATGTGCCAAAGTTACATCAAAGTTATGAAATTACATCAAGTTACATCAAGAGTTTCACATTTGGAGATAAAAAAGTCAAACTAGCCAAAACTAGGCGAAAATCTGAGTTGCTGAGTGAAAACTAAGCCAAAATTCCCAATGCGCCGCGCCTGAAATCTCTATGCGTCGCGCCACTTTGAGGCTGATTTTGAGGGACTTCCTAGAGTCCAAATTGAGCGCAGGATAGCTCGTTGGAAATCCCTGTCTGTCTACTTTCCAAACCAAGTGGAATTTCTAGATTTGGTTGCCATTTGCCCCTCCAAAAATCAAATCTCCCAACACTGCTTCCTGTGTGTCCAAAAAGTGGCAGAAAGGCCATTTTTAGGGTGTTTTTGACCCTTTAGGCAACCCAAAACTTGTCAAAATTCTTAGGTAATGGGTAGGCATGCATAAATTTTGATGAAAAATCCAGAAATACAAAATTTTTCTCAAGAGGAGCTGCCAATTATAAGAACGCGCCAAGTGGCGCTACGCGTTGGGCGGAAAAATCTGTGTTAAGGCCAAAAAATTCAAAATTGACAAAATGTTTCCCAAATTTCTTGAAATTTGGGCTGAAGGTCCATCATCAAGTGCTATGCTGGGCCAAAGAAGCTTCGGCCAAAATTTGGAGTCTATCATGCCTTTTGCGACGCTTTAGTGCCCTCCTTAGCTTTGCTTTCAGGATTTTGATACTCGCTTTGCAAACATGATTTCACGCCCAATAATGATTCTTCATGTGCCTGAGCATGTTATTTTCCTTGTTGGCCTTCTCCAATAGCTTCTCAAGATGAATATTGACCCTCTCAAGCCAAGTCTCTCTATCAGCCTCAATCTCTCGCTCATTGGGTGTCATCTCGGTTTGGCTTCTTTGGGCAGCTTGCCGGTTCTGACGGATGTTTTGCAACTCCATGATTGTTTTCTGATCCTCCAACTGTTTGTTTCGCTGCTCCAAGTAGTTTATGCCCCATTGGGCTCTCTGCAACTTGATGGTCAATGTGTCGATCTCTGCCTTCTGCTCCTGAATAGTCTCTCTCAACTTTGAGCTTGGAGAGCTCAAATCCTCATCAATCAATATGAAACCTGTGTATTGGCCTCCTGAAGGGCCCTCATCCTGCATGGGCCTCTTACCTCTATCCTGTACCTGTCCCTGTGCTGCTGATGACGGAAACGAGACCCCTTCCACCCTAGGTGGAGATAGTGCTCACCGAGCTGCTGCAAATAATACTCTGGTGCCTCTCTGATAAGTAACAAACACTGGCACACTGATAGGCTCTATCTCGTGACCTTCAGGCTGATGTGAAGGTTCACTTGGCTCATGAAAAACCTCTGGAGGAACCTGAGGAGCTGTGAAGAAATCATGGGAAATGAAATCTTCCCATGAAATACCCTGCAATCCAAGCTGATGTACAACCACGATCTTGATGAGTGCATAGTGATAAATATTGTTGTACTGCTGCTCGGGAGTTTTCTTCTGCACAAGAGTGGTAATTCTCTCGATGTTCCGGCACATGAAATAAGGAATGTTCATCATCCTCACTTTGGTGAAATGCATAAATAACCTGATATGATAGGCATAGAGGCGTGAGAACCGGCCCTCACAACTGAAATATCTGATAATAAGTTTCATTAAAGGCGCATAGGATTCCTTTAGAAACCGGAACGGGAACACTCTGCTGAGCTGTCTTACAAAGCTAGGCCTGATATATGGTTCATAATGCACTCTGTCCACCTGCTGTCTTTTGTTCCACTGTTCACCCACATTCGGTATTCCGGTTGCTTGAGAAATAGTTTCCGGTGTTAAAGTGAAATTTACACCAGCAAGAGTTACATGACCATCATGTAAATTCAATACAAACAAACGAGCCAACTCCTGATGATAAGGAATCCTAGCAATCATTTCACAAAACTGATAGCATGACTGCTCTCGAAAACATGCTATGGCAAGTGGGCAAGCCTGCAATTGAGTCCATAAGGTGGGCTCTTCTCTCACATGTCTGCCACCTTTACAAGGCCTTCTAGGTTCATGTAGCTCAGTGGTAGAATCACTATCTCTATCATATGATGTATCAGTGTCTTTCTCTATAATGTCCATGCAAGGTGTATGCTGGCTTGTATGAGATGAAAATGATAATTTGGTGCTTTTGTTTTAGTTGCCAAATATCTATCAAAGGAGAGGGACTGTAGGAGAAATAGGGCAGTGGGGACAATGGGGTTTAATCAAGTGATAAATGAAGCGTAGGGACAACCAATTGACTGTTTGGGAAACTTGAGGTTTGGGAATTTTTTTACAAGTGAGATGAAATGACTTGGGATAGGGAAATGGGGCTTAGGAGTGAATGACTTTTAGAGATGTAAGAGGATGGTGTAGGGATGAGATAACAGTGATGGGAGAGGAACAACAAGGTGGGGAATGGAGTATTTGGCACCACAATCAATTTTAAGACTTCAATTTCAAAACCCTAAGGAGGCACTTATAGGGTTTGGATTTTATGTATCAAATTCTCATACTCCATCTTCAAACATTTTTAAATGGCAACTAGAGGGTCATATGAACTTACTTGAGCAAAAAAAACCGAGTCAATTTGGAGTTTGTGGAAACAATGTTAAAAATTTGGTTATCTACCCTGTGCGCCGCGACCACTGCCCAGTGCATCGCGCTCCTTCTATGCGCCACGCTGGTTCAAAAATACACAGTGCAAGGCGGCCCTATGCGCCGCGCTCAGCCAGTGCACCGCGACAATTGCCCAGTGCGTCGCGCTCTGGAATTTCTAAACAATCTGCCCCCAAATCACAGTTTCGCCTTCCACGATTTATTTACTTCTCAATGCTATCTCTTGACATGCAAATGGATTGTTGGAACACAAAAATTATATTTATACCAAAGACTTTGATTTTTAATTTGAAAAAACCCACTTTGTAATGTTTGAACTTTGACACTTTTTAAATAAATTCTGTTTTGCTTCCTTTTGATTTTTTGGACTGATGATGAGCTTCTGTCTCTTTTGCAAGGAGTGGTTGGCATGGAGATTTGGCAAAGGCGACCAGGGTTGCACCTGAAGTATTTTACAACTGAAGAACTCAAAAATTACATTACATTTATTACAAACGGATAAAATAGACAATTTTTCTTCAAAACAGAGTTTTGAAGAAAAATCATTATCAAGCATTATGATGATGAATTGTTTTGCAATGAAAACCTATTTCGAACCTCCCTCATGTGCCTGCTGACATTATTAGTCATTTTGAAGACTAAATTAGCGAAAACCTAGACCTAATGAGACTAAAAACCCTAAAATGACTCTTTGCTAACCAAGAGACCAAACATGACTGTAAATGACTGTAAATGATTTTGATGAACAGACACAGACCAGCAGGTACATGACATGAGGGATATGAGTGAAAATCCCCCTACCGTTAGGAGATCCATGCTCCTAATGGAATGCAGATGACTGAACTGAATGAGACACCTAAAATGAAATGCAACAAAAGAGATTTTGATCTCTGACGGAGGGATGAGATACCGACTCTAATAGAGGGGAGATCAAGATAGATTCTTCCAAGATGAAGGCCATCATGGAGTAGTTGGTGCCTACAATTTTTTTTGAAGTGAATAATTTCATTGAGAGAGCATAATACCTAAGTAAATTCATAGCTTCATTTTCAATAATAGTTGTGCTACTCCATGCCATAATAATAAGTGGAAAGAGTTAATAATGGGGGAAGTACTAGTAGAAGGCCTTTGAAGAATTAAAGAATAAAATTAGCAATCGTTCTCAAATTATTGAACTTGTAGTAGCCATTTGAAATGGAGATAGATGCAAACGAGATGTTATGGGTGTGGTATTTATGCAAGGAGGAAGACCTATACCCTACAATTCTAAAGTTTTTAATATCGTGGTTCTAAACTACCCTACCTTTAACCAAACTTGTTTTCATCCCACCACCAATCCTTAATCAATATACCCAATTCTAAATAATATGGCTTGCATTAGTTTTCTTTGAATTTCTCAACATAAGCATGATCAAAATTATGCCTTGCTTGAGGTACATGTTACATTAGGTTGAGTTCTTCAAGCCTAAAAGAACCAACAAGGAACCTTTTTATATTCATTATTTCATAGGTCTTCAAATCAACATGATATATAACCCGACGAATCATATATGTGTATGCCAACAGGGCTGGTTTGGCTGCTATCTTGTGCAAAATGGATCTCTGGATATCTTTGAATGAGTCTTATTTTTCTAAATAATTGTTCAAAACGTCCCCATCCTCCATGAATTGATAGATTTCAACCCATGTCATATTGAGGGAAGTAACCTTGTAGGAAGTGTATGAAAATAAAGATAAATATGGGTTCTTTAAATCTTGGTCCTCAGATGGGTGAGATTTTTGTTGCTTTGCTTATTTTGTTTGTTTCACGACTTTCTTAGGGGCCATGATGTAATAGTTAATAAAATCCAGACAAAATATCAGTTATAATCCTAATCCCTTTAATGAAAACAATGGAAAAAAATTATTTAATTTTGCTTAGGTTTTACCTCAGTGATAACTTGGGTGAAATAGAGTTTTGCAACTATTTTAAACCAGTTTAACCTTAAACTTCAATATGTAGAAGCTTCAAATGATATGCACTTGAATGACAAATGGAGAAAACCTCTCAAAAAATCATACATTGAATTAAATTTCTCTACGAGGCATTTATTGTTTCATAATGAATAAGGTTGTAAATAGGTTTTGATGGCGGGAGTGCCTTGTCTCTATTAAATTCATGAAATGACAAAGCTATCATAGCAAAAATTTCATGTAAATCATAATGTATAAAATTTCTTTGTGATTAACCTTAATTCTGATTTAAAGCTAGATTAAATTAAACTATTCTAAAATATCGGATGCTTAAATCGAAATATCGGATACCGAATGAAACTAATTTAAAGGGAAGGTGTGTTATGATACCCTGATATCTCGATATCAGGATATCAAATGTCAGGGTTGGCATGTTATACTTAAAACCTGTGTCAAGAAATACCAATATTCATGGAAAACATAAAAAATTAACAAACAAAAATGTGAATTTATAATGAAAAAGATGTTGCTTTATCTATCTTCTGATTGTGATTAACACGATTATGAAATCATTAAAGTGATATCCAATATCAGGTGGTCATTTGAATATAGAATTTCATTGCAAAATGTCGATTTTTGATATGAGCTAGGTGATGTGGCATGATATTGATGTGGCACTACCACTGGATACACATTTCAAGTGAAAATTTCCATTATAAATGCCCAAACAATATAAATTAGGGTGACAAGTGTCACATTACACGTCAGCATTGTCACGTGTAGGTCCAGTGTGGTGCGCATGAATATTATATTGGTCTACGAGATATCATAGTGTTCCATGTTATGAATTTACGTACATTACTGATACCAATAATGGGAAGACATGGTATGATACTGGATATCAAGGTTTACTTTTATTATAACATTATATTGCAAAGAGCTGATATCCGATATGAATTGGATGACATGGTAGCAATGGTGAGATGGCAGTGACAGCTAAATTCCACATGTCATCTGAAAACGATGTTTTCAGATATCAAAAAGACAAAATTAAAATGGCATGTGTCAACATTTCCACGTGTAATGACAACACTTTAACAATGGGTCTAACATGGTGACTGGACTTGTGATATCACTCTACCAAACATCAGAGTGTTGATTTAAGCCCTGTTTTAATACTCTCAATATCCGGTATTTGGTAAAGACAAATGATGTAAACATAAATAATGAGTAAAGCTGTTTATTAAAGGAAAAGTAAAGCTGTTTATTAAAGGAAAAGTCACCATTGTCATTTAAAAAAAAAAAATTTGATATTCGATAATAAAAGAAAATGAAATGAAATGATATTTTAATGTCCACGAGATTAAAAATCATCTATGGGACTATGAGTTTCTTGTTTTTTTCCTTTTTCATTTTAGTCATTTTCTTATTCAAATTGATGATGCGTTGGCTCAACCTTCTAACAATCCTATCGCTGAAAAGACAATGCCAAGAAACCGATGCTAACATATTCCCATAACTTTCTCTGATGTCTTTGAACGCACCGCATTCCAAAATGAATTTTTTTTCAGATTCCACTTTCCCAAACGTGCAAAATGTACACGCCTGTTCTTCCCAAGCTTCTTTAGGCCTTTTACACCATCTTGTTTCACATTGAAGTTGACGCGAGTTGGTTTTTAATCGAGCAATAAGAACCTTTGCCGTCCACGGAATGTTAGCTCCAATGTACTCTTTTTGTTGGAGATCATAAGTAGAGTTGAATTCTTCAATGTAGTACTTCTTCTTTCTACCCAACACTTTTCTCCATACTTGTTTACGAAACTTTTCCATAATAAAATTCTTTAGCTCCTTGCTATTTGTGGGACAAGCATTGAGGTAGATATTTCACTTTTGCATCCATATGTAGTTTTGTCTCATCCATGTTTTCTTTCTTTCACTCATGCTTTCCTTGAAGATAACATTAGGCCATCTACCTACTTCCATTTGCTCAGTTCTTTTTAGAAATCTTATGAGCGACACCATAACAATTTCTTCAATGAAAGTTGCTCCTGTTTCACTCAACATTATCTCATAATATAAGTGCAAATTTCAAAGATTTTCATAATAAAAACTCAAAACTCAAATGATTATAAATATATTATCTTTATGGAATTTTCACTACTTTAAGATTTATTCACAAATTTTGAGTTTATTTATTAATTTGGGAAGATTTTCAAAATTTAAAATTCAATAGCCCTCATTATTACACCAAAGCATAAGGATAACTATTAATTTCATCTATTTATTATTTAGATCCAATGTAAACACTCTTTTAGAAATTTAAATTTTATGGACATGTTTCATTATAAAATTAATAATGTGGAATATACAAATAGTTCATGTGTTAAATGTATTTGGTATTATAGCAAATCTCTCAAAACTTTGAATGTTTGTTTATATATAAATTTAGGCTTTTAACATTGTAATATTTTAAAACATAATATCATTTATATTATTATAATAATATTCACTCATATAAAAATAAAATATTATATCTTTGTGTTGATGGTGTTGGACTCATCCATATTTAGGGGATCTCCTTGATATGAAGTCCCAATTAAATCTCACACCATTTGGTGTAGGAGTCCCATCCAGATCTATGAGCCAGTGTCTGATGCAGTGGGTGTTAATGATATGCCTTAGCCGTGAATACATATTTAGTGATGTGTGGTGAATTTGGTGAGAGAAAGTGGGTGACCCTGCAGAAATTCAAGTGCGATGCATGAAGGTTCCAACAAATGAAGGGAAAAGAAGCGAGCCCCTTAGAAGCCTGTAATAGTACGCAACTTGAAAGGAACACATGAGCTTAAATGACATCACACACTAATATGCGAAATAGTTCACAAGTTAACAGTGATGAGATAATACAACAACACACAATCAACAAGATTCGTACCAATGCAAACAAAATAGTTCATAAGCATAGGCATAAGGTAAATAACATACATTGCAAATACAACAAGAATAATCCTACTATATTCACAACATATGCATGAAAGCGTGTTGATTATGACCTTTTATTAAAAGTGAAAGTTCCAATCATACATACATTATTGACGAACCACTAGCCCCAATAGCGGAACGTGAACTCAACAACACCTGCTCCTACAAAGAAGTATACTCCCTCTATGCTATAGAGAAGCCAAGGCTCTAAAAAAACTCCCAAGCTCCTTTCTAAGCCTAATCCTAGCTAAAATCTTGCTTGCCAAAAGCCCTTAACATGAGTTATGAGGATATATTTATAACAAAAGGGGGTGACACTTCACATTCCCCTTTGTGGCTCTTGGACTCCTCTCATGACTCTTCAACTTCTTTACAAAATGACTCATTACATTATATCATGACTCTTCACATTCCAATATTGACACTTGGAATTCCAACTTACAAATTAATTACAAATAATATTACATTTTACACTCATACCCATATAAGACAAAATAGGCTAAAGACAACTTGACATTATAACAAGACAAAACACGATGATGCTTGAGTTTGGGGAAACTGTAGCTCAACAAGTTCCACTTGATGTTTCTCAGACAAATATCGATGTCAAACTCGATACTATGTGATAACATCCCCAAATTACGTGATGTTGTCTAGCTGGAAGCAGACTCTAGCCTCCATATCATCTGGGTACAATGATTTGGAACTGGTTCAAACTTCCTTCTCGACCACGAGCAACATTTTTCTAATTTGGACAAGACCACCAATGTAGTTCTGCATGTTCTGTATCTTAGCTCCAAATCTCCATTGGTGCTAATATGTCTTAGCTGCTCCAATACTGTTCGATCTCCTTCCTAAGCTGGTTTCGGCGTTTGGATTCAGTGAGCGAGCCAATTGATGGGATCTTGTGTGTGTTCACCAAGAAATCCAAAATGTTGTATAACCATAAATATGATGCCTGAATTCTAGCAATGAATGAGTCAAGATGTTTATTGTTTTGAATCAACATTCAAACTCTTTCTTTCTCTAGCTCTACCTGTGGCTTCATTTTACTTCCCAAGTCAAGCGATGCCCCTTTGTATCGCATTAACCATTCTTGCATAACAATGATTGTAGCTTGTAAATTATTGAGGGTTTTGATAAATTCTTTGCTCTGCTACTGTAATCCATGCAAGTGGAGAACTACCTTATGTATGGTCACAAGCTCCTGATTGAGGTTTCACATGGTCTCTCCAAGTTTCGATACTTCACCAAGTATCGCTGCTCTCATATCCTCCAAGTAGACTTGTGCGGAAGTTGCATTCTGAGTTTCTGCGCAGAGCTGTTCTGCCTCTTTCTTGACAACTTGTAAATCCTGCAACAATTACTTATTCTCAACCATCAAATATTGAGTGTTTGATCTTGTTGCACCGGAGAAGGCTAAGCTGGCTTCTACAATGGCATTAGGATTCTTCCTAGTGTCCACCACTATCACCCTCTCTCTAATGAATGCAGGCGATGCGAGGTCATCCAGAAAGTGATTCTTACGTGCTTGTACATTCTTCCTTTAAAGCTCATTGTGAAAAATATTATATGTATCAATGACCAAATCATCATCAAGAAGAACAACTTCATATTCCTCGCTTGGAGCTAACTCTGCTGTTGGAGGTGGTGGAGACTGAATGGTGACCTGTTGTGCACTCATCATCAGGTTGAAATCTTGATTCTGTGGCTTTAGTTCCTCCTACTTGTCTTCAATATCAATAAATTATTCAATTTGTTGAGAAATCTCTTGGTCCTGCATCTGTCTTCTCTCCTCCTCTGCTGTTGGTCGGTTATGTTCTTGCTCTTCAGTTTGCTTCTACGATGTTTCTTCTGCTATGACACATTTCCTTTCTTATTCTTCCTACTTTTGCTTCTCTTCTTGTTCTTGCTTTTGCTTTTGTTCCTCCATTCTCCTCCGCTGCTCTTATCTCTTCCTCTGCTCTGCTCTTTACATCCTTTGTTTCCTCTTTTCCTCAATTTCTAAAGCCGCTTTCATAATAATTGGATGTGCTTTCATCTTGTGGCTTCTTTCTCCCCATGGACCATCAACAACCTTTCTCTTTCCCTTATCGTGCATGGGGTTTCTCCCTTATGCTGGCACTTCTTCTGGAGCTACTTCCTTCTACAAAGTGACCTGTGAAGTCCCTGCTATACTAACCAAATCACGAGGTCTGGCGACATTGTAGCAATTCTTCCATGGATCCTCCTTCAACCAATGAAATGTTCTACTGAGCCACTGATAATTTATCCTCACATAATGGTATTTGAAAATACCATGGGGATCATATGGATTAAATTCTCAGATACCTAATGCAAACTTCTCTATTTCCTTTCCTTCGGTGTCCGCGACTTTGATATTCTTGATCTGTTACAATCCAACTTGCATAGGAAGTGTGGGCCCTAGTGCTTTCTTCTTCCCATGCAAGGCTGATGACAACCCTGTGGCAAGATGATATGAAACGTATTTCATGAAAAACTTGTAGGTGTCATACCTTGGAAAAATATGTGGTGAATTATGAGTGCCGAACATTCTAAGGATGGTGGCATCCGGTGAGGAAAACCAATATTCGATCTACGATATTGCCTCCATTGCTCCATGTGACATATAAGGTGGTTCTTCCTCAAAGATCAACTTGTTTAGTGAAATAATGAAATGGTTAGTTAGCTTCTCCATGACTCCTCGATGGTTGCAATCCAAGAGCACTCTATAGTGGATGTGTACAACAAAGTGTTGAGGTGTCCAATTACAGTCCATGCAAGGAAATGCATTCTATGCACAAATCGCATCAAGTAAGTATGAAAACATATATAACCTTGCTTTCCCACCCTTGGGAGGATTCTGGGCATGTGCTACATGGGCTCTCAACTATCGAGCCAAAAAATCTGACCAGTTGAATGGCTTCACCTCATTCACAACCTGGTTCAATAAGATTGCCTGCCCTTAAGGAAAGGACTCTGTGCTCTGTTGACCGTAGATTCTGCAAGCTAAGATAACCAAGAGCTGGTAGGCCCTCCTGAGAGAATCTTTCTTGTATGAATGGGTAGGTGTCCATCGAAACTTCGATGGCTCTTTCACCCAACCTTTAACAATATCTCTTGTGCTCACATAGCCATTGGTGGCATAGAAGTATGAGTCCATGAGTGTTACAGGATTAGGAAAATGATACATAAGCTGATAATCTTCTACCAGAAAAGTAGCAAGCTTCTATCCTCTGGAAATTTTCAATGTCATGGTATTTACATCAATATGTGAAACAATCCAGCTGATGACATATGCACATGGGGAGGTTGGATATCTGCATGCAACCCTGTATAGTCCTGACTACTGGACACTGAGATATACATGTCAGTCCTCTAGATATTCCTTGAAGCTCTTTGCTAAAAAAGATTCATTAACTTTCTGCCATGTTATATCTAACTCCTTTTCCACAAATATTTGTGTACCCACATACACTGGAAAGTTAACAAGAATTTTCTTAATTTCTTCCCTGATACTGCTTTTAGTGGTATATTTTGATGTAGCTCTCTTGGGTGCCATGGTAACAATGAATGTTGGAGAGAAGTGTTGAGCAACTATGGTACTGATGGGACAAAAAAGGAACTCATGGAAATAAAATATTAGCTTTTGTAAATCTACCTTCAAAGAAATATTAGGCAACAAACCAGAAAACCACTGAGAGGGATTACATAATTTTTATGAGCAAGTGAGGGAGACTCGCTGTGGGAACTATGCATTGCACACTCCCAACAACCAAGGGTGCAACCTGAGGCTTGAGACTATGAAATGCGTTGTTCATCTTGGGAAGTGATTGGGAGAGACTGCACATTGTGCAATATCAGATGCCAAGGTGGCATGCTGAGCCCTAAAACTGCACAAGGTAAAAACTAGCCAAGGGAAAGTGTAGATATGCCTGGTGAAAGTGTGGGAAACAATCATATCTAAGGGATAAGGTGAGTTTGAGTGCATATCTTAGTAATTATGGTTGTATCAATGTGAATCAAGTGTAGAAACTCAACAAAATGAAGGAAAATCAAATATGTGTGGAGAGTCGCCGAAACAACGACCATTAGTGCAAAAAAAAGAAAACTGATGCGACACTTATAAAAGGAAAATGAAAAACTAAAAAAACGCTTCTAAAATCTAATATAAGTTAAAAACTCTAGAAATCATGAAAATAAACAAACAAAAAAACACTCATAGAAGTGAAATGACAAAAAGCCACAAAAGAAGCGGCAAAAGATGAAAAAAGAAAAAATCACTCGAAAAAGCGGTGACAACTCCACCGAAGGTTCGTTGATCTCCTCGGGAATGATAGAGCCCCAAGATTGGATGTAAAAATGAGATCTAGTTGCATAAATTAAATAAGTTTGAGTGAATTAGGGTTTATGATGCACATGCCTAAAACCAAGGAAAAAACGACACTTGGGAGAAATTTCTAAAAACAACAATTGTGCCTCCTTTGGGAAACTAATAATGAATCCTTTTTTTCTAGGGGTGCTTTTTTTTAGCTTCTTCTTCTTCTTCTTCTTTTAAATATTTTTTTTTTTTCAAGAAACTTGTCATGCATTTTGTTGGGAAAGATTATGCAATTATGGGGAACTGGGAAACTTTCTGGCTCAGTGCATTGCGTAGTTTCTGAGCTCAAGGGATGGATTGTGCAATTTCTGGGCTCAATGTTGGGATGCCTTCCATGGCTACAGTTTTTGGGCTCAAGGAAAACTGTCAGTATAGATTGTACAATTACAATCATTAAGGCTGGTTGGCCCTCATGGATTGAACAGTTTATCGAGGCAAGCTGAAAACCACTGTAAGGCTAAATCAGAAGGTTAGCTTGTGAAAAAAGATCAGATAAATGTGAAAACAAGAAAACATAAGCATCGATGAAAAGGATAAGTCTTGATCACCTCATGAATACTTGACGAAAATATAAAATAAGCCCCTGTGGGAAGAAGGAAGGCTCCAAAATCAAAGCATAGGCGAAATTTTGGAGGATGGTTGTAGCCGCTACAACACTTGGCGACACACTAGTAGAACTCCAACTCTTGGTATGAGTCTTGTCTCCTGCAAAACAGGTCTAAATATTCAAGAAGTATTGTTCAGTTCATTGAATATCACAAATTCTTCACTTAGCTTGAGTTAAATATATAGTTCCTACCATTCTCTTCGTCGAAAACACACTAAACAAGCCAAGTCACTCTGTTGGAGTCTTATTTTTCATATCTAGTGTTGCTCTGCTGCCAACAGGCTTGGACACTACCTTGACGAAGTCACTTCAAGAACAAAAACATTGCTCTGCTGCCAGCAAGCCTGGAAAATACCCCAACAAATTTTCTTGCTTCACCTCTCTACGTAGGAAGCCTTTTTCTTCGTTTTCCCTTTCTTTTATTTTTTCATTTGTTCATTTTTGTTCATAGAACTGTGCATAGGGACTTATTTATTTATGGAGCGGAAGAGGGATCTCAACTTATTTAGAGAAGAAGAGCTTGTCCCTTCAGAGAAGAATATTTTATATACACCTATGACATACTTTTTAAGGTTTTCATCCCCTCCCTACTCTACTTGACTTAGTTGACAAGGATTAACAAAAAATATAAAAGACCAATTAGAGTAGCTGGTACTAGTTAAAGATTCAAGCATCATAATTCCACTGCGATTTTCTCAAAAAAGGAACGTATTTTCCATCAGAGTATCATCGACTAAAAGAATGCAAGATTCACGCAAAGAGAGGGAATAGACAAACAACTTTCTCTTGTACTTCACCATGCTTACTCAAAACCAAACATGGTCTCATGCGGAAGATATCCTACAATTGAAAATAAAAACAACGAAAAGAAAGGAAAAAAGTGGAGTGGGAAGTAAATCAAAGAAAAAAAAGACAAATCAAAACAACAAGGAAAAACAAACAACTACTCCTACTCCTAACATAATAAGAAAATAGGCCAGACCTACATGAAATGATACTTCCAGTGTAGCCACCAGCGCATTGGATGGCCTATGTAAGTGAGGGAATTGTTTTCAATAGAGTTATTCAATCATAACCATAAACAAGAAAGATAAGAAAATACAAACCAAAAAGTTCAAAGTTTGAAAGTGCACGCAAAAAAGAATTAATGAAATGCACATGGAAGACATTTTGTGGATGCATTGTGTTTGGAATCACGATTTCCGTTAGAGAAAAACTTGCAAGTGTTAGTCAACGATCACATTGCCAGAGATAAGGATCCATGAGAGGCAGTTAGTCCATGTCACGAAACACACGGGGAGTGTTGGTATATCCAATTTCCAACAATCTCCCCCCCAATGCGAGTCAGGTGTGTATTGAACTCGTGACCTACGCTCTGATACCACTTGTTGGGAATCACAATTGCCGTTATACCAAAACCTACAGGTGTTAGTCAATGATCATATTGCCAGAGATAAGGATCCATGAGAGGCGGTTAGTCCATGTCACGAAACACACGAGGAGTGTTGGTATATCCAATGTCCAACACAATCTGGTGTTTAGACACACTGTGACTCAAATACATGCAAAAACAAACTTTATAACTGTAGTTGCGGGCGAACATAAAGAAAGAAGAAAACTTTTTCTTTGCAACAGTGCTCGCCAATTACGACTCCTCCAATGAATGAGTGATAGGATCATGCAATTCAGGTGAGGCATGCGAAAATTGTAAAACATATTTATTTTCAATGTGTGCGATAGAGTGATGAGGAGCCTTGAAAGACTCAACAATGTTCTGATCAGTAGTGGAACTGACCTCAAGACTACGAGAACCTTACATAACCACCAACTCGGGTTGAAGTGTCTCGACATCTTGGGGAAGTTCCAACTAATCAAAATATGGATCATCGAAGATAGATGGCTTATAAAGATCAACAACAAGAAAATTAGAGTCATGACCGAATGAATCAATGAAAATCTCACAACAACCACGATAAAAAAAGTTCAAGACACAAAATGGAGGCATCTGACATGATCTCATGAATCATAAACAAGGGAAGATTGAAAACAAGAAATTTCACCCTCTATATTTTTAGGATAATGAGATGAGAGATTGGGAAGATCAGGAAGAGAAAAAATTTCCTCTCCGCATTCAAATGAAAAACTGACATTCCACATGCTTTGAGAATGCTCGGAAGTGGCAATATCATCATAAACTAATTCTTCCCAAGATTCAACAAGAATTACTGAATCGTGGAAAATGTCAGGAAAATGAGGGAGATGTGCGGAAGGAAGAAAACCATCCTTCATTGCAGATTCTGGTTCAGGTGTGGAATCCCACATAGTCATCGTAAATGATATCGCAAGTTGGCTTCTTAACACCAAATCCATCCATAAATTGATCCTCATGAACATCAAAAGAAATATTCGAAACATGTGAACACAATAACTCACAATATGGAGGACCAAAGGAACCAAAGGACGGAGGACGAGGAGATAAAACTTCATTGCAACTATCAGATTCACAGTCCAAACCTACGCTGAAATTCTGAGTATGTGGGGTGGGAGAAGATAGTGGTAAATCAACGAATGAATTCTCAAGTGTGGAAATTTCTGAATCTTTACATTTTATGCATAAATTATTTTTTGTTAATCTGGCTATGATGTTAGGATATTCCAACACATAGGAAATAGTTAAGAATAACTTAGTCTAGTGTAGAGTTAGGTAAAGTGTGTTTCTTTGCTATGTACATTTGTAACCTATAATCCGACGATCATGATTTGTAGTGATCTGACGGTTCACTCTCTCCTCGGTGTTATAGGTCAATTTGGGCACCATTCCCAATGACCTGGTTAACTGGACATCATCTCCAAGACCACTGATCAAGGGTCTATCATTCCCTATAATTTCAATTGCTACATGCCCTAAGACAAGAACAAGAAAAATCAAGCAAGACTTTCATCAAGCAAAGGTTTCCAAGGTTTGAAGCTTATTATATAGCATAAGAGAGCTCACCAACGTAGGCTCTAAGGGGCCGAAGTGCATTGCATATGCAGGTAGCCCCATGCAAGGTTGCTTTGCAAAGCACTTCCTGACATTCACAGGTGTGTTGGTCACATTGGGAGCGAAATTCTCATTGTTCCAGAATCTCCACTTGGCCAGTGCCTTCTAGAAGAGTTCACCTGTGTCAAGCTTCGAATCCAAGTGTCCATTTGACATATACAAGATTTGGAACATGTCTTGACTATTATTGGAAATTCATTGATTTCAAAACAACCTTCAATTCATCTATAAATTGAGCATAGATATGAGTGTTTGGAAGGAAGAATTTGAGTAGAGAAATGCTGGAGAATTTTCAATTGAGAGCTAGATTTGTGTAGTTGCTGCTAGAGAGATTTATACTGTGATGAGGCTTGGGGATGTTGCTGGAAGGGTCACTTCAAATCAATCACTTGGTTGTAACCTCTCTTTCTATCATCAATAAAGAATACAACTTATTTTTCCCTATATGCATCTGTATTGGCTTTGCTTTTCCATATTGAAAGATCTTAGTTGATGTATATGGTTTATGATTTACTGATTTGGCAAACTAGCTTGAATAGATATCTATATTATTGCATCTTATGTTGTTTCAATGTTCTTTCTTGCAGGAAGCATTCCGCACAAACCGCTTGAATTTGAAGCTGCAATGGAAGCGACAGAAGGAGCCATTTAGAAGCGCTTGGATCACAAGTAACCTTCTAATCCTCTCTGTGTATCTATTCTTAGTTAGGAGAAATAGTCGTATAGTCTTTCACCTGTTTTTCTAGACTAGCACCTGTCTAAGGAAGCATGATTTATCTGTAATTCACAAGTCTGGCCCAACAAATTGGCGACTCCACTAGGGATCATTTCTCTTAGTTATAGGTGTTTAAGCCTCTGATTTTCTCTTTTTATCCACCTTGTAGTTGTTACTCATAAAGATTAAACTTTTTCAAAGCCAAATTTACAAAGAAAGTGAGTTAAACAGTAGTAATTTTCTTTATAGATACTGTGCCCAATGCACCCTTAGACAGGACACAGTGCTTTGTACAACACTGTCTCCCTTCCTAGCCTGCATCGCAGAGCACTGTCTCCCTTCCTAGCCTACATTGCAGAGCACTGTCTCACCTTGGAGACTGCGTTGACTCCTGAAAACACCTAGATTCCCTTGAATTTTCCTTTTTAATTTGCTTCAGTTTGTTTTCTGCTGTGTTTTGAAAAGTTTGATCCTCATATTAACCAGTGACTCTATATACTTCTTCCTCCTTTGACTGAAAATTTGTTCAATGTTTGTTTAAAAAAGTTTTTCTTTATCATTGACAAGTTGATTTCAAAGTACTTTTTATGGTCGCATTAAGAATCATTTACTTTCGAAATAGGAATTTGTCGTAAAATCTTCATTTCCTTGATAGGAGAAATTGTTGTTGAAATCCTCATTTTTCCTTCAAAAGAGAAATTTTTGTTTGTATTCTTCGTTTCTTGAAAGTAAAAGGAATTTTAATTGTTGATTTAGTGCACCTAGTTTCTTTTCTGCATTCATAACGTTAAGGAAACAGAAAAGAAAAACTTGCATTTGCATGTAGAATTTTGTGTGTTTTGCAAAAGGAACATTAGGAAATCTGCATTTAGTTTGTACTCATTGATTTGTTCGCTCACAAATTATTTGCTCTCTTCCCTTAGTAGCTAGGTTTTTCATTGAAGAAATTGAAGTGAAATATTGTTTATCATTCTTAGCTTGCATTTTAGGAATTTCATACACATCATCGCGGTGAACCTTTGAAAGGAAAATTGTTAAGCAAGATCAACATAAAATTAATCTCAATTTACTTAACAATGCATTGGAACCATAACGATAACATTTAGAAGGTCTAGGCTAGAGATATGTTTCGGCGTCGTAAAACATAGCAGCTATCGTTAAGTTGTCTGCGATACATTCCGAGTGTGATACCTCACTCCACGTACGTAAGTATATCGTATCTCGTCCACATACTTTTGGGTATATTGGGTGGTGTTACAATACGATAAGTATAAAGGGGTGCTCTCACTGTGTGGTTTTGCAACAGACAACGCTAATATAGACTTGGGCCTCCACGCACCTTCGGGTATATTTGGGAGGAAAACTTTTAGGTGCTATCCATCCATAGTGAACTGATTCGGCCGTCTTGAAATTGTGATAAACCGAACACAACATTCGGGGAGATTTCGTGCTCGTACTTCTTGGTTCGCCAGGAGGTATTCTGCAGTTCACAGTTTCTTGGTAAACCCTTTTGCCTAGCATTACCCTCTTTTTCTTTATTTGTTTTTTGGTTAAAATAAATCAGTAATCGTGGAAGAACAAAATCCTATCCCTCGTCGTTCACATAGATTAGCTTTAAAACCTCCTTTACCAGCAGAAGTTACTTCTGGTAGGCGAAGGTGATCACGATCTGTCGAATCAAGTACAATCCGCACCTCTGGTGAAACATCATCTTTTAATAAACTAGAGTTAGCTCAAATTGTTTATACACATCCCGGTTTGTCTACTGTTGTCGAAACGGAGTCTTCACAGCTACCTGTGGTCACGATCCATCCAATCAATGAGACCATACCTCCTGGACCCGACGTTGTTCAATCACAAATTGATCTAGATCCTGTCTCTTCTTTGCTAGAACATCTGAATCTAGAAGTCAAACAACCGGAAGTTTTTCCTACCTTGGTCATCCCACAAATTTATGTAGCCATTGAAACTCCTATATCACACAGTCAACCATCTGAAATATATTTTGGGCCTGATGATGAAATTCTTCCACTTGGTTTAATTGTGATTGAAGAAATCCCACAAGATGATACACCTTTAACTCCAACCCATTTTGGGGGGGACCTTTACCTGTATGAGTATTTTCCTCAATCGTTTCCATCTGATTTTGTTGATCCTATTCCCATTCAATCTCCCGTCGATTTTAAAGGGTATACATTTGGTCAATCAACCATGTCATCTCCTACCTTTGCTACTCCGTTGATGTTCACAACTTCACCAGAGTCATATTTGCATGGTGGCCCTATGGTCCCAACAGGTTACAAATCATTATCTGGCACTTTCTATGGTGCATCTTCAAGACCATGGTCTTTACCAATGTCATCATTTGGTATTTTAATTGGTAGTCCTATCGTTAGTACTGAACAACTTGATTCATTATATACATCATCAAGGCAATATCAAGTCGGTCCTCTTGGGTCAATTCCTTTAAGTACAGTATCAACTGGACTCCCAGCATTTGGAGAAAATAATTTTTTGTCTTATTATTCTCCTCATGCTGGGGGGCAACCTTTGGTCACCCAATATGACAGTACTCAGTCACTTTTTGGTCAAAATAATGTTGAATTGAATGTTTGTCAATGACAGCCCACTCTGCCCATCCAACCACAAACGATTGTACATTAGTATCAACCGGTTCAACCTATTACATCCACTTCATTACCACTTGTTAATAACTCTTTACCCCTGTTACCGAATCAAAATATTGTACATCAGCCTTATCAAGCAGGTCCTTCAACTCAATATCATCAAATGTTGGGTCCACAGACTCCAAATCCTTTGGTTAATTTACAACAACCTGTATCAGGAATCATTTATTCACAAGCTAGTCTACCATTTTATGGGATGTCACAACCGCAACCTGGTTATACATATCAACTGAATCCAGTTATCCTAATTTGGGTTATAATATTGGTGGATAGACCCCTTGGCAACCTCAGACACAATTGCCTCAAACTTCATTTCAACAAGTATCATATCTAGGATTTGGTCAATAGAATCCTCAAGCATTTTCTATGCAAAACAACCCCTATCTGGGTTACCAGCAACAGATTCCGTATGTTGGTGCTCAAAGGCCCGTTGCTCAAGCAATTCCATCTTACCCTGGCTATGCTCAACCTGACCTTAATAGACAATTGCCTTTTGTTGAAACTTTAGAATTACCAGATTTAAATCGGTTAACCAATGATCCTATCAATTATGCTCCTTGGTGGCCAATGATACTGTCAAACCAGGAGGTAACTCCTCAAAACTGCAATGTGTATTAGCTGAAGAATGTACATGCTTATATAGATGGGAAGTGAGGCTATTGGGATTCAGCTCCCAATGACTCTTGGCCTTCCTTATTTCCTAATAATAAATAATATACAAAAATAAATGTGCACACCCATCCATAGGATTAGGTGTCAACATTCCCCCCTTTAATCCGAAGGGATGTTGGTGAGTCCAAGCATCGATCTGAACTTTTCAAACTTTTCTCTTCCAAGTGCTTTGGTGAAGATGTCAGCAGGTTGCTCATTTGTGGAACAATGATGTAGATGGATGGTTTTGGCCTGAACATGATGTCGAATGAGATGGTACTTTGTATTGATGTGCTTTGTTCGATCATGGAACTTTGGGTTCTTGGCCAAATTTATTGCAGAAGTGTTGTCGATCATGAGTGGAGTGGAATACATGTGTTTCATCTGCAAATCTTCCAGGATTTTCCGGAGCCACACAATTTCCTTTGTTGCTTCAGCTGCTGCCACATATTCTGCCTCGGTCGTGGAATCTGCTGGAACTGACTGTTTGCGTGATCTCCATGAGACAGCTCCTGATCCAAGACTCATGGTGTAACCTGTAGTAGACACCCTTGTTTCTTTGTCGCCATCAAAGTCTGAATCAGAGTATCTGGTCAAGATGAAGTCGCCTACCTGTGTATATTTGAGTCCAAAGTCTTGAGTCCCCTTCAAGTACCTTAGTACTCTTTTTGCAGCAGACCAATGTCCTTCACAAGGTTTCTGCATGAACCTTGAGAGGATTCCAACAGCAAATGAGATGTCAGGTCTGGTGGTGGTCGGATAGATAAGACTTCCTACAAGCTGTCTATACTTATTTGCATCCTCAAATTCCTTCCCTTCAACAGATGTGAGCTTCAAGTTTTGTTCCATTGGAGTGCCTAAGGGTTTACAATCATCCATGCCAAATTTGTTCAAGAGATCTCCAATGTACTTCTTTTGAGAAAGAAATATGAATTTAGGATGTTGAATTACTTCAATAACCAAATAGTAATGAACATGACCCAAATCAGTCATTTCAAAACCTTTCTTCAACTCTTTCTTCATGGATGCAATATAGCTCTCATTGTTTCCTGTTATCAAAAGATCATGTACATATACCACAAGATATACAACTGTTTTTCCAACTTTCTTAACAAACAAAGTTGCATCATCAAGATCAAAGTGTTTGAAATCAAGTTTCAGAAGATGCTCGGTCAATTTCTCATACCAGGCTCGTGGTGCTTGCTTGAGGCCATACAAGGATTTTACAAGTTTGCAAACTTTGTGTTTTTGACCCTTTATCACAAATCCTTCTGGCTGGGACATATAAACTTTCTCCTTTAGATCTCCATTCAAGAAGGTTGTTTTTACATCCATCTGATGGACTTTCCATCCACTCTGAGCTGCTAAGGCAAAGAGAGTCCGGATGGTGGTCCATTTTGTTGTGGGAGCAAACGTTTCTTCATAATCAATTCCTTCCTTCTGTGCGAATCCTTTTGCCACAAGCCTGGCCTTGTGCTTGTCAAGTGAGCCGTCTGCTTTGTACTTGTTCTTGTAGACCCACTTGCAGCCAATTGGTTTCGCTCCCAAAGGCGGATCAACCAGCTTCCAAGTGCCATTCTTAATCAAGGCATCATACTCCTTCTGCATCGCTTCTTTCCATTCATCATGAGAAGCGGCTTCTTTGAAGGAAGTTGGTTCATGATCTGTAGACAAACTCAATTCACAGTTATAAGAAATATCCATATCAACGGGGGAATCAGAATTATCTACATCACCTTCGATTTGTTGAGTGGAACTTCTTGTTCCTGTTTTTCCAACCTCATCAGGATGAACATTCTCCAGTGTCTTTGTCAGCCATTTGGGAGGACCTTTCTGAGATGGACCAGGCTGGTCATTTGACTGAGTTGGGATTGATTCAAAATTCAATCTCCCAATTCTGTCAATCACATCATCCAATGTGTCATCCGTGGTTGTTTCTTCATGTGGGGGAGAGTGTGGTTCAGGAAATGATTCCACAGTTTGATTCAATATCGGAATCCCCCCTTCAAGGTGTGGAATCACATTCTCAAATTCTTTGAAAGACTTTGCATGTGTGAATCTATCCAGGCGATCAAGTTGCCGCTCAACAACCTTGTCACTCTTGGATGATTCAAGAAATATGACATCTCTTGCTATCACAAACTTCTTATTTGCTTCATCATAGAGACGATATCCTTTGGAGGTATTTGAGTACCCCAAGAAGATACATTTTCTGCTTCTAGCACCAAGTTTGTTCCTTTGACCCTTGGGTATCAAGGCATAACAGGTGGACCCAAAGACCCTGAAATGCTTTACCGAAGAAATGTGGCCATGCCACATTTCAAAAGGAGTTTTATTTCTAATTGAACTTGAAGGACACCTATTCTTTATGTAAACAGCACATAGAACTGCATCAGCCCAAAAAATCAATTTTACATTCTTGAAAAATAACATGGAGCGGACCATATTTAAGATGGTTCTGTTCATTCTTTCAGCTACACCGTTCTGTTGTGGATTATATGGCACAGTTGTTTGATGTTTGATTCCATGTTGACGAAGATAATTTTCAAATTCGTTTGAAGTGTATTCTTTTCCATTATCGGTACGTAGAGAGCCAATATGTGTTTGTGCATCATTTTCAATCCATGCATGAAAATTCTTGAAAGTTTGAAAAGCATCAGACTTATTCTTCAGTAAGTAAATCCAACACATTCTGGTGTAGTCATCAATAAATATCATCATGTATTTGTTTCCATTTGCAGAAGCAATAGGCATAGGGCCACATAAATCTGAATGAACAAGTTCTAGTTTCCTATGTGCTCTTGAGTGTGAATCATGAAATGGCTGTTTGCTATGCTTTCCTAGAATACATGCATCACATTCCTTAGGTTTTCTAGGAATTGTAGGCAGTCCATCAACACCATTTTCTTCAACAAACGAAGGCTGTCATAATTTAAGTGTCCAAATCTAGCATGCCATAAAAGACTTGATGGAAATGTACCTTCATCATGATATGAACTGAATGCAAAGTTTTGAGCATGAGCAGATGAACCTTTCAGCTTCAAGAGTCTCCCTTCTTCTATTCCCTCCATGACAAGAGAGTGATCTGATGCTTTTCTGACCTCTGCCTTGCCATCGAACAAGTGAATGGAGTGTCCTTGCTGGAGGATTTGGACCAGGGATAGCAAGTTTCTCCTCAACTCAGGGAGGTATAGAACCTCATGTAGAATATGATCTGGAAGACTAGGCAGTTTAAGCCTGACTGTGCCAAGCCCTGATGGCTTGAGTTTGGATTTATCTGCGAAATATACTGCTCCATCAACTTTGTCAGTGAAATCTTCAAAAAAATCTTTTCTAAATGTCATGTGACATGTTGCTCCTGAATCTAGCAGCCAATCATTTCTCCATGAAGTAAATGAAACATCAAAGAGGTTTTCAGTTACTCCATTGTTACAATGTGCTAGAACATAGTGAGCGGATTCAGGTGCTTTACCTTTGTGTTTGTCATTGGTTTTACCTTTGTCTTGATTTCTGTGCTGCTCAATTTTGTTCCATGGTGTTTTGCATTTGGGTGCATCATGTCCATCTCTATTGCACCGTGTGCAATGAAGATGGGATTTGTCAGCTTGTCTGCCCCCCCTTTCTGTGAAGTTCCTTCTTCCTCTTCCTCTTCTGCCACCTCTTCCTCTGAATGAATCTGGAGCATGATTCTTTTCTCTATATGCCAAATATGCAGCTTCTTCGGAAGATGAAGGGACTGTCATCTTCCCAAAAGCTTTCTCTCTTTCTGCAAACTTCTGCTCAAGTTTATCAAAGGTGATTTGTTCAAGGTTTCCACTTGCTTGCAAAGACTCAAGATAATGTGAGTAAGTCGGATATAATGCCTTAACATGTGCTATGAGAGGTATGTCCATTTTTACACCAGTGTTTTGAATGTCATGCATTATAGATCTTATTTCTGAAGCTAAAGCAAGGGGATCATCATTCTTCATTTCAAGACTGAACATCTTAACCATCAATTGAACATTTTCTAATTTTGAGTGTGAGTCATAGAGTTCTTTTAGTTTCTTCAAGGCTTCATAGGCATTTGAGAATGATGAAATATGGCGACTCACCTCTTCACTTACTGAAGCTGCAATCAAGGCCTAGGCCTTGCAGTTCTTGTTTTCCCAGATGGCAAGCTCTTTGTCTGAAGTGGGCTTCTCTGGTGGATTTTCTGCTTGTCCTTCACAGATTCCTCTCCACAACTCATTAAAAATGAGTGTGTGTTTAATCTTCCGAGACCATTCAAGATAGTTCTCTTTGCCAGAGAGAACTATCCCAACAATAGAGATGAGAGAATGCATTAGACTGCTGGAAAAAATATTCTGAAGAGGAAACAAATTCTGCTATAAAACTTCAAACTCTTGAAATATTTCAAATACAGGGGCAAAAACTCTTGCTGGAAAAAATTTTCTGAGTTTAAAAACTCTTTCTGGAAACTATATCTGCTCATAAAACTTTGCTGGAGACTGAATTTAAAAAAAAAAAAAACTCTCTATGCTATAGACTGATTCTGCATAAAAAAAATGTATATTTTTTTTTTTTTTATTTGGGGAAAAAATGTATATGAAAAGATGATATGGAGTGGAAGGGCGAAATATATGATTATGGGAGGGGGGGAGGGGAATGGGAAGGGCGAAATATATGACTATGGGAGGGGCGCATTACACATACCATGACAACGCATTAGTGATGTATATGAAATGACATTGACATCGTATTAAATGACTATTGTAATATATGCAATGGACTGTTGTGTTATTAAAAACGCGGTTTTGTAATGATGGGCGGTATAACACAATGGAAGGGGTGCAATTATGAAAGGGAGGGGGGGCGGAATTTGTATAACAGCGGAATGTATATACAGTGCAATGTATATATGATATAACAAATATTTGAATGACAGCGCAATGTATGATATAACAAATATATGACAGCGCAATGTATGACATCGTTTTAATAATAAAGCTCAGCGATATAACTGTTGTGACAAATATATAACAAATATGCAATATGGAAAGTGTATATGCAACAACACAGCGTTTAAACCAGCGCGTATATAACTGTGGAACAATATATAACTGTGCGGAAACCAGCGCATGTCAAACCAGCAATGAACTGTTGTGACAGCGCAATGGAAATATGACTGCGTTAAAACATGGAAATATGACTGCGCAATGGAAATATGACTGCGTTATAATAAGTCAATACCACCAGCGTTTCAATATATGTCGACTTTTAAAAACAAGAGCGGTATATAAAAGCGTAATAACACAGCGTTATATATATGTCGACTTTTAAAAACAACACAACGTTTATATATGGTGCGGAGTTGTATGTGTAAATGCAGAGCCGAGGGCGTGGAGCGAATGCTCGAGGTGAGAGTGCGCTGGAGCAGGGGCAAGCGCTGGAGCAATTGTGGAAGCAGGTGCAGGGTTGGGGGGCCGAAAGGCCGTGGAGAGTCGACTGCAAGGAGGTGCGGTAGATTTTAGTGGGAAGCGGAGTTGTAAAGCGGGTGGGGAGGAGTGAGCGTAGGTTAGGGGCGTAAGACACTGTTTGGATATACAACACTGTTTGGATATACAACGCACAGTGAGGGGAGGGGAATGGGAATGGGAATGCAGGCAGGGAGAAGAGTGAGGGGAGAGGGCGTAGGGAGAATGAGTGAGGGGAGAGGGCGTAGGGAAATGAATGGAGAGGGGGTAGGGAGAAAGTGAGGAAAGGAGAATGAGGAGGCCCAAAAGGGCGTTACGTAAAAAAAATTTGAATTTGAATCTGCAGAAGACAGTTGCAGGACTGCTGGACTGGCAGAGCCTGCAGTTTGCAGATTGACAGAGCCTGCAAATGTCAGTGCTATTTAGGGAAAAAAAAAATGCAGAATAACAGTCTAGCAATTAGGAGCAGCAGAAAACAATTAATAAAATTGACTGAGCAAAGGGTAGGGAGTTACACCACAGGGCAGAAATGCCAAATGTGGGGCTGGCTCTGTTACCATGTCAAACCAGGAGGTAACTCCTCAAAACTGCAATGTGTATTAGCTGAAGAATGTACATGCTTATATAGATGGGAAGTGAGGCTATTGGGATTCAGCTCCCAATGACTCTTGGCCTTCCTTATTTCCTAATAATAAATAATATACAAAAATAAATGTGCACACTCATCCATAGGATTAGGTGTCAACAGATACGTCATAAATTACCCTCCGATATTCCTAAATTCAATGGAAACCCTAGAGAAGATCCGTCGACTCATGTTATGACTTATTATTTATGGTGTTCATCAAATTCCCTGAATGATGATTCTGTTCGACTACGTCTTTTCCAGCGTACGCTCATAGGTCCGACTGCTAAATGGTACATTGAGTTACCTAGAGCTTCTTTCGACAATTCCACTGCTTTAGCTACTGTATTTTTGACCCATTTCCAGTTACCGATCAGATACGAAATTGGAACAGAGCTCTTGACCAAATTCAAACAGACTAATGCTACTCACATTTCTGATCATATTCATGAGTGGCGTTGTCGTCGACGAATGGTTAAGACATTTGTTCCTGATCAGCTACTTGCTGAATGGTTCATTAAGTCCCTGTTACCATATATAACTGAGGATGTGGCTAAGGGTGGCATCGTCACAAAAGAGCAAGTTATTGCTCGTGCCCAATATTTAAACTTGATTTACACTTAGTCCGACACGCTCTATGAAAAAATTCCCAATGCATCACGATCTAATTTCAATTTTCCTCTTCAAATAAAGGACTCTCATGCCAGAGATGGCTTGATAGGCACTGCAAACCCACACCACGCTACTGCATCTGATCCTGCTCCTACTTCCAAAATTAATGCCGTGTCATTTGATAAAGGCAAGAGTGACAAGCAACCAGGAAGTAAGAAAAAGGGGAAATCAAAGAAAAAGCAAACTTCTAACCCACAGGATAGATCATCTGATCAACCATCCGGACCTCGGAAACCTCGTTATCCATGCATAATCTGTAATGAGGAACACTTTTTTAGGGATTGTTCTCACCATGTTGAAGTCTCAAAAATCATCAAGGCTTCCCATGCATCAGCTGTGTTGACAGATCCATTTCCAAATCTAGACACTAATTTGGTTGATACAGATCCAGCTCCTAGTTCCCAAGTGCTAATGTTATCCACCAAAAAAACCTTCACAAGATATTTTGGTGTCAACGCGTAATAAAGATTATGGTAGTCAGGCCACTGATCAACCTACTACCTCGAAAAAGAATCCGTCTACTGAATCAGTACCACCTACTGTTATTCCTGAATTGACAATCAAGCCACCAAAGGGAGTAATCATAAATCGATATATAATCCTCGAGAAAGAGCTGCACAAATTATAATATAGTTGAAGATTTGGCTCAATCCCCTTCAGCTATGTCTACTCTTGAGGTATTACAAAATTTTCCCTCCCAGAAACAGGCTTTATTGTTGACCATTGGTGGAATTGATCCGACTGATTCCAATCTTGTCATCTTTAATCATACAGGCTATGTGCCACAATTACCAGCAGAATTAGCATTCTCCATACAAGTAAATGTTCTCAATCACCTTATTCATCGCGCTATTATTGATGAGGGAGCATCTACATGTAATATGTCTCTAAACTATTGGAATTCACTTGGCTCGCCGCGATTATCACAATCATCAACGACGTTGAAGGCTTTTGATGGAAGAACATATAAACCTTGTGGTATTATAAATAACCTGCATGTTGAACTAGGGGGGAAAATAGTGAATATTGATGTCGAGGTTGTTGACGGACCCCTTGACTATAATATTTTACTTGGGAGACCATGGGTATATGCGATGACTGCAATTGTTTCTACATAATTTAGAATGATTGTCTTTCCATATAAAGGTACAATCACAGTCATTAATCAACTATCCTTCTTTGCCTCCGCTTCGCAGGTAACTGGAAGTGTTCCGTTTGTTCACTTACCCCAAATAGAAATTCAGAACATTGGTGTAGGACTCTTAAAGGATTCCACTCTCATGGGAACCTTTGCATTACCGCCGCCTGCGATGTCATCTTAAATTGCAAGTATATAGACCTGCTACATGATCTCTTCCACTCTATCTGGCTTAAGGAAGAGTACGGGTGATTCTGATATTTCTACGTTGGATGAATTTTTACCGCCCAGCCATATTGAGCTGGCATAGCAATCAATCTATTTGTCTTGGGCGGCAAATCCAAAATCAACGTTGTCGAGTGTTTGGGTTGATCGTTACTTAGATTTTGGTACTTCATCTGATCCATTTTCCTCAATGTTTTTGACAGATGAAAATATTTTGGAAGCTATGATGTCAGAAGGAGAACCATGGGAAGATTTTCATCATCGTTCCCATCTTCCTGATTATGAAGAAAACAATCTTAGTGAACTATATCACCCATCAATCAAAAATTTCTTTTCGAATTCTTTACCAATTAATGAAATCGATTTTGAGCGAAATTTGTCAAATATTGAAGAAACCATTTCTATCGATATTTCGACCAAATCTGGTGTTGTAGAAAATATTCATGTTTGTGTATCTTGTTCTCCATCAGAACTTGAATCATATTGCTCTCTATTTCGTGAATTTCGTGACGTATTCGCCTGTTCTTACGAGGAAATGGCAGGCATAGAGACTAGTATAGTTGAACACACTATTAATATGTATCCTGATGTCAAATCGGTGCGTCAACGGCTTCGTCCTGTTCATCCAAAGAAAGTCGCTGCCATCAAAGCAGAATTTGAAAAAATTTTGCGTGTTGGTTTCATTTACCCCATTCCGCTAACTGAGTGGGTTTCCAATATCATTCCTATTATGAAAAAATAAGGAACCATTAGAGTGTGCATCGATTATCATGATGTCAATATGGCTTGTCCAAAAGACAACTATCCTACTCCCTTTATCGACCAGATTATTGACGATTGTGCTTGATGCGAAATATTTTCATTCATGGATGGATTTTTCGGCTACAATCAAATCAACATCTGCCCAGATGATCAACACAAGACAGCATTCATTTGTCCCTGGGGCACATTTGCTTATAGGAAACTTCTGTTTGGTTTAAAGAATGATGGGGTAACTTTTTAGAGAGCAATGGATTATGCTTTCAATGACATCAAGCACATTGTTCAACCATATCTAGATGATTTACCAACACATTCACGAAATCAAACTGATCAACCGATACACTTGAGAGCCATTTTCTTACGCTGCCGACACTACAAAATATGCCTCAATCCACATAATTTGTGTTTTGGGTTGGTTCTAGTCGATTGCTCAGATTTGTAGTCTCAAAAGAAGGAATTCGAATAGACCCATTGAAGGTTTAGGCCATTCTTGATTTGTCTGTGCCATCAAATTTACTTCAGATATAGAAACTTGAAGGAAAGGCTAACTTCCTGAGAAGGTTCATTCCAAACTACGCTAAAATGGCTAAAGGATTTACTCGATTATTGAAAAAGGGGGTTCCCTTCCATTGGGACCAAGTTGCGCAAGCTTCTTTTGATGTTGTCAAGGATCATCTTGTCCGAGCGTCATTAATGTATCCTCCTAATTATCAAAATGATTATTTCCTATATATCATCACGGCTGCAACAACCATTGCTATGGTTTTGGTCCAAGTAGAAGATGGAATTGAACATCTGATCTATTATTTGAGTCGTAATCTCAATGATACGGAAGTTAAGTACTCGTATGTAGAAAAGCTTGCCTTGGCAGCTGTTCAAGCTGTCCAAATATTTCGCCATTATATCCTGCTCTGAAAAACAACAATAGTTTCAGATTGCAACCCCATGAATTATATCTTATCACGTCAATTTCCGGGGGTCAAATATTCAAAATGGATTATCATTTTGCAGGAATTTGATTTGGAATTCATCAAATCCAAGTCAAAGAAGTCTTTAGTTTTGGCTGAGCTTCTCTATGACCTTCCCTCTGATAGTACTGCTACTACGTCGGAACCATCTATTCTAGACGAGTCTATGTTTCTGATCGGATCATCTGATCCTTGGTATGGGGATTTCATCATTTATCTCCAAACTCAAACTTTTCGACCTAATACCTCTCACTCTGAACATCGACGTATTCGATACCAAGCCAAAGATTATCTGATCATCGGCAATACACTTTATCGTCGTGGTGTCGATACCATTTTAAGGAGGTGCCTCACTCATTGGGAGGCCAAAAAAGTGTTAAATGATTGTCATACTGGGGCTTGTGGTAGATATTTATCTGGATATGCTACCGCGCATAAGATACTCCGTGCTGGTTACTTTTGGCCTACTATTTTTCAAGATTGTATCCTCGCAGTCAGAAGTTGTCATGCATGCCAGATTTTTGATCATAAGATCTGCAAACCGCTAGCGCCAATGCATCATGTTGTCTCTGTGGGACCATTTATGAAATGGGGTATTGACTTCATGATCTGTAACCCTCGTTCGTCCAGGGGTCATGGTTATATTATTATCGCAGTCGAATATTTTTCCAAATGGGCTGAAGAGATGCCTACATTCAACAACACAGGATAGACAACTGCATTGTTTTTCTTTAATCATGTTATTGCACTGTTTGGGGTCCCGCAAGCTATAGTTACAGATCATGGGAAGCATTTTCGCAACCATATGATGTTTGAATTTACTACCAAGTTAGGATTGTCGAATGATAATTCTACTCCTTATTATCCACAATTAAATGGACAAGTTGAGGCTATTAACAAAATTCTTAAACGAATGCTTCAACGAATGATAGGAGTCCGTAAAAGAAACCGACATTTGATCCTATACTCTGCTTTGTGGGTGTATCGAACCTTGGTGAGAAACGCGACTGGATTTACTCTTTTTCAATTGGTGTATGGTCTAGAGGCTATCTTACCAATCCAATGTGAAATATCATTGTTAAAACTCACGATACTCTTGTTACCTGACACCTCAGAAGAAGAATCACGTCTCCTTAACCTCATCCATCTTGATGAAACGCGTCGTGAAGCCCAATTGGCCAAAGAAGTGCATAAGAGACGTATAAAGGCGCAATACGACAAAAATGTCTAGCCTCGCATCTACTCAGAGGGCGACTTGGTCCTTCTTTATGATCAAGAAGCTGATGTAATAGGTACAGGGAAATTCGAGCCATTATGGCATGGCCCCTATATTGTCAAAAAATTTCTTGCTAAGGGTGCCTACGAGTTTGTTGATTATGATGGGATTCCATTGGCACAGCCTAGAAATGGGTTGTATCTTAAACGTTACTATGCTTAATCATGAGCATAGTAATTTTTTGTATTATATTGTATATATGTTGTTGATTTGCATTCACTATCTTAATTTGTTTTTAGAGTTTTCTTGACGTTAGTAATCCACTTTACTTTTCATCGCAGATGTCTAAATCTTTGGAACCATTTGTTGGATATGTTGATGGTGCTAGTCGTAGTACACAGAATCTATCCTCTACAGCGTGGGCCATTTTCGCTCTGAACGGCGAGTTAGTGAGTTTTCAAGGGATTTGTATTGGTAGATCGACGAACAATATCGTTGAGTATAGCGCATTGATCGAACTTCTCTCTGATGCCATTTCATTTGGTATAAATTGCATAATCGTAAGGTTAGACTCACAACTTGTGGTATTACAACTTAATAGTGTTTATAATGTTAGAAATCCAACACTTATTAGATTGTTCCTAAGAGTTCAACTTTTGGAAAGACATTTTGATTTTGTTCAATATCAACACATTTCCAGAAATTTGAACACATTAACTGATTCATTAGCTAATCAAGTTTTAGACAAACACTTGCAACATAGGTAAAGAAAACATTGACATCATTGAATAGGATGCAACAATAAACATAAGAAAAACTCTAAAATCATATAGATAGATAGTTATAGGTTTTTACAAAATTTGTGCCCAAGACACATTGGTCATGTGACCTCAAAATGTATGCAAAATGTCACAAGTAAACTAGTGGTGTTCATGGTAACATGTTATAGATCTAGCAATCCTACGGAGTAACCGCATCCAACGGTTAGGAACCCCAATAGTGTGTCGATGCAATCACATGGGAAGCTCTTCGATCCAGTAATCCGGATTCCTGAAGTTCAACCCCTCTATGTGCTGCTGAAGCTCAACCAGAGTCTCAGCCATATCAAGGTCCTGAAGGACTGCTCTCTCGATAGCCCTCTCTGCTGGTGCATATTCCTCGCACTCTGGTTCCTCTACTGGTTGAACATGACCTATATCTGCATTAAATCAAACATTTAGTTTAGTCTTGGGAACACATAAAAATACAAAAACATTGTATAAACCTTAGGACAATCAAAAAACATGGTCAGAACATTCTTACCTATTGCACGCCACTGAGCACCTTCTGGTAGTACTAAATCTGGATCTCCTCGAAAATCGACGCCTGCGTATGCGTGTTCATCGATGGTGACAATCTGTTGCCAGAACCAGGTAAAGAATGCAGTAGAGAACAAAATGGTCGATTGGCCTGCATGCCAACCCATGAGTTCTACCCATCTCTGCATTCGAGGATCTCTAGGACTAGTTATATCCAGTGTCACATGTTGTGACTGCATCAGTGGAATCCGTTCCAAAGTGAAGGAGATAAGGATTGAACCATAATTGAAATTTTTCTTCCTTTCTACCTTTGCTTTGTTTAGTTGTTCCTTTATCTGAGATAGAACAACTTCAGACCAGTTGAAGACTATTGGCTCTAAGCACTCTAGCGCGTACTTCATATACGATCTATTCGCTACATGTAGTGTAACGGTGCCAGCAAGTTTAGTGATCATGAAAAGGATGGTTCTCAAAGGCAAATCTATAACATCTCGAATGTTAATTTTTCCATATTTGTTAGGTTCTGCCCCTGGATAATAGTACTGCAGAATATAATCCCTCACTGTCTCTCCTCCAACGGTAGACCTTGAGAGTGAAATGGGAAAACCTCTCCTCGACAAACCTGTGAGAAAATACACATCCTAAACTGTTATGGGAACCACTTTTTTCTTAATGTGAAATGCCTCTATCGCCTGATCCCATGCTAGAACTAAGAACTCCAAGAGTTCTATTTGTTGCTCCATTCCCGACAATTTGAAGTACTTAAGCATGCCACAATCTCTTAGGGATCTTACAGTACCCGGATCATTCAAGGAAATCATATCTTGTTCTTCATGTTCTCTTTCCCTCCATGTAATCGTCATTATAATCCAATGGAAACCTGAAATACAACCATAAGATCCATTAGATTCCATTCATTGCAAAAAAAAAGGCAAAATTTGGGCACAACATGAAAATCAAAAACTTGAACTGCGCCCAACGCACTCCCTGGGTTGAGACAGTGCATTGCACATGCAAGTACCCTTCACTGCACCTACTATGCAACGCAGGTTTCGACATTTAGGGGTGTGTTGCCCTCATTTTGGGCAGAATTTACCCTAGGGGCCTTAAAACCCTAAAAATTTGCAGAAATTGGAGATGAAATGAATACCAAGGGAAAGAGGAGGTTCATGGTACTAACCTGGATCAAATGGCGATGAAATTTGTCCACAGAAACAACTGCAATCGATTGATGACTGAAGTTTGGGGGCAAAATCAGGTTCAGAGCTCCAAAATGCAAATGGTAACTATGGAATGGTAAAAATGAATAGTGAAACTACCTTTAAATAGTCATTTAATTATTTGCAAGGTAAATTTATTGCCATGACTATAGTTTTATTCTGGTTTTTTATCATGAAACATGTATTTTTAATCCATTTGATGTTGTTCTAAACAGGAAATAAAACTAATGAACAGATTAGTTGTGCAAATTTATTCAAAGAATGACTTGACCACAAAGCATACTTTTTCTCCTTATTTTTCGAGCTTTGTTAAAAATGAAAAAGGATTTGAAACACACTTTTATCTCTTTTTCGAGCATTGATAATAGTGAAAAAGGAACCCCTGAAGTCTTCTTTCAGCTCTTTTCAGACTCCGATAATGTGAAAATATTGCCAAGCACTTGTCTTTTCGAGCTCGTTAAAGTAAATGAATGGATATATACTTAGTACAAGTTTAACCCTTTTCCGAAATGAGATGGATTATTCACGAAAAAGGAATACCTTGGTTAAACATGACCAAAGACGTTCTCTCAGATATTATTTTACACTTTTTCGGGTCTGAGTGACAAATTTACGAAAAATTACTTATGGAGTTTTCTTTCGTCCTCTTTTTCAAACTCTCTAAATATGAAAAAGGACCGGGCTATCACTGTCGTTAAGCTCGTTAAAACATAAAATAGTGACAGACTTGTCGATCATGGCTAGAATCGAGTTTCATTCATCGCTAGACTCGTTGAATTATTAAATAGCGATACTTTATTCGCCCGAATGGTTGAATTATAGATCAAGCAAATGTTATCCTCCTCAATCTTGTTAAAAAATAAAGAGGTACTAGTCAATAAATGACCGGGGAAAATTTGGAAAAAATGAGCAAGAATTCTTTATGGTAGCAAGTCGCTCTTGAAAATAACACTTCTTTCACTCCATGTCCGTGACTGTTTGGGTTGGGCAATCATCTTGACGGTTCATTCACACCTATGGTTCATCATACCATCACTTCGGTTTTGGGTCAATGCTGCCAACTCATCACAATGTCGCCGATATGTTCAAGAGAAGTCATGCAGTGAAAACTTCATCCTTCTGCAATACTCATAAGCCTTCATTATCATGACCGTCATCCCTGAAAATTGCTATATCAATTCATACCCTTGTCTCCAAAATCAGTAACTCTTGTTTTGAAATAAGGTGACTTCCTGTCGACAACAAATCAATATCCAGTAAGTTCACTTAGAAACATCAGATTCCAGTACCATGAGGCTTGTTACAACATCGACAAGATCCTCGCTTCCGGACCTTTGACCGAAATATTTTGTTTGGTGTTCGACATCAAATCATCTATTCACGCCTTACGAAATGTACTGCAGTACCTTGAGAGCCATTGACATTAATGGTGGTTCTCTCGCGTTTGTTAACGGCACACATCATTGGCTGGTAATCAAATGATGTCTTTCCATGTTCGACTACAAATCATATATTCACATGGCTAGACTTGTACCTGAATGATCGAGTGAGCGAGATAAGAAGACCTCGGATCTATTTTCATCCATCCGGGCTGCGATTTTAGGATTGTTGTACACATCATCTGTACGGTGACCTTACATACAAATTGTCATCCAAACATGGGCCTATATCTATAGGCATGTCTACATCTGGGCAACATTCCAATGAAGACAACTTTTTGAATTATGTACATGTTATTATATTGTTTTATGTGATGAATATGGTAATGCCTACCCTCAGCAATTATGATCAAAGAGGATATATCATGATGTAATGTATTGTAAGATTGATGCAGGTGACCACTCCGCTTCATCTCCAGCCCATCACAGTGTAAAGCATCTCAATCAAATGTTTTTATTTTTTGAATCTCATGCTTTAGGGGGAAATTGTTATAGGTCAATTTGGGCACCATTCCCAATGACCTGGTTAACTGGAAATCGTCCCCAGGACCAATGATCAAGGGTCTATCATTTCCTATCATTTCAGTTGCTACATGCCCTAAGACAAGAACAAGACAAATCAAGCAAGAATTTCATCAAGCAAAGGTTTCCAAGGTTTGAAGCTTATTATATAGCATATGAGAGCTCACCAACACAGGCTCTAAGTGGCCTAAGTGCATTGCATATGAAGGTAGCCCCACGCAAGGCTTCTCTGCAAAGCACTTCCCGACATTCATAGGTGCGTTGGTCACATTGGGAGAGAAATTCTCATTGTTCTGGAATCTCCACTTGGCCAGTGCCTTTTAGAAGAGTTCACATGTGGCAAGCTTCGAATCCAAGTGTCCATTTGACATCTACAAGATTGGGAACATGTCTTGCCTATTATTGGAAAGTCATTGATTGCAAAATAACCTTTAGTTCATCTATAAATTGAGCACATATCTGAGTGTTTGGAAGGAAGAATTTGAGTAGAGAAATTATGGAGAATTTTCAATTGAGAGCTAGATTTGTGTAGTTGTTGCTGGAGAGATTTATACTGGGATGAGGCTTGGGGATGTTGCTGGAAGGGTCACTTCAAATCAGTCACTTGGTTGTAACCTCTCCTTCTATCATCAATAAAGAATACAGCTTATTTTTCCCTATATGCATCTGTATTGGCTTTGATTTTCCATATTGAAAGATCTTAGTTGATGTATATGGTTTATGCTTTACTGATTTAGCAAACTAACTTGAATAGATATCTATATTATTGCATCTTCTATTGTTTCAGTGTTCTTTCTTGTAGGAAGCATTCCGCACAAACCGCTTGAATTTGAAGTTGCAACGGAAGCGACAAAAGGAGCCATTTAGAAGTGCTTGGATCACAAGTAACCTTTTAATCCTCTCTGTGTATCTGTTCTTAGTTAGGAGAAATAGTCGTATAGTCTTTCACCTGTTGTTCTAGACTAGCACCTATCTAGGGAAGTGTGATTTATCCATAATTCACAATTCTGGCCCAACACTCGGTATTAACGACACTTGATCCATGGCTTAACACCCCATTGGTCCATGATCTCTATTTAAAGAGCATGGAGGGTCATTTGTCCAGTAACTGTTTATGAGAGAAACATATGTAACTTTTCTTTTTATATTAATAAATTGCCTAAAGTGGCTGCGTTGGCTCAGGCAGTGGAATGTTTCCCTCTTCGAGGGTTTTAACCACGTGATAATATTGATGTACTAATTTGTGATCTGTTTTTGAGCAGTGACCTTTGGTTTTTGATCTACGAAACTTACCCTGTAAATTCCTACATGGTATCAGAGCTATTTTGAGGGCCGCATCTGTTGTTGATCCAAATTCGAAGCCGGTTTGACTACATGAGACTGTCCTTTTCTAGATATACTATCTATGTACATTTTCGGGCTTGGAGAACTTCTCTGTTGTGTCTGGAGTGTCTGTTACAATGAGGAACCCCTTTCGTTCATGCGAAAAGGTTTCTGGTTGCCCAAGTTATGATATTTTAGATCTGGAGGTATAAAGTATCTGTTTTGCAGTTACATTTGTTAATAATTATTCTTATTTCGGCTCTCTCTGTTTATTTCGGTTTTTAGGTTTTATTTATTCGTCGGATCTATACCCTCTTCTCTGTGTATGCTCTTTGCTCTGTGCTGTGTGTGATCTCAGCAAATTAGAAACAGAAAGAAGGGATTTTTTTTTTTCTACGTATGTTCTTTCCCTGCGTCTTTGTGAGATCTCGGGAAATCAGAAATAGTGAAAAAATAGATAGTTTCCAGTAAGGCTAATCGAAAATCTAACGTTTTGCCGTAAGGCTTGCATTTTGTTTTTTTTTTCTCGGATTTTTATGTTTTTTTTGCAGGAAAAAGCACGCACACCAAAGACATAATAATAATAATAATAATAAATATCCCTTCCTCCTTTCAAACAATTACAAAATCATTTTACTATCTCACTTGGTGAGAAGTTAGTTTATGAGAATAGAGGTCTTGGGTTCAAGTCTCTTTCTCAAGATTCTTTTGTAAAAAAATTTTTGTTAAAGGGGCGAGATTTAAAATAAAAATAAAAATTGAACTTCTTCATCAAATTTCAAGTCGTTCCCGTAACTATTCGACATCTATAGCTCAGTTGTTTCAAAAAGACATAACTTCTTCATCCAAAAGCCATTTTTCGAACCATTTTCTTTGAATCAGCCTAATTTTTCGAGATATTTCCATTGGAGAAGTTAGTTTCAGCTTTAGTTTTTAAAAAAAATGGAAAGTGCATGTCTGATTATTCTTAACAGCGCCAATTATTTCCAATGGCTACCTCACATGGTAGATATACTTAGAAGTAAAGGGCTTTATAGAATAGCCACAGGACAAGAAACTAAACCTTCCAATGATGATAAAATCGCTAAATGGGAAAATAAACAAGATCAAGCACAAGGGTTGATAGGAATGTCCATTTCTCATAATCTTCGATTTCATATCCTTGAAATTGACACCCCTGATGAAGCCCTGAAAAAGCTAAATACTGTTTTTGGCATTCAAAATCAAATCAGGGCCCACCAGCTTGAAAATGAGTTGCTTACTTTGGACCCCAATAATTTCTCCTCCATTGAAGATTTTTTGTCCAAATTCAAGACCCTTAGACATTTTTTAGAAGGTTGTAAGGTCAAAAAGGACGATGGTAGCCTCATATATTCCATTCTTGCTAAACTTGGCCCTGCATACTCTGTATTTGTTTCAAACCTTCCATTCCACTAGAGAAGCCAACATTTCTTCAGGAACTGCCTACAAGAACCCCTCTTTTGATGCCTTTTGCGACTCTTTGATAAGAGAACAAGAAAAACTCTTACACCTTGGTCTTATCACTTCTGGAAACACTTCTAAGAAAGCCTTAGCAACCATATCAAAAGAATCCCAAGAAGCCGTATTTTAAAAAGTTTGGTCTGAAACCAAACAAGGGTCCTAAGAAATTTCAACCGCAAACTGAAAAAGCAACTCACCAAAATGATAAGGTAAATAAAAACAAAGGGAAGAAGACATATAGACAGTGCAAATTTTGTAATCGTGATGGCCATATAGAGTCCAAATGTTTTAAGAAGATGGAAGCCTTAGAAGCAGCAATGAAGAAGCATAAGATCAATTTGGAGCACTCTTCACCTTCATCCTCAGGAATGGAACTTTCTTCTTGTGGTTGTCAAGCATCAAGATGTGGTTATGCACTAAATGTATATTCTTCTTCTCATCCTCATGAGTGGCTCATTGATTTCTGGAGCTTCTTACCACATGGCCAAAAATAAAGCCATGTTTTCTTCTTTAAATGATTATAACACCAAACATATTTATGTTGGTGATGATAGATCTCTTAATGTTGTAGGATTTGGAACCATTCATCTAGATAATGGTCAATTTAATGATGTACTATGTGTTCCTACCTTGTCATGCAACCTTCTATCTGCTTATTAGATAACTCATTCAAGTGGAGGGAAAATATTAGAATTCTCACCTCATGATGTTGTAATCAAGGACCTCAAAGATCCTAGACATATTTTAGCTACTGGAATTGCTAATGATTCCACAAGGTTGTATAAGTTTGACAACATTGGGTCATCATGTCTTTCTTCCATTTTTTTTGCTCATAATGATGAAGTGAGCAAACTTTGGCATGAGCGATTTGGTCACTTAAACTATCGCTCTCTTCAAACTCTATGTAAGGAAAATATGGTGACGGGTCTTCCTATGGTATATTTCTGAGATGGTGTTTGCTCCGGATGTGTAATCGGAAAACATCATTGGGATAGTTTTGACAAACGTGCCTCTTGGCATGCTTCAACCCCTTTGTAGCTTGTGCACAGTGATTTATGTGGTCCACTTCCTGTTGTTTCTTTCTCTGGTTGCAAGTACTTCTTAAATTTCATTGATGATTTTTCCAGACGCACTTGGGTATACTTCTTAAAACTAAAGACTAAAGTTTTTAACATGTTCTTGGCCTTTAAGGCCTTTGTTGAGAAACAATCTGGAAATCCAATTCTTAAGTTATGATCAGACAATGGAGGAGAATATGTTAAAAACAAATTTATCAACTTTTGCACTGAGCATGGCATTCAATTGCAACATACTATTCCATATACAAAATGGTGTAGCTGAAAGGAAGAATCACACCTTAAAAGAAATGGCTGATTTTATGCTTCAATCTAAAGGACTTGGTCTCAATTTTTGGGTAGAAGCAATTAATTGTGCAAACTACATAGTAAATCACACTCCTACTAAGGTTTTAAGGAATATAACTCCAGAAGAAGCTTGGAGCTCAATCAAACCATATGTAAGTCACTTTCGTGTTTTTGGAAGTGATGCTTGGGCCCATGTTCTAGATGTGAAACATAAAGCCTTAGAACCTAAGAGTGAAAAATGCATTTTTGTTGGATATTCTGAAGATGTCAAAGGATATAGAATTCTTCAACCAAAATCAAAAAATATAATCATTAGAAGAGATGTAAAATTTGATGAAAATATATCGGCTTGCGAGCCTAGTTTGGCAGGTGTGCCACCTTTGGCCTGCGAGCCTGATTCAGCATATGTGCCACCTCTCTCTATCTCTTCTATTTTTGACAGCATTCCTTCTAGTTCAGATAACAACAGTGAGGATGAAAATCCCCCTCCACCTCTTGAAGATGTCCCTTCAGCTCCACAACTTCCAAGATGGGCCCGCTCTACTCGAGATGCAACAGGTTCTCTTGCAGGTGACCCTACAGATCAACGACATACACGTTCTTAGTTCCAAAGAGCCTCTTCCTTATTGGCTCAAGTTCCAGAAAATCCTGATCCAGACTTTGAAGAAGCTTCCAGTCATCCAGATTGGGATGAAGCTATGAATGAAGAATATCGTTCCTTATTGGCGAACGATACTTGGGATCTTGTTCCTCTTCCAAAAGGAAGAAAACTTGTCAGATGCAGATGGGTTTACAAAACAAAGTTTGGACCAGATGGAAAAGTGGATAGACATAAAGCTCGTCTTTTTGCTAAAGGATTCTCACAAGTTAAAGGCATTGACTATACTAAAACCTTCTCCCCTGTTGCCAAAATGAATTCTATCCGCCTTGTTACATGGAGATTTGCATGAAGAAATCTACATGGAACAACCCCCTGGCTTTATCCAAAATGACTCTAGCCTTGTTTGTCACCTTAGGAAGTCTATCTATGGTCTCAAAAAAGCTCCTCGGGCTTTGTATGCCAAAATGGATATATTTCTATTACATAATGGCTTTTCTAGGTGTCATTCTAACTACACTATCTACACCAAGAAAGTGGGTAAGTCCTTCACCATCCTTGTTCTTTATGTTGATGATATTATCTTTACTAGTAGTGACCCCAACCATATAAACCATGTGAATTCTAGCCTCAAAAAGAAGTTTGAAATGACAGACTTAGGACACTTTCATTACTTCCTTGGTCTTCAAGTCTTGCAATCCAAAGAAGGTATTACCCTCTCTCAGTCCAAGTATGTCTGTGATCTTCTACACCACTTTCACATGGAAGACTGTAAGCCAACCCCTTCTCCCTTTTAGTCTGGAGTCAAGCTTTCAGTCACTTGCACTACCCCTGAAGTTGATGCTACCTTATACCGTCAACTTGTTGGTAAACTTCAATATCTAACCCATACTTGTCTTGAACTTTCCTTTGTCGTTGGTCTTGTCACTCAGTTTATGCACCAACCTCTTGAAAGTCACTCGAAATCAGCTAAAATAATACTTTGATATATTCGAGGTACAGTTCAGTTTGGGATTCATTACAGTGCAGGAGCATCTCCATTGTTGATTGGTTTCACTGATTCTGATTGGGTTGGTGACCCTAATGATCGAAAGTCTACTACAGGATATGTATTCACTCTTGGTTCAGGACCTATTACATGGTCTTGTAAGAAACAAAGTGCCATCTCTCTTTCTTTAGTAGAAGCAGAGTATCGTGGTGCAGTTGAAACCAACAAGGAAGCCATGTGGCTTCATCAGATCCTATCTAAATTTGGTCTTCATCAGCAACATCCAACTACACTTTGGTGTGATAATCAGATTGCCATTAATCTATGTAAAGATCTAGTTTAGCATCAGTGTATGAAACACATTGAGCTCCACATACACTTCATCAGAAAGCTCATTCATGATTGTGTTCTTGAAGTGCAATATTTTCCAACCAATGATCAAGTAGCTGATATCTTTACATAGGCTCTCACAGAAGTGAAGTTTACCAAACTTCGATCCATGCTTGGAGTTCAAGAAAGTTATCATTAAGGGGGTATAGGCTCTAATGCCTCCTTCCTTCACCTATTGTGTCACCATTGTAAATCCTTCAATCCTATCCCAAGTTGTTCTTAAGGGGGGATGTTAAGATATTTCGACACATAAGAAATAGGCTCCTTTTGTGTCACCTTTGTAAATCCTTCAATCCTATCCCAATTTGTTCTTAACGGGGGATGTTAGGATATTCTAACACATAGGAAATAGTTAAGAATAACTTAGTCTAGTGTAGAGTTAGGTAAAGTGTGTTTCTTTACTATGTACATTTGTAACTTATAATCCGAAACTTATAATACGACGGTCACGATTTGTAGTGATCTGATGGTTCACTCTCTCCTCGGTATTAACGACACTTGATCCATGGCTTAACACTCGATTGGTCCATGATATCTATTTAAAGAGCATGGAGGGTAATTTGTCCGATAACTATTTATGAGAGAAACATATGTAACTTTTCTTTTTATATTAATAAATTTCCTGAAGTGGTCGTGTTGGCTCAGGTCGTGGACTGTTTCCCTCTTCAAGGGTTTTAACCACGTGATAATACTGGTGTACTGATTTATGATCTGTTTGTGAGAGTTGACCTTTGGTTTTTGATCTATGGAACTTACCCTGTAAATTCCTACATATTATCCTCCTACTTAGACAAGTTATTAACTGAATAAATTCAAGTTAAAATCGAAGCAAAACACATGACAAATCTCCACCAATCCAGATCTAGAACAATTTCATGCACATATAGACAAAGTGACATAGTTATTTCTGGACAAATAGTCCTCGGAAAAATCCAATGCGGGAAAACCGGTCTCTGGCTGCTGGAGGGTTTTATTATTAAGAATTTTCTAAATATAACAAGCCTAGGTTCCAGATGTGGAAAACCCGACAGTGAAATATTAGATCTACAACTCACTAGCTAATCTAGGGCCAAAATAACAACTGAACCACACCCTCAAATGAGATTTACAGAACTCAACCAAAATTAGGGCCTAGAAACCCCAGCGCTGCCCCTGAAAGCCTCTGTATCATCCTCTGAAGCTCCTCTGACCCTCAGCGCTGCTCTGAAAAGGTCTACGTTACCCCAGACTAGGTGACAGACACCCTACACTACCCCTTAGGGTCTCTGCGTAACCCTTTGAGGGCTTCCTGCTGAAAATCACGTTGTCCTTAGAGGGACTGCGTTGTCCTTGCTGCTGCAGATTCCCTTCTTCTCTGCGTTGTCCTCTGAGTTGATATCCACCTCTTATGTATTCTAGATCCCAGGATCAGATCATCCCCTTGGCCTAAATTTCCTTCTCTGCAGCTAAAACACTTATGAGATTTCTTAGCAAACCTGCCCTAGAATCTCAGCTTAGCTTCAATGCGCTACCTCTATGTGTCTTTACAAATGACCCCAAGCCTTTCCTTTATAATTTTCTCGTTGGAGAACCAATGACCATGATCAAATCTTGAATCAATGGCTAAGATTAAAAGAAAGCTTGATCCGTGTGACTTAAGACAATTTAATCACATGTTTAATTAAATTCGCTTTAATTATTTAAGTTCCCTAAGTTTTAACTTAGGAAATACATTAAAATAATTAATTAATTTAATATCTCCTAAACTAGATGAAATTTCCCAAATCAATTTTCGGGTCTTGTAGATCAAGTGTACTCTAGTCCCTCCACAAAATTTGGGAGCTAGAGCACAACTGATGCTACCCCAAATACAAAAAATATCAACACTCCCTCTTAGCATCAAGGGTGTGCTCTAGCAATACATCACACTATGCATTACATGATTTTGGGCACTAGTTCTGTGTTGCTGAAGCTTGGCCTGCTGCCACTCAACTCCACATTGTTGTTGTCATTCTGTACTACTACCCATGACTCTGCCATTGCCACTGCAAAATCTGTACTACATCTCCCTCTCAATATGTTGCACCCGTGCTGCTTATAGCACTGCCATTGCTGATTTGCTGCACTACAACTTCAATTGTTGAGAGAAACAACTGAATCTCCTGCCCAATCTTTGACATACAAGTCATATGGGCTGCATCCTCATCACTGAAGTTCCATAGGCTACAGATCTATGCTGGCATCTAAAGAACGATGCACATCTACAATTCTGTACTGCGTAAGCAGACTCCCTTTGCACTACTAAAGTCACATCAGCCCCTTGTGTTGAAATCCCTCACGCTGTTGCTGCACTACGTTGTCCCTCTAAAGCCTTCTATACTGCTGCAACTCTGCATTGCATAAGCAACTCTGCTCTGCATTGCTATTGCTTCTACGCTGCTTCTGCTTTGCTCTGTGCTGCTCCTTCCAGTCTTCAGATCTGCCTCTGCCTGCTTCATTTGTGATCTATGCACCCACTGCTCCACTTGTCCCGCTAATGTCTTATGGCTGTCATAGCTCGCATGTGATCCAAGAGATGAGCTGCTCAAGGATCTTGCCTTACTTCTATGTAGCTCCTCTACATATCCATGTCACGCCACCTCTGTGGTTCATGAGTGCTCATGGATGCATCATCTTCTGACCCATCATCTGCCACAACATATTTGGAAGAAGAAGCTTCCTTGTCCTTTTTCTTCTGAGGACAATTGATGGAAAAATGTCCCATTTCACCACACTGGAAGCACTTGATCTTTGAGAGATCCTTTTTATTATTTGGTTGTTTCTTCGACGCCAAGGCTGCATCTTCCTCATCTTCCTTCTTCACTTTGCTCAATCCACAACTATACTTCTTCTTGGTAAATCTACGGAGTTCTTCTTGACGTAGAACTGACCACAAGCTGTCCCAATCTGGGAGGTCCGCTTTGCCCAAGATACTTTGGACAAAGGTTTCCCAGTCATCTGTGAGTGCATTGAGCGTAGTCCTAACCATCACATTGTCTTCCACCTTAGCACCAGTTGTAGTCAACTATTCTCTGATCGACTGCAGTCTGAAGAGGAAATGCTCCATGTCTTCTCCCTTGGCCATCATGAACGACCTCATCTGTGTCTCCAACAACATCTTCCTTTGGACAGATTTTCCCTCATATAGGGAGATCAAGGCCTTCCACATCTCATTAGTTGTCTTCTTCTCAGCTAAGTGTGGTACAATATGGTTCGTGATTCCATCCATAATCAACTGCTTGGCATGCCCAACAACCTCCTTATGCTTCTGAAGGAGATTCGAATCTGTCGATGTGTTCAGAGTTTGCTCTGCATGGTCTCTAATATTGTATGCCTCAAGGAATATCAGGATCCTTGCCTTCCAAAATGAAAAATTTGAGAGGCCATCCATCTTGTCCTGATCACGCATTCCATGAGGAGTCATTTGCTCAGAATGTGTCAGAACTTCCTTTTCTCTTTGCTAGAGAAATGGATCTAAGGCCCTTGGTGAAACAGGCACCTTCTGCTCCCTCTGACAACTGATTTCCCTCCTTGGAAATCTACCAAATCAACTAAGATTCATCTTCTTCTTTGACCCTCTGATCAAATTGCAAGTTTCTTTTGGCTAGAAAATTTTTGAGAATCTGATCTCCTATTGCTCTTTGTCACTTGTGCTAAGGCTAAAAATATTAAAACTTCATAAATTTAACCCCACCAGCACCTTCTGAATTTCTGCAACTTTTCTTCAGTCTTTTCTGGGTTTGACAAATTCAGATCTGAATCAAACTAGCTGGCTTCAGACGAATCCAGTGTTTTCTCTGAGCTGCCTCTGCACAGTAATTGTGTGGGCTTGTTAGGAGACAACGTTAGACAACGTCACCCTTCCCTCTGTGTGAATCTGCCCTTGAAAACTGCACTGTCCCTTCATATCCGCATTTCTGTTGTTTTTCCAGCTACTTTCTGTAGCTAGAACCTTCAGTCTCTTGCTAGTGACCCTCCTAGATTTTCAATTGCTTTGATACCATGTGAAAATTTCTGAATCTTTACACTTTATGCAGAAATTATTTTCTGTTACTCTGGTTATGCTCCTCCTACTTAGACAAGTTATTAAATGAATAAATTCAAGTTAAAATCGAAGCAAAGCACATAACACATCTCCACCAATCCAGATCTAGAACAAGTTCATGCACACATAGACAAAGTGACACAGTTATTTCTGGAAAAATAGTCCCCGGAAAAGCCCAATTCAGGAAAACCGTTCTCTGTCTGCTGGAGGGTTTTATTATTAAGAATTTTCTGAATACAACAAGCATGGGTTCCAGATCTGGAAAACTCGACAGAGAAATATTATATCTACAGCTCACTGGCTAATCTAGGGCCAAAATAATGATTGATCCACACCCTCAAACAGAATTTACAGAACTCAACCAAAATTAGGGCCTAGAAACCCCAGCGATGCCCCTGAAAGCCTATGTGTCAGCCTCTGAAGCCCCTCTGACCCTCAACGTTGCTCCAGAAAGGTATGCGTTACCCCAGACTGGGTGACGTAGGCCCTACGCTGCCCCATAGGGTCTCTACGTAACCCTTTGAGGGTTTCCTGTTGAAAATAATGCTGTCCTTGGAGGGACTACGTTGTCCTTGCTGCTGATGCTTCCCTTCTTCTCTGCACTATCCTCTGAGTTGATCTCTATCTCTTGTGTATTCTAGACCTTGGGATCAGATCATCCCCTTGGCCTAAATTCCCCTCTCTGCAGCTGAAATACTTCTGAGATTTCTTAGCAAACCTGCCCTAGAATCTCAGCTTAGCTTCAGTGCTCTACCTCTGTGTGTCTTTATAAATGACCCCAAGCCTTTCCTTTATAATTTTCTCGTTGGAAAACCAATGACTATGATCAAATCTTGAATCAATGTCTAAGATTAAAAGAAATCTTGATCCATGTGACTTAAGACAATTTCATCACATGTTTAATTAAATTCACTTTAATTATTTAAGTTCCCTAAGTTTTAACTTAGGAAATACATTAAAATAATTAATTAATTTAATATCTCCTAAACCAAATGAAATTTCCCAAATCAATTTCTGGGTCTTGTAGATCAAGTGTACTCTAGTCCCTCCAAAAAATTTGGGAGCTAGAACATAACTGATGCTACCCCAAATACAAAAAATCTCAACGTCAAGCTCTACCACCTCAACCCACGGAACTGGATTTTTTTGATGAGAAGGAGATGAAGGGTCACTTGGAACAAAAACTTCATCTGTCACAGATTTAGAAGCTCTAATAATGAGGTATGTTAGGAGACTTTCGAAAGATTCATACTAGTGCGGATTATTTGATATGTGAACAAGAAATTGGAATCTCTCTAACAAGAAAGGCCAATCAATTTCATCTTCAGGAAATTCTAAGCAAATATGAATGAAACGATCGTGAAAATCCTCAAGAGATTCATCAGGTGATTTTCACAATCACATAATTTTCTTGAGCAAAAAATTATTATCATATACATCAAAAGCGTGGAGCAGTTCTGTGGCAAGATGTACGAAAGAGTGTATGGAGGCATCAGGCAATGTGTTACACCATTCCCTTATGCATCGTTCGAACGTGAGAATGAACAACCTACAAGCAACATCCTCACATTGGATGTTGTGTTTCATGCAGAAATCAAGAAAACAAGTGGTGTGCTCGAAGAAGGTTGTTTCACCCTCTCCATTTAATTTTAGATTTGAAAAGTCATCAATAATTCGTGTCGAAACTTTCAGATTTGCGGATATAGAAAAACATTTCGGCATTATGATTTGGGAGGAAGCCATAAATGAATGTGAAAATTCAAACAAACTTCATGGGCTCAACATGTCATCTAGCCCTCCTTCTAGCACTAGAAATGTTGACGGTGTTGGACCCACCAACATTCAGGGGATCTCCCCAACATGAAGTCCCAATTAGACCTCACACTGCTTGGTGTAGGATTCATCCAGAACTATGGGCTAGTTACCAATGCAGTGGGTGTTAATTATATGTCTTGGATGCGAATACACATAGAGTGATGTATGGTGAATTTGGTGAGAGCAAGTGTGCGACCCTGCAGAAAGTCAAGTGCGATGCATGAAGGTTCTGTTAGAAATACCGACAGGGGGGTGAATCAGTATTTCTTTTCAATTGTTAATTATTGCCAGTTAGATTCTTCACAATTAAAGACAGAGAGGTGTATAATAATAATATTAAGGATTAAGAAGAACTTCAATCCTTTTTTTTAAATAATAGTATACAATAGATGAATGAGGGTACCAACCCTTTTAATGAAATAGGCACCAACCTGTTGCCAAGCACCAACTTGGACTTAAGTGAGGCTCCAACCTCTAGGGCTTCGACCCTATACTTCTCAAGGCTCCAACCTTGTGTTTAGAGGCACCAACCCCTAGGACACCAATCCTTCAATCTTATTTTGATAGAAAATGTGTGATTTACTTACTTGAATGTCCTTGACATATTCCTTACTATACAATTACTTCCAAAAATTCTTCACTGTGCTTCACTGTCAAGTTGTCTTCATCACTGGCCTTCAATTAATCCATCAGTGCTGTTGTCTTCACTATCCAAGAGGGAAAATGTCACTACTCGAATCTACAAGAGATTTCACCACAGGTACACTAGCAAATGCAATTGATTTCACAGTTGTCCCAGTGAATGTCCACCACTGAAATAAAATGTGAAAGAGCCAAATTTTGAATAGGAATAGTATCCACAGTCCAATGAAGACAGTACCCACAGTCAGCAAAAATATTTTCCAACAAAAATGATGATACACAGTCACCACACTGATTCAAGACCCTTTTTTTTTTTAACCATAGGAAGGAACTTTGACACAGATATTATTTCTGATGTATACTCATAAGAAAAGGGCACAAGAGATAGTGCTTTCAACTTATGCAAGAGAATGCTTCCATTTCTAGGCAGAAAACAACTTTGAAATAATCTTGTGAACCCTTCAAAAGAAAATACTTTTCATAGCAGCATCTACACACAGTGCTTCCAAAATTATGTTCACAGTGCTCCCTTATAAGTGAACTTCAATTCAGTGGTGAATGAATAACTTGTCTTTCGATAATAAGGAGATTCTTATCTTCATGCCACACATTCAGCCAATATAACAACAACCATCCACCCACTAAAGATTACACTCGGTCACACAGGAAAGCTGCTTGAGATGTACTGTAATTTTGGATAAATCTGAGTGACAAGTTGAAAGCCTCCACAGGATTTACAATGCGGTTTAAATTATCTTTCAAGCCCAAACAAAATTGTTCTCTTCTTTAAACTTTAGGTTCACGAGATGTGAACTTAATATTTTATGTTCTGTGGATGTATGACTAAAATTGATGCCCATAAATGAATTTCGGACTGTGTATATATAGCCTTCTTTGAAATAACAAATGAAAAGACACATCCCTGTTTGGAGGCCGACTTGTATCCTTGAGCATAGGTCGGCTCAATATCAGAAATATATTTTTATAACTTGAAAATTCATGTTCTCCCTCACCGTTTGAAGTTTTTGGCCAAGTAAGGGCTTGTTGGAAAGCTAAAATTATGCTCTTAAGGATGGTAAATGTTTCATAGAGAAATTATGCCTCCAAGATAGAGAAAAATAATTCTTAATGTGACTGGTCATTTATTTTTGTAGAAGGTGAATAGGACAGCATACCTTTTCCACTGCTAGGCTTCTCCTTTGTTTGGCTTATCAATTATAGGATCATAGTGTCATCATGTAGGACATCTATTTCATCATGATAGTACCCAACAAAGTCATGAAGGTATAGCATCATGTATTCAATAATAGTGCATCATTATTAGGATAACTTCAAATGATATGTTATCATCTAGTCTTTCAACCTTCATCAAGTGTGTTCATTCATTCAACCTATTGCTATCAATGACAACTTGGATTAACAATATCCCCCTTTGTCATTGGATGGTAATATTTTTCTTCTCTCCCCCTTTGGCATCAATGGAAATGGGGTGCCAATGTGCTCCCCCTATCATGCTGCTCCCCCTAACATATTGTACCCCTGCCATGTTGCTTGATTTAATGTGATGCAAGAGCAATGAACCCCATCTTTTGGAAAAGATACTCAAATGCTTCTCGTGGAAGGGGTTTTGTAAAGATATCCGCAATTTGTTCTTTTATATTGACGTATTCCAACCTGATATTATGTTCAACAACTTGTTCATGGAGAAAGTGGTATTTGATTAGAATATGTTTGGTCCTTGAGTGCATCACTAGATTCTTTGACAGACTGATGGTGCTAGTATTGTCACAAAAAATAGTAATTGGTAGCTTAGTTTCTATGTTGACATCCTTCAGGGCTTCCTTCATCCATAGAATTTGTGTACAACAATCAGCAGCAGCTATATATTCGGCTTCAGTTGTAGAAAGAGATATAGATGATTGCTTTTTGCCGAGCCAAGATAGAAGACAATCTCCCATAAAGAATGCATTTCCACTGGTACTTTTTCGATCATCCACGCTTCTGGCCCAATCAGCATCAGAGTAAGTTGTCACAATAAGAGTTGAACTCTTAGGATACCAAAGACCGAAATCAGTCGTTCCTTTCAAATATCTGAGAATTCTCTTCACAGCTGCTAGATGGGATTGTTTAGGACTTGACTGAAATCTTGCTACCATTCCTACTGCTTGCATAATATATGGTCTTGTAGAAGTTAAGTTTAGGAGAGCTCCAATTATTGAACTGTAAAGAGTTGCATCTATGAGAGGGGTGACATCATCTTTTCTTAATTTACAATTTGTGGTCATTGGTGTGCTCATAGGTGCACAATATTCCATCCCATATCTTTTGAGCATGTCTTTAAGATATTTTGCTTGAGATATAAACATGCCTGCATAGGTTTGAGATATTTGTAGCCCAAGAAAGTAAGACAACTCACCAATTATTGACATCTCAAATTTTTTGGACATATTTAGAGCAAATTCATGGCTCATTTCTTCATCATTTCTAGCAAATATTAGATCATCAACGTAAACAAGAGTGATCAAAAGTTTTTCCTTTTCCATCTTCATGTAGAGATTTCTACCTGCCACTCCCTTTTTGAAACCTTCTTGTTGCAGATAATGATCTAAATTTGCATACCATGCTCTAGGGGCTTGTTTTAATCCATACATGACCTTTTTTAGTTTGCATACAAAGTCTTTTCCTTTAGCAAGATCAAACCCTTCTGGTTTCTCCATGTAAACTTCTTCTTTAAGATCTCCATTTAGGAATGTTGATTTTACATCCATTTGATAAACCTTGAATCCTTTTGAGCAAGTAAATGCTAAAAAAATTCTTGTGGCTTCCAATTGAGCTATTGGTGTAAAGGTTTCTTCGAAGTCAATTCCTTCAATTTGCGAGTATCCTTTGCAGACAAGTCTGGCTTTATTTCTAATGATTTGTCCATCTTCATTCATCTTGTTTTTTAATACCCATTTTGTTCCAATTATATTTTTATCTTTTTGGAAAGGTACCAGTTCCCAAGTCTCATTTTTTTCGATTTGAGACATTTCTTCTTCCATGGCCTTTATCCAATAAGGATCTTTGCTTGCTTGAGAAAAAATTTCAAGTTCTATTAAAGATAATAGAGCCACATCATATTTTCTTGGGGTGCTTATCATCCTTCTTCGAGTTTGAATTTCTTCATCTATATTTCCGATGACCTATTCTTACGGATGATGTCTTTGAATAAACTTGATCTTAGAGGGAGTTTGTGAAGATTCAATTTGAGGTTCACTTTGAGGTTCTTCATTCTCCTCTTCTTTTTCAGGTTCTTCTTCTTCACTTTGTTCAAAGAAAGGCTCAACTTCATGATCTTCAATTCTCTTTTCTGGAAGGCCTTCATCAATCTTCACATCAATGCTTTCCACTATTCTTTGTAGACAATTCTTGTAAGATTTGTAAGCTTTGCTCCTAGTGGAGTATCCAAGAAATATTCCTTCGTCAACTCTAGAATCAAATTTACCTGGTGAGTCATCATTTATTTTTATGAAGCATTTGCTTCCAAAAACCCTGAAATATTTTACTGAAGCAGGTCTTCCTTTCCATAATTCATAAGGAGTTTTTTCATTATTTGGTCTTAGTTGAGTTCGATTTAAGGTATAAACTGTGGTTCCTCTCCAAAATTTTGGCTGAAATCAGCTGCTAGTAGCATTGTTCTTGCCATTTCTTGAATGGTTCGGTTCCTTCTTTCAACTACTCCATTTTGCTGAGGTGTCCTAGAAGTAGAGAGTTCTCTTTCGATTCCATGCTCTTTACAGAATTCATCAAATTATTTTGAGGTGAATTCTCCTCCTCTATCCGTTCTAAGACATTTAATCTTAGAATCTTTCTCATTCTCAATGAGAGCATTAAGATTCTTAAAACATTCAAATGCTTCGGATTTATATTTTATGAAATATATCCACATCATTCTAGTATAGTCATCAACAAATAGAGCAAAGTACCTTTCACCTTGAAGAGTTGGAGTTCTAGTTGGCCCACACAAATCTACATGAATGATTCCAAAGGTTTTGATGTTTAGAACTCCTTAGTTTTGTGGCTAGTTTTGGTTTGCATTCCATGTTGGCATGGGCCACATACAACTTGATTTGGCTTGCACATTTTAGGAATGTCCCTTACTGCTTTAATTTTGCTGATGTTGACTAGGTTATCAAAACTTGTATGCCCCAATCGCTTGTGCCATAACCAACTTTCATCTGTTTGACTTATGTAACATTTATCTTCTTGGATTCTACTGAGAATGTAAACATTATATGGTGTTCTTACTCCTTTCACCACAAGTTCTCCTGAGGATGAGTCTCTTATTTCACAATTTTTTGTACTAAAGACAACATTATGTCCTTGGTCACAAATCCGGCTAACACTTACGAGATTGTGTTTGACCCTTCTACCAGCAAGGTATTTTGAGCCTTTCCTTGTCCATTGACAAGGGTAGCAGTTCCTTTTCTAGTGATTTTAGCGGATCCACTTTTGAAGGATACATTTTCATTTTTCTTTTTCAATGAGATAAACCTCTTTTGGTCACCTGTCATATGTCTTAAGCATCCACTATCCACGAACCAATGATTTTCTTCGCTATGAGCACACAGAGCTAGGCCACATTTATCAATTTTGAGATTTACGCTTTTAGTTTTTTCCTTTTTGAGAGGGAACTTATGTTCATTATGATCATAATTATCACATAATGAGCAAGACAGATCAAACTTAGCCAAAGGATCAAAGGAATTGTAAGTTTTGATTTGTCCTTGCTCTTTAGGACCACGTAGTTGGTTTGTTTAATCGTTAAACCTTGGTGCTTCATTCTTATGAGCCTTGCAATGCTTAGCTTGATGCCCAAAGTTTTTACAATAGTAAAAATACCCAGGAAAAATAGTTTGATACCTATTGTAGTATCCATAGCTTGAACCAACATTCTTCCTTGGAGTTGCTCTTTCTTCAATTCTTGGTTTTGAAATGGGACTTTGTTCCTGACGAGATGAATTTTCTTCTCTTGGATGGCAAGAGAGTACGTCATCATAACTTCTAGCATTATTCTTTGTACTTGATTATTCTCCTTTGAAACCAATTCCAGACTTATCATGTTGAGGTTTTTGAGTATTAAGAATGTTGTCAAGAGCTAGAGAGCTTTGCCAACTCCTTTTGACTTGCTCTAATTCCTTTCTTAGAGATATTATTTCAGCTTCACATTTTTCACAAATATCATCCTTCTCTTTTGGCTTAATGTTCAAGAAGTCTTCCCTTATTTTTTCTTCCTCTCTTTATGTTTTGAGGGAAATTATCTTCTTTTGTAGATTCTCATTTTCTTCAATGGCACTCATTAGCAAACTATCCATGTTTCTTTCATCTTCCAGTTTTGAGTCATCATCATTTGTAAATGCCATGAATAATGTTTCTTTGCTTCCAACATAATTACTTTCCTCATCTGATTCATCATCAATTTCTTTGTGATGACGCATATTTCTAGTTGATTTCTTTCTGATGACTACAAATTCATCTTCTTCAGATTCATCTTGTTTGGAGAAGAAGCTCTTCTTATTAAACCCTTTCTTTTTGTACATCATTCTTTTAGAGTCCTTTTCATCATCACTATCATGTTTATGAGGACATTTTGCAGCCTAATGACCTATTCTTCCACAATTGAAACAAATAAGAGGGTACTTAACTTTTAGCTTAGATCCCCTTTTAGTCTTCGTACAAATTGAGCTAAATCGTTTTCAGTATCAGATTCATCGTTGTTGTAATTCCATCCTTTTCTTTCTTTTGTAGATCTTGAGGCTTTGAAAGCTGCTTCTTTGAAATTTGGACTCCCTTTCCTCATCTCATAGGCAATAATAATTCCATGAAGTTCATCCATCTTGAGAGTATCTAGGTCCTTCATTTCTTCTATGGCACTTACTTTGGAGTCAAATTTGTCTGGAAGCGATCTCAGGATTTTTTGAAAAATGGTGCTTTCTTCAATATTTTCTCCTAGTCCTTTAAGAGAGTTAACCATGTAAGCTACTCGCAGGAAGTATGATGCAATATCTTCTTCATCATCCATTTTCAGACTCTCGAATTGTCTTCTATAGGTTTGAAGCTTTTCCTTCTTAACTTTGGAGTCCCCATCATATAGAGAAACCAACTTATCCCATACTTCTTTGGATGAGTCACAATTCATGACTTTCGTAAATTCGGAATCATTAATTCCACTAGTGATGGAATTTAAAGCTTTGGCATTAGCAATGTAGGCTCTTCTTTCATCTGGATCAGTTGGAAGACCGGAGGGAGCTTTGTATCCATCCAAAACAGAGTGCCATACTTCAGGGCCAAGAGACATTAGATAGTAGGACATCCTCTTTTTCCAAAAACTAAAATTTGTTCCATCAAAGATAGGCAGTTTCCCTGTTGCTTCCATGTTCTTCATTGTGCCTAAGAATCCTTCTTCCAGTTGTTAGGCTGATAATGAAGAAGCTGGCTATGATACCAATTGTTGGAAATACTGAGAGGTGGGTGAATCAGTATTTATTTTCAATTGTTAATTATTGCTAGTTAGATTCTTCACAATTAAAGACAGAGAGGTGTCTAATAATAATATTAAGGATTAATAAGAACTTCAATCCCTTTTTTTAAAATAATAGTAAACAATGGATGAGTGAGGGCACCAACCCTTTTAATGAAACAGGCACCAACCTGTTGCCAAGCACCAACTTGGACTTAAGTGAGGCTTCAACCTCTATGGATTCGACCCTATACTTCTCAAGGATCCAACCTTGTGTTTAGAGGCACCAACCCCTAGGACACTAATCCTTCAATCTTATTTTGATAGAAAATGTGTGATTTACTTACTTGAATGTCCTTGACATATTCCTTACTGTACAATTACTTCCAAAAATTCTTCACTGTGCTTCATTGTCAAGTTGTCTTCATCACTGGCCTTAAATTAATCCATCAGTGCCATTGTCTTCACTATCTAAGAGGGAAAATGTCACTACTCGAATCTACAAGAGATTTCACCACAGGTACACTAGAAAATGAAATTGATTTCACAGTTGTCCCAGTGAATGTCCACCACTGAAATCAAATGTGAAAGAGCCAAAGTCTGAATAGGAATAGTATCCACAGTCCAATGAAGACAGTACCCATAGTTAGCAAAAATATAGTCCAACGAAAATGATGATACACAGTCACCACACTGATTCAAGACCCCCCTTTTTTTTTTAACCACAAGAAGGAACTTTGACACATATATTATTTATGATGTATACTCATAAGAAGAGGGCACAAGAGATATTTCTTTCAACTTGTGCAAGAGAATGCTTCCATTTCTGGGCAGAAAACAACTTTGAAATAATCTTGTGAACCCTTCAAAAGAAAATACTTTTCATAGCAGCATCTACATACAGTGCGCCCAAAATTATGTTCACAGTGCTCCCTTATAAGTGAACTTCAATTCAGTGGTGAATGAATAACTTGTCTTTCGATAATAAGGAGATTCTTATCTTCATGCCACACATTTAGCCAATATAACAACAACCATCCACCCACTAAAGATTGCACTCGATCACACATGAAAGCTGCTTCAGATCTACTATAATTTTGGATAAATCTGAGTGACAAGTTGAAAGCCTCCACAGGATTTACAATGCAATTTAAATTATCTTTCAAGACCTAACAAAATTGTTCTCTTCTTTAACCTTTAGGTTCATGAGATGTGAACTTAATCTTTTCTGTTATGTGGATGTGTGACCGAAATTGATGCCCATAAATGAATTTTGGACTGTGTATATATAGCCTTCTTTGAAATAACAAATGAAAAGACACGTCCCTATTTGGAGGCCGACTTGTGTCCTAGAGCATCCGTCGGCTCAATATCAGAAATGTATTTTTATAACTTGAAAATTCACGTTCTCCCTCACCGTTTGGATTTTTTGGCCAAGTAAGGGCTTGTTGGAAAGCTAAAATTATTCTCTTAAGGATGGTAAATGTTTCATAGAGAAATTCTACCTCCAAGATAGAGAAAAATAATTTTTAATGTGACTGTTCATTTATTTGTGCAGAAGGTGAATAGGACAACATGCCTTTTCCACTGCTAGGCTTCTCCTTTGTTTGGATTATCAATTATAGGATCATAATGTCATCATGTAGGACATCTATGTCATCATGATAGTACCCAGCAAAGTAATGAAGGTATAGCATCATGTATTCAATAACAGTGCAGTAATATGTCATAGTGCAACATCATTAGGAGAACTTCAAATGATATGTTATCATCTAGTCTTTCAACCTTCATCAAGTGTGTTCATTCATTCAACCTGTTGCCATCAATGACAACTTGGATTAATAGGTTCCAACACAAAGGGAAATGAAGTGAGCCCCTTAGAAGCCTGTAATAACACACAACTTGAAAGGAAGACATGGGCTTAAATGACATCACAAGCTAATATGCGAAATGGTTCACAAGTTAACAGTGATGAGATAATACAACAACACACAATCAACAAGATTCGTACCAATTGAAACGAAATAGTTCATAAGCATAAGTGTAAGTTAAATAACATACATTGAAAATACAACAAGAATTTTCCTACTATATTTACAACATATGCATGAAAGCGTGTTGGCTCTGAGCTTTTATAAAAAATGAAAGTTCCAATCATACATACACCATTGACAAACCACTAGCCCCAATAGTGGAACGTGGAGTCAACAACACCTGATACTCCAAAGAATTATACTCCCTCTATGCTACGGAGAAGCGAAGGCTCTCACAAAACTCCCAAGCTCCTTTCTAAGCCTAAGCCTAGCCAAAATATTTTCTCCCAAAATCCCTTTACACGTGTTATGAGGATATATTTATAACAAATGGGGTGACTCTTCACATTCCCATTTGTGACTCTTTGACTTCCCTCATGACTCTTCAACTTCTTTAAAAAATGGCTCATTACATTACATCATGAATCTTCACATTCCAATATTGACACTTGGAATTCCACTTTACAAATTAATTACAAATAATATTACATTTTACACTCATACCCATATAAGACAAAATAAGGTAAAGACAACTTGAAAACCTAACAAGAAAAAGCACTATGATGCTTGAGTTTGGGGAAAATCTAGCTTAGCAACTTCCACTTAATGTTTCTCGATCACATATCGGTGCCAAGCTTGGTACTGTGTGATGACATCCCCAAATTGCGTGATGGTGTCTGGCTGGAAGTGGACTCTAGCCTCCATAACATCTGGGTACAATTATTTGGAACCAATTCGAACTTCCTTCTCGAGCAAGAGCAACATTGTTCTAATTTCAACAAGACCACCGATGTAGTTCTACATGTTTTTTCTGTTCAGCTCCAAATCTCCCTTCGTGCCAATATGTCTCAGCTGCTCCAAGTACTCTCAATGTCTTGCCTGACCTAGATCCTGAATTTGGATTCGGTGATAGAACCAACTAATGGGATCTTGTGTGTGTTCACCAAGAAATTACATTGACCATTCTTGCACAATGGTGATGGCAGCTTATACTTTCCTTAGAGTTTTGACAAATTCTTTGCTCTGCTGCTGCAAGCCATGAAAGTGGACAACTGCCTTATGTATGGTCACAAGCTCCTCATAGAGGTTCCGAATGGTATCTTGAAGTGTCGATACTTCACCAAGTATTGCTTCTCTCATCTCCTCCAAGTAGATTTGTGTGAAAGTTGCATTTGAAGCTGTTGCAAAGAGTTGTTCTTCCTCTTGCCTGATAGCCTATAAATCTTGTGCCAATTGCTTATTCTCGACCACAAAATTCTGAGTGTTTGATCTTGTTGCACCGACGAAGGCCAAGTTGGCTTCGGCAATGGAATGAGGATTCTTCCTTGTGTCCGCCACTATCACCCTCTCTCTAATGAATGTAGGAAATGTGAGGTCATCCCAAAAGTGCTTCTCACACACTTGTACAATATTCCTCTAAATCTCATCATATTAAATATTGTACATATCCATGACTGTATCATCATCAAGAGGAACAAATTCCTCTTCCTCACTCGGAGCTAACTCTGCTACTGGAGCTGGTGGAGACTAAATGGTGACTTGTTGTGCACTTGGAATCAGGTTGACATCCTGATTTTGTGGCTCTGGTTCCTCCTCCATGTTTTTAATCTCAATAAATTCTTCAATCTTCTAAGCATGCTCCAAATATTTCATCTGTTCACTCTCCTCCTTTGTTGTTGGTTGGTTTTTTTCTTGCTCTTCGGCTTGCTTCTGTGATGTTTCTTCTGCTATGGTGCATTTCCTTTCTTCTTATTCCTGCTTATGCTTCTCTTCTTCTTCTTGATTATGCTTTTCTTCCTCCATTCTCCTCAGTTTCTCTTCTCTCTTCCTCTTCTCTGATCTCTGCATCCTCTGCTTCCTATTTTCCTCAATTGCTAAAGTCACTTTTATAATAAGTTGATCCAATTTCATCTTGTGACTTATTTCTCCCCCTAGACTGTCAAAAATTTTTCTCTTTCCCTTATCTTGCACCGGGTTACTACCTTATGCTGGCACTGCTTCTAGAGTTTCCACCTTCTGCGGAGTAACCTGTGAATTCCCTGCTATACTCATCGACTCGCAGGGTCTGGTGGAATTATATAAATTCTTTGATGGATCCTCATACAAACAATGAAATTTCCCATTGAGCTAGTGATAATGTATTCTTGCACATTGCTCTTTGAAAATACCACAGGGATGATACAGATCAAAGTCTCAGATACCGAATGCAAACTTCTCTATCACCTTTCCTTCGGTGTCCATAGCTTTGATATTCTTGATCTCGTACAATCCAGCTTGCATAGGAAGAGTGGACCATGGTTCTTTCTTCTTCCTATGCAAGGCTAATGAAAACCCTATGGTGAGATGATATGAAACTTCTTGCATGACAAGAATGTCGGTGGCATACCTTGGAAAACGATGCGGTGACTTCTGAGCATCAAACATTCTAAGGAAAGTGTTATCCGGTGAGGCAAACCAATCTGTGATCTCCGATATTGCCTCCATTCCTCCACGTGACATGCAAGGTGGTTCTTCCTCAAATATTAGCTTGTATAACGGAATAATGAAACGGTCAGTTAGCTTCTCCATGACTCCTCGATGGCTACAATCCAAGAGCACTATGCAGTGGATGTGTATTGCAATGTCTCGAGGTGTCCAAGTCCATTCCATGATAGGAAATTCATTTTTTGCACAAATCACATCCAGTAAGTATGAAAACATATAGAACCTTGATTTCCCACCCTTGGGAGGATTCTGGGCATGTGCTACATGCGATCTCAACTGTTGAGCCAAAAACTCTAACTAGTTGAACAACTTCCCCTCATTCACAATGTGGTTCAATAAGACTACCCACCCTTCAAGAAAGGTATAAGTGCTCTACTGACCATAGATTCTGCAAGCTAAGATAAACAAGAGTTTGTGGGACCGTAGGTGTTTGTCGAAACTTCAAAGGATCTTTCACCCAACCTTTAACAATATATCTTTTTCTCACATAGTTTTTGGTGACATAAAATTATGAGTCCATGAGTGTTACTGACTCGGGAAAATTAAGCAAGCTTTTGTCCACTGGAACTGTTCAATGTCATGGTATTTACATCAATATGTGAAACAATCTAGTTGATGACATCTGCACATGGGAAGGTTGGATATCTACATGCAACCCTATATATTCCAGAGTGTTGGACACTGAGATATACCTGCCAGTCCTTTAGATCTTCCTTGAAGATATTTGCTGAAAAATATTCATTAACTTTCTTCCATGTTAGATCTAAATCCTTTTCCACAAACAGTTGAGTGTAAGTTTACACTAGCAAATTAACACATGTTTGCTCAACTTGGAACTAGACAATGTGCAGTTTGGTGAGAATGTACTCCACATTGCATAGTTTTATAGGCCAAGCTCTCATCTTGAGCCTCAGACTTGGTAATGCCTAATTGGGAAAGGTAAAAACTGGCCAAGGGAAAGTGGAGATATGTCCGGTGAAAGTGTGGGAAACAAGTATATCTAAGTGATCATGTAAGATTGAGTGAATATATGAGTGAGTATGGATGGATCAATGTGAATCAAGTGCATAAATTCAACAAATGGAAGGAAAATCAAATATGTGAGGAGAGTCGCCGAAACGACGGCCATCGATGAAAAAACAAGAAACTTGATGCGACATTTGTGGAAGGAAAACAACAATCTGAAACAATGCTTCTACAAGCTAATATAAGTTAAAACATGAGCAATAATGAAGATACACAAGCAAAAGAACACTCACAGAAGCAAAACAACAAAAAATGATAGAAAAAGCAGCAAAAGTGGACAAAATAAATACTCGCATGGAAAAGCGACGACAACTCCATTGAAGGTTCCTTTATCTCCTCGGGAATGCTAGAGCTCCAAGATTGAATGTACAAATGAGCTCTAGAGGCATTACTTAAATAGATTTGTGTGAATTAGGGTTTATGACGTGCATGCCTAAAATAAAGGAAAAAACAACACTTAACAAAAATTTCTAAAAATAACAGTCGTGCCTCCTTCGGGAAACTACTAATGAACCCCTATTTTCTAGGGATGGTTTTTTTCTCTTTAGTTTTTTTTTTCTTTTTTTCTTTTTCAGGAAAATTTCCATGCATGTTTTCAAGAAAGATTATGCAATTCTAATGAACTGGGAAACTTTCCGGCTCAGTGCATTGAGCAGTTTCTGAGCTCAAGGGATGGATTGCGTAATTTATGGGCTTAGTGTTGGGTTTCCTTCCATGACTGTGCAGTTTCTGGGCTCAAGGAAGAACTTCCAGTCTAGATTGTGAAATTCCAATCATCAAGGCTAACTGGCCCTCATGGATTGCACAATTTCTGGAGTCAAGCCCATAACTGTTGTAAGGCCAAGTAAGAAGGTTAGGCTTGTGCAAAATTTTAGATAAGTGTGAAAACAAGAAAAGACTAGCATCGATGAAAAGAATAAGCCTTGATCAACTCATGAGTACTTGATGACAATATAAGATAAGCCCTTGTGGGCAAAAGGAAGGCTCCAAAATCAAAATATAGGAAAAATTTTGGAGGGTGTTTGTAGCCGCTACAACACTTTGGAATAATCTTTAAAATAAATTTATAAAGTTTCCAATATCAATAAAGTATATAGTAGTTATAACCTTAATTTTACAATAAAAACAATGTTAAAGAACTTTTGTTAATAAAATATCCTAACATAATAAATATTTGACACAGGTCAATACTTTATTTTCACAAAAGAAACCACAACTAGAGGATATATTTGTCAAATTTATAACAATTATTATCTTCCCATGCTAGATGTGTTCATAAAAATAAGTGATTTCAGGGATTACCTTCATACTGTAAAATTTAAAAGAATTTGGCAGTTGTGATTACCAGCTTAGAAATATATTTTGTACCATGTTAATTATTTGAAATATATGAAATAAAACCATTCTCCTATGATGTTTGAGACTTAAAATACAAAAGAAATTTGGGATTTCTCATTTGTAATATTATATTAATATAAATCATGTATGAAAAAGTATATAATGAGTGTTCAAGTTGTGAAAAATATATTACAATTCAGGGTTAATTGAGTTTAGTTTGAGTAGTTGGTTGAATTGTGGTGATCTTTTCTATCCAGATAAGTTATATAATATAGTAACTATGTTGTGCTCTGAAGTGATCATATATTGTGGGTTGGGTTGGTACCAACAAAATCTATCTTTCCTTTGAGCTAAGAGGGAGGTCGATTTCTTTCCCAAGGTTGTCCCCAATGCCAAAAAAATTTCCTTGGAAAAAAAAAATACAATCAACTGCATTATTTACTTTAAAAGGAAAAAAGTTTATTTTTGTATAAATTTAGTTTAAAATATAATATCATACAAACTCAGATATTTATATATTTTATTGGACTATAGTTAATATATATAACAAATTTAACAAATTTATATATTATAGTATGTGATGTTGGTTAATTTAAATCCACAAAATTTATATATATATATATATATATATATATATTGATTGCAAAGTGTAGAGTGTATATGTTTATGTTTTGGGTAGATATTTTAAACTTTGAATAACAAAAGTAGAACCCAAAAAACACCTCACTAGCCCATTACAAAAATATTGAGCAACTACTAGTATAAAAACTGGAGACAAGGTGATAATTAAAATCGTGTAACTATATGGATTTTTCTTGAAATCAAAGATAATTTATTATGACTATTTAGTTGTTTTGTGTATGTGTAAAGTAATAAAAAGTTGATATTTTGTTAATAATAACATGCTATATAATCAAAGTATTATTAAAGGAACGAATCACTCTTTCCAATTTTTTATTCTTTACATTGTTCTATATGCTTCTCATATAAGGAATTATTGAATAATGCAACTTGTTGGATGGTGTTATCATTGATGTCAAACCTAGGGTTTGACTGGGTTTGAATTTGAATGAAACACCAATCCTTGATGTCAAAATGATAATGAATGCTTCTTATAATTGTTTGGATTACATCAAGTTTGAAGCTCCATTATTGGATGGTTGAAATCCCAAGTCCTAGGGTTTGGGTTCCTTTCACTAAGGACATACCCTGACCTTGTTGAGGGTTATTTAAGTATTAAATCATTGAGATTGGTTTGGATATCCATGTCATTCAAAGTTTCCTTTAAAATATGTTTCAAGTGTTATGTGGCATGCCATGTGATTCCTTATGGTTTGATAGATATTCACATTTGAAGTTGGTGACCCTAGATTCTGGGCTAAAACCCCAAGGGGTGTGACTTGGCATACTGTTATTGGTTAAGGGCATACAAAACTGAGGTTGAGGGTTCCACATCATCTTTCATGAAGAAATGATATTTTAGGATAGGCATGTACTCACAAGAAGGGTACCTCGTTAATTAAAAGTTCTTACCTTTCCTCCATAAGACTAATAACCTTCTCACTTATGGCTTAATCTAAGATTTAATTATGTTGATTTTACTTCAACATATAGTGTTTGAAACTCTCTATCTCCAACCTTTAAGCTTTGAACCTAAGTATACTCCAATATTTACATTAGGAACCTCTTCCTAAAATAAAATTGACCTAATCATAAATCTACTCACATACATGCAACAAATCTCATGCTTAGCTCACAAGATATAAATTAATTATTTTTTTATGAAGCCCCTTCATCTCCAACGATTATTTAGTTTGGAACCCCTCTACAATATATTAAAGAAGATCTGATTTCACTCTAAAACTATATCAATTTGTGGTTAGTAATATATATGTGAATATAGTTTTAGCAGTGTTTGATTCATATGATGTGACAGTGGTCTAATAATAAGCAACTAGACATAAAAAAACTTGAAATTTAGACTCAATAGTGACTTGAAGAATAGAATTGACATTTAGGTTTATCGCTAACATGACATGAAAAATTGACCTATAGATTGCAATGATACTTGACATAGACTTATGACCGTGATGATCTAGGGATTTGTTTTAGATGTATAATGATGGCCTAGAGGTTGTACTACCGTAGTCAGAAATGACATAACAGTGGCCTTACAGGGCAACAGTTCTTTGAAGACAATATCACCTTGTTGTACAAATTTTTGACATGAGACATGGACAACAATGTATGACTAGTGAATAGTAGGAGCAATAATACATATGTTGGTAGCTCTATGTGAAAAAAATTTAAGAGCATTGGAAGCAAGTCATAGGGATGACCCGTGGCATCTTCGAGTGTGCCATTATTAGGCATTTGGGTAAAGCAACAGTACAAGAATTTGTGTACAATGATCGTAGCGAACTTGTGAGCTCATGAACGCTCATCACTCATGTGCAGTGCAATGATTAAATAGTCATGTGAAATTCCCTATGTGAGCAATGACATGAAATGATGTGCAGTGGTTAGTGGTAGCAGGTTGTACAATGATGAGTAGTGGTCAACTTGTACAATTGCCAGTTGATTTGGCATATTTGATAGTTAGGGTTTGATGTGTAGTATTGTGCAGTTCTCAGTGCGAGAAGCATTATGCAGTGATCAGGTTGAGAAATATTGTGTAGTGATCAGGTTGAGCAGTATAGTGCAATTATCAGTTTGAGAAGTGTTGTGTAAATATTACTTAGAGAAGTGTTTTGCAACGAGGTTTCTTATAATTATCAATGATATACATACTGAGAAAAGCAACATTATATCCATTACATATTTTTCTTATATTGATTCAGAGCACAGGGGGATCCAATCTGAAATTTGTGAAATGTGGTACACCGACTCTTCAGGCTGGTAGGGTGGTGCAAGGTAGGTGATTGGATTCAACTTCAGGTTGGTGCCTGAGAAAAATTAAGGGTGGTAACATGGTGCTAGGGAAGGTCAAAGCCTACAACAAGGTGGTGGTGCATCATTTCAGTGAGTGCTAATAAAACACATGGCGTTGGTGCGTCCTTCAGGTTGGTTCCTATAAATCGGGGCGTTGGTGCATCCTTCAGGTTGGTTACTGTAAACCAGGGGGTTGGAGCCTCCTTCAGTTGTATTTGATAACTTAATGTAATTATTTTCTTTTAAAATAGGAGACAAAAATTACTAAGAAGCGTTTGGTGGTTTTTGACCTGGATGGGGTTTTCAACCTAAAAATCTCGTGTCTATTGTTTTTATCTTTCTGCATTCTTGTATGTTGTTGTTTATTTGTTTTTCTATTTGATATTTAATAACAATAATACTTCTAAAGACTAAATAATGCTCTAAAAAATATTAATAGAGTGCCCATTGCTAAGAAATATTGATTTGCCCCCCTCTTAGTATTTCCAACAATTGGTATCAAAGCACGTTCCTTCAATAGCAACTTAACAACTAGAAGGCATATCACATAACATAGAGATGGGAAAATAAAAGAAGCAAGTCACCAACCATTCGAAGAATCCAAAGTAAGTTCTTGGTATTGAAATTATTTCAGAACCTATTACAGCTGGCGAAGAGAAACGTGTTGGTCCAATCCCTCTAAACATTGAATTGGGTTTTTTATTTTGGAAAAACAGAATGTAAATCTAGTTGCGAGCTATTGAATATGATGTTTGTGATTATATTGTTTCTCAAGATTTCTCTAATGACAAATCAAGAAAATACAATTCCAAATCCATGAGTATCATCTTAAGAGTGCTACCAGATTCTATGAAATCCAATATAGGATGATGTTCATATGCCAAACATATTTGGGAACGCATTCAAAATATTCATGCAGGTCAAGATCATGTTGGAAAAATAAGAATCTCGTATGGAATATTCTGACAATGAGAAAGAAGTCAAAAAAGAGGAAGAGCCAATAATCAAGAACATAGAATAAAATCACAGTTTCAAGGAAGAAAAGCAACAAGAACTTGATGTAGCCATGGCAAAGATTAATAGGCTTCATAAACAAGTACAAGAAGTATATAGTAAAGAGAAAAACCTGGTAATACAATTGAAAGGATATGATCAAAGGTAGAAAGAATTGGACACAGTTGTTACAGAAATAGATAGGCTCGGGAAGGAAAATGGAAGGCATAAGGTACATATACAAGATATCAACAGAGAAGCATAAAATGCCTCTCTTCTAAAGATACAAATAGAAGAATTATAAAGAAGAATACAAATCTTGAAAAGTCAGTTTCAAGAAGACCTTACTCAAAAGCAAGAAGAACTTGACACAACTCTTAATGAAATCAACAAGTTCAAGGACTAGAAAAAGGAACACTTGTAGGATTTTTACAAAAAATATCAAGAATTGGCTCAGCTGAAGATGAAGGCATAAAAAGAAGGTAAGGCTCCATGTGACGAAGGCACAAGCTCCATGAATTCTCAAAGCCAGGATAAGGAGAATATTGTTCAAAGTGAAGGACCAAATAATATTGTAGCTTCAAAGAAAAATACAGGTGTAGTCAAGGATAAAGGACAAAAAAAGACTATGGCACTGCCTCTGAAGAAGAATGCATATAGAAGATCATCCAGGTATGATCGTTAATTTAATGGTTATTGTTTTTCATGTACTAACTATGGACATGCCACTAGGAATTGTGAACTTGTTGTTGACATGTACAATTATCAAAGACCACTGCCTACGAAGAAAAATGAACCATCCAAGTATGCTAATCATGTAATGGTTATTGTTTTTTAGGTACTAACTATGGACATATGGCTAGGGATTGTGAAGATTTTGATAGTACAATTATCATCCACAAAACCCTAGAAGCAAGTTTGCAGGATCAAGAAACAATTTCCACGATGATTTTGTCAGCAGAAAGGACACGTTAGTTAGGAAAAAAATTGAATGTTTCAAATGTAATAACTATGGGCATATAGATTGTGATTGTAGATATAAGATGAAATATTCCATGAATGGAAATGTCAACATTGAATGCTACAAATGCCATAACTATGGTCACATAGATTGAGATTACAGGTACAAGATGGAATCCTTCATGATGGATAAACCAAATATCAGGTATAAGAAGGCTTGGAAAAGAAAACAGTTACAAGAAGATAAAGCAGATAATAAAGTCTCAACATTCATGCTTTTAGGTTTTGTAATGACAAAAGTTCATGATGAATCAACGAGAAAATCAGACGATCACACGACTCACGAGTTAAGAATATCTAACTGAAGAGTTGTGGGTGATACATTATTTTGAGGAAGCCAACTTGTTGACTCCCTAAATTTTGAAGAGGGGGGATTTATGCAACAATATGTGGTGTGTTTTTGAAGATAGGTCTATAGTTTACAAATAGGCAACAATATGTGCAAAATAGCAGCTTCAAGTAAGATATGTCAAGTCCATAATTATTTCAGGATAGTCAATGGAATATATGTCCATAATGATCAATCATCAACATTGATAGTTGTTCAACAATACAAAATTGTAGAAAATCATGACAAGTTGATCCATATTCAGCATAGTAAATCCATGATAGGAGGAGATAGGTCATTGTGGAAGACATTTCAAAGTAAGTACTTGTAGGAATACAAATAAAGGCTTCTCGTCAGGGGGAGTACCGACAGACTAGAAGCCCACAATGTTAGAAAATCATAAATGCAAAAAGATTCTCTTATGTTGATAATTACTTGCAATGTTCTTGTATTCTTATTAAATTTCTTTATTTTCTTCTTTTCATCAAGCAATCATCAAACCGAAACATGAAGATAAAGGACACCAGATGTAGGCAATAAGCTAGGGCTAAAGCCTCTCTCTTAGGGTAAATACAAATTGAGATAGACCATGACCTTAGACCAAACTAAAGAATCTTCTCACTCCACCAAGTCAACCCTTAAACCGTCCTTCCAGACTCCAAAGATAAACTGCAACAATAATACATCAATATTGCATCAAAGTCATAATTTCGGCACAACTACTCCAGAATTTCGGCCCAGATACTCCAAAATTTCAACCCAGCTACTCCAAAATTTTGGTCCAACTACTCAAGACCTTCAACCCAGCTTCATTTCTACAATTTCGTCCCTCCTGCAGCTTCATGTCCTTCGTACATGTGAGACAAAGAGAGAGAAAATTTGATTTATTTTTCTTACAAAATACTTCCTTCTCCTTCTCTAGTCTTTCATCCTTATTCCTTGAAATTTTCACCATTTTCTAGCTTCCAACTATTGCAGATCGAACTTATTAGTTGATGCTCCAAATGAGATCGAATTGTTGCCTTTATATAGGGAATATGTGAGGTCTAATTCCTTTAATGATGCCAACTTGTCCTTCTTTGAAGCCGACTTGGTGGAGGTGGCCTAAATGACCTATTTGACACTAAAATAAATTTCTTTCTTGATTCAAGAAGCCTGAGAAGGGTCTATTACATTATAACAAGGACAAGGACTTTTGACACAAACCCTAGAAGCATACAATGGAGGATTTGACCTATTAAACATTGACCCAAGCATGAAACCCATGATTTAATAAGTAAATTTATTTTATAATAAAATTAAATTTTCTTTCTTTTGACAAATACATTTCATCATGACTCAAATACAATTATGAAGACCGATAATATTTACAATTTTCAACACTCCCTCTTAACTAGGGAGGTATTCATAATTACATATATATAGAGGTACATGGAAGATATCAAAATGATATTATCTATGAAGAGTCATAGCCCATGCAATGATACATATTAGATACCTGAAAAGGGTACTCAAATCTGGCACGAATAAGTGTGTACTCAAGCTTTATCCACTCTAGGTACCATTAGGATTTTAAGCTCTAACAAAAACCCAGGGATCTAGGTGTGTATCCAAGGTCAGTGCTCCATGACCAACACCACCCTCCCTACTTCAAGATATAGAAATAAACACATAGGTTGATAAGATGTCCTCCTAAGCATATTATTTCCACAATATGCTTCATCTCTCCTTATCAGATATATATCCATTATTCCAAGCATGCTTCAAACATTCAAACTTTTTATGGAGGGATGCCACACAATCACAACCCCAATCAATAATAAAATTTCAATATATACATATATGTTTAGCACAAACCTTTGAGGTCTTTACTTATTATGATGTTTCTTAAATCATCATCACATTATCCAAATACCTCTCGTGAGAAGCTTCCTTTTTCAAATTTTCAGTAGCACCAAAATCAACCTCAACACTTCATCCAATTCTTTTTCACAACTTTATCAATAAAAAATAATAATGATTAGTGCTTCAGCTATTCTACAATCTCAAACATACTCATGGAATTTTTAGGCTCCCTTTCAACTTAGGGAGATAACTAGAGGACAAGTCCATCAACTACCTGATTCTTCACACAAGCTCTTCCTTATGCATCGACAATTTATCAGATAATTTTATACCTTCCAAAAATTCATCGTTTCTTCTCATGGAAACAGGGTCATATATCAAACTTTAATGTAGAGTTTAATGTTATCAAGGTTCTCATAGCTCCTATTTTCATCATGCTCAACATCATCATCAAATCAAATATGAGGTAAGCATATTCATCATCTTGAAGACTATTTACTTGCATATCTTCAACAACAAGTACAACCAAACAAAAATATGTATGTACAAGATCATGAAGTCAAAATTATGTCATTATAATGGAAGCATAAAGAATTCCAACTTTAGACTTCAAATACCTAAATCTAGTTAGGTTCATAATCAACAATGGTTACATTTTTTATATACTAGACTTCAACATATTTCTAGGGTTTTGTCATAAACCCTAGACTCCATCTTCAAGACACAACATCTTAGATATCAACAAATAAATCATGGCATCAATCCAATCTTAGCATTATATATCTATGGATTCAATATTATTTCCTATAATTCAGAAAATATTCTACTAGGGTTTTGTTACAAACCCTAGATTTCATTAATCAACAATCAAGTCAACATACTAGAATTTCATATCTAGGGATTAATTCTTATATTAATCTCTTACTAGGGTTTTAATCTATGACTACATACATCAAACTTCAACAACTTGACCAGACTAGGGTTTCAATTATGTGCAAGCTTATACATCTAGGATTTCATTCTTAGGGTTTTTCTAATACAAGGGTTTTGTTGTAAACCCTAATTCACTAAACTCTAAATATCTAGGATTTTCATTATATGTTCTCAATATAAAATCCCTAAAGGACTAGGGTTTTATTATAACACAATCAAAACCCTAAACATCAAGATAATATGATTTCATCATGAGTTATATTCTTTAACACCAAACCCTAAATTGGCTATGTTTTCATTGTCAACATATCCTTAGCATCAAGAGGCTAGGGCTCTACAATGAACCCTAAAGGTTAGGGTCTCACTAGAATGATCAAATGACAAGATATAATATAACACGGTAGATTAAATATAATGATTAATCACCCTAACAAGAATATTTGTGTTTCAAAATCATAGACATAAAGATGTTAGTAATATAAAACAATTTTTAAATGAGAATGAACATACCTTTTTGTATAAAGAGACTCTTGCAACAAATCTTATAATATAAGACATAGCCTGAGTTGTTCTTTAACAAACCTTGTAGGACATCAATTCTTGAAGGTCTTCCTTTGAAACATAACTTATTTCATGATTCAAGTCTTTACTTTGAAGTCTCATGCACAACCTTTGTGCATTCTGCAAGCTTTTCCTACCAAGGAAAATATTAAGAAAAATGTTATGAGTATATAATAACAAAAAAATCTTGATGTGAGGGGGAAACCAAACATGAAAGATGAAACAAAGAACAATGTACTTATATTTTGGTAAAATGGTGAAGGCTCCCTCTCAATATATTTCTTTGAGGGATACCTTGGATTCTTCAGTCTTGTTCTTCTTAGGTGGAGCTTCATCAACAACATTTTCATATTTTCTTTCTCTCTTCTTATTCCTTGGATTTTCAGGACATTGAATTTTGTAGTGACCCATCTTGTGAAAATTTTAGCATTCAATCTTTGATAGATAAACCTTATTCTTTGGTCCTTTGAACTTATTGAATACTCCCTTCTTCTTCTGATGAGAAAAGTAGGAATTTAAAGTGTTGTTTTGTTCATCCTCCTTCTTGTCACTTACTAATGAAATTCAAGATTCTTCTTAACTACATGCATTCCACATTTGTTCAAAGGTTGGATTATCTTTCCAACTGCTAATTCCTCATGCAAAATAGCTCCAATATTTTGGTAGACCTAGTAGTGTAGCAATCACAAGTTCCTTTTCTGGTACAACTTCATCAATAGCTTGGAGTTCATCTCTTATTCTAGAGATCCTTACAAAATATGATGACATAGTATCATCTTTTGTCATCTTTATTGTTCTTAGTTCATTTTTGAGACTAGCTATTTGACCAATGTTTTTGATGGTGAAAAACTTGGAGAGGGCTTCATACATTTCATGTGCATAGTCTATATTGGATATGTATGGGATTATATTGTACTTCACTCCATCTACTATAAACTTCAAGGCCACTATATCAGTTTCCCTTTACTTTTCCTTTCCTTCATCATCTATAGGTTTCTTAACTTTTCCTTGAACAAAATCCAAAACTTTATGTTTAACAAGAATAAGATATATCCTCTTCTTCCATGTCCTCTAGTTGGAGGCTCCTTCTAGCTTATTTTCAGACTTCATTGTCATGTATTTTTTTCTTGATATAGATAGTAGACCTTCCTTTGTTTATATGTTCCTTATCTATTGACCCTTCCAATAGATCCTCAAGCTGCATTTTTCCTTCCTTCTTTACCTTAGCTCTGATACTATGTTAAAAAATCAGAAAGGCAGAAAGATTCTCTTATGTTTATAATTACTTGTGATATTCTTGTATTCTTATTAAATTTATTTATGTTATTATTTTATCTTCTTTTCATCAAGCAATCATCAAATCAAAACATGAAGATCAACGATGCCATATGTAGGCACTCAGCTAGGGATAAAAACCCTCTTAGGGTAAAACCTAGTCAAACTATTCCAATAATCAAATTGAGATAGAACAAGACCTTATACCTGAAAAAAGACTCTTCTCACTCCACCAAGTCAACCCTCAAATTTTCCTTCCAAAATCCAAAGATCAACTGCAACACTACTGGATCAAAGGTACAATTTCAACCCAGCTACTCCAGAATTTCGGTCCATCTACAAAGAGAGAAAAACTTTGATTTATTTTTTCTTGAAAATAATTCTCCTTCGCTACTATTTCCTCCTTCTTACTTGAATTTCACATCCTTTTCCAGCTTCTAGCTACTGTATATTGAACTTCTTGTTTGATGCTCCAAATGAGGTTGAATTGTTACCTTTATATACTAAATTTGTTAGGTCAAATTCCTTTGATGAGGCCAACTTGTCCTTCTTTGAGGCCGACTTGGTGGAAGAGGCTTAAAAGACCTATTTGACACTAAAATAAATTTATTTCTTAATTCAAGAAGCCCAAGAAGGACCTATTACATTATGAAAAGGACAAGGACTCTTGACACAAACCCTAGAAGTATGCAATCGAGGCTTTGACCTATTAAACATTGACCCAAGCACGAATCCCATGCTTTAATAAGTTAATTTATTTTATAATAAAATTTATTTGTATTTCTTTTGATAAATACATTTCATCATGACTTGAATACAATTATGAAGATCGATGCTAGTTATAAGTTTAAACACACAAGAAGCAAACATATTGTTAGGGGGAGTCACCGCTTGCCATTGATGTCAAAGGGGGAGAGAAATCATGAGAAGGAGATGGAAGCATGAAGTTGGGGTAATTTTTACTCACAAAATGATTATGTGTGTTGCCATCAATGACAAAAGGGGAGATTGTTGGATGTTGTTTTCATCGATGTCAACCCTAGGGTTTGAATGGGTTTGAATTTGAATGAAACACCAATAATTGATGTCAAAATGATAATGAATTCTTCTTATAATTTTCTGCATTACTGTTTCGGGAAATAACTCCCTAAAGGTTTTTGGGTCGGCAACCTTCACAGATCAGGGGCATACCATTCAAGAAGGACTCACTTAACCTATCTCTTATGTTGAAAACTAGATTTAATCAGTTTCGGAACTTACCTAGAAGTCCTACGTTTGATGTAGATCCCGCGGGTTTCAAACCCCCAGCAACTCCTCGTGCTTCGTAACCTGGAAATCAAGAAAGAACGAACATGAAACACTAGTTGTACAGCATATATTGTTCCTAGATGTCAGTGTAACTCATGTATAATATCATATAAGCAATATTGAATGTTCAATTAACAATATTTACACATATATAAAGAGATATAAAGACATGAATATTCGGGAGCAAGATGGTTCTTCTCATTATGAATGGCATGTACAATAATAGAAAGTGGAGAGATCACCTGAATCCTTCCACGGCCTTCGAGTAGACCGTCCTCTGGATCCGTCTAGCCCTCACCTCACTAGGATTCTTCCAAGATGTGTGCACACAAGATGTCATATAGGATGATGATCATCTTCAAGGAAACAAGGGTTTCCTGAATATACCTGGGAAGTGCAGGAGGCACGGGAATATCAGACTTGAAATAGGGATCCAACAGAGTATAATATCTATAATTTTCTCTCCCCCTTGGCCATACACATGAGGGGCTTTTATACTCCCTCAAAGTAGTTTCAGCAGTTGGAAACAGTTGGGCCACAGGCTGGGGTGGTTGAATTACGGAAATAACCATCACCCTGCCTCAAAAATAAGGAATTTATATATTTTTTAATGATTTAAATGGCATACGCGGAAAACTATGAACGGACTCACGAATATACACAAAAAATTCTAGGCATAATCACGTATGGGATTTTAGACACTTTTTTTATGAAGTTGTTCAAGTTTGAGGGGAAAGGGTGCCCAAGGCCAAAGAGACAATCATTATTCACATGAGGGTGAAAAATGATGCTATAACAGATGCCCCCTAATATATGAGGTCAGAAGGGGTACATGATGGCCGAAATATATTATGTGCATAAAAAGAACCTTGCGAAGACAAGAGAGGACGTCAACAGATTTCAGCCTGTCAAAAAACCAATGAAAGAAGTCAGAGAGTTAACTCATGTCTGAGTCAGGCATACCCATGCTCAGTGAAAGAAAAGCATGTCTATAGATCCAAAATGTATACAAGTATAGCTGAACTGGAAAGTACATAGTGAATCATCTGATCACTGCCCAGAAGTACAAGTCGAAAATCAAGTGCAAGTATCACATATAGAAGACTAATAAATGATGCTGGAATAGATATCTGATCACACAAGTAATTGAATCTCCAGGTACCAAATCATAAGAGGTGGAATACATGGTACAATCACGCAACTTGGGAGCCAACATATCAGATGCTGTTGTACTGAAACTGCAACATATAAGGGTGGACGGTGTCACTGACAGAGAATGAACTGTCAAAAGTGAACCGAAACATGCTGATGCAAACCCGAGGTCTTCACCGATCACTATGGCACAATTCTACACAATGGGAATAGATGAAGTCGACCATGTGAGAAATCGTTTGATTACCGGTCAATAATGTAAACCGTTAACAAACGCGAGACAACCCACTGATAATGATAATGAGTGTCAAGGTGCCCCAGTATAATCTAACAAGTGCGAATAAATGAGTTGAAGTCAAACACTTGTAAGACTCTATCAATCAGGAGGCAATAATGAATCCTCACTGTTGACAGTGAAGAGTCTGCCACTAATGACTATATACCCTAAGGTACTGACAAAAAGACTCTAGACCTTATTCCCATAGCAATGAGTCGGAGTTAATGGGAAAAGATCTGTTGGAAGGAAGGCATTGAGGCATCCCACATCAGTCCAGCGTGAGTGTAACCTGTAGGCCAAGATTTGGAAGGAATCGGACGAAGTAGAGTGGAGGAACCAACCCGAAGTATGAATCCGACATGCACAAGATGAAGCTAGCGAATGGAAGAAACCCTCTGAACCAACCAATAATGAAATCTGACAAAGAGGCGAGATATCCATTGATAGGGTCAAATGGAAATCAAGGTACTGCATGAATCCCAAGTGTGATAATGTATGCTGATGTCGAACACAAGGAAAACCACTCAGTAAAAGACCCATAATGATGATCAAATGTTGAGCACAAGGTCACCTATCAATGATGTAACTAGGGCCAGGTTGTGGCTATAGGTTTACTCTCAGAGTAATATGTCATAGTCGATAAGAGAAAAAGCCGCCGGCAAGAAGTCAATGGAGACCTTCTCAAACCAGCACGAGCAGAAGACCAAACATCTGATGTGATAGTACAAGATACTGACAAAATCGGGAAGGCCTGAAAAAAATAAAAATAAATAAAATAAATAAAATTTAAAAAAAAAAAAGAAGAAGAAGAAAAGAGACACCGCAGAATGGCTGACACAGGGTTAACTTCCCTTGAATGGAAGCACGACTCATGATGACCATGGCAGCAAATAATGACACTGTATAAGTCTGTTATGCAAGAGGCAAAAACAAACTCTCCATATGATTGGAAGAGATAACCAACCGGGGGAGAACTGACTCGTGAAACAAGGTTATGGCATCGCCTAGGCCAAAACTAAAACCATCCCAAATGAGGAAAATACATAGTGTTATGTGCTTTGTTCAAGGGCGACAAACTGATACTATAACTGCCATCAAAATATGAAGTAACATCCCGTTCCCGCTCTTTTTAAAATATTTGATTTTTTTGTCTTTTTCATATAATAAGCCTGAAAAATAATAAAATAATGCTATGGTACAATGGATAGAACAAGTATCAGGAAACAGATGCACTAGTTCCTGGGATAGGAACAATCCTATGCTCAATGCAAGGTGGCGTAAACTGGTAAGTGATACTCAAAGGAATGTTCCATCCATGGGTAATAAGGGTGTCAAGTCGCGATAGCTAAATGCTTTGCGATGGCTAACTTTGTACAGAAAGTCAAGGTCAAAAGATGGCTTAAACATCGAGTCCAAATGAACCGGCTAAAGGCCAAGATAAACAAGTAGTCAATATGCAATGCAATGATGCAACTCAACAACAGCAGGGAGCCTCTAGGGTAATATCCATAAAAATGATAATGAAGAAGAAGAAGAATGAAGTTTCAACATATAAGCCATGGCAGGACTAAAGAGGACTCCCGAGCCTACATAAAGTGCAACATGGGCAACAAGTGCTAGCGAGGAACTAACTAGGAAGCCCATGTAAAGGAAGGCTCTACCACCAAGTCATGATTAAATAATAGGCGAGTGAAATGGTTTAAGTACTCATGACATAATGGGATCGACCTTATGGCAAGTGATCAGAATGGAGGCTAGAATGCAGAATGCAACGGAAAGTGGATTCCCTAACCTATATGCCAGTTAAGATCATATACCTGCCATGACAGGTCAGTGGACATGGATTCGAAAATTGGAAAAAATCTCAAATTCAACAAAATGTACCTAAAAATATACCTATCCCAACATTTACAAGCAACAGGGTTATGCAGCTTAATACAGATGTGAAAAATAAGCATAATGAAATTTTGCTAAAATTTTTCAATTTCTGGGCATAAATACACATTTTACCTCATATTTGGTTCATTGTTACTTTGCTGAATTGGAGAAAAGAGCTCTGGAGAAAAAACCTCTTTCCTTAAATCAGGAGCAATCAGCCATCAAACTTCGTCAAACTAGTCAGGTAAGCCTTAAATTCATCATTGTTATTAATTTCATCCATTAATAGGTTAAAAATTTTGATTTTTCATCGTAAAAAAGATTTGTTTTGATTTATCATTCTACGCATACGCACGTTCATGTGGACGAACCCGCGTATGATACGCGACTGTCCACAAGGGAAGTCGTGTATGCGCAGACCATGTTTGTAAAAAATGAACCTAATGAGAAATTAAATTGTTTTTTGCAGGATGACTATTTCTTGGAGAGAACGTGAGCACAGTGCCATTGACCAAGAAGCCATGGGGGATCAAAATTCACTCAATATCCTCTGAAACTGTGGATTACTCAAATTCTTCAAAGTGCCAAATATGAAAAGTAACGTCTAGTTACTCGAAATGCTGGTGAATCATTGGAAACCGGAGGAAGATTGCTTCATGATTGATCAAATACCCATACACATAGAGGTGGAAGACATCTTTATTACTAGACTCTCCCGAAGAGGAGATCTAGTAGATTTACATGGAAAGCCTTTGGGAGGGCTTACAGTGGATGATTATGTCCACATCTATTGTGTAGAGGGATCTCAAAAAGTAGGGACTCAAATTGAAATCAAAGATTTATCAGAGCTACATATGAAAATTCTCCTTTTCACCATTGGCAGGGTGGCAGGATCTGCTTCCTTACACCAAGCGTCGAGAACACAGATGAGTATAGCTATGGAATTCTTAGTGCACCTCTTTGATTGGTGTACAGCTCTACTGACAAACATGAAAAAACAACTGTCCTCCATCCGGAACGCTGAAACAAAGCATTTTGGGTATGGAACCATTTTGATGACACTCTTCTTTGAGAAGATTCTTGGGCTTCGACCCAAAGTGATATCATCCATCAACAACCCTAGAGATCCAAGAATAGCCTGATGGGCTGATCTGATGAAGAGACTGGGAGGAAGTGAAGTTCCTCGAACTACATGGGACGACGAGTTCTTCCAATGGTGGGAAGAACAAATTATTGCAGTGGATGACTATCCCTATGCTGGGATGGATTTTCGCGGTGATCCAGACCTAGTCCTTCCACCCGGCGCAACATGGGGTGTTATTGGTATGACTGCAATATTTGATTGATTTTTTTATTTTTTCAATATATGTGGAAAATGAAAAACAAACATGTTTTTGATTGGATTCCGTATGACTTACAAAATTATATGACCATGATATAGATATGGGACCAGTTCATCCTGAAGGATACCCACGGCACAAACGTCGCAGAGGCGAAGCGGATGCTGAAGACCCTGGTAGGACCCTACATGTCGTTCAGAGAAACTTGGAGAGTTTATCTTGCCAAGTGCCGATGTCTGCAGTAGAAGACTTACAAGAGGCTATCCAGAAACGGGTAGTCAGGGTACCGCGAGACTAGGTGTGGTTATTCCGCCATGTGGCTACTATGATCGTGTTCTATAGGAACACGAATGTTGGGCAGGGACCATTGATTTTATCGAATGACTGTATTATATTTTTTATACTGAACATGATCGGGTATAAGCCCTAATTTTGTAGTACATATGGGTCCAAATTTTTGTATATTTTTTTGTACATTCTGATGATATATACATATATACAACAGTTTATGAGGCAATGAAACAAATGTGTGAACATGTATCATGATTTTGATGATTTGATTAAAGTATTGAATGATTAATATGCCAGTCAATTACTTGATTAGCTAATGAATCTTCCATTTGATTGTTAGCTCAAGGAAAATGAATAAATGTTATAAATTGAAATGATCTTTGCAATAAACGTACCCTCAAAAACAATCGAAATAAGAAAGGATTCCAGACCCAATATATATTGTTCAACTGTGACACCACCTGCTGGGAGTCCAAGAATACTACCAACGAATCAACACCCGAAGATATTGCTTATGAGAGTAGATAAATGACTGCAGTGTATTCTTCTACATTATTGGAAGCAGGACCAATGCAGACCCCTCTTGAAACTAACAGTTGATCAGATGGATAATAAAGTACCCAAACCGCGGAAGCTAAGTTCCGGGTGTGTCTACTAGCACCATCGACGAAACCATAATGACTCATGATATCCAACACAACCTGCCAAAGCAGATCAAAAAACATCACCATCACCTCATAGACCGAAAACTCAGACATGTACAAAAACAAAAACAAAAATATATACAAAAATCAAGATGCCATGCCAAGGCCTACGCATAATACCTTTTCAGATAGAGCCCATTTATGGGCTCCGCCAACTCATTTCCCTCAAAATAAACCAAGGTATAAGCTCCTTTTTTGAGGACCTTTTTAACGATGAAGGGGCCATGCCACATAGACTTGAACTTACCTGTCCCTAGGGCATCCTTTTCCTAGGCATAAACTAGAACAAGGTCGCCTTTGGAGAAAACCCTAGGTTTGACCACTTTATCGTACTGAACTTGTACCCGAATCTTATGTGCTTTGTTTATCGTGGAAGCATCTCGACGCTGCTCATCAAGATTTTCTAGATGAAGGAGGCGTTCTTCAAGACTAGAAGTGTCAGGAAGAAGTTCTACAGCCAACTTAAGAGAAGGAATCTCACACTCGATGGGAAATATTGATTCCAACTCGTAAGCTAGTTGAAACGAAGTAAAACCAGTTGTAGCTTTTACTGACATTCGGTATGCCCAAAGCGCAGGATACAACATAATATGCCGGTTAGATCTAGCTTTATCAATTGTCCATTGAAGAATGGTCTTCAAGTATTTGTTCACGGCTTCCACTTGCCCATTGGCTTGAGGATAATAAGGAGATGAATGCTCTTTCCGGAAACCCAATTTTAGAGCCAACTTAGCCATCATACTGTTCTGAAAATGACTGCCATGATCAGTGACAATCTCTTTAGGAATACCAAAACGAGCAATAACTTGATTGAAGAGAAAAATAGTTGTTGTCTCACCGTCATTCCCAAAATTAGGCATAGCCTTGACCCACTTCGTGAAGTAGTCTACTGCTACAATAATGTACTTGTGACCTTTAGCCGAAAGCAGGTTACAAGTAGTATAATCAATACCCCACTTTGTAAAAGGACCGACAGTGACAACTGGGAAGAGCAGCGCTGGATGAGCGCGCATTTTTCGAGTGTAGACTTGACACGGATGACACTGTTTGACTGACTCTATACAATCTTTGAAAATTGAAGGCCAAAAGTATCCATCACGCAAGATTTTTTGGGTTTTAGCAAGCCCAGATAAATGACCACCACAAGCTCCACCGTAGCAATCATTCAGCACAACCTCAGCTTCTTCGAGATTTAAGCATCGTCTTAGGATCAAATCGACCCCTCGACAGTATAAAGTATCACCAATGATCAAGTAGTTTTTAGCCAGGTGACGCAACTTACAGCGCTCATCTTTCGAAAAATTTGAAGCAAACTTCGCAGTCTGAAGATATACAATAAGATCCCCATACCAAGGATCCTGTGAAGAGATGATAAAAAGATGCTCATCTGGAAAGGATTCATCATAAACTATCTCCTCTCCACAGGGCAACTCAGAACTTAATTATGCGAAAACTAATGATTTCTTGGACTTGGCAGACATAAACTCAAGATCAAATTCCTGCAAAATCACAATCCACCGATTGTATTTGTCCCGAATCACTCGCCTGCTGAGAACAAATTAAAATGGATTGACTTCTACCAAAACATAAGTTTTTTGTAGGAGAATATAATGTCTGAGCCACTGTACAACATGGACAGCTGCTAAAGCAAACTTTTCTATCAGATAATACCGGAGTTCAGGTCCTACCAAACCTCGACTAAGGTAGTATATAACATGCTCCACAAGAGCATCATCCTCTTGAACCAGAACCATACCGATAATAGATTCTACTGCCACGAGATATAAGAGGAAATCCCTGCTATAATCAGGTGGACTCAGTATAGGAGCAGAGGTTAATGCTTTTTTCAAAGCATCAAATGAGCGTTGAGAAAAGTTATCCCACAAAAATGGGACTCCCTTCTTTAATAATCTCATGAAGCCTCTTGTAACTTTGGCATAATTCACGATAAACCTCCACAAAAAAATAGATATTCCTTTTAGACTTTGAAGTTGACGAATAGACGACGGGGGAGGCAACATAAGTATTGCCTCAACCTTGAAGGGATCTACCTGAATCCCTTCCGTAGACACAATAAACCCCAACAACCAACCAGATGTGACCGCGAAAATACACTTGTTTGGATTCAACCTGATTTTGTAAAAATGACATCTTTCAAATACTTAACGGAGGTGAGAAGGATGATCAATTCTCTTGCGAGAACGAGTAGCTAAATCATCCAAGTACGCCTCGATAATATGTTTGATGTTGTGGAAGGCATATGACATGGCCCGCTGAAAAGTGGCTCCAGCATTTTAAAGGTCGAACGACATTTTCTTGTAAGCAAAGGTACCCCAGGGACAAATAAAGGCAGTCTTATGCCAATCTTCAGGACAGATAGTAATTTGATTATATCCAAAAAAACCGTCCAGGAAGGAGAAAATCTCATTACCAGCACACTCATCAATAATCTGATCTATGAATGGTGTGGGGTAATTATCTTTCGGACATGCTTTATTAAGGTCTCTGAAATCAATGCAAACGCGAATTGTCCCTTTTTTCTTATCTACCGGAACTGGATTCAAAACCCACTCTGCCAAAGAAACAGGGAAAATGAATCCTGCCTTGAGCAACTTCTCTACCTCAACTTTGATAGCTGCAGCCTTCCTAGGGTTGACCGGACGAAGCTTTTGCCTCACAGGCTTAACATTTTCGTAGATCTTGATCTCATGCTCAACAATAGATGGATCTATACCATGCATTTCTTCATAAGACCAAGCGAACACATCCCTAAACTCTTTAAAGAGATCGGTGTAAATTTGAATCTCTTCAGGGGAACATTCAGCTCCGATGAAAACATTCTCGATAATGTTGGGATTCCTGGAGATGTTCACCGGGATAGTCGGAGAAATCACAGCCATGTTCCCTTCAAAAAATACTTGTGTTGGTGCTAAAGGGTTCGGGACTGGGTGAACAGGGCCATAAGACTAAGGACTTGGAAAACTTTACTCAACTTCATTCAAGTCTGGTAGAAAGTAAGACCGATGATGCAAATCATCCCACGGTCTATTTATACTAGTCATAGCTTCCAGGATAGCCTCTTCAGATGGAAGAGTGGTATCTAGGCAATCCTGGGTGGAAGAATAACTAATTTTCCAAGCCGGGGCCACATCGCCATCCAATTCCTCTGGTGAAAGAGAAACTGGAATGGATTCTGCAGAGTCAATAATAGATCTATAAGCAATCTCTGCTGCAGACATCGAAAATGCCATTCCACCCACTTGACCTTCCGCCAATGTGGAAGTAGGGGAAGGTAAGGTCCAAGGGTCTGAAAAATAATGAGTTCTGAAGAACTCTCGTCGAATAGGAGCCCTAGAGGATGAAATTGCATTTATATGAACGGAAGGAGGTGGAATATCGAAAGTACCCATCAGAGAAGAATACATTCCAACCCCGAGATTCTCAACAGGCGGTTTGACATTATCCACCAAAGGGATAGTTGAGTCAGCAGATGCATTCGGGTCTACAGGAGAACAATCCAGTTGGTCAACTGTGATGATCCTCCCTTCATGAGGGAAACAAATAATACGAAACAAGGAGGATGCAACAGCATCCATCTCATAAATCCAGTTTCGCCCCAATAGAAGGTTGTAGTCCAAGCTTGCATCAACTATCTCAACCTCTATATTTACAGCTTTGCCCCTAACACAGATGGGCAAAGCCGGGACAATACCATGCGGCCTGTGAGAATGACCATCAAATGCAGTCAGAAGAGTGGCTAATGGAACAACTGCGGGAGATCTGATTCCCTTCCAGCATGCGAGAGACATCACACATGTGGAAGCACCCTCATCCACGACCATTCAAAATATAGTGAACTTTCGAAACGACGATATAATATGGAAATCCATATGATGTGGGAGTCTGTTTTTAAAATTAGTCATATCGAATGTAATCATAAGATATTTTTTCGGATCAACAGCCCCAATAGCAGTGAGAAGAGCACTTCGCTGAGCTGGACAATACTGGAGCACCTCGAGAGCAGACATAGCACAAGGACTCTGCGCCAGATATTCTACAACGGAGTAGTTCTAGGCAGCCTTGGCATTTGGATTAATCGTCGTACGCTTTGTAGATGCTTTTGATCTCCGAGGTATGGGCTCAACAGTGAGCCTCGTAATGTGAAGCGGTTCAGCACTATCAGGAGCACCCTTGGCTTTCGAAGACTCATTTGTACCATAATCACGAGATCTCGTAGCGATATCTGCGTGAGCACTCATCATATATATGTTTGATGGGGTTTCCCCTTCCTAAGTGCCTCCAGAGGAAGCCACAGTATTTTGATTCGTGCCAACAACTAACTATTTCCCTTGGGGAAAAGGGTTTGTTAACACAGCCTAGGAACTTGAAGATTCCTGTTGAGCTAACAAGCGCTGCGCATCCTGAATTTTAGGGCAGAGGTGAGTAAGATGATCTCTAGTACATAACTTGCATGGAAACTTCACTTTCTTTTTATCCTTTTGTCCCTCACCAACATGCTCGTTGGATTTATTTGCATCGCCCTTCCCATCTTTGTCCTTTTTCCTATTATTATTTCGTCCTTTCTTCTTCCCCTCGGATTGTTGATTTCCTTTGGGGTTTGAAGTCTGGAAAATATTTATTGACAAAGCTTGGGAACAGGTTGGCATTGAAGGTACAGGCTGACTTGAAGAAGCAGATTGTATGGACAACTGTTGAAATTGGCTAAGCAGGTTAGTTGCACTGCTATCGATCGACCCAATAAGTCCATCACCATGAGGACCAAGTTTAGCTTTGGACAAGTCAAATTTGGAGTGAGGAGCATCGAGCAAAATTTTATTGAGGACTCCAGACTGATAATAAATCAGTTCTAATTGTTGGGCCCTAAAAATAGCCTGTTCCTCGGAAAATACACGAGACAGGGATACGTCCTTCGAAATATCTGGTTGCAAGGATTTCAAAAACCATTCCAGAAGGAATTCGTTTAGAATATAGGCTTTAATGAGCCTCTTCCTTCTCTGCCATTCCTGTATATGGTCAGAAATGTGGGTTGCCTTGTCCTGCTTAAAATTAGCCAAAATTTCAGTCCTAGCATCATAAAAAAAATGAAACTAAAAATGATTTAAAAGCATGGTAGCCAGATCTCCAAAAGTAGCAAAACTGCCCCCGGTTAACTCAATATACCACTTAGCTGCATTTCCAATCAAGGTGTGCTGCAATAACCTCAACCTAATCGAATCATCGATCAGGGAGTTTGATGAACACCATAGATGAAAAGTGGTGATGTGATCTGCCGGATCCTCTCCATTCTTTCCTTCAAACTTTGGAATGTCTAAAGGACCAGAGGCCACCCCGAACTATATCAGATTGGATCATTAGTCAATTTTGACAAATCTGGAAAGTTTAACGTTGCCAGAAATGGTAAACGAGGAGGAGCCTGGGAATTCCATCCCTGATAGGATGGGTTCCCCACATTATGAAAAGAATACCCTGGATTTGATGAGGCACCAGGTTTCCAGAAAGAGTTCGTAGAAAAGGTTGGGCCATAGGAAAATCCATGTGACCCAACATTCGGAGAAGGACCCCCTCCCAACATGGAGTTACTATAAACCATACCAATTCCCCCCACTGAAGTAGTGAATGAAGAAGAAACCCGCTAATAGGGGTTCCAAGCATTTGAAAAAGGAGGAAAAGTTTGATAAGCACTAGACGAAGAGAAAGGAACATTCCCTTGGTGACTAGTGAGAAAATGATTCCCTGCCCCTATTACCGTAAAGATAGGATTCCAACCCGTAAAGGTAGTAGAACTTTGACCTCCAGACCATGGATTAAAATTCTAAGTCGGGGAAGTAAAAGGAAAATACCCTAAGGAAGGATTTGAGTGAGGAATATGCCCACTTCCAAATGGGAACCCTTGAAAAGAATTTGATCCACTAGCCATAGAGAAGATGGGTGCAGATGCAACTGCAGCAATAGAAAAGGAAAATGGAGGAATCCACTAATGGACATTCCGAAACAAAAGGGACCAGATTGAGAAGCCTGTGCTTGGGTATAACCAGAGCCAAACACAACAGCACTAGAAGAAATCAAAGATATAGCAATAGTGCCTCCTCCTTCAACTTTAGAAGGAGTCTAAATACTTGCAGCACTCACAGCCGAAGCTCTGTTCGCATTCGTGGCCATCGAAAGGTAATAATGTGATGGATAAGGACTCTCGGGTCTCTCACACTCAAGTCCAATGTACTCGATGATAAATGGAGAACTAGAAGGAAGAGGAGATGGAAGCGATTCAGGAGATTGAGGTACTTCCTCTACTTCTACTTCTTCCTCTGGAAATAAAACTCTCGAGGTGGGTAGAGTACTCCTCTCAGTACTAACACCAACACCAAAACCAGCTACAGAAACTTCAAGCCCTAACGAAGGATCTCTCTCCGCTGCGTCTGGTAACATCGGGTGATAATCACCTTCTGAATTACTCCTACGCCTTCTTGAAGAAGGCTCGGCAGTTGTGGGAGACAACCCACGAAGTCGTCTCGATCGACGAATCGATCGGTCAGCCAATTTAAAAGATTTATTAGACTCAAAAAATTATAAAGCTAAGCAAGCTAAGAACAAAGAGCATTCACTACAAAGTCCCTAAGATACAGCCAAGCAAGTGACTTTCAAGTATTTCCGCTCCGGGTGATTAGGACCGGACACCAAAATACAAGAAAGCAAAAAATAGGACCTCTTAAAAGTAGTCTGGGGTAATTACGACCCAGATCTACTAGCGAAAGTAACAAAAGCAGTTACGTTGACCTCCTAACAACAACCTTTGCCGGTGCAAGTACCCAAGCTTCGCAAGGGCACCCTCCAGAAGCACTGCTGGAAGTGATACAACGTCTGCCTCAGGTACCACGGGTATTCCCCCCCCGTAGTCACCTGTTTGATACCAAGGATGGGAAACTAAGGACACCAATCCATATTAGCAGTCGGGCGAAACGGTCTTAGGTCAAGATTCGGCAAATCAGAGAGGGGGTATCTCTCTCCTCTGCCTACACTTTCCCTCGTGCTTGACTCTATGGAGGAGAGCTTTCCCGGTCCACCTAACGGTGTTGGATTTCGCTCATTAATAAACTTCTATGTTTCAAAATCTGAGCGGCCTTGGAGAGTTAACTCTCCACTCACCTAATCTAAGGCCCTACAACCTAGCTAGTTGATGTATGACACTTAATACAAAAATTGCTAGTTGTTTTTAAATTATATCGCTTATTTTAATTAGCTTTTATTTTATGTCAAGGGCATATGGGAGTGAAACCGATGATGTTTGTATGACGCAACAAGAAACCAATGAAAACCAAACTATATGCAAATGCACTGATTACCTTTTGATGAAGAGTGATTTCTACACAGGTTCTACGAGACTATATTTTTTACTTTTCTTTTCAGCTAACCAGACTTCACACGCCTCAAAAATTTGCGAAAAAGAATAAAATTATTATGTGCACCTAATGAAAATTACTAATGGCATGCAAATCCTAAGATGCTTGATCTAAGAAAGCAAAGAGAAATCTCTAATGATACCAAGGTTCAATCACTTTTTGGCAGTCAACAAATCTAGTTCCAAATCATAAACTCAATGTATAAAGACGCCAAAATCATACTTGATATAACAAAATGAAATCAAAAGAAGACTCCACTCCTAATCAAGTCAAGAACCGAAGAATAAAGACTTCAAAAAGGCTTCAAAAGATGAAAAGAAACCGTTAACCAAAACAAAAGCAATGGGAAACAAAAACAAAAAAATTGGTTTTTGAGTTTTATGAAGAAAAGAGAGTTCAAAGAGACCAAGAAACTATCCAATTACTGAGTCAAGCAAACTTCGAATTTCAAGCAAAAATTCAACAAAATGCCCTAAGCCAACTATTCTACTCTCGTAGCAGGACTTATATGATCAAGAGGAAGACAAGAAACCCAAAAAATCAACTCAGTACAATAGCATAAAATTGCGGCAAACTCGAACTCTAAAGAATCAAAAGAGACTCTTCGAAAATTGCAACAAGACCTAGTCAATGAAATCAAGAAAACCAAACGCAGAAACAGGAAAAAATCAAGATGCAAAGCAACTCATAAATTTAAGAAAGAGAAAATAAGCAAAAGCTCTCTGTCCTGAATACTCATAATAGCCAAGAATATTCAGAAAAAGATCTTGGTGCTCAGGCCAGAATTGTAAGAAAAACAAACAAAGACTTCACCAAATGAGCCGGTCTTCAGAAAAATAAGAGAGAAACAAGTATAAAACCACCTTAAACATAGTCCAGAGACTTCAAAGATATCACAGGAATAAGTCACCACAGGCAGATAAGACCAAAAAAACTTAAAACCAAAAATTTCAAAATTCGCTCAAACATACGCACTTTAGCAGCTTTACAACAAGTGTGCATACGCGACTGTGGTAAAGGCAACTCACGTATACGTGGGTTACTTTACAAAAAACAGTGTATATATGTGACCGCGCAAAAGAAAAATGCGTATGGAAAAGTAAATAAGAAAAAATAAAAAAGGTCAAGCCTGATCAAGAGACCAGGTCTTTAGTCTGACTGGAAAAAGATTTACTGAACTGGAAAAAATGATTAAAATTGTTGGAAACCTTCAAGACAGATGAAAAAACCAAAAATGGAAATCACAAGAATGTGATCCCCAGTGGAGTCGCCGTTTCTGTTTTGAAAAATAACTCCCTAAATGTTTTTGGGTCAACAAACTTCATAGATCAGGGGCATAGGACTCACTTAACCTATATTTTATGCTGAAAACTAGATTTAATCAGTTGCGGAACTTACCCGAAAGTCCTACGTTTGATGTAGATCCCGCGGGGGTTCAAAACCCCAGCAACTTCTCGTGCTTCGTAACCTGGAAATCAAGAAATAACGAACATGAAACACTAGTTGTACTGCATATATTGTTCCTAGATGTCAGTGTAACTCATGTATAATATCATATAAGCAATACTGAATGTTCAATTAACAATCTTTACACATATATAAAGAGATATAAACACGTGAATATTCGGGAACAAGATGGTTCTTCTCATTATGAATGGCATGTACAATAATAGAAAGTGGAGAGATCACCTGAATCCCTCCACGGCCTTCGAGTAGATCGTCCTCTGGATCCATCCAGCCCTCACCTTGCTATAATTCTTCCAAGATGTGTGCACAGAAGATGTCATATAGGATGATGATCATCTTCAAGGAAACAAGGGTTTCCTAAATATACCTGGGAAGTGTAGGAGGCACGAGAATATCAGACTTGAAATAGGGATCCAACAGAGTATAATATCTATAATTTTCTCTCCCCCTTAGGCCATACACATGAGGGGCTTTTATACTCCCTCAAAGTAGTTTTAGTAGTTGGAAACAGTGGGGCCACAGGCTGGGGTGGTTGAATTATGGGAATAACCATCACCCTGCCTCAAAAATAAGGAATTTATATATTTTTTAATGATTTAAATGGCATACGTGGAAAAGTATGAACAAACTCGCGTATATACACGGAAAAGTCTAGGCATAATCGTGTATGGGATTTTAGACAGTTTTTTATGAAGTTGTTCAAGTCTGAGGGGAAAGGGTGCCCAAGGCCAAAGAGACAATCATTATTCACATGAGGGTGAAAAATGATGTTATAACAATTACATCAAGTTGGAAGCTCCACTATTGGATAGTTGAAAACCCAGGTCCTTGGGTTTGGGTTCCCTAGACTAAGGACATACCCAGAACTTGTTGAGGGTTCTTGAAGTAAAAAATAATTGAGTTTTGGTTGGAGATACATATCATTGGATTCTCCTCAAAAATATGTTTCCGGTGGTATGTGGTAGGTCACGTGGTTCCTCCTAGTTTGAGAGATATTCATATTTGTTGTTGGTGACCCTAGTTTTGGGGATAAAACCCCAAGGGGTGTGACTTGGTATGATTTTATTGGTTAATGGCATAAAAAACTAAGATTGAGGGTTCCACATCATATTTCATTAAGAAATGATCTTTTAGGATAGGAATGTACTCACAAGAAGGGTCCCTCATTAATTAAAAAGTCTTACCTTTCCTCCATAAGGTTATAACTTCAGCTATCATTCAATTTTTCTTATTTTCCTCCAACGTCTAGTTTTCGAAACTCTATATCTACAATGTTTAAGCTTTGTACCTAAGTATACTCCAATATTTACTTGAAAAAAAATTTCTAAAATTTAAATTGACATAATCCTAAATCTACTCACATACAGGAAATGACTCTCTTACTTAGCTCACAAGATATCAATTAATTACCTTTTTATGAATCCCCTTCATATCCAAAAAAAATTTAGTTTTTAACCCATCTAAAGTATAAAAAAGAATACCTCATTTCACTCTCAAACTATCTCATTTTTTGCTCAATAATATATATGTGCATATAGTTGTAGTAGTGTTTGATTCATATGTTGTGACTATGGTTTAATAATAACTTAGATGTAACAGACTTGACATTTAGAATTAATAGTGAATTGAAGAATCAAATTGACATTTACATTTATCACTAGCATGACATGCAACCTTGACCTATAGATTGCAGTGATACTTGACATAGACTTGTGATTGTGATGACCTAGGGATCTATTCTAGATGTCTTATAGTGATGACATAAAGGTTGTACTACCTGAGTTAAAAATGACATAACAGTGACCTTACAGGGTATCAGTACTTTGAGGACAATATGACCTTGTTTTACAACTTATTGACATGAGACATGGACAATAGTGTATGACTAGTGGTCACCAGGAGTAATAAGACATATTGGTAGCTCTTTGTGAGCAGTGTTTGAGAGCATTGGAAGTGAGTCATAGGGATGACCTATGGAATCTTGGAGTGTGCCATTATCATACATTTGGGTTCAACACTTGCCACAGTACAAGAAGTTTGGTACGATGATCGTATCCAACTTCTGAGCTCATGAGGGCTCATTTATTCATGAGCAGTGACTTACAGTGATGTGCAGTGGTTAGTGGTAGCAAGTTGTACAATGATGAGAAATAGTCAGCTTGTACAATTCTCAATTGATTTGGAAGCATTGATAGTTTGGGTTTGATGTGGAGTATTGTGCAGTGCTCAGAGTGAGAAGCGTTGTGCAGTGACCAAGTTAAGATCTATTGTGCAATGATAAGGTTGACCAATATAGTGCAGTGATCAGTTTGAGAATTGTTGTTCAGAGATTACTTAGAGCAGTGTTGTGCAGTGAGGATTCCTGGACTTATCAACAATATGCATACTTATTATAGCAGCATTATCTTCATCACAAATGTTTCTTATATTGAGTCAGAGCACATGGGGTTCTAGTATGAAAAAATTGAAATTTGGTCTGCCAACTCTTCATGGTGGTAGGGTGGTGTAAGGCAAGTTATTGGAGTCACATTTAGGTTGGTTCCTGAGAACACTTCCGGGAGGTAGGGTGGTGCTAGGACAAGTCAGAGCCTGCAACATGGCGTTGGCGTGTCCTTTCAGTGGGTGTTGATAAAACACGGGCGTTGGTGTGTCCTTTAGGTTGGTGCATGTAAACTTGGGTGTTGGTTTGTCCTTCAGGTTGGTGCCTATAAACCAGTGGATTAGAGCCTCCTTTAGTTATAGCTGAAAACTTGATTTAATTATTTTTTGTTAAAAGAGGAGAATAAAAATACTAAGAAGTGTTTGATGGCTTTTTACCTGGAGGGGGTTTTCTACCTAAAGATACAGTGTCTATTGTTTCTATCTTTCAGCATTGTTCTATGTTGTTGTTTACTGGTTTTCTTATTTGAAACTAAATAATAATAATATTGTTGAAGATTAAATGATGCTTTGAAAAGGATTAATAAAGTTCCCATTTCTAAGAAACACTGATTCACCCCCCCTAGTATTTCCAACAATTGGTATTTGATTAGGTTCCTTTAGTAGCAGCTTAACAGTTGGAAGGAAGATCACAAAGCATAGAGATGGGGAAATCAAAGAAGCAAGTCGCCAACAATTTGAAGAAGCCGAAGGAAGTTCCTGGTATTGAAATTATTTCAGAACCTATTACAGCCAAAGAAGAGAAACAAGTTGGTCCAATCCCTCTGATCAATGAATTTGTTTTTGTATTTTGGAAAGATAGAATGGAAGTCTATTTGTGAGCTATTAGATATGATGCTTGGCATTCTATTGTTTCTGGAGATGCGTCTAATGATAAATCAAGAAAATACAATTCCAAAGCCATGAGTATCATCTTAAGCACGCCTCCAGATTCTATGAAATCCAATATAGGAAGTTTTTCATCTGCCAAACATCTTTGGGAAAGAATTCAAAATATTCATGTACATCACGATCATGTTGGAAAAGACAAAGATGATGATGATCATGCTTCAAGTCAAGAAGAGTCTCCTATGGAAGGTTTTGACAATGAGAAAGAAGTCATAAAAGAGGAAGATGAATTAAGCAAGAACACATAAGAAAATCACAGGTTCAGGGAAGAAAAGAAACAATAACTTGATGTAGCCATTGCAAATATTAATAGGCTTAAGAAACAAGTACAAGAAGCAGATAAGAAAGAGAAAGACCTAGTAATACAAATGAAATAATTTGATCAAAGGTACAAAGTATTGGACACAACTGTTGCAGAAATAGACAGGCTTGAGAAGGAAAATGGAAGGTCGAAGTTACAGATACAAGTAATCAACAAAGAAATAGAAAAGGTCACTCTTCTAAAGCTACAAATAGAAGAAGACAAATCTTGAAAAATTGGTTTCAAGAAGACCTTGCTCAAAAGTAAGAAGAACTTGACACAACTCTTAATGAAATCAACAAGTTCAAGGATTGGCAAAAGGAACACTCAGAGGATTTTGACAGAAAAGATCAAGAATAGGCTAAGTTGAAGATGAAGGCGGAAAGAGCAGGTAAGGCTCCATGTTATGAAGGCACAAGCTCCAAGACTTCGCAAAGTCGGGATAAGGAGAATATTGTTCAAAGTGAAGGACCAAAGAAGGTTGTATATTCAGAGAACAATATGGAAGCAGTCAAGGACAAAGGACAACAAAAGACTATAACACCGCCTCCAAATAAGAATGAGTATAAAATATCATCTAGGTGCGTTCATTCATTTAGTGTTTATTTTTTTTCATGTACTAACTATGGACATATGCTTGGGATTGTGAAGTTGTTGAAAGGTACAATTATCAAAGACCATTGCCTCCAAAGAAGAATGAATCATCCAGGTACGATCAATCCTTTAATGGTTATTATTTTTTATGTACTAACTATGGACATATGGCTAGGGATTGTGAAGCTTTTGACAGGTATAATTATCATTCGCAAAAACATAGAAGAAAGTTTTCAGGATCACGAGACAGTTTTCATGATGATTTTGTCAGCAGAAAGGACATGTCAGCTAGGCCAAACATTGAATGTTTCAAATGTAACAACTATGGAGATATATCTCACAATTGCATATATAAGATGAAAACTTCCATGAATGGCGACCTCAACATTGAATGCTACAAATGCCATAAATATGGGCACATAGCTAGAGATTGCAAGTAAAATATGGAATCCTTCGTGATGGATAGCCCCAGTATCAGGTATAAGAAAGTTTGGAAAAGAAAACATGTACAAGAAGATCAAGCAAATAAGAAAGTCTCAACAGTCTTACTTTCAGGTTTCGTAATGGAAAAAGGTCGTGACGAATCAAAAATAATATCAGACGGTGATAGGACTCATGAGTCAAGAAGGACCAAATCAAGTGTTAGGAAAGACATTGTTTTGAGGAAGCCAACTTGTTAACTCCCTAGATTTTGAAGAGGGGAAGCCTATGCAACGGTATGTGGCACATTTTTTAATATAGGTATATACTTGAATTATAGGAAACATTATGGGTAGAATAGCAGCTTCAAGTCAGGTATGTCAAGTCCATAGTTGTTTCAAGACATAAATGGAATACAGTTCCATAATGATCGATCATCAACATTGATAGTTGGTCAACAACACGTAAATTCAGAAACTCATGTAAAGTTGATCGATATTCAGTAGAGGCAAGAAGATAGAGAAAGGATTCTCGTCAGGGGGAGCACCAGCAGGTTACAGGTCCACAGGATGCAAGAAGTTTGTTAGGAGGAGTCATCCTTTGCCATTGATTTCAAAGGGGAAGAGAAATCATGTGAAGAATATTGAAATCACTAGAAGGATATGGAAGCATGAAGTCAGGGGGAGTTGTAATCACAAAACAAGTATGTGTGTTTCCATCAATGACAAAGAGGGAGATTGTTGGATGATGTTGTCATTAATGTCAATTCTAGGGTTTGACTGGGTTTGAATTTGAATGAAACACCTGTCATTGATGTCAAAATGATAATGAACACTTCTTATAATTGTCTAGATTACATCATGTTGGAAGCTCCAATGTTGGATGGTTGAAAAAAATGTCCTAGGTTTTGGGTTCCCTCGAATGAGGACATACCCATACCTTGTCGAGGGTTCTTGAAGTAGAAAATCATTGAGTTTGGGTTGCATATCCATGTCATTGTATTCTCCTCGAAAATATATTTTCGGTGGAATGTGGCATACCCCGTGGTTCCTCTTGGTTTGAGACATATTCACATTTGAAGTCAGTGACCCCAATTTTTGGGCTAAAACCCCAAGGGGTGTGACTTGGAATACTTTTATTGGTTAAAAGAATAAAAAACTAAGGTTTAGGGTTCCACATCATCTTTCATGAAGAAATGATCTTTTAGTATAGGCATGTACTCACAAGAAGGGCCCCTCAATAATTGAAAAGTCTCACCTTTCCTCCATAATTATAACAACCCTCTCACTTATGACTTAAGTTATCATTTAATTATGCATATTTTATTCCAACATCTATTTTTTGAAACTCTCTATCTCCAACGTTTAAGTGTTGTACCTAAGTATACTCCAATATTTACATTAGAAACCTCTTCCTAAATACAAATTGACCTAATCTTAAATCTATTCACATACATACACCAACTCTCTTACTTAACTCACAAGATATAAATTAATTAAATTTTTGTGAAGCCCATTAATGTCCAACAATTATTAAGTTTTGAACCCCTCTAAACTCTATGAAAGAAGACATCATTTCACTCTCAAACTATATCAATTTGTGGTCAGTAATATATATGTGCATATAATTGTAGTAGTGTTTGATTCATATGATGTGATTGTGGTCTAATAATAAGTAACTTAGATGTAACAGACTTGACGTTTAGACTTAATAGTGACTTGAATATTATACTTGACATTTATATTTATCACTAACATGACATGCAACCTTGACCTATAGATTGTAGTGATACTTGGCATATAATTTTGACTGTGATGACCTAGGGATCTGTTCTAGATGTCTTATAGTGATGACCTAGAGGTTGTACTACCTTAGTTGTAAATGAAATAACGGTGACCTTACAGGGAAACAGTTCTTTGAGGATAATATCACCTTGTTGTACAACTTATTAACATGGTACATGGACAACAATGTATGACTAGTGATTAGTAGGAGTAATAAGGCATATGATGGTAGTTCTTTGTGAGAAGTGTTTGAGAGCATTGGAAGCAGGTCATAGGGATGACCTGTGGCATCTTGGAGTGTACCATTATCAGAAATTTGGGTTCATCACTTACCACAATACAGGCAGTTTGGTACAATGATCGTATCCAACTTGTGAGCTCATGAATGCTCATATATTCATGTGCAATGCAGGGTTTCAGTAGTGATGTGAAGTGGCCTATGTGATCATTGACATGCAATGGTTAGTGGTAGCAGGTTGTACAATGATGAGAAGTGGTCAAATTGTATAGTTGTCAGTTGATTTGGCATTGTTGACAGTTAGGGTTTGATTTGCGGTATTGTGCAATGCTCAGTGTGAGCAACATTATGCAGTGATCAAGTTGAGTAATATTGTGCAGTGATCATGTTGAGTAGTATAGTGCAATGATCAATTTGAGAAGTGTTGTGCAAAGATTAACTATAGCATTGTTGTGTAGTGAGGTTTCCTGGACTTATCATCTATATACATATTGAGAATAGCAGCATTATCTTCATTATAAATTTTTCTTATATTGATTCAGAGCATAGGGGGATCCAGTATGGAATTTGTGAATCATGGTATGTCGACTCTTCAGGGTGGTAGGGCGGTGTAAGGCAGGTGATTGGAGTCACCTTCAAGTTGTTTCATGAGAACACTTTAGAGCAGCAGGGTGGTACTAGGGCATGTTGGAGGTTGCAGTAGGGAATTAGTGCGTCCTTTCAGTGGGTGCTGATAAAACATAGGTCGTTGGTGCATCCTTCATGTTGGTGTCTATAAACTAGGGCGTTGGTGCATCCTTCAAGTTGGTGCTTGTAAATCAAGGGGTTGGAGTCCCTTCAATTGTAGCTGAAAATTTTATGTAATTATTTTATTTTAAAAGAGGAGAACACAATTATTAAGAAGAGTTCGGTGGTTTTTTACCCAGAGGGGGTTCTCCACCTAAAAATATTGTGTCCATCGTTTCTATCTTTTTGAATTTTCGTATGTTGTTGTTTACTCATTTTTCTATTTGATATTGAATAATAATAATAATAATACTGTTGAATATTAACTAATGCTATGAAAAAAATTAATAAAGTTCCCGTTGCTAAAAAAAATACCGATTCACCCCCCTCATAGTATTTCCAACACAACCTCCTATCGTTTTATGGAAAAGGAAAATATTATCCTTCTAATTACACAATTTTTTTATCCATATAATGATACAATTTAAAATATTGCTTTCCTTCTTTTTTTTAGATGTGTACCGTCAATAAGAGGTCCAAATGATATAAACCCTCAAAATATAAAAATATTATACATGACTTGCTAGACCTGAATTATTGAGGATTGTTATATTTTACAAACTTAAATATTAAGGTCTATATATTACACATTAAGGGAGAAAATTCTATATTTCATAAGTTCACAATGAAATTGTAGATATCGTGTCAATAATTATGTATGCAATTCATATTTGTAAAGTTGTAGGTGTGCTTCTAGGAAATAAGAAAAAAATATGTATTGGATTCCTTATTTTGTGAATTTTATAAAGAACATACTTGAAAACACAAGAATATTTGATTGGGTCGTACTTTATATCATCCAAGGCCATTGGATTCAAACATTCATAACTTAACCACTGCAAAACCCAACCCATATGCATATTCTATGACTAGGTAGAGATCCAAAAACCACATATGCACATTTCATGACTTCTAATTTCTACTTCGAAGCTTAGTTGAAGTATATGGAACAATTATTGCCATTTTTATTAATGACAAGTGGGTAAACTGAATGTAGTTGAACTCAAAGGTTGAGATAAAGTTAGCACAATGATTTTGGATGTCACTAAGATTTATTGTTAATGTTGTTAATATTATAGTTAATTTCAATCACTTTACATGTACATGTTCACCTTGTCTACGAAATTGAGTTTTGTGAGTATTTAATCCATTTTCACACAATTTTGTGAATACTAGCTCCATTTACATAGGTAAAACGACTTACAGAAAAAAGGAATAAGCAATCTTATAAACAAGTGTTAGAGAGGATTCATTATAATGGAACTGAATTAGAACAATTTGCTTGACATGAAATGTGTTGAATATAAGGTGGTATGGTGTAAAAATGATGAAAAAAATATTCAATGATATAAAGATAGCACTAAATTCAATTGGTGTGTGAAGGCGCTATTTGAATGTGGAAAAGAATCAACAACCATTCAAAAATTTTATTTCATTACATTTATAAAGAATGTTGGTTTGAATTCAAAATTGAAAAAACAAATATGAATGTGAGAAGTAAGAATGGAAAAACACATAATGGCATAATATGCCCCAAGTTATAGGATTAAAAAGGTTTTTTGTGTCATTGTATTGAATCCATGCAATGAAACCAAAATTAGAATTATTCTTCTTGACAATCTTGAGATACACACAATTCATAACAATAAGTTCAATTGTGAAACACAAACATATAATAACCTATTTCTCCTACCATTGGCCCTCTCTATGGCCCCTCAACTACGACAACTAAGGAATCAAGTAGGGGAAACCCTTCCAACTCCCTCTCTCTCTCTACTGAAACATTGGTGTTCAAATCCCTAGTAATGGTTGCTCACAAGCATCCCTAGATTTGTAAGTAGGCCTCCTCTCAATTTGTGAAGAAATTATATTCAAATCCCAATTTCCCCTTATGGATATGTGCTTAAAGCTCTAGGTCTCACAAAAAATGGATAGAGCAATTTATTAGGATTTTGACCTCGCTTATAGGCATGGATATATGGGTACAAAGACACTAAATGGCATTGATAAAAGGTAATATTTCATAGTATCTCTATGGATAATATTTTAAACTTATGTTTAGGATCAAAGAGGATGGATATTTAATCTTTTGAAGTTGATCATCCCCTTAGGTCCTTACATTTCCTTGACGATTCTAGTTTGGGTTCTCCTTCTTCATCTTCATTTTCATTGTTGGAACGATGATTAGTTAGAATTAATAACCAATACCCTTGGGAAATTAATAGGAAAATTCGAGCAAATAATTGGCATGTTTGCATGTTCTTTGACATGGATCTTCAAAAATCATTATTAGAGGTTGTTGGAGACCATAATTGTTTTTGTTAAATTTTGTTAAATATGGGACCACGTAAGAGGATCAAGGAGTGAAGAAGGTAAATATAGTGCACAACAAGGGGTAGACGTAGGAGGTGAGTCGTGACACAGGGAGATGTCGTGTGGGAAGGAGACATTCACACATGGGGAGAAGATACGCGCGTGAGGAAGAATAAATGGTTAGGATTTTGTGGTAGGGAAGAAGTTACAAATATTTGTAGGCAAAGAGAGGATGGAAAAGTGGAGCAACTAGGCGGCAGATATTTCAAAAGGCGGGTAACACGGATGGGGCAACTCAGAGGAGGGATCAAGAAATATCCCAATGGCCCATGGGATAGCTAGAACGATGTAGGAGAGAGCTAATTTCATGTTCAAAAAGCTTCGAGGCAGAGATCAAAGGAAATGTTCAGGATGGAATGTGAGTTAGAAGGTAAAACAAAGGAGCTTGCTCAGTGAAGGATACATTGAGCCATCGAACGCTGAAGAAGAATATTATTTGTATGTGTTTTTCTGTCTCTAGTTGTAGGCATGAATGGTTGAGTCTGTAGCTACTATACAACCATGATGTAAATTGCATATATATATATATATATATATATATATATATATATTTGGTTCTGCATTGTAGATGGTTTTTCCTATTTTATATGTTGTGCAGAGCTTAATGGCTTGTGAGCCTGCTTGTGTAATTGTGGCACTGTATCGCATGGCGCCTTTTTCTTATATAATGATATAATATGATGGATGGTTGGGTTAATCCTTATTATTTTAGTTATTACTTTATGAATGTATGTTTAATTTTATGTCATATAGGGATATTATGTATTTAATGCTTTGTTGTGGCTCTAAATATTCAGGAATGTCTCATATGTCTCATTAGATAGTATTGTGTTTCTGTAAAGAACTAGCATATGGTATTGTCAATTTCGCCCCTAATAGATGAAGGTGCAAGTCATTTTAACCCTCCCTGCGTTTTCATTTGTGACCTGTGCACTATCTGGTGAGTCGAGGGGCTTGAAAGATATGTGTAGTGCGCAGTTATGGGAGAATGGTAAAGTGTCTATATGGTGGCACTCTAGTGTCATAAGTCATAGATAGTCCTATCAGACTGTGAAAACCCATTTCTGAAAGTCACCCATTAGCATCTCGGGTGAGACTTCATCCACCACGTGGGTGTTGCTGAAAGGTCCGATGCTGAGTAGGTTTTTGTTGGCCACTGCGTAGCGAATCCTGGGTCTGTCAAAATCCCGTGTGCCAACAAATGGTTCTATTGTCGGGAATGGGATGGTCGTGTGATGGGATTGCCTTGTAGGAATGTGGAAGCCATGGAACCCCAACAATGAGGAGATTAATCAGTGGCTTAAGCATAAGGAGCAAGAATTCATAGCAAGAGAGATCAGGGATAAGAAGTAGAGCACAAATAAATGGCTATAGAATCATGTGTTTGTTGAATTTCACGAAGTTGTCTTAGTATATTTCCTGAATATACTAGAAGAGTGGATTCAAAGACTAAAGGAAAATGACCCAACATATCATCATGACGGACCGAGAAGGTGGATGCCACAGGAGGTATGCCAACTCCAAGCAATGAGTAATAAAACTTCTTAAGCTGTATATTTCTGGTTAGAAAGTGCGTTGGAAGGGTACATTGTTGAGTTTGTGAAAATTCCACAATGGAAATCCTTACTGCAACAATATGATGTTATTTATTCTACTTGTTAATTATGAATCAAGTTATTTACGGTGTTACACAATAAACATGCAAATAAATATTACTGCAACATTCACAACATAAAAAATACTGCGGAAACAAATATTGAGCAGGAAATAAATAAACACGCACATATACACTGTTGTTTTTGGACAAAGTCCCCGGAAAAACCCAATGTGGGAAAATCGGTGCAGCAACTGAGGGTTTTAATTATTATGCAATAGTTTCTGAATACAAATATTTGGATGCCAAATCCAGAAATCTGATATAAAGAATAAACTAGCAAAAATATAGTGATAAATTATCTCACACAGTCACTGGCAATCCGACCCTGATCCATCCTCTGAATGGCTAGCCCCAAGCTGCCTCTGCGCAGGCTCTGTGTCACTGCCTCTAGGGATTGTATCACTCCTATGGCTGATAGATCTGCCAACTAGAAGCTCATATCTCCGACCCTCCGGTCTCACACCCCGACTCCTGACACTAGATCTGGACTACTCCTCATCAGAACTGTGAATCTCCTCAGAGGCTTTCTGTTGCCTCAATGTAGCTCTGCTGCTCAGCGTGGCACTGTGCAACCTCTCTAGACCTCTCTCTGTATCCTTTTCTTTACACTCTCTAGATCTGGAAAATATTCCACTGAAAAACTATCCATGCCCCTCACTGCAAGAAATAAACTCGATCTCTCTCTGAAAACTACTGCACTGCTCTCTTGAGAATTTGATCTCTAGATCTTTGATTCGATATATTTTCCAATTCCCATCAAGCTCCTTCTTATAATCTCTCGTTGACGTATCAACGACCAAGATTAAAACATAATCAAAGGCTAAGGTTAACTATGATTTTATCCATGCCTTTATCTAGGAGATTCACACTCGTTCTAATTAATACACTTTAATTAATCACATATCCTAAGTTTAGACTTAGGAATACATTAAAAATGATTAATTATTTTAATTAAATCATCTCCGGGTGGAATCTCCCAAAAAAATTTCTGGGTATTTTGGAATTCGCGTGTCTTATCCTATATGCAAAATATCAAGGCTAGATCACATTTGATGCTACAAAAACCAACACTCCCTATTAGCGAAGAATGTGCTCAAGTGTTGCAAACTCCTGAAGCAGCGCATAAGCATCACACTGACTTCTGCACCATCCCAGATGCGCTGTTGATGTCTAGATGTTGTTGCCTCTACGTAATTCTCTCTACATTGCATCTGTGATGTTTCTGACTCTGCATGTTGTTTTCAACTACTGCATCTGCATTGCAACTCTATTGTTGTTGCAACTTTAACATCTACAACGGTCTCTCATCTTCTGCTGCTGCAACTGAGAGATGTCCATAAACTAAACCAACTATGTTCAGATCGATGCATATGTCCACCGAATTCTGACTGTTGCTAGCCTATGTGTTTTCACTGAAGCCTCTGCGTAGCTGCTAAATCTGCATTGTGCCAACTGCACTACTACCAATTCTTCTCTACGCTGCTCAATTCCTAACACTAAACACCACTGCATCTATCACTCTGGAACCTGACTGCACCAAATGACATTGGCCCATCCTACTACTATTGTTATGGGCTCTCATAGCAAGGTAATGATCCAAGATGTGGACTCCCTCAAGGATCCTGCCCATCCTGAAGCTCTCTGAGTCTACAAAACCATATCACCCCACCTCTCCCCTGAAGGTATGTGGGAAATCATGGAAAACTCCTCCTCCAATCTAGAGGACAACCTGTCAATCTCTGCGGTAGCAGCTTGATGATCCTGCTCCTTCTCCTTCTCCTTCTTTCAAAGAGGACACTGAGAACTGAAGTGGCCCAGCTCACCACATCTGAAGCACTTGATCTTAGAAATATCATTCTTCCACGTGTGTTGCTCTTGTTTCCCCTTTGATGTGAGGGTTGAATTATCCTCTTCCTTTTCGATCTTCTCCCCACTGATGCTGTTGCTACTTATGGTGCTCTTCACCAAATCATGCCTCATCTCCTCTTGTTGTAGGTCAACCCAAACTCTCTCCCAATCAGGCAACTTCTATCTGCCCAAGATACTCTGGACAAAGACTTTCCACACCTCAGAAACACTGTTAAGGGTCAACCGTACAAACTCAATACCTGAGACGCTACTCCCACAATAACTAGCTGATCTTGGGTATCCTGAAGTCTCTTCGGGAAGGGGTCTATGTGCTCACCCTTTTGCATCCTCGTGCATCTCATCTTCTCCTCCAAGTACATATTTTGTTGCTTAAAATATCCTCAATATAACGTGGCCAATTCATCCCACATCTCTTTAGTTGCGTCTTTGCATGCTATGTGAGATACAATGTGATCTCTCACTTCATCAAGGATCTACCTCTTGACCTTCGCCATCTCCTTCTTGTAGACCTTAAGTTGATCTGCATCTGTGGGCTCAGCTACCACAGTAACAATATAATTTTTAATATCATTCTCGTCTAGAAGGAAGGAAGCCCTTGCCTTCCATATAACATAGTCGGGAGGCACCCTCCAACTGATCTTGATCTCGCAACCCAGATGATGCCATCTCGTCAAAAAAATGTCGAGCTACCTCCTCTCGCCTCTCCCAAGCTGCTAACTATCTCTATGCACTCCCTGCTAGAGTAAGTAGATCTTCTCCTGGCTACTACTGCTCTACAATGAGAAATAGAATTCTTTGGCTATGAATTATTTGAGGAATAAATTCTCTCAGTATGTGCTCTTCTTTCCTCTTCTAATGCTTTTATGTCCCAGCAAACTGCTACAAAAAAATGTGTCCTAGTTGAATATCTACTCTGCGCTAAAGCTGCTGCGCTACTCCCTTTACCTCTGAGAAGATTCTCAATTCGGAAAATTTACTCTTTGTTGACTCACTTAGAGAAGTAATTTTCCACGAAAATCATCCCTCCAGGTCAATGGACTGCGTAGCCCCTCTGAGGTTCGATTGGCTACTTATGCAATATTTCGAACTCCCTATTTTTCTCAGCGGTGGGATCTTCTAGCTTCATCTTTGGTCTAATATCATGTGAAAATTCCACAATGGGAATCCATATTGCAACAATATGATGTTATTTCTTCTACTTGTTAATTCTGAATCAAGTTATTTACGATGTTACGCAGTAAACATCGAAATAAATACTACCGCAACCTTCAAAACATAAAAATATTGCGGAAACAAATACTGAGCGGGAAAGAAATAAACACAAACATATACACCGTTATTTTTGGACAATGTCCCCACAAAAACCCAATGCTGGAAAACCAATGCAGCAGTTGAGGGTTTCGATTATTATGCAGTAGTTTTTGAATACAAATATTTGGATGCCCAATCTGGCAATCCAATACAGAGAATAAACTGGCAAAAAGATAGTGAGAAATTATCTCAGACTGTCACTGGCAAACGAACCCTAATCCAGCCTCTAAATGGCTAGCCCCATGCTTCCTATACACAGTCATTGCATTGGCTCTACATCACAACCTCTAGGGATTTCATCACTCCTCTAGTTGATCGATCTACAAATTGGAAGCTCAGACCTCCAACCCTCCAGTCTCACACCTCGGCCCCTAACACTAGATCTAGACTACTCCTCAGCAGAATTGTGAATCTCCTTAGAGGCTCTGTGCTGCCCAATGTGGCATTGCGCAACCTCTCTGAACCTCTCTCTGCCTCCTCTACTTTGCAATCTTCAGATCTGGAAAATATTGCACCGAAAAAATATCCCTGCCCCTCACTATAAGAAATCAACTCAATTTCTCTCCGGCCACTGTTGCGCTTCTCTCTTGAGAATTCAATCTCTAGATCTCTCACCCAATATATTTTCCAAATGCCCATCAAGCTCATTCTTATAATCTCTCGTTGACATATCAACGACCAATATTAAAACATAATTAAAGGATAAGATTAACTCGGAGTTGATTTGTGTCTTTATCTAGAAGATTCACACCCGATATAATTAATACACTTTAATTAATCACATTTCCTAAGTTTAGACGTAGGAGTACATTAAAAATGATTAATTATTTTAATTAAATTCTCTCTCGGTGGAATTTCCAAAAACTCTTTCTGGGTATTGTGGAATGCATGTGTCTTAGCCTATATGCAAAATCTCAAGGATATAGCACATCTGATGCTACAAATATCAATAGAGTTTGTAGTGGAAGCGATAGTGTCATATACTACAATAGAGCAAAATTTTCTGAAGGTACTAAGAGGCAGATTCATATGATAGTTGCCATAAACTATCAAGATGCTCTATATGGCCACAAAGTTCTACCTATGGAATCATATAACATGATCAGCTCGGCCACTCGCGCGCAAGGAGAGGTGGGGGAGAACTGGTTGATGGTATAAGAAGAGGGAAAGGAGAAGTAGGAAGAATGTGACGGAAGCTAACAGCGGGTCCAATACTGCGCAAGTGGAGGCGAGAAGAGACAATATGGAGAGAGAGAGTTTTGAGGGTGTCACTTTGAGGAGTGGAAGGAGGCTTTTACGGGGTGATACAGGAGGAGGCCGATCAACGTCGATGCCTGCCAAGAAGAGAATATTAGAGAGAGAGGCTAGGAGAGGACACCAAAAGATGAGTAGGGCTAGTGACCAAAGCTATGAAAGAACACAGTTCGCTATGTCGTGAATAGAGGAAAAGGAAGCAGAGGAGTTGAGTACATGCAGTAATAAATCTTTGGAACTAAAATATCAGAATCATATTGTGCCTAGTGTCGAGCTCACAACCCCGCTTGCATCTTCAGACCAGGAGGGTGACTACTCAACACAAAAATACAACTAGCGTGTTAGTGCCTGCCAGTCACCAGTGATCAAATGTACTCTTTCAAGTTTAGTTGATAAGGGCCTAGGTCAGTGCTACTCCCTCCACCTATTCATTTTATCATCACTCATCATGGTCATGTCTTCATTCAAGTGCCTTAGGCCATGAAAAAGTTAACATGTCATCATTTAGGTCATGGTCTAGGTTTTCACTTGACTTGTCATTATATTGTCATAAAAAGAAAAAAAGAGTCATGTCCATCACTTGAGTCACCATTAAAGGGAGTTATAAACTTAGGAAAAAAAGCGATAAAGGTAAAGGTAATATTTTCATTTCAAAAGACTATGTTGACTATGCTGCAGTCCCATCATTCAGTTTTTCAAAAAGATCAATGATGTCACCTCCATGACTAGAAAAAAAATGATTTTCAACTAATAAGACCATCCAAAGCATTTGAAATTTCTCATTCCACTTTCATTAATCTCTCTTTCATTATTAAGTCTCATCTCGGCATTCAAAAAAAACTTCAAATATCCATAAGAAAACCCTAATTTTCTCCCACGCTTCCGGTTTCCTTGCTATGCTTTTTAATTAGAGGACAAGAAACCATTCAAAGGGGTTTTTTTCATCATTTCATAGGTTTACAACATCTATTGGGAAAGTGAGTAGCATTTGGCACTCCTCTTATGCATCTATCTTCTTAAAAATTTCAGTGAAATTCCCTCTCCTAGGGTTTCACTGCGCTTTTCATTTCCATGTGAATTTGTTTCATTTCAGTGGTAAAACCCTCAGTTTCCTGATCTCCTACACTCACCTACAACTCACATACTCCCCCAAATAATTCCCGTCACCTATTCCCTTAATTTCCTCCATTTTTCCTACAAACCCTAGCCTATGCTGCTCCATTGACAATTTCCTAGGCTAGGATTGTGTTTTCTACATTTTCACACCTTCCCATCACTATTTTCAAGAAATTCCATTTGTACTGTGTTCCTAACACACTACCCTATCTCCCCTAATTTTTTGGGATTTTTCCCTTACTCATATCCCCTTCATTTCCCTCCCTAAAATTATTGCCTCATTTTCCCCTATTTTCCTGAGTTTCACACTTTCCTTCCTTCCTATCAGGCTAGGATTTCTATCATACAAACAAAGACCACGGAAAATGAGAAGAAAAATTACAAAAAAGGAGGGCAAGTTTCCAGGTTTGAGCCAACTTAGAGCCATGGCATCACTTTTAGAGTTTTGTGATCATTTTCTAGGGTTTAAATTGCACACAAGAACAATCCTACTTAAAATTTACTTTCTGAAGTAATGAAGATGAATTTTGAAAAATTTAAAGAGGTTTTTATCAATCATAGACAAAAGAACAAAAACCTCTTTCAATTTATGCACAGGTGTTATTATTTGAGATAAATTCCCAAAATACAGTTTTTCTAGGTGATTTGCTGCACTTTTGGACATGTTGTCTTCAAGTCAAATTTTCAGGGGTTTGGAGCAGGGGTTTGCAGTGCTTGAGGACTCCAATATGTCGCAGACATCATAAGCTTTCTAAACATACCACTTTCAGCCAAAGGCCTCCAAACTCCCTCTGAAAGACCACGCTACGATTCTGCTGAGAGCATGCTGCGCTTCTGCAATTTTTAGGGACCACCTTCAAACTTGGATTCTGAATAAATGGGAAAGTATTTTTGAAAACTGGAGGATTTTTTGTTCATAACATACCAAAGAAAAAAAAATTATCTTAGTTTTTCAAAAAACTTTATGGTTAGACAGATATTTCTCCACCTTTGAGCCCTATTTTTGCAGAAATTTTTGGAAATTTTTGAAGTTTTGGAAATTTTGGCAATTTCAGTTGTACAGAAGCGCACCGTCGCCACACTACGCTTTTTCTCAGAGGGTCCAATGGGGTTCAGATTTACATGGTTGGATTTCTTTTGATGAGTACATTCCGAATACGTTTTTGGTTTTTCATGAAAGCTCCTAAGTTTGAATAAAAACTAAAAAAAAACCTTAATTTTCATGCTTCTACCACTGTTTTTCAGTGCACACTACGCTTATGGAGTAGGCTTGGGAAAATGGAGTCTTAAGTGTCTTACAGGTGGTATTTTTCAAGTTTCAAGGTTCAGTTCGCTATAGGAAATCTAGGTCTACCTTATCCAATCTTCAAATCAACAAAAATATGCCTAAAATTCACCTTAAAAGCCCCTCCAAGAGCACGCTACACTTCTGTCAAAACACGCTACGCTTCTGCCAGGCATGCTACGTTTCTGTTCAGGAGATTTTCTGGACAGGTGTCAATAAAATGGCCAAAGATTCGAGGTAGAAGCTGTCTCATGAGCTTTTTTATGATTAATGAAGCCCATTTGTGCTCCTCATTGTTGAAGGATCTTGTAATTAATCAAGGACACAAAGACTCCTAGTTGTTAGCTAAACCGGGGGGGATTGTTTCTAACTGCCCTAAAAACTAGGTAATGACTCATTAGGTGCATTAATGAAGTGTTTTGGATCAGGTTTTGACCCATTGAGGTGGCATCTTCTCTATTTTCTATATGTACTCCAAATCAAGTCATTTTAGAAGTTGGATAGTTGACATTGCAGTGTGGAGCTTATGTACATCTTTTAACAGTGAAATCAAAGACATGTTGCAACTATAATTTTGGGACTCCAGTGGTATGCTTATTAGAATTGTTTTTTTTTTCTCAATGTTACCATCAAATTGAATGTTTATGCTTCCATGAAATCACATGTATGCTTCTATATGATGATCTTATGAGTCTATAAGCATAATTATTACTTTTGTGCTATGTTTAATGGGATTTTCATAAATTTGTTCTACTTCCTCTAATGAATGAACTCATCTGTTATATGCTCATTCTGATTCTCTCTTTTTCAAACCCTATACCACAATGACAATCTAAGTGTGTTTCTAAGTATACCTACACGGCTTCGATTTCATCTATGCAGTTGTTCATTTGAAATCTGACCTTGAAACCCGGACCTAGCTCTAGAATGACACTTCTTATCCAACAAAATTCAAAAGAAAACCCTAATCAAATTCACTGAGCTTGTATCTAGCCTAAGATATTTTCCTTTCCAGTCACCTTATTGACTGTGAATTTGACATTGAGAGAGCCCTCTCTGCTTTGGTAGGGCTAGCTACCAAATCTAAAGATTGGTTTGAGGTTACCTCCTTCAGTCTCCTTTCTCAGCCTTGGGAAATGGAGGGAGTGATAACATTTTTGGCGTCTTTGCCGGGGAATGAAGGATACATTTTCCCTGGGAAAGAATGATAAATATTAGTTGTGATTGCTGATGGTGAACATTGATCAGGCACAAGAAGGTTGTGCATCTTTCACCTGGTGACTCCAGTGTCAAAGAATCGAAAAGTTCATAGTTTTCATGGTGAATCCACTGTTCAAAAACCAGTAGCTTGAAGAAATTCTTGGTGACTTTATTGTTTTCGAGATGGATTCAACTACTAGAAGGTATACTCCTCTGGATAGATCTCATATTTTTGGTTTTCCAAACCTGATGCCTCATGTTGATTGGTTAACCTATCTGCCTAAATTTAAAGATCAAGTAGGAGATGATGTTGCTTTGCATTTTATTTAGTTTCATATGCACATACATAGGCTAGGGGTTGAAATTCATGAGGACTCTTTGATGAAGATATTTATGGCGACCTTAGAAGAAAGAGCAAGGTTTTGGTATGAGAAGTTTCCATCTGCTAGTCTATGTTCTCTTAAAGATTTATATGGAGAATTTTGTAACAATTACAAACAAACTTATCCTTCTATAGTGTTGATAGAAATTTTTTGTGGAAAGTTTGATGATATTTTTTAGCGTATGGAAATTGACATCTATGATCGGGATTTAATGTCTTATGAGATTTAAGAAGCCCGGTTTGATTTATTTTCTCATCAAGAGAAAATAGAGTAGGTTTTTTTTGCCATGACATTCATGTGGATTCTCAACAGACAACAATTTCTACAGCTGGAAATGAAACTGATCATATTGTCAAAGATCAAGAAGAGAATAGTGAAAGAGAAGAGTTTGTTCTAAAGCATCTTGCAAAAGAAGATTGTATTCACGATAATATCCAGCAAACAATTTCTTATTTGACAGAAGATAATATTAATCAGTAATCAATTGATGAAGATCATGATCATTCCCTTGAAATATATGAAGATATTCAATAGTGTTCAGGAGACCAAGACACTGGTGAGGAGTGTCATTCAGATTCTTCTTCAAACTTTTCATTTCTTGAATTTTTGTTTCAAGAGGAAACTTGTTCATTTATATGTTCAGAATTTTTTGAAGACCAAGAGCACATGTTTGTTGGAATTCATCACGAAGAGCATCTAGTTGCAATAGAAGGATGTTTCTTGATTCCTCCAAATCAGCAAGAGCTAATTTTTCATGATTTTTAGGATCCCGTGGAAATTTTTTTACAACCAGTAATGAAGGTCGATGTTGCAACATTCATTAATGAAGGTGATCAGTTTCAGCACATAGACAAACCAACATTTTGGAAGGAGGTTATTTTTCCTTTCTTAAGTCATCCAGAAAAGCTTATGTTGCATGTTCTTCATGATCCTTTGGTCAGTTTGTTACAGCCATCTGGGAAGATGAATCTTCTTGTATTTATGAATATGAGCACATGTTCAGTGGACACTTGGAGTTTCCTAGCTTTTTTTTTCATGCCTGCTCAAGGAAAGTGTGAGCAGGATTCAAGTAAGTAGCCATTTGCTGGATTGGTTACAACGGAGGGATCATATTGCATGATTGTATATATATATATATCTTCAGTAGGTGGGTGGTTATCATCAGGATTTGAATCCCGAGGCGAAGGCCCTAAGATCCCGATGGTCTGCTGCCATAAGTAAGTTCAACCAGTAGTCAATTTTTTGAGTCAAAGTTATTTTTTTGTTTCAGTTAGGAATTTGAGTGTCTACTATTTTATTTTGAATCCATTTCCCAATGGATGAGGCTACCTGGTCTACGATGTTCTTGACACCTCCTAAAAGGAGCTTCCATCCCCAGTTGAATCCAATGTTAGTGTATGTCGGTCACCAATGATCAAATGTATTATTTCAAGGTTAGTTGATAGGGGCCTAGGTCAAAGTTTATAGTTTCAAATAAAATTTGATCATTGGTTGTTGCCTAGGCCAGTGCTACTCCCTCCACCTATTCATTTATCATCATTCATCATGGTCATGTCTTCATTCCAGTGTCTTAGGCCATGAAAAATTTAACATGTCATCATTTAGGTCATGGTCTAAGGTTTCACTTGACTTGTCATTATATTGTCATAAAAAGAAAAAAAGATTCATGTACATCACTTGAGTCACCATTAAAGGGAGTTAAAAACTTAGGAAAAAAAGCAATAAAGGTAAAGGTAATATTTTCATTTCAGAAGACGATGTTGACTATGTTGTAGTCGCATCATTCAGATTTTCAAAAAGATCAATGATGTCACCTCCATGACTAGCAAAAAATCAAATTTTAACTAATAAAATACCATCCAAAGCATTTGAAATTTCTCATTCCACTTTCATTAAGCTCTCTTCCATTATCAAGTCTCATCTCAGCATTCAAAAAAAACTTCAATATCCATCAGAAAACCCTAATTTTCTCCCACGCTTATGGTTTCCTTGCTACACTTTTGAATTGGAGGAAAAGAAGCCATTCAAATGGGTTTATTTCATCATTTCAGAGGTTTACAACATCTATTGGGAAAGTGAGTAGCATTTGGCACTCCTCTTATGCATCTATCTTCTCAAAAATTTCAGTGAAATTCGCTTACCTATAGTTTCACTGCGCTTTTCATTTCCATGTGAATGTGTTTCATTTCAATTGTAAAACCCTCAGTTTCCTGATATCCTACACTCACCTACACCTCACATACTCCCCCGAAGCAGCCTCCCCACTTATTCCCTTCATTTCTTCCATTTTTCTTACAAACCCTAGACTATGCAGCTCCATTGACAATTTCTTAGGCTAGGACTGTGTTTTCCACATTTTCACACCTTCCCCTTGTTGAGAATTTGTAGGGCTTGAGATTAATACAAAAATTATCTTCTTGATAATTACTTGTGAGCTTGCTTATGTATTCTCTTATTTCACTTAGTTAATCTTTCATCAGGTCAATTATCAAAGTACTTAGTCAAATGTAGAGACAGAATTATTTTCACTTGTAACTGAATATCTTGAAATGTAGTTAGGAAGGTAAATCTCTGATTTACCTTCCTCACTTTCTATCACCTTTAGATCACTGTCTTGACTTTGAAAAATTCAAATACTTTAAACTCAGAGATGTCCTTACTGTACCCTTCCTGCACCTTCCGCAATCTGCTGCACCAATCCTGTACCTTATTGTACCTTCCGCAATCTGTACCCTTCAGTCACTTCGGCAATCTGTAGCCTTCAGTCACTTCCGCAATATATAGCCTTCAATTACTTCCGCAATCTATATCCTTCAGTCACTTCCGCAATTTATACCTTCAGTCACTTCCGCAATCTATACCTTCAGTCACTTCCACAATCTATACCTTCAGTCACTTCTATTTCAGATAAATCCGCATTTTTCTTCTTTTCCAAATGAGCCGCAGTACTATCATATATATAGGTGACTGATCCAGCTATTAGGCCGACCATTCAGCTGATACTTAGGCTGACTTTATAACTTGAAATTTAGGCCAACTTGTAGTTTATTTTCTCTGGCTTTTTATGAGGTATTACTTCACATATATTTCAAGATTGTTGAAGGTTGTTTCCGCTATATTTTGAGCTTGTCTGCCAACACTTCTAGAGGGTTGTTGAGAGCTTCTTTACAAGGTCTTGGAGCATATCCATCTGAATTGGATCCCTCATGATTTTGACACTTAATCCTATTTATACCTAGAAAACAAGAACCTAATAGACATCAAGAAGAAGTCTATATACATAATAAAATCTTGCTCATGAAATCCATGAAATAAGTACAACAAAATAAATTTTATTATCTTTGTCTCCTTCTTTTAATAATTACATAGTCAACATGAAGACCGACCTAGTTACATTTTACAACACTCCCTCTTAACTAGGGAGGTATTCATATAGTTACTTGATCACTTTAAAACTAAAAAATCTCATAAGAAAAATCAGATTGGTAATCACATCTGTATAGCATCATATCAACCAGCATTTTCCTAGTGCAAGGCCTTGACTAACAGCCCCATCTCTTCAACGAGAAAATGGGCTTCAATGTTGGCAAGATACATGACTTATAAACACCTTCGTCATTGTCTCTCCAAGGTACATACTTCACCCGGGTGTTCCCAAAGTATGACCTTCTTAGACTATTCTTATCTTGGTTAGCTAGCCCTCAAAGAATATTGGTCCCTGACTACTCTTATCTTGAATGCCCTATCACATTCTCAAAGAGTATCGAATGCCAGATGATTACTCAATCCTCCATTCTGTCTTCCAAAGACCAGAATGATATGTCTATCTCTCCCTCTCAACCAGGGAGGACCTATTCCACAAGGGAATGTACTCATTCCTAAACAAGGAATGTACCTAAGCTCATTCTTAGGAATTACCAAGTTTCTTCCAAGAAAGAAACTTTCCATCAGGCTCCCTCTTAACCAGGGACCTCCAGCAACAATGGTGAGACACCAAGTTTCTCACGAAGAATTCCTGTTCTCGATGTCATGGTTTCATTTCATGATATTCTTCCTCTCTTCACATTCTCGAGGACTTACAACCTTTCTAGTTTCTCGTTCATATACAACCACATCATATTCCATGAGGACATATTATGTTGATTTCATCTGTTCGTGCACTAAGAGATACTCCTCCACAAATCATACTTCTAAATACAGAATTTCATTACCTACAACCATATGACATGATCCCTTGCTTCTTCTTTCTCCATCTAGCATAGAGACCAAAAGTTGAGTGAGGTAATTTTCTTGTCTATTTGTTACGTTGTCCATCCTATCATCTTTTCCAGATCTCATAGTTGAGATCTTATGAAGATATCCCTTCATTCTTTGATACCTCAAAATTGTGTAAATCGGGTCTAAGTGACATAACCTTATTTATTGCATAGAATAGTTCTTTCAGCTTATCTTATATCCTCTTGATGTCTCCAATCCTTCATAGGTTTTTCATGACTTTTACTTTCTTCGAGGACTGTGACTATCCTCCTCATGCAAGGATTCTTGGTAACTCAGCTAGCTTATATATCTCCCTGCAAAAACAAAGTCATTTAACCAAATTTGATAATAGAATGAAAGATACTTACTTGATAAGTGAAGATAAATTCTTCAACTTGATTTCTTCGATGGCGGTGGAGAAAGGATGTGTTAGTGCTTTCTGTTTGGATGATCTTCTACAAGGGTAAGGATTAGATACTTGTTGTAATGATGATAATGCCTTCTTTTGGTTTTCTATGTCTTGTGCTATTTCTGTCATGAAACCAAGGTCTCATTGTGGTACTGAAATCATTCTTTTAAGATAGCACTATATTATTGTGGTTGCACTATCAGTTCTCCAACATTGCGGTATTTACACAAGAATCATCTTACTGTAGCAACACTGAATCATGTACCAACATATAGTATCAAAGTGGGTGATTATAGTAGTGTTGATGAAGATAATACCAGATCTGAAGTATCACTCTGAACTGCACCAGGTATGCCGAGAAGTATGGTAGTTAGACTACTGAACTGAGGTTGTCAAAATACTCCTAAAATGAGCCCGAGAAGATCCTAAATGTTGACTGTGTTACTCAGATTGTGATTGATTCTCGAAACTTCAGAGAATCCTCCTTTGACTTGCTTAGATGTTTTTGAAATATGATCCGTAAGTGTCTCCTAGATGCCCTTCCTTAACTGTTACCTTACCTCTGATACCATGTTGGGAATTTGTAGGGCTTGAGATTAATACAAAAATTCTCTTCTTGATAATTACTTGTGAACGAACTTATGTATTCTCTTATTTCAATTAGTTAATCTTTCATCAAGTCAATTATCAAAGTACTTAGTCAAATGTAGAGACAGAATTATTTTCACTTGTAACTGAATATCTTGAAATGTGGTTAGGAAGGTAAATCTCTAATTTACCTTCCTCAATTTATATCACCTTTAGATCACTGTCTTGAATTTGAAAAATTCAAATACTTTAAGCTCAAATATGACCTTACTGTACCCTTCCTGCACCTTCCGCAATCTGCTGCACCAGTCCTGTACCTTATTGTACCTATCCGCAAATTGTACCTTCCGCAATCTGTACCCTTCATTCACTTCCGCAATCTGTACCCTTTAGTCACTTTCGCAATCTATAGCCTTCAGTTACTTCAGTAATCTATAGCCTTCAGTAACTTCCGCAATTTATACCTTCAGTCACTTCCACAATCTATACCTTCAGTCACTTCCATAATCTATACCTTCAGTCACTTCCACAATCTTGTCTGACAACACTTCTGGAGGGTTGTTGAGAGCTTCTTTACAAGGTCTTGGAGCATATCCATCTAAACTGGATCCTTCATGATTTTGACACTTAATCCTATTTATACCTAAAAGACAAGAACCTAATAGACATCAAGAAGAAGTCTATCTACATAATAAAATCTTGTTCATGAAATCCATGAAGCAAGTACAACAAAATACATTTTATTATCTTTGTCTCCTTATTTTCATAATTACATAGTCAACATGAAGACCAACCTAGTTACATTTTACAACACCCCTCACTATTTTCAAAAAATTCCACTTGTACTATGTTCCTAACACACTACCCTATCTCCCCTAATTTTTTAGGATTTTTCCCTAACTCCTGTCCATTTCATTTCCCTCCCTAAAATTGTTGCCTCATTTTCCCCTACTTTCCTGAGCTTCACCCTTTCCTTCCTTCATATCAAGCTATGGTTTCTATCATACAAAAGCCCCTCCAAGAGCATGTTATGCTTCTGTCAAAACACGCTACGCTTTTTCCAGGCATGCTATGTTTCTGTGTAGAAGGCTTTCTGGACAAGTGTCAATAAAAAATGGTCAAATATTCGAGGTAACAGTTGTCTCATGAGTTGTTTTATGATTAATGAAACCCATTTGTGCTACTCATTGTTGAGGGATTTTTTCATTAATCAAGGAGACAAAGAATCCTAGTTGTTAGCTAAATTAGGGGGGGTTGTTTCTAACTTCCCTAAAAACTAGGTAATGACTCATTAGGTGCATTAATGAAGTGTTTTGGATCACGTTTCGACCCATTGAAGTCACATCTTCTCTATTTTCTATATGTACTCCAAATCAAGTCATTTTAGAGGTTGGATGGTTGATATTGCAGTGTGGATCTTATGTACATATTTTAACAGTGAAATCAAAGACATGTTGAAGATATTATTTTGGGACTCCAGTGGTATGCTTATTAGCATTATTTTTTTTTCTCAGTGTTACCATCAAATTGAATTTTTATGCTTCCACGAAATCACATGTATGGTTCTATATGATGATGTTATGAGTATATAAGTAGAATTCTTACTTTTGTGCTTTGTTTAATGGGATTTTCATAAAGTTGTTCTAATTCCTTTGATGAATGAACTCATCTGTTATATGCTCATTTTGATTCTCTCTTTTTCAAACCCTATACCACAATGAAAATCTAAGTGTGTTTCTAAGTATACCTACCTGGCCTCAATTTCATCTTTGCATATGTTCATTTGAAATATGTCCTTGAAACCTAGACCTAGTTCTTAGGCTAACACTTCCTATCTAGAAAAATTAAAAACAAAACCCTAATCAAAATCATTGAGCTTATATCTAGCCTAATATATTTTCCTTTACAGTCACCTCATTGATTGTGAAATTGACATTGAGATATCACTCTCATGTTTGGTAGGACTAGCTACCAAATCTAAATATTGGTTTGAGGTTACCTTCTTCAGTCTCCTTTCTCATCCTTGGGAAACGGAGGGAGTGATAACATAGCGTAGAAGGTAATTATATTCAAGGAGGAGGAAATACTAGTAGCAACGATATTGGTCAGGGTGTAGGGGGATCGACACAAGGTTCTCAAATTCAGAGTGGTGTGTATTCGAGCGTGCAATTTTTTTGGTAGTTCAGCAGGTGCAGGTGGAAGTACTTCATCTGGAAGTGCTGCACAAAGTGAAATTACGAGGTAGAACTTCTAATGCCAATGTTTCATGGCACTAGGATTGAGGACACAGAACAAAATTTATTTATGTATGAGGCCATCTAGACATCCAATCAGGTTTAAGACGAGGCCACAAATATTGTGCCACTAGAAGCAAATTTTAGGGATCACACACTGATATGGTACATGAAGTTTAAAAGTGCAAATCCATTTGGAAAAATTCTCTAAATGAGATCAAACAGGCTTTGATAAGGGAGTTCTAGAAGCCGAAATAAAAGTCCCATTGCATTACAAAACTGAAGGAAATCAAATAAGGCCCAAGCGAGTCAATGTGGGATTTTGACCAATGATTCAAAGTTCTGAAGGACAAGCTGATGTTTGAGATTTTGGATGTGCAGCATAAATAATGGTTTATTATTGGATTCTTGCCACATATCAGGATACTATTGATGCAACATCACATAGGTACGCATTCATAGGCTTTAGATCTTGCGCCAAAACTAGAGGCTTCACCAATAGGAGGCGAAGAAAAAAATGGCATGAAACATGTGCAGTGATAGTTGGTTGTGCTAACCTTGCAACTTCAAGATCTGATGAAGGGAAAGTAAAAGTGAGAAGAGGTATGGTGTAACATATTTTGAATAGAGGGCCACCATAGGAATGAATTTGAATTACTAATGGACTATATGGCGATTGGCGTAGCGAATCCGCTTATGTGGGGCAGAAGAATATGGTGTGAAATTTGTCGAGTGTGGGGTCATATACTGGTGAGATTCCCAATCATGCATAAATATGAAGATATGACCCACACTCTATTTTTTGACTTCCACAATTCAATGGGGCATGATATCCATCACTGTCACACAATGGAGTTAATGTGTGAGCACACCTTTGACTCGTTCCGGGTGTAAGGTCCCAAAGGGACTAAAGCCACGTCGGTTGGCTTAAAACAATTAAGATATAACTAGGGTGGACAATATAACCAACAAGGGTAAGGACAGGGAGCAGAAAGCTAAAGGATTTAGAGGACCAGGTCGAGGAAGAGGAGGATTTGGACAAGGATGGGGTACAACAATCTGCTTCAATTGTGGCAACAAGGACACCTTGCGCGAGACTACACTAACCCCATTCATTGCAAGGAATTATACCACCTCACCGAGAACGGTCCACAACTAATATCCAAGTTATAGGATAAGAAAGGACCTAACGTGCAAATGATAGTTGTTGAACCCCGCAAAACCCAAGATTGGGTTGGTGCAATGACTCGGGGAAGTGTCGGAACAGGAGCAGATGTTGCAAATCCAATGACATCGCAGTCACGGTGGGTGAGGAGAGCACTTGAACCCCCTCTGAAGTTCGACCTTGTTTGAGAAAAGGCAACATACAAGGAGGCCCGATGGGAGATGGGCGCGACACAATGGGACAGGTCGGAGGAAATGTGCAAAGTGGCCATGCCAACGATATATGATGACACTAAAAATACAGAGCAAAAGACATCAACAAATCCAACTCAAAACTTGATGCAAAGTTTTTGAGAATTGGTAAAGGATACCCAGGCTTTGGAAAAATTTAAAAATTTGCAATGTGCCAATGAACTTGAAGTAACCACTGCATGAGCTTTGTGCAGTTACCAGGTGGCTTGCAGGAAGAGGACTAGCAAATAATTTTGATTTGGTGCATATATCAAGGAGTATGAGATGGACAACATCATACTGGTCCTGGGGTCATATGTAAATATTTTATCGAAGAGCACGTGGGACATGATGGGGAAGTCGAAGCTGACTTGGTCTCTGATGCAACTTAGGTTGGCGAACCAACGTAGCATATTTCCTATTGGATGATTGAGTTGAGTGTAAGTAGACATTGATTGGGTGTCGAGCACTGTCGATTTTGAAGTGATCGATATCATGGATGACATTGATCCCTATCATGCTCTATTAGGGATCGAGTAGGAATTTGATAATAAACTATAAAGTAATAATTAACTTAAAGAAAAGAAAAAGTATCTTTGAGGGTGGAGATGATTGAGTCATAGCACCATTCGATCCATGTGAAGGGGAATGATACATAGAGCCAGTTAAAGGTGAGCTCAGTTGGGAGGCGCTAGACAAAATTTATAATGTCATAGCTCAAGGAGAGGACTATGTAAATCCCACAATTGTCAGAGTGTTGATATGGCGCAACATTAGATCTTGTACCTCATATTCGGAGGAAGCCTTGGAGAATTAACAAAACTGGTTGCATGAAGTTAGTACGTATAGGAGCACGCATATCACAAGAATGGTGTGATGAATAGGAATTGAGGTGCATAATCCACGTCGCTTCGACAAATTATATGAGGTAGATACTTTTGTACAAGAGTATGAATACCAAATACCAAAGTCCTAGAGGATTCTCATGTTGAACGTTGTGTTGCACGCAACCCCAACCATATGGTGGGTTGTTCATAAAGAAAAAATCAGAGAATGGAAATAGTGTAAGTATTTGATGAAGATTAGATTTAGGACCAAATCTAAGGTCCCTAGGGAAAATTACTTAGGCATGAAGTGCCCCAAAACACACCTAAAGTGGTGTGTTGCAATGTGGAGAAAAGGACGGGTGCCACAAAATGAGTGGGTGCATAAATTCATACACACCTTACATACCATTCCTGCTAATTGGTACATTGAGATAGAAGTGCACATAGGAACACAGGACTGGAATGAAATGGCACAAAGTTTTAGGGCCAAAATTAGCTTTGAAGTGGAGAAGCCAACACTTGACAAAGCATTGAAGGTGCTAAAATATAATATCTTTTTTGCAAAGGAACTAACAGTCCTAGAGAGAAAATCGTTGTGTCCTACGCATAGACATTTGCAATGGGTGCAAGAGTTCCTAGAATTTGTAATGTGGAAGAAAAATCAGAAGACAAGGACGATTGCCAAAATGTTCAAATTCTGGTGGTGGAAGGAAAACACACAGTAGATGGACCGTTGTTACAATTTTTTGAATACGCACAACCCATCCAAACTCAGAAGGTAAATATTGGGACAAAGAAGAATCTCAAGACAACAAAAATTGGGGACTATTGGGACAATGCCATAGTCGAGAAGGTTGTAGACCTACTACGTGAAAATTAGGATTTGTTCCCCAAAACCTTTGAGGAAATTAAAAAGATTATCAAAACTAGAGATGAACATGAGTGGGTAAGTCTGGCAGTTATGTTTAATAAGAAGGTGGAAAAAGTCAGAAGTGATGCTACCTTCTGAGAAGATGACTAACCCAAGTAGGAATTAATGGAAAGGGATGTTACCCCTTATGTATATAACTAAAGTTTGGTGTACATAGTTTAGGATTAAGTATTCGGAAATGATGGCTAGTTAGAGTATTAACTAGAGACGTTAAGAGGATGAATATTAGATTGGCCCTATGTTGGAGGGGACGAGTACAATATGGAAATGGTTTGGAATAGGAGTAATGTTAAGATACACAACATGCAGTGTTGGGGGTAGGCCCACCAAGAGAGAATCACCTGACTAATTTGAAGAGGGAGTCAGGAATTATATTCTTTAAATTTTGGCACACCAGTGATGGTGGACTCTAGCATGTGGAATCTCATAAGTTCAGGTGGAGGTCAGAACCACATCACGGGAACTGTGCATAAATGACCATCCTTCGTGAAATGAGAGAAAATTGTTGGGTAGGCTACTGAATCTGATTTGGGTTGTAGGAGGTAGCACACAAGTTGTAAAATTGAACCATGGATTATCAAGGTGATGGAACTAAATGAGATTAATATTGAGGTCAAAGAAATAAAATAAGTTGAAACTAGCTGGATTGAGGAAGATAGCAGATGTGAACCACCATATCAAGTTGATTCGAAGGAATATTTTACACCGGGTTTGTGCAGAGATAGAATGATTTGGATCAAAAAATAATAATAGCTTAATCAACGTTACAATCAACCTCATGAAGGAGCGACAAGTGTGAAGTGCTATAAAATACCACCTAAGGGACGATTCAGGAACATAGGAATTGTTGAGAAGGAGATATTAGAGGAGGCAAGGTTATAGGAGACAAAGTGTTACACAACATTTTGTCACTGTCCCTGCAATCCCCAACTCGCACATTGGAGGGTCAATTCTATGACCAATAAGAAGTGTCATTCCTTGCAAAGACCATCATTTCATCCCTTTGCATGAGAGCAATATTCCTTCTGTTGACAATTCCCTGAGCAGAGCTATAAAAACCCTTGTTTTTTCCTTGGCGCGAGTAGCCAGTTACACCCTCGCGCCGATTGGGAAATTTAACACTGGGCCCGTGCCAGTTGGCGCTCTGTGCCAATTAGACACCCGCGCCAAGCTGTTTATGGAATTTTTTTTAAAAATAGAGGCGGAGATTCCACTCCAACCACCTCAAGGATGAGTCATTGGGAGTGGTTGAACTGAAAAACTACGGACTCCCTCCTTTAGGTTTATGGTTCCACCTCTTATGGGAACTCCCTAAAGGATAGGCCTCCCTCCCACCTTTGTAGGGATCCTAACCTCCTCCTTTTCCTCTATAAAAGAAACTATCTCTCTTAGTACAAGCTAGCTGAACTTGGAGAATCAGACATATTATAGTTGAATTACTAGAGAAGATAGAATAAGAAGGAATTACGTTGAGGAATCTTGAGTCCATGACTTCTAAGAGAGCTTGAGTCCATGCCTTCATCCTGTCCGAATTCCCTGACGAAAATCTGAGACGCGCTTCGGCTGAACCCCGCTGGAGGAGACTGCGACGTCAAAGCATCGGTTGTAACTCTTCCTTCTACTCATTTATATACATGACTACTGTTTGGTTCCACTATTGTGTTATAATGTTTGTTTAATGTGATATGTTTAGCCCTCTTTGACTGGCTAATAGTTATGAGTGAAACTATGATGTCATATGTTGTTCTTGTTTCTTGTTCTATGTGCAGATATTCGAGCGTAACGACGAATGGATTGTGATTTACCAAGGCAGGATCGAGAGGTTACTACTCTTTCAGCAACGACGACAGCGTTGGATTCCACGTAGGTCAATCTACCGTGTCTTTTGTTCATTCATTAACTAGGAAGCAACACTTTAGTGTGTCCCTTTGTTTCTAGTCCCACCCTAGGGCTAGAGGGGCCGTCTCTGTCCACAGAGAGGATTTACTTGCATAACAAATTGGCGACTCCACTGGGGAGCCTGCGAGTTTGTCGTTTCATCCTGTTGGGTCAGTTTCAATTATTGATTTAGTTATCTGTATTTTTCTAGTTGTCTTTCTTAGTTTCGATCCTCTGTTCAGCTGCAAAGTGTCAAGATTGACCTCTGCTCATTAGGTTTTGGTTTTTCCTCTTTTTCCCATAGAATAGAATATGATCGACATGTCTAAAAATATACATAGTCTAAAAATAGACTTTGCGCCAAAAATAACCTGCGAACCCACTTAGTGAAGGCGACTCTTTTCACTAAGCTCATCATCTTATTGAATCTCAACACTCCCTCTCAACAATATAGGGATTATCTTCCACCCCGATCCTGTCTCTACAGTATTTGAATTTGCTCCTGGTGAGCGCCTTCGTCAGAATATCTGCATCCTAATCCTCCATAGGAATGTAAGAAAGCAACATGATCTTCCGCTGCACACAATTGCTGATATGATGGTACCAGATGTCAATATGTTTATATCTATCATGAAATATTGGATTAACCGAGAGTTTAATGCAACTCTGATTATCACAATAGGATCTAAGTGTGAACCGAACAACCCGACCAGGATCTTCCTCATCCATATAGCCTCGCATGCAACCAAACTTGCTGCCATGTACTTGGCCTCCACTGAACTGAGTGCCACGGATCTATGATTCCTGTTGTACCAAGAAACTGTTGTAGACCCGATACTGAAAATCCCTCCAGATGTGCTCTTTTTTTCCGTTGGGCTTCCTACCCAGTATGCATCCGTGAAGCCATGCAGCTTCACCTCATTTGACTATCTATACCACAATCCATATCCAGATGTGCCCCTGAGATACCTCAGGACATGCTTGCATGCCTTCCAAAAGAGCTTGGTAGGCTTAACCATAGCTTGTGAAAGTTGGTTAACAGCATAGCATATGTCCGGTCGTGTATTGACCAAATACATGAGCAAACCAACCAATTGTCGATAAACAGTGGCATCCACTACCTCTGCTGATGTAGCATCCTCTTTCCTCCAACCACCAGGAAGAGGAGTGTCGATAGGCTTGCAGCCTTGCATGTTGAACTTCTCCAGTATCTCCCGGGCATACTTGCCTTGAGACACAAACAGTCCACCCTTCCGCTACCAAATTTCCAATCCCAAGAAATAATGAAGGAGGCCCAAGTCCTTCATCTCAAACTCCCTTGCAAGATCTGCCTTACATGAGTGTATCAACAGTTCATCACCTGTTAGTATCAAATCATCTACATAAAGTACAATGATCAACAACTTACCCTCCACCACAATCTGTTATAGGTTCGGATCCACCTCACTCTTGGTAAAACCAAGTCTGGTGAAATAATTGTCTATCTGTGTGTACCAAGCACGAGGTGCTTGTTTCAGCCCATACAATGCTCTTTTGAGCCTGCACACATGCGACTCGCTGCTGAAGATTTTGAATCCTTCAGGCTACTCAATGTACACCTCCTCCTCAACGACTCCATTGAGGAACATAGTCTTCACATCCATCTAATGAATGTGCCAACCCATCTACGCCGAGAGAGCAAGGATGGTGCGTATGGAAGAATAACTTGCGACAGGTGCAAAGGTTTCTTCATAGTCGATCCCCTCGATCTGTGAGAAGCCCCGGGAAACAAATATTGCCTTGTACTTCTCGACGCTCCCATCAGCAACTTGCTTCACTTTGTAGATCCATCTCGAACCTACCACTGATTTCCCTTCTAGCCTTGGAACAATCTCCCATGCACTATTTCTGACAATCGAATCATACTCTTCCACCATGGCATCTACCCATGCAGGGTGCTCCACAGCTTCCTTGAAAGAGGATGGCTCCGTCATGATACACTTGCTCATCAGAGCCATGTATCCAGTAAATCGTTCAGGTGACTGTCTCTATCTGCGCTGTGATGTAGGTGCTCCTACATTCTGCGCTGCATCAAGATTCAATCGCTCAGCTTTTGTAGTGCGCTTCCACCCTCTGATGTTTGGCATTGCATGAGTGGTTTCTTCCACTCCATGAACCTCCTCTTGTGGTCGATCCACATCCTGAGGCTCATCTTTAGGAACTAGTAGCTCCTCATCTGCATGCAAGTGTAGCTCTCTCTCAATCAACAACTTCATGGCTTTCTCCTCATGAAATGTGATATTCCGTCGCACAACAGTCTTCCAACTGTTTGGCAAATACACACGATAGTTGTGGGGTGTTTCTGTATACCCCACAAATATCCTAACCTCTGCGGTCAGCTCCAGCTTCTTCCTGGCATCCTTCGTCACATGAATGTAAACAGGTGAGCCAAAAATCTTCAAATGAGAAATATCAGGCTTCTTACCAGAAAACGCCTCTTCGGGTGTACTCATGCCAAGTACTCTATGAGGGCAATGGTTTTGCACATAAACCGTAGTGTTTCATGCCTCAGCCCACAAGTGTATGGGAAGGCCCTGATCATGCAACATCGCCCATGCAGCACCCACGATCGTTCTTTTCTTTCTCTCCGCGACCCCATTCTGCTGTGGGTTATGAGGCGCTATGAGTTCTCTTCGAATTCCTTCTGCGTTGCAAAAGTCTTTGAATTCGCCAATGATGAATTCACCACCATTATCGCTCCTTAGAGCTTTCACCTGCTTCCCCGACTCTTTCTCAACCAGCGCCTTGAACTCACATAACTTTGAGTATGTCTCGCTCTTCTTCTGCATGAAGTAGATCCAGCACTTACGAGAAAAGTCATCAACAAATATCACATAATACCTGTGCTTTGCTATCGAAGCTACTGAGAAAGGTCCACACACGTCTATGTGAATTCTCTCAAGGATCGTCGTGGCGCAACTATCCTTCTCATGAAAATTGGTCTTCACAAATTTTCCCAAAGTACATCCCTTCTGGCAGTACGGCGGCCACCGTGTATGAAGCCCGATGCATCTGTTTGGTACCCAGCGCCATGGTGAAGATGGCCCAATCTCCTGTGCCACAATTCGCCCTCATCCCGGCTCACCACTCCTTCTGCTTTGCCTACCATTGCTGCGCAGCCATCTACCTGCAATTGATAAAGGTTCTTAACTCGAACCCCTATCCTCCATATTTCACCAGTTGTTTTACTGCGCAGGAAAGCCTTTCCCTCACTAAAAAAAACATCATAGCCCTGGTCTTCCAACATCGCCACCGAGATCAGATTCTTCTTCAATCCTGGAACATGCATGACATCCTTCAATATGAAAGGTTTACCAGACTCCCTCTCAAAGGAAATGGTCCCGATACCAGTCGCACTATATCTACCATCATCGCCCATCTCAATGTGCACTCCAAGATCCTTTTCATCCAGATCACTAAACAAATCTTTGTCTCCGGTCATATGGAAAGATGCACCACTGTCAAGAAACCACACTGATCCCATCACACTTGAAACCAAGCATGCGATTAGCGAAAAATCCAGCTCAAACTTCGAGGCTAAGGCCTCTCCAGCTGCAGATCCAGAAGCCTGCTTATTTTTCTTCTTCTGTGGACAATTAGTGGCGTAATGTCCGTGTTGGTGACAGTGAAAGCACTTCACCTTGGACAAGTCATGCTTCTTGCCTTTTGCACCGGATTGAGAAGGATTTTTCTTTCCCTTCCCTTTCCTTGCTTTGGCAGCCAAAGCGCAATTTTCTTCATCTTCATTCTTCGATGAAGATCCATCCCTGGTACCCTGCCTTATCTCCTCCTGCACAAGATCCGACCAAAGTCGCTCCCATCCTGGCAGTTTCTCTCGACCATTGACAGAGTCCTCGTAGTTGTGCCAACTCTTTGGAAGCCCAAGGAGAGCCAAGCTCACCAAGTCCTCTTCATCTACAGTAACCCCCACACTTCCCAGCTCATCCCTGCACTAGACAAACTTCGTGAGGTATTTGGGTATACTGTCGCCTTTCTCCATTTTTATTTTCTGAGCTTGTCTTTAAGTGCCAACTTCCTCTAGTCACTTTTGCTTTGGAACAAGTCTGTCAAAGATTTCCACATTAAGAATGGACTATCTTTACCATGAAGGCTGGCCACTATGCGATCCTTTACACCTTCCAATAGAATTCTTCGACACTTTGTTGTCTTCTTTTGCCATGCGTCAAGTGCAGCTGCATCACTAGAAGCAGGTTTAGGAATTTCTACATCTATGAACTCCTTCAACCCATTATCATCCAGCACCGCCTCCATCCTGTCCTTCCATGCAATATAATTCGAGCTGCCCTCAAGGGCATACTCCAATCGCAATCCGTTGAAAGACATTTCAATGAATTCTCAACTTCGACACCAAGAAAACACTACAGCAAATTCGAATTCCACTAGCACAAAACTCAACCGCTTCAATAATTGCAATCTGCGCTGATCAATATCACTCTGATACCATGTAGAAATTATATAACTTATGTGTTATATATCCAAGATTCTCCTGATCACACACTATTTTAACTTCATGCACAATACATAATCTATTCCACCATCACATGTGGAAATTAAATCAATTGCAATGCACACATGAAACCATAAAAATTCACACACATTAACATAGTTGTTTAACGGGAAAGCCTGAAGCTAAAAACCCCAACTATCTATATATAATATATGTCATAGAGATCATGTAACACTCCTCATACAAATCTGATCATATCAAGCTCTCGGTACAATACAATCGCTACACACTAATCAGGTCTGATCTAGCAAATCCATGCACTGATCTCTGCCACCTGCTAGGCTGCCTCTACTGCACAATCCCTGCTGAAGAATGGCTCTGAATGAACTTGAATCCACCTGGATTGCACTGCACAATCCTCATTGGCATCTCCACTGAGTGTTGGATGCAATCAATGCATCACTATAGTCACAACTGATAGTCACACTTGCTCTTTCACCTACCTCTCCTTTGATCCTTTGAGGCTTCATACCTTGTAGTTAGCGGTATTCTTGAGTTGATTAATGAGTTATTATTTAGTGAATTAATTAACTAATTAATTCACACCACTCTCACTAGTGTATCAATTAGTTAGACTAGATACAACTAGCTCAACTGAGTCTAACTGAGTTAAACTGAATACAACTCCACCAACTACTTCTATAACTCCACCAAACTTTGTCACATGAGTTCTAACTGAAGTCCTCATGCATTAGCTCCAGTAAACCCTCAGGAATAGCGTAATTCCTTCTGTCAGCTGTTGTGCCACTTCTGTGCACTTAACTGAAGTGCTCCAAGAGAATAAGATAATGTTTAGAGTCCAAATATTATTAAGAGCTACTAATATTCAACATATCTATTTTTAGATTTTTTAGACTGGCAATCTGAAAACAGATTCCACCCAATATGTCTAAAAATATAAGTCCATATATTTGTCCAACTTGACCAACCATCCACAAATAGCATCCTGCAACTCATAGAATATGATCGAAATGTCTAAAAATAGACATAGTCTAAAAATAGACTTTGCGCCAAAAATAGCCTACGAACCCACTTAGTGAAGGCGACTCTTTTCACTAAGCTCATCATCTTGTTGAATCTCAACATTGGTAACCCTGTCTATTCATTTCCGATTCATTATGATGAACATGGTAATCCTGTTTATTTGCCTCCTACTGATCCTCATCAAACCATTTCTCAGTTTAGACCTACCTTGCCTGTGCAACCCTCTGGCTTGCAAGGACAACCCTCTATGGGACAACCTTTAGCTCAGCAGGGCCCTGCCCTTGGTCCTCAAGGACAACCATACGGTCCACAAGGCCAACCTTTACAAGGACAACCTTTGGTCCAACATGGAAAACCCTCCGGTCTTTCGAGTCAACCTCTGAATCAACCAAGACCATCTTTTGGTCCTGGGGGGGGGAATTTATCCGCCACAGTGACAACCTATTGCACCTCAATCACAGTCGCACGTTCAATATGGCCCAAATTTTGTGCAACCAGGACAACCCTATAGTCCTTCTCCGGGTCAACCTGGTTATCAGGGACAACTTGATCCATCGCAACCATTAGGCCAACCTTTCCCACAAGGACAGCCCGGTGGTCCCCAACAACCATTTCAACAGCTGGTTCAACTAGCTCAGTAGTCGTTTCAACCTGCCCACCAGCAGATTCCTTCGGTTCCGTAGCCGATTCTACCTGTTTGCCTTGCTCAGCAGCCTGTTCAACCACAAGGCGCTTACTACCCTCAAGTTTCATATCAACCGGTATATAGTGTGCCCCAGAATCCTTACCCTCAAAATCAACCTGTATATCATCAAACTCAAAGCCATGCTTACATTCCACAGCAGAATCCTTATACTACTCAGCAAGGACCTCAGTGGTCTACTTCGACTCAATATCCTGGTCTTCAACCCCAGTATCAACAGAATTATCCTACTTCTAATCCCTATGATCCGAATCCTTCGGGACAGAATGTATGGGGACAGAATCCCGCTCGGACTGGGTGGAATGTACACACGAGTCCTTATCAAAGATCTCCGATGACTTTTAATACTCAATTACCATTTCTTGCTACGTTGGAATTACCTGATGTGTCAAAGTTGACAAATGATCCTATTCTTCATAACCCGTATTAGCCTTCAGTTTCGACCAAGATTCCCGGTGATTGTCCTAAATTTGAGGGTAAACCTGGCAAAGACCCCCAAACACATGTTATGACTTACCACTTGTGGTGTTCCTCTAACTCTTGGGTTGATGATTCTATTCGGCTCCGTCTTTTCTAGTGAACTCTTACTGGTGCTGCTACAGTACATTGAGTTGTCTCATGGAGTATTTCAAGATTTCAATTCCTTAGCCATGGAATTCCTTACACATTTTCAGTTACCGATCCACTATGAGACTGGGACGATATTGTTGATGGTCCCCCTCCTCCACCTATTTCTGGCCCTCTTAAGATTGAACGGCCTAATACTGAATCCGTTGTGCGACCACCTTCCAAAGGTGTGCTCTGCAAGTCTTCATACAATCCTAACGCCCGTGCCGCTCAACATTACAGTATTGTTGAGGATTTGGCTCAGGTGCCATCCGCAATTTCTACATTAGAAGTACTTCATAGTTTTCTATCGCAACGGAAGGCTTTGTTATCTATGATAGGTGGGGTCGATCCTGCCAATACTAGTCTTCTCACTTTCGATTTAGAGAATTTCGTCCCGCGACTCCCACACCAAATTGCGCTCATCATTCAAGTTGGTATTAATGGTTTGAATATTCACCGGGCAGTTGTGGATGAGGGTGCGTCTACCTGTGTTATGTCATCTGCTTGTTGGAAAGCCATTGGTTCTCCAGCTCTCACTTCTTCACCCAATGCCCTTGAAGCATTTGATGGAAGGGAATCTAAACCTCTTGGTGTTCTCGCTAGTTTACCGATTACATTGGAAGGGAAGGCAGTCAATGTCGAGGTTGAAGTCGTTGATGGTAAACTCAATTATAATCTTCTCCTCAGATGTAGTTGGACTCACACCATGTTGTGCTTTCTGTCCACTCTCTTTCATGTTTTGAAATTCCCGCACTAAGGAAATATTATTACTGTCGATCAATTGTCTTTCTTCACTTCTTCTTTTGAGAACAACGTTCCATATGTGGATAAGATTCCTAATCCCTACGAGAGCGTAGGGCTAGGCCTTTTCAAGGATCCTGCCCTCATGGGTATTTTTCCCCTTCCACCACCAAATACTGTTCAGGTCAACATGATTTCTCGCACCGATGACCCATGGGTTATCCCTTCCCCTGAACAGATCGATTCCTTCGGAGATTCAATGTCATTGAGTCCGATTGAAATTGATTATTGTGAACTCATTGCTGCATCAGACACTTTGTCCTCTGATTCTGCTCCTTCGAGCATGTCTCTTGACATTTATTCTCCATCCCCTTGGCTTGGTGATTTTGATTCACTGGATCCTTTGAAAGAAGTGTTTCCCTCCGATGAGGCCATCATGGAAACCATGTCTCTCAAATATCTACCGTGGGACGATGGTCATCATCGTTCCTCGTTTCTGCCAAGTCTTGGGGCCATGTCTACCTGTCTTGAGCATTTTGCTTCTCAGGTTCCTTCTCCTCCGCTTCAAATTCCTGTTCAAATCCATGAAGTTTTTTCGGAAGGTAACTTGAGTAACATTACACAGACAATGCCTATTGACATTTTCGTTAAACTGAGAATCGTCGAGAACATCCATATCGGGGTCACTTGTTCGTCTGATGAAGTACAAGTCTATTCTAGCCTTTTCCGTGAATTCGTGATGTCTTTGCATGGTCCTACAAAGAAATGACCAGCATTGATCCTAGAATCATGGTAATGAGATTCCTACCTACCCCGGTTCGAAACATGTTCATCAACGTCTTCGTCCGATGCATCCTAGAAAAGTTGCTGACATTAAGGCCGAAGTTGAAAAGCTTCTCAAAGTTGGTTTCATTTATCTGATTCCATTGACAGAATGGGTCTCTAATATTGTTCCCGTAGATAAGAAACAGGGCACTATTCATGTCTTTGTTGACTATCGTGATATCAATCGAGCTTGTCCCAAGGATAATTATCCTACTCCCTTCATCGATCAAATCATTGACGACTATGCCGGGAGTGAGATTTTTTCCCTTATGGACGATTTTTTTGGTTATAATCAGATAAACATTCTCTCGACTGATCAACACAAGACTGCCTTCATCTGTCCTTGGGGTACCTTCGCATATAATAAGCTTCCTTTTGGTTTAAATAATGCTGGGGCCACATTTCAGCGTGCAATGTCTTATGCCTTTCATGATTTTCGCCACATCGTTCAACCTTATCTAGATGACCTTCCGGCTCATTCGGCTAAGCATAGGGATCACCCTGACCATCTTCATCAGATTTTTCTTCGTTGCAGACACTATAACATTCGGCTTAATCTGCACAAGTGTGTCTTCTACGTTGATTCCAGTAGACTCTTAGGGTTCATCATGTCCAAAGACAGAATTCGCCTCGATCCTCTCAAGGTTGAGGCTATTTTAAATCTCCCCTCTCCTTCCTCATTGCATCAATTGCAGAGTTTACAAGGGAAAGCTAATTTTTTACACCGTTTTATACCTAACTACGCCGAAGTGGCTAAAGGATTCACACGATTGTTGAAGCAGTGCGTCCTTTTTTGTTGGGATGAAATCGCTCATAAATATTTTGATGTGTTGAAGACATTGCTTGACAATGCTCCTCTACTCCGCCCTCCAAATTATCATCATGATTTTTCCCTCTATTTAGCTGCCGCCTTTAGCACGATTGCCATGGTTTTTGTACAAGACGATGATGATGGTCACGATCATGTTATCTATTATTTTTCTAGTAACCTTCTCGACCCAGAAACTCGTTATGCACATGTCGAGAAGGTAGCGTTAGCTGCGGTTCAAGCAGTCTAGCGTTTTCGTCATTATATTCTTTTACGCACAGTGACGGTGATTTCTGATTGCAACCCTATGACCTATATATTGTCTCGACAATTGTTGGGGGGGAATACTCAAAGTGGAATGTTATCATCCAAGATTTTGATTTGGAATTTACTGCTGCCAAGTCTAAGAAATCATTAGTCTTTGTTGAGGAATCCATTCCAGACAATTCGCTTTTCTTGATTAGCACCCTCGATCCTTGGTACGGTGATATCATCATCTATCTCCAGACTTCATCTTTTATATCTGAGTTGATGAAGGATGCCTGCCAACGCATCCACCATCAGTCACAACCTTATCGTATAGTTGGAGATACTCTCTATCGTATTGGAGTTGATTCTATACTCCGGCGATGTTTGACTCTCGAGGAAGCTTAGAAAGCCCTGAATGATTGTCACAGTGGTGCCTGTGGTGGTCACATGTCCAGTTATACTACTACACAAAAAATTCTTCGTGCTGGTTATTTTTGGCCTTCTATTTTCAAAGACTGCATTGTCGCAGTTTGTAAATGCCATGATTGCTAGATTTATCAATGAAAGAAGCATGTGCCACCTGTACCTCTTCATCTTGTCATTACCGTTGGTCCCTTTGCAAAGTGGGGCATCGATTTTATGACGTGTAACCCTCACTCGGTTGGGGGGCACGCCTATATTATCGTAGCCTTGGACTACTTCACTAAATGAGCCGAAGCAATGCCTACACTTGCCACTGACGGTAAGACAGCTGCTCAGTTCATATTCAATCACATTATTTCTAGGTTTGGCATCCCTCAAGCCATCGTTACCGATCATGGTTCCCATTTTCGGCATTATATGGTGGCGAGGTTGACTTCTAAGTTGGGTCTGCGCCACGACAGCTCAACACCATACTACCCTCAAGCCAATGGCCAGGTTGAAGCTGTGAACAAAATTCTTGTCACTATGCTTCAACGTACGATTGGGATCCACAAATCCAATTGGAATCTCATGTTATTTTTGGCTCTTTGGGCGTACCGAACCTCAGTTAAGAACGCAACTGGGTTCACTCCTTTCCAGTTGGTTTATGGCCTGGAAGCTACTCTTCTGATTGAATGTGAAATACCTTCACTCAAGTTGGTTGTTGAATTACTGCCGAATACTTCGCCAGAAGAAGAGCGTCTCCTTTATTTAGAAAGGCTGGATGAAACTCGTCGCTTTGCTACTCTCGTTATTGAAGCACAGAAAAAGAGGGTCAAATCTCATTTCGAACAGTCAGTTTCCCCTCGTTCTTTCGTTGAAGGAGATCTCGTCCTCCTGTATGACCAAGCTCATGATAAGTTGGGGGCATGCAAATTTCAACCTATGTGGCTAGGGCCCTACATCGTTAAACGTGTATTGTAGAATGGGGCCTATGAGCTAATTGATTACGAAGGTCATCCTCTTGAACAACCCAAAAATGGGTTGTATCTCAAAAAATATTATGCATGAGTCATTCATGCATAATAGGTGTACATAGGTGTTGTTTTCATTTTTGTACATGTTTTGGTTTGGTGTGCTTTGTGAGCGTTTTCCTGCTTATTGGGTCTTGCTTATTGCCCATATGTCTATTATCCCTTATGTTGGTTTCGCGGATGGTGCTTCCCGTAGTACCAGGAATTTATCTTCGGAAGCCTGGGTAATTTATGATCCTACTGGTGAGTTGATAGATTTGCAAGGTATTTTTCTATGACGAACTACAAACAATGTCGCCGAATATAGTGTTGTCATTGAGCTATTAACTGAAGCAATCAACCTCGGCATACGCACATTGCTTGTAAACCTAGATTCACAACTTGTCGTTCTTCAGCTCAATAGTCATTATTCAGTGAGAAATCCGTACATTATGAGATTATATTTACGTATTCGTTTACTAGAAAGACATTTTGATTTTATTACATATCAACATATTCCTAGACGAATGAATACATTAACTGATACAGTGGCTAACATTGTATTAGATAGACATTTGCATAATTTGTAAAAGCATCATCATATGTAAAAGATCCATGTAGGAAAATAGATGTATATATATATATATATATATATATATATCGCATGTTTGCAGTTGTGTGCATCATAACTTCAAAAACTATATGTGTGTTTTTGTTACATCCTGAGACATCATGTCTCTCAAAATATGCAGATAAAACCTAGGTGTCTAATCAACATGGTGATCATGGTAACATGTCACTGCCCGTACAAGCCGCCTCAGCAAGCGGTGAATTCGACTAGGCACCCCTACGGTATGTCTCTGGTAGGCGCGAGGAACATCATCAATATCGTGCATAGTCTGGGACTCCTCGTGTGATTCCCTCCAGATTGTGCACTATCTCATCTTCCTCGTCGCCCTCACCTTGAGGGTTGAAATCACGAGGGATTTGCCTCACTATCGGTGACATGCCAGCATTTGCAAACACATGGATTTAATGTCAGAACACGCATAGATAAAAAAATCATAATACTCATAAAAACTTAAAAAATGAGTCTCACCCAAATCTTCATCCCAATCTTCTCCCTCCGGGAGTGGGAGGTCTAGATCATCAGCGAAATCTATACCAGAGTAGGGCCAGTCTTCCACGACAATCAACTGTCGGTGGAGCCAATCAAATAATTCCAGTCTCTAGGACATCTGTTGACCGCCCCCTGCCCTTGGCATCAAAGCTGCCCATCGGGCCATCCGTGGTTCTCTCGTTGGTGGTGACGGGACTATGACCTCCTGCCACTGAAAAATAGGTAGTCGTTCCAAGAAGAATGATACCAGAATAGATCCATAACCAAATTGCTTCAATTTGGCCTTCTTGCATTTTGTTAGCTGGCATTTCATGTTTATTGTCACGGCCTCTGCCCAGTTGTAGATGGTCGGTGTCAAGCAGTCTACAGCAAGAAGCAATTGTGTCTTTGTTGCTTCGTGCGGTGCTTATGATCCCGCAGCTCGTGTGATGGTATGTAGCACTACTTTTAGTGCTAAGTATGGGATAGTTTGGATGTCAACTTTCCTGCTTCCTGTTCCCTGTCCATCACCATGGTCATGTTCTCCATGCAAGGCCGAGTGCCGGTTAGGATTGGTGCTGCTCCCCTCCACAATAATCCTGTTATAAAATAGACGTCAGAGACTTCAATCTCAAGTTATTGATCTCGAAGGATGAAATTTTCTTGATTTTCATCCCATATACTGATCAGATACTGCAATAGCTCTGGTGAGCTCGGAGACATGGTGTTAGGAAGAATTTTTTAGTCCACAGTCTCTGAGAGCTTCCATGACTTTCTCATTTTCCATGGCAAGCTCGTCTTCTTCGCTATGTTCCCATTCTTTCCATTCTATGACCATTTTGCCGCTTTCTACCTGCAAGCACATTCATATGAGTGGTATTAGCCATTTTTGAACCTTAAACTTGTGAATAATTGGAGTATTTCACTAGCATTTTTCACAAAAAAGGGTTTGCGCTGTTGGCGCGATTGTTTCCCAAATAGTCGCACCAATGGGCACGCCCTAGTGTAAAAAATTGGGTGGTGGCACGACTCCGCACTCGAAACCCGTGCCAACCGACGTTCCCTAATATTCACCTTTCCTCCCCAGAATTCAAAATTGGAAGTTGTAGGGAATAAGAAATGACTTAAAATGACGGGAGAGATCTCGGCTCTTACGTGGAACTGACAGATTTGAGATTGTTCTGCTGGATTGGCCGCTATCGTCATCGCAAGATTGCACAGTGAAATGGGTAACTATTGCTCCACAAGAGGTAAAAAGTTAAAAGTAATTATTTTTACCATTTTTGGCATTTTATAACTTTTTCACAACCCTAATTAGGTTTTAAGACATATTTTTTGATTATTTTGTTGTATTATTTTCGAGAAATGGGTTTTACACGTGTCTCTTGTGCAGCGACGGGTTTTTTATGCGACAATGATGAAGTAACGAATTATATTTTATACTTTTTCGGACTCAGTAAAAACACGAAAAAATCACTACTGGAGTCATCTTTCAGCTCTTTTCTGACTCTCTAAAAATGAAAAGATTGTCGAGATTCTCGTTGTTTTGAACTCGTTAAATGGTTGCGAAACGATATCTACCCAGTATACTTTTACCCCTTTTTCGGGCTGGGATGGATTATTTACGAAAAAGGAATACCTTCACCTATCAGGACTAAGAGGTTCTTTCAGATATTGTTTTCTACCTTTTTGGATCTGAGAGACTATCTACGAAAAGGGCCATGCTGGGGTTTTCTTTTCTACCTTCTTTTCAAACTCTCTAAACATGAAAAGATGTCGAGTTCTCCCTTTGTCAAACTCGTTAAACCCTGATGACATCGAACTTCGTCGTCATGACGTTACTCGAGTTCCTCCTTCCTAGGGCTCGTAAAATGTACTAGGTTGGATTTGTCCGAACGAAAAACTTACATTGCAAGCGTATGTTATCCCCTTCAAGCTTGTTTTAAAAAATAATTGGGGTACTCGCCAGAAATGGTGGGGGGAAATGGAACCCGGTTCTAGTTATGTTGGCAGTATGTCGCTCTTGAACATGGCACTTGTCTGCATTCGTGTTGGGTTGGGGACATCTCATTTTGTCACTTTTGCCTCCATGGGTTTGGGTAATCTTTTTTGACCTCTCATATTCTCTTTGCCACGTCATCATGACCTCATATCCTTTGATGTCAAATACTACCAAATCTAATGTCGTGTTGCTGATATGTTCAAGAGAATTTTTCCTTTGCAGTTATCAACCTTCCTCTGATTCCCTGTTTGTCTTAATTCACTTTCATCATGTTACTCTGTCTTGTGTCAATGATGTGGGAAACATTATGGCCCTCCTTCGACCAGGTCACTTCTTGTCTACTTCAGCTCATTATCTAGGAATTTTACCTAGAGACTCCCTTCTAGTACCTTAAACCCTGCATGCCTCAATGGCAGGTTTTTCACATTCGACGCAAGGTTCAAATCATTGGCCTTCAATCGAGTGATTCTGCGGGTGTTCGATGTCAGCTCATTGTTCACATTTCATATATTTTACCTTTCGTACCTTGAGGGCCATTGTCATTATTAGTGGTTTCTCTCGCGTCTGTTAACAACTTTCATCATCGGTTGGTAATCAGACGATTTTCCTGCATGTTTGACTTCAGCTCATATATTCGCATGCTTGAAATTGTACTTGTTCGGGTCAAGATGGAGCGCAAAACCCTGGGTTTTGTCTGATAAAATCCAGGCTGCGGATTTTTGTGGATTATCATGACTTATTGCATGACTCTTTTGATTGGATGGCAATGACCATACCTGAGTCTATTTATTTATCCTTGTTGTTGGATGGTTGTGTCCATACCTCGGATCTCAGTTTTTATGTACTCTATTATGGATGGTTGCGCCCATGGCACATGTTCATGTGTCGGAGATATCAGTTGTATTTGTAATTGTAGGTTTTTCGACAGCAGTGTTTGGTTCAAACGCGTTCTCATAAAGCACTTCACCCCTCCCTCTCCCTCGGGCCTCATGCTTTAGGAGGCATCTGTTACACAACATTTTGTCACTGTCCCTGCAATCCCCAACTCGCACATTGGAGGGTCATTTCTGTGACCAATAATAAGTGGCATGCCTTGCAAAGACCATCATTGCATCCCTTTACATGAGAGAAATATTCCTTCTATTGACAATTCCCTGAGCAGAGTTGTAAAAACCCTTGTTTTTGCCTTGGCACGAGTATCCAGTTACACCCTTGCACCGATTGGGAAATTTAACACTAGGCCCGTGCAAGTTGGCACTCTGTGCCAATTAAACACCCGCGCCAAGCTATTTATGGAATGTTTTTTAAAAATAGAGGCGGAGATTCCACTCCAACCACCTCGAGGATGAGTCATTGGGAGTGGTTGAACTGAAAAACTACAGACTCCCTCCTTTAGGTTTATGGTTTCCACCTCTTTTGTCACTATCCCTGCAATCCCCAACTCGCACATTGGAGGGTCATTTCTGTGACCAATAATAAGTGGCATGCCTTGAAAAGACCATCATTGCATCCCTTTACATGAGAGCAATATTCCTTCTATTGACAATTCCCTGAGCAGAGCTGTAAAAACCCTTGTTTTTGCCATGGCACGAGTATCCAATTACACCCTTGCACCGATTGGGAAATTTAACACTAGGCCCATGCAAGTTGGCACTCTATGCCAATTAGACACTCGCGCCAGGCTATTTATGGAATGTTTTTTAAAAATAGAGGCGGAGATTCCACTCCAACCACCTCGAGGATGAGTCATTGGGATTGGTTGAACTGAAAAACTACAGACTCCCTCCTTTAGGTTTATGGTTTCCACCTCTTATGGGAACTCCTTAAAGGATAGGCCTCCCTCCCACCTTTGTAGGGATCCTAACCTCCTCCTTTTCCTATATAAAATAAACTATCTCTCTTAGTACAAGCTAGCTGAACTTGGAGAATCAGACATACTATAGCTGAATTACTAGAGAAGATAGAATAAGAAGGAATTACGTTGAGGAAGCTTGATTCCATGACTTCTAAGAGAGCTTGAGTCCATGCCTTCATCCCGTCCGAATTCCCTGACGAACATCTGAGACGCGCTTCAGCTGAACCTCGCTGGAGGAGACCGCGACGTCAAAGCATCGGTTGTAACTCTTCCTTCTACTCCTTTGTATACATGACTATTTTTTGGTTCCACTATTGTGTTATAATGTTTGTTTAATGCGATATGTTTAGCCCTCTTTGACTGGCTAATATTTATGAGTGAAACTATGATGTCGTATGTTGTCCTTGTTTCTTGTTCTATGTGAAAATATTCGAGCGTAATGACGAACGGATTGTGATTTGCCAAGGCAGGCGTGAGAGGCTACTACTCTTTCAGCAACGACGACAGCGTTGGATTCCAGGTAGGTCAATCTATCGTGTCTTTTGTTCATTCATAAACTAGGAAGTAACACTTTAGCGTGTCCCTTTGTTTCTAGACCCACCCTAGGGCTATAGGGATCGTCTCTATCCGCAGAGAGGATTTACCTACATAACACAAAGATAGTTCATGATTGTAGGGATAAGGGTATTGAAAGTGTCGCACAAATAAGAATGGATATAATGAGACTCACAGTGGGAGTCGAAGGAAGAATGAGAAAGATTGAGGAAATGACTATAGGAGGTGTCCCAGTTGTTGACAATGGTAAGGTGATGCGACTATGGAGGAATGGATTGCATCAAAAGAACGTCAGATGGCAAAACAAAAATTGGAGATTCCTCTCATGGGGAATGGTTAAGTTACATCAGGTGTAGACAAGGGAGTGCCCCTTCCACTCACAAGAATGTTTTTCACGTTGTAATGCAGTTCTACCAAATAGTTTAGCCCGACACTGATTTTGGGAAGGCTTTGAAAGTATATTCATCAGACCGGTGTAGGGGCAGTCCCCACCTTCTGGGTTGTAGTATTTGGATAACAGTTTGTCCCCATGCATGATGGGGTGGCACAGGGACACTTAGGTCAGAATCCCTTCTCTAGCGGGAAGGAGGAGCTGCAATTACCTCAAGGACGTGAGGCGGTTGATTGAAAAAAGATGAACTACCCTGCCAAGGCAATCCTCACAGTACCACATAGAAGGATAGAAGGTTGAAATCTAGCCACTGCCCACCAGAGGAAGGAGCAGGTATAACAGAGAGAAGGGGGCAAGGGCTAGGGACAAACATAGAACTCGAACCTAGAGCAACAATGGTGCCAATAATTATTTTTCCGGGAGCATTCTTTTGGGGAGATGGAGTGTGACCCTCCCCTCTTATCTAGTTCTGAAGTTCCAAGATAGCCAAACCACCTTACTGCCTCCACAAATTGTTATACCATAAGTGTGAAGACAACCTCAGTAAGAGAATATGTTACCAAGGGATAGAAGGAGGACTAAGTGGCTCAGAACGAGCCGCATTTTTGTGTTGGGGGCCTGTTGGTGCCCATATTTTTTTTTGTTAAATTTTGTTAAGTATGGGATTGCACAAGAGGATCGAGGAGTGTGGAAGGTATAGATATTGCCCAATAGGGACCTGATGCTAGAGGTGAGGTGCGGCGTAGGGATACACTACACAAGAAGGAGATGGTGGAGTTCGGGGAGAAGAGATGCATGTGAGGGAGAATAAGTAGATAGGATTTTGTAGCAGGGGTGGACCAGGTAAGGGATGTTGTGGCAGGGAAGAATTTATAGATATTTGGCAGGTGAAGGGAGGATGGAAGAGTGGAGCAACTAGGAGAGAGATATTTCAAAATGTGGTTAATGTGCATGGTCCAACTTAGAGGAGGGTTCAGGAAATATCCTAACGTCCCATGGGACAGCTAGAATGATAATGATTTGAGAGGGTACGAAGAGCTTCCAGGAAAAGATAAAAGTGAATGTTTAGGATGGAACATGGGTTAGAAGGAAAAATAGAGGAGATTTCTCAATGAAGGATACATCGAGACATCAAGCACTGAATAAGAAGACTATTTGTCTATGTTTGTTTGTCTATAGTCAAAGGCATGAATGGTTGCATGATGTAAAGTTCATATATATATATATATATATATATATATATATATATATTGTTGGTATACGGTTTTTCTAGTTTTATACGTTGTGAAAAGCTTAATAGTTGGTGAGTCTGGTTGTGTAATTGTGGCATTCTAATGCATGGCTCTTTTTTCTTATATAATGATATAATATGATGGATGGTTGGGTTTCTCCTTATGATTTGAGTTACTATCTGAATGTATGTTTTTGTTTATGGCATGTCAAGATATTATGTATTTAATGCTTTTTCGTGGCTTGAAATATTCATGAATGTCTTCGATGATCTAGTCATTTGTAAGCTTGTTAATTCCTTTAGATATTATTTTGTTTTGTAAAGAAATAATGTCTGGTATTGTCGCTTTTGCCCCTGATGGTTGAATTTTTAATTGATTTTAACCCTTCATGCATTGTCATTTGTGACTTGTGCATTGTTTGGTGAGTCGAAGGGCTCGAAATCCTACGCGGTGCACAATTCTAGGAGAATGGTAAAGTGTTTGTATGGTGGAAGTCTAGTGTCGTAAGTCAGAAAATTTTGTCAGACTGCAGAAACCTGGTTCCGACAGTCACCCATTAACATCTCAAGTGAGACTTCGCCCACGCCGTGGGTGTTTCCGAAAGGGTCGATGTTGAGTGGGTTTTTGTTGGCCACTGCGTAGCAAATATCTGATCTTCCAGAATCCCCCACACCAACAAAGACTATAACTCTCTTCTTAGATGATTGATTCCATATGAAACCTCTAGAATATGATATATTTCCCTTCAAGTCTAAATCTTGCCATGAATATGGTGGTTTTTTCAAAGATTGAAATAATCATTCCCCCCATTAGAGAAATTTTGAGGTGGTTTTTTCAAAGATTGAAATAATCCTGAATAACCATGGGGGGTGATTCACCATTTTTGGAGTAAAAAAGTAAAAATATTAAAATAAATAAATAAATAAAAAACCTACATTTTCAACTCGTATTTTCAACTTATCTACCTACATTTTCACTCAAATTTCGAGTGGAAGCACTTGTTGGATGTGAAATTTTTCTTCATCCAAGTAGTACCCATGTTGCATACTTTCAATGGACCCTACTACACGAAAAATGAGAAATACATGAAAAATGTGATTGCAATCACGTTTTTTCATGTATTTCTCATTTTTTGAGTAGTAATGTCCATCGAAAGTATGCAACATGGGTACTCCTTGGGTGATAAATTAAATTATACATCCTACAAGTGCTCCCACTCAAAATCGGAGTAAAACGTAGGTAGATAAGTTGAAAACATAGTTTTTCTTTTTTCCCTCTAAAATTTGATGATGTAATCTAATTTTATTTTATTATTTCCACTATTATTTTATAATATTCTTAGGAGGCCCATTTTAGACCTCAAAATTTCTCTAATGGCTTCATAACCCTAGGAGAGTAGTGAGAACTAGTAGCAAGCCAAAAAGGATAATGCAAACAAGAATTTTCTCCCTAAAAACTTTGATCCTCAAAAAGGAAAATATCTTCGAGGCCCAAATCGTTATGAAATTACTTTATTAGACCCTCCCAAATATCAGCTTTTTGTGTATCCGCCCCCATCCATTGTTGCTTCTTTTAAATCCCTCCCATGATTACTTTTGTCCCAGTCCTCAAATGATCCTAAACCCAACCATCTAAAGAAATTTCCTCCATCTCGAGGATCAATGCTTGGAAACCCTTGAAGCAATTCAACTATAGTCATAACATCCCCATAAAAATGTCACTTGTCATATAGTGTTACAACATCAAAAGAAGGCAATCATTGAATAATAAGAAGAGAAAGACAAGGATTCCATAATTGAAAAGAAACATGGGTGAAAAATAAACAAATAAAAGAGAGAAGTTGCTAATAAAGACAATATCTTGGGTTCACAATGCAATTATCAAAACCAAACCAAACATTGAATTGATCAACCCCAAAAATTTGAATTGGACCATAACCGGATTAAAAAAGAAAAAAAAATACTACAAAGTCGGTCGACCAACAAATACACAAAATATTCAAATTTTGATAAACACACACACATGAATCCAAACCACCATTATACACAAATATGCAAAGTTTCTCTTGTATGCAATGAGTAGGGGAAAATATAACCAAACTAACACCAAGTGTAATCCATCTGTTGCAAGGCGTATTAGCCTATGTGATAATCATCCCACACTAGTCATTAAACACTAAGTACATATATGATATGTATGTACTAAAGGGTAAAAAAGTTTAACGAATGGTTAGTTGGAGCAACTATTATCAATCCAACCATTCCCCTAATGTATAAATGCACATGAAGACTTAATGCAAGAGGGTTGGAATTCCTTCCCAATAGTTCTTCTCATGTGTAACATCTGTTCATGTTGTTGTTGACGATGTAGTTCACTTTTGTCTACATGTTGAGGCTCTGCCTCCAACACTAGTTCTATTTCCATTCGTTTTGAGGTCGAGACTTCAAGCAATATCAAATGAAGATAATCTAAACCTACAAGAAGAAATATCGAGAATTAACTTGTAAGTTAAAATATGTCTGAAAAGATGCTCGAGAATATTTATTGAGGAATTTTCATACTACATGAAAAAAATTGATTGCTCCTGGTTTGAATATGATGATGCATGTGGAAAACCCACAAATTTTAAATATTGCTTGTGTATGTAAGGATGGTTTGTGTGAAAGATTGATCATTTACATTTCTTAATGTTGAGTGAGTAAATACTAGTTTGTATGCATTAAAATTTTGAGATAAGTATGAAAATGAAAAAGAAAAAAAAAGTATCAAAGATGTTGGTCCCTTACAATTAGTTGGATAGTTACATTTCTTCGACATAAAAATTCTTGTGTTCATACTCTCCATGTTGTAAGTGGTTGTTATAAAAAATTGGGTTGCATATCTCAGTATTTAGACAAAAAAATGTGGATGTGTTGAATGCTACAAATTTTTCCATGCTTTAAAAATGTTGGTGAATTGATCTCTCTCATCTAAAACATCATATCTATGTTGCACGAAACACCTTCCTCAACGGCGTATCGACACCGAAAATGTACCAGAATACTAAAACTAGGCCGAAACTTTTCCAAAACATTGTTCGTCATATTGTATGATGTTTCATGATTTTTAAATGCCGTACAATACAACCGACAATGTTTTAAGGCCGTTTCAGCCAAAAACTGCAATATTTCGACAAGTTAAGTGGTTGTTTTGGGCACACTCAAGTGGCCAAGAAGGGCATGTGTCCAGTCTATGGCCCAAAAAAACTTAATTAAACATTTTTCATAAATTTTATTTCACTCTAAGCTAATTTCATTAAAAAAATTATACTTGGAGCTCTCTCTTGTTGTCGTTAATATTAGTGGTGCTTCAAGCGGAACTAGATGTACCAGTAGAATTTTCTCTTTTGCTGGACAAGCATCTTGTTATATTTTTGTTGATGAGGATGATGGTTGTTATGATTACTAATATGTAGTCAATATATGATTACTAATATGTAGTCAATATTTGTCTTTATTTCATGTTTTATTTCATTTTTAGCCCATACAACCTCATGTATAAAGGTTGATTTTGGAACCTTCGATGTACAACCTCATGTATAAAGGATAATTTTGGATTTTTGCATCATGTAATCATCTATGAGAATTAATTAATATAGACTCAATTTTCTTTCTAAAATATCATTTATGTGTCTCATTCATTATTTTCTTGCAAAATAATGTGTTATTAACTTATTTGTTATATATATAAAACAAATAAGTTAATAACACATTTTTTGCAAGAAAATAATGAATGAGACACATAAATGATAGTTATTAACTTATTTGTTTTATATATATATATATATGTGTGTGTGTGTGACATTTCCATTTTCCTATGGTGAAGTTTCCCACCATACCTATTTCGGAAACTTTTACACATTTTGAAGTTTCATGTAACTTAACATCCTATATATAATATTTAGCCTGACCAATGTAGTCTGCTATAAAAGTTTCTCATATTATTATTATTATATTACAAGGCTTAAATGGGAATAGGATTTCAAGATGGGTTCAAATCAATGGTTTTGTAGTAGAGTCTTTCTTACCTTATAGTCAACAGTCAACCTTTAAATTTATGTTTCTAGTTTGGTTGACTGCGCCTTCAAAGAGAACACTAGACTACTCCAAGCTAACAAAACATAATTGAATATCAGATGTATGAAGGAAAATATGGAGAGAGAATTAGTGGATCACTAAGAGAGGAGGTCACCACGATCTCAAAATTTTTGTGCCTCCAAGTACTATCTAGTATCAACTAGGAAGTTTTGCAAGCTAATTTGGCGCATGGAGAAGATAGTAATAAAGTTCGAGCAAATCAAGGCTTGGGTAGACTTTTAAACAACAATGCTAGTAATTCATAATTACAATATTGATAGCCGATTGACATTGGATAAATAATGAACAAGAAAAGCCAAATTGCTTGCTTCCTCGGTTGACCTACAAAAAATAAATGTTGCACTTCCTCTGTGGTAGAAGCCATGGTTTGTCTAGTTGATATTCTTCAGCATACCCTTGTTCATCGTGATGGCTAGTAACCAGAATGGAATGCTTATGTGATCCTGTGACTTGAACATGGAATTGAATTTCATTCAAATGAAGAGTATCATTATGTGTCAAATCTAGATCACTGGCACAAATAAACAGTATGTGTTTTTTGACATGGATAAACAATTTTTTTTAGTTTTCATAGTGGCAAGTTGTAGCCAGTGCTATCATGGCACAAGATAATACCAAATGAAGAAAACAAAACAGATTGAGTGAAGAGAAGTTAGAACAGTGCAATTGTTGGTTGACTGGATCAATTGATCTTTAATGGTCGAACTATATTGGCTTGTTGGTGGGGCCTACTCGACTAGGCTTGAGTCAATACAATCAGAAGCGGTCGACTAAGTCAATGGAACCAACTAAGACGATCTTTTGATTGCTTGTGGGACCTAGTATAAATTATATTTTCAATTTGGTCAACACCTTTGAGCACATTGATTTGATGGTTGAACCAACCAGACACTAGGATGGTCAACTAATCCAATGGTTGACTAAACCAACATAAACGTAGGCAACATACAGATCTGATCGACCGTAGTTGAAGTTTTATTGTTATTTAATCAAAGAAATTTTGTTGAATCTTTAGTTACTACAAATTATATTATGTCACAAATTTTTGTATAGACAGAAAGTTACATGAAGGATAGTTGAGTCAGATTTATAGTTATTTTGTCAACTAAGTCTTTCAGTCATGTTATGTTATTTTGGGTCAAAATTCAAGAGGGAGTGAAACATGATCCTTTTCTAAGGTAAGCAATCATTTCCGCCTTGTAAATTAAATGAATTTCTAGTTGATGAGATCGAATTCCTGCCCACAATGACAATTATTGTAAAAAGCTCAGCCAACAACAAAAATAGTCATGTCTTAGTCAAGTTAATGTTATCCTTCACGTAAATTAAATTGCAAACTCCATTAATTATGAAATATATTAAAGACTTCGACAGTAAAAAGCAACATAGGATGCAATATAGTCATCTCTTATTTATGAAATATACTTGATTATACAACAAAACATAAGCAATGTAGATATTGACAAAAATCATAGCAAATATACTCAATCAAAACATATCAGGTGTAATTTCGGAAAACCAAGAAAGTTTCATAAAGAAAAGATAGGTCATGGACAATGTTATCCTTCTAGAAGAAGCCATACACTCCAATGTGCTAAACAAGGACAAAGTATAAAACTTGATATGGGAAATGATTTTGACAAGATTGAACACCACTTCCAATTCCTTTTTGCGGTTCTTATAAAATTTGGATTGTATAGTAGTTTATTTTATGGTTTCAAGCATGCATACGCTAGTCGTGGATTTCTTTACTACTGAATGGGAATTTTGCCTCCTTCCAAGGCATGTAATTAATCATTCACAATTGGCATATGATACCTTGTTAATGCTCAAAGGTTCAAGCAATTTCTTGACAATTATCTTGATGCTTAGTAGGGAGGAAGTAACCAAAGCCAAGAACAGTATATATGGATGGAATGTTGCACTTCCAATGTGACAAAAAAATTGCAATGACCCTCGATTTTTCTTTACACTCTAACTAGAAGGCCTTAAAATATATTGGAATATGATAAATTAGATGTCAATTGTTAAGAAAGATAAAAAAATAAAATGAATAGTTAGGTGGCACAGTGGCACAATTTTCCAACCCAATAGTTGTCATTAAATCGGTTTTGTTAACCCTTCCCATTTATCTAATCTCAACTCTCATGGCACCAGTGAGTGTTATATACATTATAGGAAAATATATCGATATTTATGTGACCAGGGGGAAACTATAATAGTAAAAGCTACCACATAGTTAGCTAGAACACAATTCAATCACCCTATGATAAAGGTAGATTTGCTATAAGACATTTGGGACTGATGAATCAATGTTGGGAGCTAAGATGTGGTGGTGGTACATCTTAGAAAACAATGTGATGGAAAAATCATTAAGGAAAAAATATATGAGAAGAGGACCATTGGGAATTCTAGATTAATCCCTTCTAGACAATGATGTCTCCCCAATTTCGAGATTATGCAAAGCTTCAACTTCCATCATCCAAAATTGGCATTCCTAGATCCTTGGAAATGAAAAACTCGTAAATATATGGGAGGGCCACATCATGGACCAACACCAGTTAAACCAAAATCTAACATTAGCAGTGTTAAAGGATTGAACGATTGGGAAAGGATCAACACATTATAGGGCATTTCCTCTTGGAAGCAAGGAAATAACAGAAGATCGTTGGGATGGAAGCATCTACACCCTCTAGAAGATCAAATCAAATCCAAAGGGTGTTATGAATATGAATCATTAATAATTAATATTTAATAATGATTAGTATATTGAAGAGTCATGTCTCTAAGGACATGAATGTTAATGAAGGGGCACATGCCTAGGTATATAAATGAGCCCATGTTTGCAACCAAAATATCATTTCATCACTTGTACATTCAATATTCTTATATATAATATTATTGTCCTATAATGGATCTTACCATATTTTAGATGTTATGAATATTTCTGGTGTGTATACGAACTTTGTTAGTTACATTAGTATTAGAGCTTCATTCTCAAATCCCAACCATTGGCCAAGATTTTACCACATACTTGAATATTTTGGAATTTCCCCTACACTTCGACAGTCAGTTCGATTTCAGCCTTTGACCACCATAAGTGGAAGTTGAATTTTGATCTTTACATCTAAAAAAAAAAAAAAAAATTGGCTCGTGGTCAGTGACGAGGATAAAAGAAATGAATAAATAATATATATATATATATATATACATATATATATTAAAAAATTATGAAAAAAATAAATAGATAAATTATATATATACAAAAACCTGCCATTATATGCAGCTAATAGACTCGCGCGGCCACTTACAGATTGTCACCGCTTTCGCATGCAACCCTGCTGCAAGAGGATCATCATTACTGCAAATCCATAGACACATCCACTGCCATGAGTTCCTTCCACACACCTTAGTAGTTGTCTCCATCATAGCAGCCGCTACGACCTCTAACATTCCACTACAACCAATTTTCACCCACTCAATCTACTACATCCCCAATCCACAACCACCTTTCCAACCCTATTTCTGGTGGTCGTTCTCGACCAGCTTCCTATAGTCATTGTCACCACCCTGTCCTCCTATCATCGCAAAGTTGTTGTTGAATGGTTTTTTCATTGATGCAAATGTTAATCTTTGAACGATCTTAATATTTGTCTATGGATTGCATTGATTGGAAGCTCCATTGGTCAAGAATCCCTAGAAGGATGAGAAGCTCCTGCGGTGTGGTCATGATGCCCCACTTTTGATGAATATTTTGAATGGGAATATTAGTGAATTAGCAAGCAAGACCATCATAGGATAAATGTACTCGGCATGTTGTTTCCAATGGCGGTGGCACACCACATAACTCCTCATGGTTAAGGAGATACGTCATTTTAAAGTTGAAGGCTCGAAGTTTGGTTAAGGTGCCCCAAGTGAATTTGAAAAGTATCTATATAAATGGTAAAATATTGACATTAATTATCCAATAGAGTCTTGATTAATATGTGTTAGTTCTAAGTTGACCAAATCATCCTTAAAAGAAGAAAAATATTAGATAAATGTCTTTCCAGATTAATCACATCATTAGGATTTGGTCGACATTTCGAACCAACTAATGTGGTTCATCCTCAGGACAAGGTGAAAAGCCAATCGATCTAACTGAATAAATAGTGTGGATTCATCATTCCCCGGTATTAGCTGAAGAGAACTAGTCATTAAAAACTAGCCGTTTTTGACTAGTAGTTTAAAAATTAGCCGTTAATGAATTAGTTAAGTAAAATTGTTAAAATATTGACCCAATAAATATAATAATAATAAAATTTGACCCAATAAATATTATAATAAAAATTTTATATGTAATATTTAATTAAAATTTTAAATTGATTAATGAAATTTTTGTTTTAATAAATATTATAATAAAATGTATTATGTAGTATTTAATTAAAATTATTTAATTGATTAATAAATACTAAAATAATAGATAAAAATTTTAAAATTAAAAAGTATTTTGAAAAATGGGGTAATATATAAACCAAAAGAATAATTAAGTTAAAATAAAGGGGAAAAGAAGCCTAGGAGAAATAAGAAAGGGGGAGCAAAAAATATTATGTAATAATAAATTAAAATGTTAATTGATAATATTAAAATAATTTTTTTGTAATTTACTAAGAATTTATTACTAATATACATAGGGGATTATACAGAAAAAACCTAAGGGGTAATATGTAAAGATATATAAACAAGAAAAGAATAAAAGACGATATCTAGGGACAAAGAAGATTAGACAAAAGAAGAGAAAAGGGGAAAAAGCAAGAAGAGAGGAAAAGGGGAGACCAGGAAAAATAAGCATGGGGGGAAACAGAAAAATTATCTAGAGAGAGTTGGAGTCCAACTTTTACTCAACTTCCAACCATCATCCCTATTGAGATTCTTAGCATGCCGCTCAATCTCAATGGCTTCCCTAATCTTCCTATGATGGAAGTGGTCAACCCTAGAGATGACTTTGGAGTCTTCAATGCAAACATGGTGATACGATTTCTCCACATGTTCTGCAAGAGAAGATGTGCGCGATCGATTGTGCCTAATGTCTGCAGCATGCTCCTAGATTATTTGTCTGATGGATCTGCCTATTTCACCAATGTAGGGTGTACCTATCAGATCTGTCAAGGACCCTATCGACCCTAAAGACATGAAGGGTGTCTACATGATTCCTTGTTCCTGTGGCACACCCTACATTGGTGAAACAAGCAGATCCATCAGACAAAGAATCCAAGAGCATGTTGTAGACATTAGTCACAACCAATCCTGCACATCTACTCTTGCAGAACATGTGGAGAAATCGTGTCACCATGTTTACATTGAAGGCTCCAAAGTCATCGCTAGGGTTGACCACTTCCATCATAGAAAGCTTAGGGAAGCCATTGAGATTGAGCGGCATGCTAAGAATCTCAATAGGGATGATGGTTGGAAGCTGAGTAAAAGTTGGACTCCAACTCTTCTAGATAATTTTTCTGTTTCCCCCCATGCTTATTTTTCCTGGTCTCCCCCTTTCCTCTCTTCTTGTTTTCCCCCCCTTTTCTCTTCTTTTTTCTAATCTTCTTTGTCCCTAGATATTGTCTTTTATTCTCTTCTTGTTTATATATCTTTATATATTGCTCCTTAGGTTCTTTTTGTATAATCCCCTATGTATATTAGTAATAAATTCTTAGTAAATTACAAAAAAAATATTTTAATATTATCAATTAATATTTTAATTTATTATTACATAATATTTTTTGCCCCCCCTTCTTATTTCTCCTAGTCTTCTTTTCCCCTTTATTTTAACTTAATTATTCTTTTGGTTTATATATTACCCCATTCTTCAAAATACTTTTTAATTTTAAAATTTTTATCTATTATTTTAGTATTTGTTAATCAATCAAATAATTTTAATTAAATACTACATAATGCATTTTATTATAATATCTATTCAAATAAAAATTTCATTAATCAATTTAAATATTACATATAAAAATTTTATTATAATATTTATTGGGTCAATTTTTTTTTTATTATTATATTTATTGGGTCAATATTTTAATAATTTTACTTAATTAATTAACTAATTCATTAACGGCTAGCTCTCTTCAACTAATATCGGGCAATGATGCATCCACACTATTTATTCAATTAGATCGATTGGCTTTTCACCTTGTCCTGAGGATGAACCACATTAGTTGGTTCGAAACGTTGACCAAATCCTAATGATGTGATTAATCCGGAAAGAGAAAAATATTCTTGAATAAATTGGTTTCAAAAGAAGGTTTAGGTCGGATCATTTAAATGTATTGGTTTTCTTTGCTTCAAGGACAAGTCGACCCTCAAAATTTGCATATATGACAAGTCGGCTCCATGGCTTAATGGTCAAGGCAGCCCCCTTTTGGAATCCACCTCGTTTACTATAAATATGAGCCCGAGACTCCTCCATGTGAATCATTTTTCCATGCATTATCTTTAGAAAATTGTATGTGATATGCTTGATACTAGGGAAGAACGAAAAATCTGAGAAGTAGGTCAATTTCTTAATGGTTTTATGGGCTTATTGGTTTAATATTTTAGTTGGGATCTTCGTTGGCTTTGAAACGTGCTTCTGATGCAAACCTCAACACATTTCAAAGGATCAAAGGCCTAATTTCGATTAGGTATGCTCTTGACCACATTAGGGCCACAATAGGTTGCAGTAGGGTCGTGGTGGGGCTGCAGTAGGTTGTAGTGAAGCCGTAGTTAAGCTTGTGGAAGGTGATTGAGTTCAAGCCTATCCTAGCCACTGGACAAGGAAAGACAGACAAAGAATTTTTGGACCAAAAGAAGATCTAATCAACGTCTATCAAGACGTAGTTGTTGAGCCAAATAATTTCATCCAATGAAAAATATGACAGTTTTAAAGGTTGTTTGAGGGTTCAATAAGACCAAAATTTCTTGTTTACAAGTTGAGATCCAAGTGAGAATCGTGGGAGAATCATAAGGAAATTCAAGGGCCAAAGGTTCGAGCATTGTGGAGGTTTCTTACTGAAAACATTGAGGAATGTTAAGTTGAGCTTAGAGTAAATGTATGATCTTGTTTTATTCAGCGATGATGAAGCTTTTGTTTAGGTATGATAGATTGATATAGTACTAATCAATTATGTTTTGTTAGATCAAATCACAAAATCATTGTGCACTACAAGAGCTTGGTCGCAAAAGATATATTGTTGTTAAATTAGTTGCCATAATATCGTATATGTTGAGTGGAGTGGTCAGAGATTGTTCTTAAGTTTATGAGATGCTGATGCTACCAGAGTTTATCAGTGAGCTTGATGGGTTGACTATTGATGTTCAAATATTCCATTGGTTGAATCTTAAGTATAGTTGTAGCTCCCATACACTAACATAAACCCCTGTCTTGGTGATGTGTTGTTACAATTGTAGTTGACATACTATTTGGTGTGACAATATATTGTTGTTGGACAAAATTGTTTGATGAAGAGAGTAATATTGGGCAGGTTTATATTATAGACAAGGTTTTTCTTATTGTAAGCCCTTGGTTGCATGACTATAGGAATGTCGAGTTGTGCTAATTAATTAACTATCAGAATTGTACAAAAAACTAACATAAATGTATTGATATGCCCTAAGAGTTCTAATGTATGTATGAAGTTGTTGGCACTATGTTATTGATCTTGTTGTGATCACGGTTTTGATAGAGGGTTTATAAATGATGTGCAAGACTAAAGCATCGATTAGGCTACATTGATTGAATACTTATGATCAAATTCATATGAGCAGAGAGTGAGTTCAATGTGTTGTTGATGTTTTGGGCAGACCTAGGGTCTGTGAGCAAAGAGGTTGTTTTAGCCTATTGAGCAATTAACGCATCTTCTATTATTATTGATCAGAGGACCATTCAGAGAATTGGTACCACTAGGGTTTGGACAGAGGTTGGTTTGCAAGGTTTGACAAAGGCATATATATTTTTTGGGAAGAGTTGTTGAGATAGGGTTTGTTATGGAAAGAGTTATTTATGCAAGGTAAACCTATGAAAGTATAATGATAAGTTGTTAAGTTAAGTGAGCAGAAAGAATTGATATTGTTGTTGATGATCTTGTGCCAGTATTACAAATTGATAGAGTGAGAAAATTGTTTTGATATTATTTATGTTGATATTGAGCATAAGTGGATCCAGTTAAAAAAAATTATGAAATCATGGTCCACTGTGATAAATTGAAGGTCAAAGCCTTAAGGGCAAGTGGTGGCTCAATGAGTAGGGTGGCAAGGTGTTGCAAAGCAGAGAGTGGAGTCTCCTTCAAGTTGGATCCTAATAACACTTCATGGTGGCAAGGTGGTGCTAGGGCAAGGTCTGTGCCTATGTAGGGTGTTGGATCATCTTTTCAGTTGGAGATGATAAAACCAGGGAGTTGGAGTTGGTAAATCAAAGTGTTGGAGCATCCTTTCATTTGGAGCTGATAAAAATAGGGGGTTGGAGCCTCCTTCCTCTTGGAGATGATAAATCATGGGATTGGAGCCTCCTCCTAGTTGTTGTTGGATAATATTGGAAGTTGGAGCTTCTTATTGATGTAATCTTTAAGACTTATATTAGGTGTTTGGTGTTTTTTCTCCCGGAAGGGTTTCCACCTAAAAATAGTTTTTCTACTATCTTTTGATTTTGTGCATTATTGAATGGTGTTGTTAATTATCTAATGTTTACTCTTCCAAAAAATAAGTCAAGAAAAAACAAAAATTGGCATTCGATAAAGAACCTTTCAAAATGTCCTTTTGTTCATAGGGATATCCTAATTGTCGAGAGCCATTTAGAAATCAAAATGTCATCTGCACAAAGTCTTACAAATGTTTTACTTTAGTTGAATATCAAAGTGATACAAAAAGAATCGTAAAAAGGAGATATAAGTTTCATAAAGTGGTAAAACAATTAATAGCGACACTTGAGAAAAAAAATGCAGATTTTAATAAAGAACTTGTAGCTCAAAATTTGAAGAAAGCATAATCCAACTTGCAATGCAAACACTTAATATCGCTTCTACAAGACAATGTAATCCAATGTACTGAGAAATTGTAGTTGGAAGATCAAGAGAATTCACATATTAAAAATTTAGAAGACAAAATATCTAAACTTCAGTGAAACAAGAAGGCGTCATAATAGAAATATAAATATCTTGAAGATATGCATCAAGGACCATAATAAAAAATTACTTGCACAAGTTAAGAAGGTTGTCACAAAGAAGGAACTCAAGAAGCATTTCTTATAACAAGAAGAAGAAAATTCACGCTTAAAGAATTTTAATCAAATGCTGTTAGAATAAATCAAAAGTTTAAAAGATGAGAATGACACTAAGCTTAAGAGTGATAAGAAATCATTAAATGACAAGTTAGAACAAATTATTCAAGAAGCATCAAAATATTCGGATGTGCAAATTCAAGTTGAAGAAAAGGGAACAAACACTAATCCAGATAATATCGCAATTCTGAAAGATCCCCATACAACTGAAGTGATTGAAGTGAAGATGTACTCAAAGGTTGTAGTTCAAGCGACGAAAATTTCAAGTGAAGATCCAACAATTAGCTAAGCAACTTTTGTACCTAAAGGAAATCAAATACCTCAAGTAAATCAAGAAATCACCACAAACTGTAGGAATTTACAGGGCAAGTTCCTTAGATCAAGAACCAAAGGTCACCGCTCACAAATAGATCACAAATTAGTACACCAGTATAATCATGTGGTTAAAACCCTCAAAGAGGGAAACAGTCCACGCCCTGAGCCAACGCCGCCACTTCAGGGAATTTATTAATATAAAAGAAAAGTTACATATGTTTCTCTCATAAACGGTTACCGGAAAAATGACCCTCCATGCTCTTTAAATAGAGATCATGGACCAATCAGGTGCTAAGCCACGGATCAAGTGTCGTTAATACCGAGGAGAGAGATAACCGTTGGATCACTACAAATCGTGACCGTCAGATTATAAGTTACAAATTCACATGGTAAAGAAACACACTTTACCTAACTCTACACTAGACTAAGTTATTCTTAACTATTTCCTCTGTGTCGGAATATCCGAACACAAACAAGTTAAATGGAAATAAGGTCATAAGAACTCCTTATCGACACCCAAATCATAAAAACATACATCTCAACAAGTTTTGTAGGAATTTACAAGGTAAGTTCCTTAGATCAAGAACCAAACGTCACCGCTCACAAACAGATCACAAATCAATACACCAGTATAATCACGTGGTTAAAACCCTTGAAGAGGGAAACAGTCCACAGCTTGAGCCAACACGGCCACTTCAGGAAATTTATTAAAATAAAAAGAAAAGTTACATATGTTTCTCTCATAAACAGTCACCGGAAAAATGACCCTCCATGCTCTTTAAATAGAGATCACAGACCAATCGGGTGTTAAGCCACGGATCAAGTGTCGTTAATACCGAGGAGAGAGATAACCGTCGGATCACTACAAATCGTGACCGTCGAATTATAAGTTACAAATGTACATGGTAAAGAAACACACTTTACCTAACTCTACATTAGACTAAGTTATTCTTAACTATTTCCTATGTGTCGGAATATCCTAACATCCCCCCTTAAGAACAACTTGGGATAGGATTGAAGGATTTACAAAGGTGACACAAAACGAGCCTATTTCCTATGTGTCGAAATATCCTAACATCCCTCCTTAAGACCAAATTGGGATAGGATTGAAGGATTTACAAAAGTGACACAATAGGAGAAGAAAGGAGGCATTAGAGCCTATCCCCCCTTAATGACAACTTTCCTGAATTCTAAGCATGGATCGAACTTTGGTAAACTTTGCTTCTGTGAGAGCCTTTGTAAAGATATCGGCTACTTGATCATTGGTTGGACAGTACTGCACTTCAAGAACATGATCATGAATGAGCTTTCTGATCAAGTGTATGTGGAGTTCAATGTGTTTCATATGCTGATGCTGAACTGGATCTTTACATAACTGAATGACACTATGATTATCACACCAAAGTGTAGTTGGATGTTGCTGATGGAGGCCAAATTCAGACAGGATCTAACGAAGCCACATGGCTTCCTTGCTGGCTTCAACTACACCATGATACTCTGCTTCTGCTGAAGAAAGAGAGATGGCATTTTGTTTCTTACAAGACGATGTAATAGTTCCTAAACCAAGAGTGAACACATATCCTGCAGTAGGCTTTCGATCATCAGTGTCACCATCCCAATCAAAATCAGTGAAACCAGTCAACAATGCAGATGCTCCTGCACTGTAATGAATCTTGTACTGAACTGTACCGCGAATATATCTAAGTATTATTTTAGCTGCTTTCCAGTGACTTTCATGAGGTTGGTGCATAAACCGAGTGACAAGACCAACGGCAAAGGAAAGGTCAGGACGGGTATGGGTTAGATACAGAAGTTTACCAACAAGTTGACGGTATAAGGTAGCATCAACTTCAGGGGTAGTACAAGTGACTGAAAGCTTGACTCCAAACTGAAAGGGAGAAGGGGCAGGCTTACATTCTTCCATGTGAAGGTGTTGTAGAAGATCACAGGCATACTTGGACTGAGAGAGGGTAATGCCTTCCTTGGATTGCAAGACTTGAAGACCAAGGAAATAATGCAAGTGTCCTAAGTCTGTCATTTCAAACTTCTTTTCGAGGCTAGACTTCACATGGTTTATATGGTTTGGATCACTACCAGTAAGGATAAGATCATCAACATAAAGAACAAGGATGGTGAAGGACTTACCCACTTTCTTGGTGTAGACAGTGTTGTTAGAATGACACCTAGAAAAGCCATTATCTAATAGAAATCTATCCATTTTGGCATACCAAGTCCGAGAAGCTTGTTTGAGACCATAGAGAGACTTCCTAAGGCAACAAACAAGGCTAGAGTCGTTTTGGATAAAGCCAGGGGGTTGTTCCATGTAGATTTCTTCATGTAAATCTCCATGTAAGAAGGCAGATTTAACATCCATCTGATGGACTTCCCATTTAAAGGAGGCAGCAAGGGAAAGAACAAGGCGGATAGAATTCATTTTGGCAACAGGGGAGAAGGTTTCAGTATATTCAATGCCTTCAACTTGTGAAAATCCTTTAGCGACAAGATGAGCTTTATGTCTATCCACTTTTCCATCTGGTCCAAACTTTGTTTTGTAAACCCATCTGCATCTAACAAGTTTTCTTCCTTTTAGAAGAGGAACAAGATCCCAAGTATCATTCGCCAATAAGGAATGATATTTTTCATTCATTGCTTCATCCCAAGCAGGATGATCAGAGGCTTCTTCAAAGGTTTTTGGATCAGTAGTTTTTGGAACTTGATCTAATAAGGAAGAGGCTCTTTCAAACTAAGAACGTGTACGTCGTCGATCGACAAGGTCACCTGCAAGAGAACTTGCTGCATCTTGAGTAGAGCAGACCCATCTTGGAAGCGGTGGAGTAAAAGGAACAATTTCAAGAGGTGGAGGAGGATTTTCATCCTCGCTTTCATCATTTGAACTGGAAGGAATGCTATTAAAAATAGAAGAGAGAGAGAGAGGTGGCACATATGCCGAATTAGGCTCGCAGGCCAAAGGTGGCACACCCGCCAAACTAGGCTCGCAGGCCGATATATTTTCATCAAATTTTACATTTCTTGTAATTATTATATTTTTGGATTGTTGAAGAAGTATATATCCTTTGACATCTTCAGAATATCCAACAAAAATACATTTTTCACTCTTAGGTTCTAAGGCTTTATGTTTCGCATCTGGAATATGGGCCCAAGCATCACTTCCAAAAACACAAAAGTGACTTACATCTGGTTTGATTGAGCTCCAAGCTTCTTTTGGAGTTATATTCTTTAAAACCTTAGTAGGAGTGCGATTTACTATGTAATTTGCACAGTTAATGGCTTCTGCCCAAAAATTGAGACCAAGTCCTTTAGATTGAAGCATACAATTAGCCATTTCTTTTAAGGTGTGATTCTTCCTTTTAGCTACACCATTTTATTTTGGAGTATATGGAACAGTATGTTGCAATTAAATGTCAAGCTCGGTGCAGAAGTTGATAAATTTGTTCTTAACATATTCTCCTCCATTGTCTGATCTTAACTTAAGAATTTGATGTCTAGATTGTTTCTCAACAAAGGCCTTAAAGGCCAAGAACATCTTTAAAAATTCACTCTTGAGTTTTAAGAAGTATACCCAAGTGCGTCTGGAAAAATCATCAAATGAAAGTTAATAAGTACTTGCAACTAGAGAAAGAAACAACAGGAAGTGGACCACATAAATCATTGTGCACAAGCTGCAAAGGGGCTGAAGCATGCCAAGAGGCATGTTTGTCAAAACTATCCTGATGATGTTTTATGAGTACACATCCGAAGCAAACACCATCTCGGCAAGATACCATAGGAAGGCCCGTCACCATATTTTCCTTACATATAGTTTGAAGAGAGCGATAGTTTAATTGACCAAATCGCTCATGCCAAAGTTTGCTCACATCATCATTATGAGCAACAAAAAACGGAGGGAAGACATGATGACCCAAATTTGTCAAACTTATACAACTTTGTGGAATCATCAGCAATGCCAGTAGCTAAAATATTTTTAGGATCTTTGAGGTCTTTGATTACAACATCATGAGGTGAGAATTCTACTATTTTCCCTTCACCTGAATGAGTTATCTGATAAACAGAGAGAAGTTTGCATGACAAGGTAGGAACACATAGTACATCATTAAACTAACCATTATCGAGATGAATGGTTCCAGTTCCTACAACACTAAGAGATCTATCATCACTAACATAAATATGTTTGGTGTTACAATCATTTAAAGAAAAAATCATGGCTTTATTTTTTGCCATGTGATAAGAAGCTCCAGAATCAATGACCCACTCATGATAATGAGAAGAGGAGGATACATTTAATGCATAACCAAATCTTGATTCTTGACAACCACAAGCAGAAAGTGCCATTCTCGAAGATGAAGATGAAGGTGAAGAGTGCTCCAAATTGGTGTTCTTCTTCTTCATTGCTGCTTCTAAGGCTTCCATCTTCTTAAAAGATTTGGACTCTATATGGTCATCACGATTGCAAAAGTTGCAATGTCTATCTGTCTTCTTCCCTTTGTTTTTATTTGCTTTATCATTTTGGTGAGTTTCTTTTTCAGTTTGCGGCTGAAATTGCTTAGGACCCTTGTTTGGTTTCGAACCATACTTTTTAGGATAGTGCTTCTTGGGATTATTTTGATATGATTGTTGTTGGACTGCTAAGGCTTTCTTAGAAGCGTTTCCAGCAGTGATAAGACCAAGGTGTAGGAGTTTTTCTTGTTCTCTTATCAAAAAATCACAAAAGGCATCAAAAGATGGGTCTTGTAGGTGGTTCCTGAAGAAATGATGGCTTCTCTAGTGGAGTGGAAGGTAGAAACAAATACAGAGTATGCAGGGCCAAGCTTAGTAAGAATTCAATAGATGAGGCTACCATCTTCCTTTTTGACCTTACAACCTTCTAAAAGAACTCTAAGGGTCTTGAATTTGGACAAAAAATCTTCAATAAAGGAGAAATTATTGGGGTCCAGAGTAAGCAACTCATTTTCAATCTGATGGGCCCTGATTTGATTTTGAATTCCAAAGACAGTATTTAGCTTGTCCAGGGCTTCATGAGGGGTGTCAATGTCAAGGATATGAAATCGAAGACCTTGAGAAATGGACATTCCTATCAACCTTCATGCTTGATCTTGTTTATTTTCCCATTTAGCGACTTTATCATCATCATAAGGTTTAGTTTCTAGCCCTGTGGCTATTCTATAAAGCCCTTTACTTCTAAGTATATCTACCATGTGAGATAGCCATTGGAAATAATTGGTGTTGTTAAAAATAATCGGGCATGCACTTTCCATTTAAAAAAAAAAAAAACTGAACTGAGAAAAGTTGAAACTCACTGCTCCAGTGGAAAGATCTCAAAAAATTAGGCCGTTTCAAAAAAAACGGCTCGAGAAATGGCTTCCGAATGAAGAAGTTATGCCATTTGAGAAAACTGAGTTGTAAATGTCGAATAGTTACGGGAACGGTTTGAAATTTGGTGATGAAGTTCAACTTTAAAAATAAAATAAAAAACCGTGCCCCTTTAACAAAAACCTTTTACAAAAAGAAGCTTGAGAAAGAGATTTGAATCCAAGACCTCTATTCTCATAAACTAACTCCTCACCAAGTGAGATAGTAAAAGGATTATGTTATTGTTTGAAAGGAGGAAGTGTTTTCGTGCCTTTTCCAGCACAAAAAAACACAAAAACCAAGAAAAAACAAAACAAAATGAAAGCCTTACAGCAGAATGTTAGATTTTTGGTTAACCTTACCGACATTTTGGTTAGCCTTACTGGCAACTATCAATTTTTTCACTATTTCTGGTTTCCCGAGATCGCACAAAGACGCGGGGAAAGAGCATACGTAGCAAAAAAAATCTCATTTCCTGTTTCTGATTTGCCGAGATCGCACGCAGCGCAAAGAAAATAGCATACACAGAGAAGAGGGTATAGATCCGGCAAATAAATAAAACCTAAAAACCGAAAATAAACAGAGGGAACCGAAATAAGCAGAACTATTAACAAATATAACTGCAAAACAGATGCTTTATACCTCCATATCTAAACTGTCATAACTTGGGCAGCCGGAAACCTTTTCGCATGAAACGAAAGGTGTTCCTCATTGTAACAGATACTCTGGACACAACAGAGTAGTTCTGAAAGTCCAAAAATGTTCAGAAATAGTAGATCTACAAAACAACATTCGCATGCAATCAAACCGGCTTCGGATTTTGATCAACAACGGATGCGGCCCTCAAAATAGCTCTGATAACATGTAGGAATTTACAGGGTAAGTTCCTTAGATCAAGAACCAAAGTTCACCGCTCACAAACAGATCACAAATCAGTACACCAGTATAATCACGTGGTTAAAACCCTCGAAGAGGGAAATAGTCCACGGCCTGAGCCAACGCGGCCACTTCAGGCAATTTATTAATATAAAAAGAAAAGTTACATATGTTTATCTCATAAATGGTTACCGGACAAATGACCCTCCATGCTCTTTAAATAGAGATCATGGACCAATCGAGTGTTAAGCCACGAATCAAGTGTCGTTAATACCGAGGAGAGAAATAATCGTCGGATCACTACAAATCATGGCTGTCGGATTATAAGTAACAAATGTACATGGTAAAGAAACACACTTTACCTAACTCTATACTAGACTAAGTTATTCTTAACTATTTCCTATGTGTCGGAATATCCTAACAAGTTTTCATATCCTTATCACTCAAACCAAAAACATATGACTTATTTTCCCAAGAACATCGATGTCACCAGAATCTGGTTTTATGATAACAATTCATCCCAAGTTTCCTGTAATCGCTAGATTCCACAAAATATTAATTTAGGATGGTTAGATCATTTCATAGTATGAAAATTTTGAACCACACCCAATTTAATACCATCTTATATCATCGAGGATGACAATTCCGATAATTGAGAAAGATGAGAAGACATTACGAGACAAAAAAAATATCAAGCATTCCATTAATAAGCTTTGATGACAAAACTCTTCTGAAGGGAAAGGCAATGTTATGAATATAAATAATTAATATTTAATATCTAATCATGATTAGTAAACTGAAGAGGCATGTCTCTAAGGACATCATTGTTCCTAAAGGGGCACCTGCCTAGGTATATAAATGGGCCCTCATTTATAACTAGAATATCATATCATCACTTGTACATTCAATATTATTATGTATAATATTATTGTCCTATAATGGATATTACCATATTTTAGATATTCTAAATATTTCCGTTGTGTATACGAACCTTGTTGGTTACAAAGGGTCTTTTCTCATCTACGAGGTTATATGCCTTTAAATAAAATGGTTAAGGACTTGTCGAGGGGCTCCAATGGAGAATCATATATGATAAGTCAAGGATAATTTTTTAAGCTAGCATCTCAATATCTATTTTCGAGATCGAAAGCTTGGAAAAATATATGGGGCGGGTACTATCTTTCGAAATAAAAATAAAAAATTATATGATTTCTAACACAAAACTAAATTTTGAACATTGAGAATATTAGTGAGTGAGGGATATAGGGGGCCACTAAAGGTTTATTATATATTACGGTAAAGGATACTACAAATAATCTTTTCTTGGATTGTGATTTTACTAAGTAGGTATGGGAAAATGTGTTTGAGGATATGGGTAGTGAGATTCCACTACTCCAACACTAATGTTTATGACTTTGATCTAGAAATCCAAATATCTTGGGAGTTTGATGCACAAACGACTACAATGAACTCGAGTGGTAACATCAAAATACTTTTCATGGAAGATCTAGATTGTAAGGAAGAGTGTCATCTTTAAACAAGAATCTAATGATCTAAGTCACTAATTAAGCCAAACATCTATTGTATGAGACAATTCATCAAGTGGAGTAATAATGATTTCTACAATAAATTATTAAGCCAAATAAAAACATTAGGTTATATAATATTCCTAACGGAAATATTAAGTGAATAACAGAAACATGCACTATAACAACAACTAGGAAATTCAACACATGCACAAGAAATCACAACATGAGGAAATGCACCAAAAATATGAGCCATTTTATTTATTTACGAGCAAATATAGTACAAATGAGTATGAAAGAGGAACTTGGGCTTGCTACAACAAGAAAATCCAAAACCCAAGTGATGATCAAGCTACCAAAATGTTAGATGAGATCCCCACCATGATTTTGAGCTAGCCCATAAAATTATTGTCACTGTTGTTGTAGGTGAACTGAGATTTTGGCCATCAAATATACTCCAAAAAAATTTCAAAATTAAATGTAGGCTCTCCACACCAGCTCCAACAAAACCCAGAAATATCTCAGGGACCCAAGCGGTAGAAATGGTCCTGGGATAAATTTCACCCTCCTTCAACAATTTATGTTGCTAAATGTTGAATGGAACTAGGAATTATGCCCTCAAAAGTGCTCAGAAAATTCTGTAAAATTAATCCTAGCTTCCTTTCACTAAACCCACAAAAATCCAAAAAGGGTTTGGGCAGAATCCACCGACCCTCGATGACCCCCAACAAGTGTAAATTGCTTGATTTTGCTAGAAAACACCCTACAATTTAAATACTGTTGAATTTGGCCCAAATCTCCCTCCAAGAAATCCTCCCTAAGTCTTGCAAATTTCTCCCCTCAATCACCAAGTAGATCCCAACTCGAATGCTCCCCAAATTCTAAATCTCTACAAGTGCACACAAGTTGCCAATAAACCCCTGCATAGGCCCTGAAATAGGTGAATTTGGTTCTCCAAAATGTAGCACTCTTGGCCTTGCAAATCCCCAAGGAAAAACTCGCCCTCATTATGGATAATTATCTACAAAATCTTTGGTAAAAACTCCACTATATGCTAGCTTCTCTCAGCCCCTTCAAATTTCCTTTTGTGCCCTAAGAGAAGCATGCTCCAGCTGTAAATAATATGCAATGTGGCTCCTACAGAAGCCTTGATATGGAATCCTCCTTACTCCCCTAGGGTGACACTTGAAGTTCACCAAAAGTAGAGGTGGAATTCCGCTTGGAATTATTGGTGCTAAACAACACTTTTCTTCTTGTGCTAAACAACCCCAAGGGAAGATGAAAGATGAAATGTAATAGTAAAAAGATGATTACAAAATGAGTACATCCTCCTTTTGTAGTTTCTCCCCATGCTTCTAGACTCCTTTTTTTAATTATTATTTTATTGGTGGGAGCCATTTTCCATTAAGTGACTTTTGCCTCCATTTTAATAAAGTAATAATTTGTCTTCAATCTCCAATAAAATACACTTTCCACCTTTATCCAAAATAATATTTTCCCCTTTACTTAATATCACCAAAATTAGGCAAAATTCCCATGCTTACAAAATTGGGAACATTGCAGTGCTCCACTCACCGTCCAACCAGGTATAAGCTTCAGAATCCCTCTGCATACTATCAATAAGTAGAGCATCATTATAATGTAGGACTATGTCCAACTCTCCACGAAGCTGCCCTACCAAGTATTCCACCTCATGCACACCAAGAGTAAACTCCTAAGAATAAAACCCAATCCCTGTGGGGATGAAGTCTCTCTCACATGAGCTCCTCCTGATATTCTCCTACTGACCAACCTTCCATGCTAATGAAGTCCCCCACACCATCAGCGAGTCATTGAAGCCCAGTGGAAAATCTGAGTGATCTCCCCCTATAGCAGCCAGCTCATCCCTAAAGGTCGTTGAGTTGTCTAGTATTGTGATGCTCAAGTCCCATGCTCATCTCAAGAAAGCGCCACCATGTTTTCGTTGTGCCACTCTGACCCGAATAGGTTTCCCATCATGTGCACACTGCAACCTCCTCCCCTGAAACCTGGAGGCGAAATATCGACAAAGGCCAAGCTCATCATACCCAAATGTCTCTATGATGTCAATATCTACCCACCCATCGCTAGTCTCGATCCTGAGCTACAACTGAAGAAGCCTACCTCACCAAACAATGGAGGCCTCAATGATCTCCCATGTGTCAACCCCAAAGTGAGCTAGATCACCCTCTGCTATGATCTTTCTCCTCACGAGATGGAGTGGCATGTCAACAAACTAAATCCCTGGATCCCCTAGCCATACCTGTTGTGGTATATCTCTAAAAACTGTTGGAATCTATTTGTTCTTCGTCCATAGTCCCTACATACAACCAACATATAGGTCCCATATATCATGAACTTATCTAATGCATGCTAAACTGCCATATGTCTACCACTGTGTAGTATCGATGACTGTTGGAAGCCACATGTGCCAAATAACCACCCCCTTAAGGCAGTGAATAGATAGGCATTTGATACTCACAATCAAATCAATGACTGCAGACTCATCCTTCTCCTGCCAACAATCACCGCTGAGTTTTCCATCCGCCCTCTCGATAATGTGCCATTACAATGTCTCGAGGCTAGACACATACTGGAAATATGGCTCAGACGTACACGGTATCCTCTGCTCATGCATGGTCCTGAAATTCCCTGTGGAAAGAGTGACACATGTCTCCCTCGTGACCTGCTCCCCAGGCATAGGCTCACTGATGAACAATATTCCACCCCTGCAAATGATCACTTCATCCCCCAACATGTCGTTGTCAACTCGTTGACTGGCCCAATGCCACCATTGAGAAGTCTCTACCCTAGTGCATTGAGAGTCATCCTAATATCTTGAGTGAGCTCCATGTCCCCTACTGCTCATGCCCAGTGTGTCAAAGGATAACAGCCAAATCGTCTATGCATGTAAGTGATGTATAAGAGGGACATGCATGTGAGTCCCCATGGATACCATCGAGTATCGCTCATCTGCGTCCCTGTCGATCATGGGTGAATTACACGAAAGAAATTCTCGATGTCTCTGTCCATAAGTCTCCTTGGAGGAAGCCCTCCAAGACCTCGTTGTGCAACACCATATTCCCATGCATCCCAGCGAGTATCCCTATACTCCTTGACCTGGAACTATACCTTGTGGCCTATCCCTGTACACCACTAGATACCCCATTCTAATATTGTATCGTCTCGTATCCTTCTTGTATCACTGTACCTAGTACTCCCCACGTGTACTCGATGCGATGTGAGTCACTCAATGCAAACCAACATGCTACATCAAACAACCACACATCTTCATGCTCCTCTGCAGGCCACTACTCATCACTGCATACCTCTATACAACACTGGATACTAGGGTCTAAAATTGGTTTTGTATGCATCAGGTTGCATCCCTCTGCATAACACCAGACTTTGCGGTATATCTCTATGCACCCCTGGGCACCACTGCCTATTGTCATATCACCCTGTATCATATGCCATCCCACATGCGGCAATGCATCTACCACTCTGCTAGTAAGCCATCCATGATGTGGGTTACATCTCCCCATCTGCCCTAAAATACCTGAGTAGCCTGACTCCTCACATGCCAATGGGATGACACTACTATGCCTATCCTCAGTACATGGAAAATTTTAGGGGCTAATATTCGCAGGTGGGCTAATTTTCCATGGTTTTTCAAAAAAAAAAGATTCGCCAATTTCCATTTTTTTATAAAAATGATTCGCCCAAATTTTACAATATAAAATCATTTTGCATTACAAATCGCCCACATTATATAGATGATATATATAATAACATTATAAATTTGAATAATTTTACAAATACATCAATAAACATTTTATAGTTTTCATATTAGGGACTAGTGAGATTCGCCAATTTTTTAAACTTCAAGATAATTTTCCATCCTTAAAATTATCCCTGCCTCAGTAGCTATGGTGTCCAATATACTAATGAGAGAGCACCATCTCCATGTAATGTCCTGTTTTGTGGCCTGTCGATGCCACGTCCTCCCACCAGCTCCTGCCAGAGTAGGATAATCACCTTATGACTCCACACACAATCAATATGCCAAGACAACTCATGAAATTTGTCTACTCCCCTGTCAAACCATCCTGTCACTAGTGTTGTCCGGGGCTTTGATGGAGATCTGAAATTGTGTGTGCGCCCAAACATCGGATCCATCACGCAACTACTACCATCACCTATCGGCTCTATGATGTGATGGGAAATCCCACCTGGATCACAACAACAGTCAGGCCCTCGAGTCCCTCTGGTAATCCATGGCCTCTACTGAAATTTGGCCATGAATGTATCCAACCACCTAGCCTACTCCATTAGGTACCAGCTCAGCACCTCTCGCCATCCAATCCCAAAGGAGGGGTCGAATGCACAATCCCCTGTGGAAGGAACAAGCCCTCCAAGTTGATGCAGTGTCATACTCAACTCATGTCACTCAATCCTGTTAACCTGGCGATCCCCTCGGGTATGTCTAGACAACTCTGCCTCCCTCAATCCAATGCGTAACGGTGGGCTAATAACATTGTAGATCCCATCAGTGTGCCTCTGAAATGAACTAATCGAAATCCCAACATGTGGTCTCTATGCCGCCCCTCATCAATGGCTAGCCCAAAGGATGGTTGCACATCCTCCTCCATCAAGGACTCAAAATGATCCTTCAACTGCTCCTCTATAGACAACCCAACACGCAAGACATGCTCACCAGTCAGTTGTAAGTGACTGTCATCCGATAACTCTGGCATAGATCTAGATGCCTTTGTACCTATCGGCTCATCATCGACAGTGGAGATGTCTCCCGACACTTCATCAACTTGTGGTGTGCTTCTATCACCTGAGTACTTGATCACAACCAACATAGTTACGATCAAATGGGAAAATTACCTGGTACCCGTTTTTCCGAGGTAGCAAAAAAAACACCTGATTTTGAAAACTGGTAATGCAGAATCGTCCTTCTTTTTTTGTAGTATAGTTTTGGCACTTTAAATTTTCTTCAGACTTTTTTTTTTTAAATATCATGATTTTTATGACAATTTTGAAAAATAGTGATGTAAAATTACCTTTTTTGTTTTTTTGAGTATATTTTTTTAACTTTAAATTTTCTTTGAATTTTTTTTTTAAATGTCATGATTTTCATGTTGATTTTGAAAAGTGGTGATTTTTTATTTATCAAGTATGAACATTTGTTTTAAAACGTTCGTGATGTTCATGCTAATTTTGACAAGTGTTGATGAAACATCAATCATTTTTGTTTAGAGTGGTAATTTTCATCTTCGTAATAAAACATAAAAATAAAATAAAAATACATGACTATATATATATATATATATATATAACCAGTAAAAGTGTAAAAAAAAACAAAAACAACTTGTAAAAATAAAAAATTTAAACAAAAAATAAAAATTCAAAAATAAAAATAAAAAACAAAAAAAATTCAAAAAAAAAGGGGGAAAAAAAACACATAATTTAAAGAAAAAAAATTAAGTTAAAATAAAATAATTAAAATAAAAAATTATAAAAAATTAAAATAATCAAAATACTAAAATAAAAAATAATTGAAATTCGGAAATTTAAATTTAAAAAAAATAAATAAATAAATAAAATAAAATAAAAATAAAAAATAAAAAAATTATAAAGAAAATTTAAATTAGAAAAAAAAAATTATATATATATATATATATATGAAAAATACATTTTCAAATAATAATAATAAAAAACATAATTCATTTTTTTTTAATTAGAAGAATTAATATATATATATATATATATATATATATATATATATATATATATATATATATATATATATATATATATATATATATAATTTAAAAAAAACACAAATACATTTAAAAATATAAATTAAATTTTAAAAAATGATGATGGTGGTGGTGGTGGTTATCGTCCGTTAAGACAAATGCATTCTATCGGACTTTAAGAGAGGAGAAAGAATCTAATTTTGATTCTTCAAAATCATGTTTCTATGGTGAAAGAGAAGGGAATAAGTGCTCCAAGATTGCTATAGGTGGGTTGGTTGAATAGGTTAAGAAGATTGGAAGTGTGGCAGATGGTAGGGAGTTGAGAGTGAATGTGAGTGAGAGTCGGGCAGTCTAAAAGGAAGTGTTTTTCATCTTCCACCAATTTAGAATCGCAAATCTGACAGATTCTATCGTTCGCAGGGGTCTTGGGAATAGACAACCGCCGAATCTCACTCTGAAGCTCATGGTAATTAGTTATTATCTTAGCAATGTTCATTTTTTTCTTATTGCTAGACAACCAAGAGAGATAATTCTGATTATCAAGAGTGGGCTTGATCACTTCCTTATATTATCTTAGCTTCCTTTTACCCTCCAGCTCCTGATCCTCCCACAGCTTGTCCTTAAAATTGAAGGTAATAGTATTTTTGATATTATCTTTGCTTCCCATATTGAGCTCCTCCTTAATTCCCCAATGGTTGAACTAGGACTAAGCATCCTTATGCCACCCGCACTTGAGGCGAACGTGAAGGTTTTGACTACAGTTAGAAGCAATTTTAGGGAGCCTTTTTTATTCCATGTTGTAAAGCTTCTTCTTATACATCATATATCTAAACATAGTCGTACTTTCAATGGGGGACAACCCAGATTCAATCAAGAGGATAGGATAGGGAGTATTTCTCTTGATCTTAAGGTTGTAGGTTATGAATTACATTTGAATCATCTCAATCTTCCTCCATGACTCTTTGGATATACTGCAACCCCAAACTTCACATTTGTATAAGAGAACAAGGGTGACAAGGGTCTCAAGGAGGAAGCTCTTTTTACTCCAAATGTAAAGATCAACCAACTTACAATTGTTTTCAAGCTCATAATAAGCTTTCCAGCCCCCAATAATCCTTTTCTCAATGTTATAATTCCAGTTGAGATGACGAGGGTAGTCAATGCCCAAATACTTATAAGAAGAAACCTATTCTAAGAATTGGTTATTATACACAAAACTACCATGGGTGATCTTTTTGGATTTAACGATCATGACTTTAGTCTTGTCGGTATTAACTATCATACCCATCTTGGAGCAGTAGTCATGAAGAATCTGGAGCTGTTTGTCAAGGTCATCATGGCTTTTTGCAAGAAGAACGATATCATCGGCATAAAGGAGAAGAATAATGAGAACACAAGAAAGCTTGGTGCCCTTGCACCTCGCAAATTCCAGACACTCCTCTAGCTTATCGATGTATATGCCAAAAAGGGTAGGGGATAGGGGACACCCTTGCTTAACTCCGATATTTCATTTAATGTCTTTAGACCACCCCTTTTTGGTCTTAAGCATGGCAGTGACGGCCTTGTAGAGACGGATCACAACAATCCTTAGCTCCAGAGGGACTGAAAAGAATAAATAAATAAAAATTAAAAAATTAAATTAAATTAAATTATATATATATATATATATATATATATATATATATATATATATATATATATATATATATTAAAAATAAATAAATAACGAATTTTACTGCCCTAAGGGTCGCATGGCTCGGTCGGCGGGTGGCAGGAGAGCTCTGCCACCCGCCAATTGATCCTCGTGGCACCCAAGGTGACAGGGGTCGATTCTAGGGTGGAAAAATTCGTTAATTTAATTTAATTTATTTATTTATTTGTTTTTTTTTATTTAATGTTAAAAAAAGAAGATTTTTTTTAAAGAAAAAAAATGAATATATATATATATATATATTAAATAGTGTTTTTCAGATATTTATATACATATTTTTTAATTTTAATTTTCTTTTTAAATTATATATATATATATATATATATATATATATATATATATATATAATTTAAAAAGAAAATTTAAATTAAAAAATATGTATATAAATATATGAAAAACACTATTTAAAATATATATATATTCATTTTTTTTCTTTAAAAAAAAACATTTTAAATTTTTATTATTTAAAAAAAATTATTGTAATTTTCATTTTAAATTTTATTTTATTTTTTTAATTTAAATTTCGATATTTTAATTATTTTTTATTTTAACTTTTTAATTATTTTAATAATTTTATTATTTTTAATTATTTTTAGATTTTTTTATTTTAATTATTTTATTTTATCATTTTTTAATTAAGTTGTTTTTTTTTTAATTATTAATTTTTTTTCTTTAGATTGTGTGTGTGTGTGTGTTTTTTTTTACAAGTGACATTTTATCTTTAATACGATGACTAAAAATTATTCGAATTTTATTTTCATAAAGGTGATATTTTATCTTTAATGTCATCTTTGGTTTTTCAAGGTTTTTCAGAGACATGATATTTTATCTTTAATACCATGCCTAAAAACCATTGGAATGTTAACACTTTTGTTATTTTATCTTTAATGTCATGTTTATCGTTGAAATTTTAATGTTTTTCAGAGTCGTGATATTTTATCTTTATTGTCATTATTAAAAATTGTTGATAGTTTACCCCGAAAAGAAAAAATATTATTCCAATATCAACACTTTTCGTTTTCAAGGTGTTTTTTGCACACAAAAAATTAACAACGTTATTCCAACATCCACACTTTTCGTTTTCAGGGTCGACATTATTCCAATATCAACACTTTTCGTTTTCAAGTTATTTTTTGCGCATAAAAAATTGGCGACATTATTCCAGCATCAACACTTTTTGTTTTCAGGGTGCTTTTTGCACACGCAAAATTGACGACGTTATTCTAGCATCAACACTTTTTGTTTTCAGGTTGCTTTTTTCACACAAAAAATTGGCTTTTACTTCCATTTTAAAAAAATGTTGAAAATTTACCACGAAAAAAAAAGGTTATTCAAGAATACAACTTTTCATTTTCGGGTTGCTTTTTCAGGGTTATTTGATATTTTTTTGTTAGAGTTCTCGTTTTGAGGTAATAGTTTCTATTCAATCGATAACTACGTTAACCCCGGATACCTCAACAACGGATGGCATCTCATCAACGAGTGTATACTTAACTATCTCATTGCTAACCATGGCCCCATCAACTACTCCTTCATCTTCTCCCTTTATCTTCCTCATCATCCCTGCATAATTCCACTGAATTCCCACTAATTTGTGCATGTCTCTTAGTTCACAAAACTCCCAAAAAGAGAGGGACGTCTGAATGGAATGTCTCAATGATTGGCATGCCCTCCAATTTGTTTCTAATAACTCCACATCAGTTGTAATCATGTCTTTCCATCTTGATGCATTATCCATAATTTTGGGCATAGTGGATTTGTTGTATAATTGACAATGCCCATGATTCCCAATTGTGGTATGAATCAATTTTTCCCCCACATCAATCATCATTTTTTTCATCCTAATCACCTCATTCAAAGTTACTTCCATGTTGTTTGATTTTAACCTTTCTTTGAATCCCATGAATTTTTTTATTAATTAATTAATTAATTAGATATAGATATAGATATAGATATATATATATATATATATATATATATATATATATATATATATATATATATATATAATTTTGGTCTTGTCATAGAATGAAGGGTTTCCCGTAGGCTGAGCCAAGATTATGGCTTTGATACCACTGTAATATTCCTAACATAAATATTAAGTGAATAACATAAACATGCCCTATAACAACAACTAGGAAATTCAACACATATGCAGGAAATCACAACACAAGAAGAAATGCACCAAAACAGTGAGTCATTTTATTTATTTTCGAGAAAATATAGTACAAATGAGTATGAAAGAGGAACCTAGGCTTGCTATAGAAAGAAAATCCAAACCCAAGTGATGATCAAACTGCCCAAATGTCAGATGAGCTCCCCACCATGGTTATGCGCTAGCCCAAAAAATTATTGTCGCTGCTGTTGTAGGTGAACTGAGATTTTGGCCCTCAAATTGTTACACAACATTTTGTCACCGTCCCTGCAATCCCCATCCCGAACATTGGAAGCTCATTTATGTGACCAAAATAAAGTGTCATGCCTTGCAAATACCATCATTGCATCCCTTGCCATGAGCGCAACATTCCTTCTGTTGACAACTTCCTAAACAAACCACCAAAAACACCTGGTTTTGCCTTGGTGCTAGTAGACCGTTATGCCCTCGCGCCGATAGGGAAATTAACATTGGGCCCTACACCCATTGCCGCTTTGTCCCAGTTATCTACCCACGCCAACCTGTTTATGGAATGTTTTTTAAAAATAAAGGCGAAGTTCCCATCATAGCAAACTTCGTGGGCGAGTCATCTGAAGTGGTTCGACTGAATAACCACGGCCTTCCTCCTTTGGCCTCTTGTTTCCACCTTTTGGGGAAACCTCCCAAGGGATAAGGCCTCCCTTCCACTATTGTAGGGATCCCAACCTCCTCCTCTCCCTCTATAAATACAGCCATCTTCCATTGACGTGCTAGGTGAACTGAACATATTATAGCAGAAATGTTGAAGAGATTCCTATGCACTTTGCTAGAAAAGATAGAACGGAAGAGACCCTCATTGAGAGAACTTAGACTTGTGTCTTCATCCCGTCTGAATTCCCCGACAATCCATCAAGACGCGCTTCGACTGAACCCCACTGAAGGAAGTTGCGACGTCAAGGCTCAGTTGTAACTCTTTCTTCTATTAATACATATACATGACTATTCTCTGATTCCCATCTTGCATTATGTGCTTTATTTGATGCAACATGCTTAACCCTCCTTGACTGGTTAGTTGATTATGAATGAGATCATTGTTTCATATGCTGCTCTTGTTTGTTGATCTTCGTGCAGGTATCTGAGCATTGTAGCAGAAGGATTGTGACCCGTTGAAGCAGAGATCAAGAGGCCATCACCACCACAGCGACGACAGCGTTGGACTCCAAGTAGGTCAATCTACCCTGTCCTTTTCATTAATTAATTAAGGAACCTACACTTTAGCTTGTCCATTTGTTACTAGACCCACTCTAGGGCTAGAGGGATTGTCTCTGTCCGCAGAGAGGATTTACCTTCATAACACAAATATACTCCAAAATTCTTCAAAATTAAATGTGGTCTCTCCACATCAGCTCCAATGAAACCCAGAAATATCTCAGGGACCCAAGTGGTGGAAATGGTCCTAGGTAAATTGTGCCATCCTCCAATAATTTATGTTGCTAACTACTCAATGGAACTAGGAATTCTTCCCTCAGAAGTGCTCAGAAAATTCTGTAAAATTAATCCTAGCCTCCTCTCACTAAACCCACAAAAACCCGGAAATGGTTTGGGATGAATCCACCGACTCCCAGTGAACCCCAACAAGTGTAATTTGCTTGATTTGGCTAGAAAACACCCTACAGTTTAGATACTGTTGAATTTGGCCCAAATCTCCCTCCAAGAAATCCTCCCTAACTCCTGTAAATTTCTCCCCTCAATCACCAAGTAGATCCCAGCTCGAATGTTCCCCAAATTATGAATCTCTGCAAGTGTACAGAAGCTACCAGTAAACCCCTGCGCAAGCTTGCAATAGATGAATTTGGTCCTCCAAAATGCAGAACTCTCAGCCCCGCAAATCTCCAAGGAAAAACTCGTCCTCCTTATGGATAATTCTTTGCAAATTATCTGGCCAAAAATCCACTGTCTTCTAGCTTCTCTCAGCCCCTTCGAATTTTCTTTTGCGCCCTAAGGGAATCACACTCTAGCTAGAAATAGTATGCAATGTAGCTCCTAGAGAAGCCCCGACTCCTTCTTACTCCCCTAGGGTGACAGTCGAAGTTCACTGAAGGTAGAGGTGGAATTCTGCTTGGAATTCCTGGTGCTAAACAATACTTTTCTTCTTGTGCTAAACAACCCCAAGAGAAGAAGAAAGGTGAAATGTGATAGTCAAAAGATGATTATAAAATGAGTCCATCCTCCTTTTATAATTTCTCCCCATGCTTCTAGACTCCTATTTTTTAATTATTATTTTATTGGTGGGGGCTATTTTCCACCGAGTGACTTTTGACTCCATTTTAATAAAGTAATAATTCGTTGCCAATCTCCAATAAAATAATACTTTCCACCTTTCTCCAAAATAATATTTTCCCCTTTACTTAATATCACCAAAATTGGGCAAAATTTTCATGCTCACAAAATTGGGGATATTATAAATTCAAGCCTAATTCATTTTCTTTCCACGTGACCACAAATGTTGATAAGAAGATCATGCTATTGTGCAAAGTGGCAACTTATAATGGAGGATGACTGTTACAACAAAATATTACACCTTAGTGCAAGGCCTCACAAGGTGACTAAGATAATGATTAACATGGAAGAGTCACCACTATCACCTTAGAAACTACTCCCTTGTTTTATGGATGGATACAATCCAACACAATGGAGGCTTCCCTAATAGAACTTCGGGATCAAATGGCCCAATCAAACCAAGTCAATAGCCCCTTAAGGCTTCTTTTTCTATCACCACCAATTAAGAGGACCTAACAATCAAATTTTAGGGTGGATTTAAAGGTAATTGTCATATTTGAGTTCATAGAGTCCTATGGTTGTTTTAAAGGCTTAGGTCAATAAACATAAACTCAACGATCCCCAAAAACACAATTAAGAAATCACATGATGTTGAACAAAACTAGCTTGTAAAATATGAAATTGAAACAATATACCAACTTATAACATCAGCAATAAATAGCCCTAGAATCCATGATAATAAGGTGAAAATTGAAGGGTTGTCACATGACTAAATAAAGACTAAATTACTACAAATGCTTGACTACAACACTAGAAACCCGACATTAACCCTACAAAGTGGTTGAAAATGTATTAAAGAGAACAATTAATTTTATAACATATTTCAAACACTTTCTAACCCTATGAATAAAACATCCAAGCTATTTAATGCTAAAAATGTAATATTTTGTTGTAATTTAACCCTAAATTACCCTAAAAAATAACAAAAATGATTTCTTAAATGAAGTGATGATTGACATAAGGGAGAAGAATAGTTCCTTTCTCTATCTAGGGCATATGGAGTAAAGGACAAACAACTTAAGAAAGAGGATTAGCTGAATGTAAGTTCAAAGACTAAGGGGGGGCCACATATGTCTTCCCCTTAGAAGCTTGACCTATGTGTCCTACAATCTTCACAGATTAATAATGGAGGGAGCTTCACTTAGGTCACCTCAAAGTATCTGATGAAAAATCTTGTCCGAGGAAGATAATGAAATAAAAATACAAACAACACTTTTGTGAATACTTAATAACCATTATCCATCAACACGAACAAGAAAATGAAGAATAACCTAATTTAGCATGCATCCATCAAAGTTCACCAATAATCATCCAAGAAAAGAGAACTATCCAAATCAAAACTCTTCCTTAAGAGGTCATTGTACTTAGACATCCATAGTGCATAAGACAAAAGATAGAACTCAAGAGAAGAGAAGTCTCCACAATGTGCAATGATCCAAACGAGGCGAGTGCTCCCTCTATTTATATGAGAAAAGCAAGAGCTCCACCTCTACAACAACTAAAATGAAATAATCATGAAAACACAATAATTCTATGATACAAGGTGGATAGGTAAGGCCAACCCCCAAAAGATGCCTCATCAATGAGTAAAAGATGCCATAAATGTTATACATCTATCATAAAATCCCTCCAAGAGTCACATGTGTGAGTGAATGAGTGAAATGGGCATGACATCATCCTCCATAGTGGTGTATAATACTCCAAAAGCAATGTATCTCCATGAAAAGGTGCAACACATCATCAAATGTCATGTCTCATCATCAAAAAGGTGTCAAATGTCTCATCATCATGCTATGTCGACTCCAAAGTAGTCATATGTCATCATCACAGGAAATGACACATCATGAATGAAATGTCCATCAGTCAAGGCATAATGCCATCAAGTAAGAGGGTGCCAAGACCCCTCCAAAGGGGTTTTCTATCATCATCAGACCCATCATCATCAACAGAGAGCTCAACGTCCATAAAAAAGGTACAATGACATCATTGGGGCCTCAAGAATGTCCAAATCATTATCAAAATATGAAAACATCCTCAAGAATCATGGAAGGAGAGTTTGGTCATTATCATCATGGTAAGGTCCTCTCCATCATGGTGTATCATATCTATGGTCTCCTGTTATCATACATTTAGGGCACATGCTTCCAAAACAACATAATAAGTGGGCCATGACATATACAAGGGTCATTAAGTTGGATCACACCAGGAATACTCATCAAATTTCACAATAGTTCAATATTTAATACAATTTACAAAGTATATGTTTGGTACATCCATTATGTATCCCTATCACATCCATCAAAACCCAAGGAAGCAAATAGGTCCTAGAAAGCCCATTAAAGGATATGAGAGGTGTAAGATGAGTATGGTAAACGGGAAAACAAGTTGTTCATTAGTTATCTTGCACAGTCAAGTAAGGTCAATGAATATTCATCCCATGAGTGCCTTTATAGAGGATTTCCTAACGCTCTGACTTACCCTTTCCACAAAATTATGTTTTCCCACCCCTTTGCCTTATATATTTTTTTTTTCATTACTCAATATTTGATTTGGGGCATCCTACTTCTTATTTCATAATGATTGTATATACATTTATAATTCATTAATTGGTTCAATTGTTCATATGCAATTCATTGAATGGGATAGCAGCATACTAGGGTTGATCGCCTTATGTGAGGGAACATTGCTTAATTTGCCTTGGCTCTTGTGGCTTTATGATCCCTCTTATTATTCTTTTGAATTTTAATCTTTCATAATTAACGTTAAATTTATTTTTATAAGCATCAACCTCAGGCTCACTAGCCCCTTCTTCCCATGGGACTACTAAAAGGTGGACCTATGATGGGGGACACATACTACTCAGCCATGAAAGGCAATATGAAGGAAATATGGTGTTGAAAAGTGTAACTAGGTTGGTCTTCATGTTGACTATGTAAATATGTATTTATGAAAAGAAGAAGGCAAAGTAAATAAAAATGTATTTTTAGTGTACCTACTTCATGGGCTTCATGAGAAATATTGTATTAAGTATGCTCCAGGACCTTGTGAAAGAAGTTGACAAATCTCGATGCAATGATGGAAGACAACCCTTAAATGTAGTGAAGAAATACCTCTCCAACACATGGAATTCATCATGATCTAGTCGGCCTCATTCACCATGAAACTAGTCAGTCTAACTCATAACTATATGGTCGGCTTGCTTATAAGAAATATGCTATATATATATACATGTTATTGTCGTCATGATTAGAAGAACAAGTAATCAGATATCTCAGAGATAAAAGTGTGAGCTTTCTTTGTAAGATAGTGCAGACAATACATGAAACTAAGTGTGGTGAATACAATGTGGATAATACGTGATATACAACGCAGATAAAAATGATATGAAGTGCATATCATACAGTGTGGACTGTTCTTAAATAAACTACGGATTTCAGAGTGTATTCAAATGCGAATATAAGGATAGAAGGTTGCGGATTTCAGAGAGACCCAAATGCCAATAGAAGGACAGAAGTTTGCGGACTTGACAACGTAGATCAACAAGTGAAACTTCGGACCAGTACAGAGTCAAAATCAAAGGTAAATCTGGCATTCAAATCAGGTTTAAGGAAGTGTTGATATACTACAGAATTTTGATATATATACAGTAAGGTGCGGATCTGTTTTGGGGTGTTGTACATTGACATTATTGTGATAGAATGTGGCATCATCAGGACTAAGATACAAGCGTAAGGGTTATGATGAATTCTGAAGTGTAAAGTAAGGAAGGTAAATATGTGATTTAACTTCCCACAATAAAAGTGCTTCTCCTGCCTAACATATGTGTCATGTGCATTTTGATAATTGACTTGATGAAATATTAACTAAGAGAAGACATAAACAACACAAGCAAGCTCACAAGTAATTATCAAGAAGAGAATTTGTATTAACCTTAAGCCCTCCAAATTCTCAACATGGTTTTAGAGCTAAGGTGGCAGTCAAAGAAGGGCATATAAGTGGCACTTAAGGATTAGATCGCAGTCAACAACTCATCTAAGAGGCACTCAAGAAGGAGCTCGGTCAAGTCAACACATGATCTAGGTGATCTCAATCTAGTTTGGATCACAAAAGGTTCGAGTACACCACAGTGACTTCTTCTTACTGTCTCAGCATTATATCTCAGACCTCAAGATTAAAGGCACATACAATATTACAGTATACTGGTTCGGATCTCATATGAAATTTTGATGATGGAGTATAGATAACAATTCGGTAATATCTTTGTTTTTTATGGGTAAGACAAAAATCGAATCTTTGGCATAGTAAGAGAGTTTAGATTTTGTTAGAAAATGATCACTGACAACAACTCAGATATCTTTCAGATAGAGAAAAGTGATGGGCTCGATCTCTATTACAATCATCAAAGAAGAAGGGACTCGGTGAAGGAACAATGAAGTATACCTATGTCTCAGTGCAGTAAGGTCTCATTGATAACATTGTAACTACAAATCGTCAAAGGTATTATCTCTATGGTGATGATCTCTGTGTCTCGACAATCATGATGTAAGTCTAGAAGAGATTCAAATGACAAATACAGAGGCTCGATGTTACCACTGTGACCAAAGTGACCACAGTTTTGATGTTACTTTTCAGTGCTATCACATGTACATTTCGGTGCTCTTTCGATGGGAATATTTCGGTGCTACTGCAACAAAGGTTTTAGTGTAGACATAGAGAAGAAGTCTCACCACAGAACCACAGTCTTGGTGAAATCTTAGTAAAGGATTTCGATGCCATCTCAAGGAGAAGGTCTCGGTACTATCTCATAAACAAGTGCAGTATAAACTCTATATTAATCTCAGCAAGCAGTTCAGTAATGCTTTTCGGTGTATGTGAGTAAGATAAGTTCGACCAATTCAGAGAAGGAGTTTCGGTGTAAATCACAGTCATAGTCATGACTTCTGATTTCAAAAGAAGGATTCTCAGTGATATGTATATATAGTGAAGCAGTACATTAAAGGATCTTGGAATAGCTGATCTACCAAAGATCCGAGGTATCTACAACTGATATAAGTATTCAGTTTGGAGGGAACTTGAAGTCTCAAGCCTTGAAGACCTAAATTAACAGTCCAATCACAAGGTACCAGTTCAAGGAAAATCAAGTAAACTTATGAATAAGGAATTGATTTATATTGGTTATATGATAGGAAGCAATGTAGCATCCTGATCGAAGCATGGTAGGAACCCCTGGTGAATCAGCTCTGGGAAAGCCTCTTTGACAAACTTTACTAATAGAAAGTAGTCATCAAGAGCAAGGGTCATCATGGAAACATACTTCTAGGATGTGATGACATATTGATGAAACACGCCAAGGGAATGAAGCTCTTCATTCTTGAAAAATTGCTACACGATGACTCAAGGGAAAAAGGTATGAGGTATGTATATATTTATATGCTGACATTGGATGATGTGATGTCATGTTATATGGTTGCAGGTAATTGAATTTTGTACTTAGAAGTATGATCTATGGAGAAGTATCTCTCAATGCACACGACGGATGAAATCAACATAATATGTCCTCATGAAATATGAGGTGGTTGTATATGAACAAGGAACTAGAAAATGTGTAAGTTCCTGGGAATGGAGAATGTGCAGAAAGGAAGAGATCATGAAATGCAACCATGTCAAGAGGCAGTTGTCATCCGAAGACTAAGAAGATGTGACTAAAAGATCTCTTGGGAAGATATGTAGACTCTGACGGAAGTCTGGTAAAGATGAAGACCCTTGACAAAAACATATCATTAGGAGATGTGTCAATCTGTATGAAGGATGTCGATGCCTACAGGAAGATGTCATGGTGAAAGATCATCACTAAGGTAACTTTTGTTAGTATGAATGTGTTTATGAATTTGTGCAGGGTTGCTAATCATGAGAAAGGATGTATGATCCTTGGAAATGATTCAAAGGAAAGCCGCATGGCATAACAATGGAGCAGATAAAGGAAGTCTGATGAATCACTCTCTGATAGCTGACATGACTCAGGATGGAAGTGATGGATGATCTGTGCCCTATGAAGCTAAAAGTTGGAGATTCCTCAATATCGAAATCCATGACATCAAGGACATGAATTCTTCATGAGCAACTGGGTGTCTCACCATTGCTGCTAGAGGTCCTTGGTTAAGAGGGAGCTTGATGATAAGTTTCTTACTTGGAAGAAACTTGGTAATTCCTAAGAATGAGCTTCAGTACATTCCTCGTATAGGAATGAGTACATTCCCTTGTGGAATAGGTCCTCCCTCATTTAGAGGGAGAGATAGACACATCATTCTGGTCTTGGGAAGACAGAATGGAGGATTGTGTAATCATATGGCATTCGATACTCTTTGAGAATGTGTTAGGGAATTCAAGATAAGAGTAGTCGAGGACCGATATTCTTTGAGGGCTAGCTACCCAAGAGAAGAATAGTCCAAGAAGGTCATACTTTGGAAACACTCGGGTGGAGTATGTACCTTGGAGAGACAATGATGAAGGTGTCTATAAGTCATGTGTCTCGCCAGCATTGTAGCCCATTGTCTCGTTGAGAGATGGGGCTGTTAGTGAAGGCCTTACACTAGGAAAATGCTATTTTATATGATGCTATACAGATGTGGTTACCAATCCGATTCTTCTTATGAGATTCTTCAATTTGAAAGTGACAATGTACCTGTATGAATACCTCCCTAGTTAAGAGGGAGTGTTGAAAAGTGTAACTAGGTCGGTCTTCATGTTGACTATGTAAATATGCATTTATGAGAAGAAGAAGGCAAAGTAAACAAAAATGTATTTTTAGTGTACTTGCTTCATGGGCTTGATGAGCAAGATTGTATTAATTATGCTCCAGGACCTTGTGAAAGAAGCTAATAAATCTCGATGCAATGATGGAAGACAACCCTTAAACGCAGTGAAGAAATACCTCTCCAACACATGGAATTCATCATGATCTAGTCGGCCCCATTCACCATGAAACTAGTCGATCTAACTCATAACTATATGGTCGGCTTGCTTATAAGAGATATGCTATATATATACATGTGATGTTCCGTCATGATTAGCAGAACAAGTAATCGGATATCTTAGAGATAAAAGTGTGGGCTTTCTTTGTAAGATAGTGCAGATAATACATGAAACTAAGTGTGGTGAATACAATGCAGATAATACGTGATATACAATGCATATAAAAATGATATGAAGTACGTAACATACAGTGCAGACTTTTCTTAAATAAACTACGGATTTCAGAGTGTATTCAAATGTGGATATAAGGACAGAAGGTTGCGGATTTCAGAGAGTACCCAAATGCGGATAGAAAGATAGAAGTTTGCGGACTTGACAGCGTAGATCAACAAGTGAAACTTCGGACCAGTACAGAGTCAAAATCAAAGGTAAATCTGGCATTCGAATCAAGGTTAAGGAAGTGTTGATATACTACAGCAGTTTGATATATATACAGTAAGGTGCGGATCTCTTTTGGGGTGATGTACAGTGACATTATTGTGATAGAATGTGACATCATCAGGACTAAGATACATGCGTAAGGGTTATGATGAATTCTGAAGTGTAAAGTAAGGAAGGTAAATATGTGATTTACCTTCCCACAATAAAAGTGCTTCTCCTGCCTAACATTCGTGTCTTGTGCATTTTGATAATTGACTTGATGAAAGATTAACTATGAGAAGACATAAGCAACACAAGCAAGCTCACAAGTAATTATCAAGAAGAGAATTTGTATTAACCTTAAGCCCTCCAAATTCTCAACATATGGAAGATATTGTGTTTGACATGGATATGGGCATGATAACCCTTTTCAAACACCCCCCTAGTATTACAACCAACCCCAAGAAATGCCACACTTTGCTAGAAGAGGGTGATGAGCTCCAATTGAACTAAAAATAATGAAAAAAGCACAAATAAAGAGTATCTTGATCCACCCAAAAAAGTTCCCATTGATCACTAGCATGACCCCTATATATGAAAATAGCACCCATTATAGAGAATGGAAATAATGTAACTTGTATGTAATTAAGTATGTAGCACCATAAAAACCTGATCTAAATGATTTGAAACATCCATTGGAGGCATCATCAATCATATGCACTGTGGAGAAGTGAAGAGTATGGTTGTTGGTTGAAAATTTTCACATAGGATAAATGTTTTCCCTTGTTGTTGCACATGCACATGGATGGGTATTGTTACCACTCAAACCAGTAGGGGACCTAAAAGGGACTCCTAAGAGGGAAACTACTAGTGTTCTGTGGATTAATCCCTCTTGCGGACAAGAGCAATCTCCCTAGTATTCAACGAATAGCTAGAAACAAACATCCATTTGAAAATCTTTTTCTATAGACTAATTTCATTTTATAATTATTATAAGAAAGAAAAGAGGACATGCCCCTACCTTGAAATCCAACGTTCGATGTAGTCTTTTGTCTCGTCGCTCCAAAGTGGCTTCCTCAGTAAGTAGAACCTGCAATCAAAGACAAGACAAAAGAATCAAAGTATCTGCAACATATAATAATCAAAAAAATCTAATCCAACTTAGTGATCAAGGAGTCTAAGTATTGATATTATTCAAATAAGCATAAGAACAACTTAATGAAAAAAAGAGATCCATATGTATTATCTTGAATAAAAAGAGTAATCTTACAACCTGATGCCTTGATGTCGTACAGATTTCTCCTGGGGTCCTGAACAATCATTCCTCCTTCAGTTTGACAAGCCTTCCTCTCTGAATACCAACATAGAGTTATGGACACAAGTGTGTGATCATTCTTATGCCAACAACAGTTTACTAGTGTAGAAAGTATGCACTCTTGGGAATTTATTCAACAACTCATTTACAATATTTAAGCTACTCTTCAACCTTAAACTTGAGCTCAATTTATAGAGAAATGGAGGTAGTTTCAGTTTCCATGAAGAGAGGGATGTATTCCTCTCATGAAGGGATTTGAGCTCCATGGACCAAGGGATAAGCTCCATGAGTGGAGGGATAAAGCTCAAACTGATTGCGCCTCTAGAAGCTTCTAGTTGGGAGAATAGTCAACCAGCTAAGCTTCTAGAATTTACTTTTTCTTTTATTTGACTTTTTATGGAGGTCCGTAGGTAATAGTATCAAAACGTGCGAGGGTTGCCACAGTTTATAGACCAAACATCCGCGAGTCCACAGGAAAAGGCTAAAAAAGTTTGGAGGTAGACTTTTAAGGATTTTATAGAGCTTTCTCTAATTCCAAGACTTGATTCAGGAACATTAAGGTTTTTGAATTCTAAGGGAGCATGATATAGGTGGTGATAGACCTATACAGAGAGTCAAATGTCATGCTGCAAAATAACGTGTAACAGATTGCCCCATAAAGTGTGAAGTCTGAGGTTATTCTGAAGAGTGAAGTGCTTTATCACTCCGAGGATTGGATTGGAGACACCGGTCGAAAACCTGTAAAAACATTCAATGCAAACATATATATATCATCGCTGAGGTAGGCATTCCCATTCTCAAATCAAAACTAACTAAATGTTCTAATATATATATGATTTCAATATTACATCAAAAGTAGACATAGTATAGGCGCATTCATCTGTCATGAGTAGTATACTATATCATGAATAATAAAACTCCTCGCAGCCTGGATGGTGGAAACTAAATCCAGGGTCTTGATTTCCGCTTCTCGAACTAGTACGAATCTATCCATGCGAATGATTGTGTCGAAGTCGAACATGGTAGAAACCATTTGATTACCGGTCAATGATGTGAACCGTTAACAAATGTGGGAGAAACCACCAATAATGACAACGGTTCTCAAAGTACTCCAGTACAATCCATTAAGCGTGAATGAATGATTTGCAGTCGAACACTCATGGAATCATTCGATCGAAGGTCAATGATGCAACCTGTTGTTGAAGGCGAGAAATCTGCCATTAGAACATGCAAATCCCAAGGTATTGATAGGATTCTAGATCAACTTTCTAGATGATGAGCTGACATTGATAGAAAGTGATCCGTCACGGGAAAACCAATGACATGAAACCATTAGATCAAGTTTTGAATAAATATTTGCAAGGACTGACTCAGGGATGGTCAACGTGAATGGAGACAAATGTTTGCAATGAAATAGTTTATTTGAATTCTCTCTTGAATGCATAATAACACTGCAGATGGTTTGGTAGCATTTGACCTAAAGCTAATACCTAGAAACCGGCTGAAGATTTTCAATGTGGTTTGATTAACTGTTAGACAAAGGATTTCTCAACCCAGGTACAAGTGTGACAAAGTGTCGTGTTCAAGAGTGGCATGCTACTTTCTAAACAAGGGTAACAACGAGATTCTTTTTCTCTATTTTTCTCCCACCATTACTGACAAGTACCTCTTTATTTTTGACAAGCTTGAGGAGGATAACATTTGCTTGTTTGTATAAGCTCATCCTTCGGATGAGTCCATCTTAGTATTAAAATCGAACCGTAAGGAGTGCTTCGGTCCTGTTTGTAATTGACAGGTCCTTTACTGTTAAATTTTAACAAGTCCAGTATAGGAGAAACTCAGTGTTTTTCAGTTTTAGGGAGTCAAAAAAAAAAACATAAGTAAACTCCATGGTTGTTCTTTTTCGTAAATTTAGTCTGTCAGGCTCGAAAAATGATAAAATAATGCAGGAGAGAACTCTATTGACCATGATTAGTCAATAGAGTTCATTTACCTTTTTCGTAATTACTCCATTTCAGTCCGGAAAAGGGGTAAACTTATACTGAAAGGATGATTGTTCATTTACTTTAACGAGTTCAAATAGTCAAGTACCCCTGATCTTTTCATATTTAGAGAGTCTGAAAAGGGCTTAAAAGAGAACTCCAGGGTTTTGTTTTTTCGTAATTTTACAGAGCCCGAAAAAGTGATAAAAGTATACTCAATGTCAAAATAATTTTTTTCACCAAAAATCCTATATCATGTATAAGAACTCAAAAGATTACATATACCTATTTCCAAGAAGTAAAAATATTTAAAAAATGACCTTTTAAAGTGAAAAATAAATAAAATATAATATTTTATTCATTTAAAAACTATAAAAATGAGTTAAAACGAAATCATTTCCACCTTTCATGTTCAGAGCAGTGTATTGAGAGCTTTTGGCTAAAAAGTTCTGGAGCAAATATCGGGAGAACCGACCATCCATTCGTTGAATCATCAGAACCAGGTAATCCACATCATCTTAATCTTCATTTCTATCCATTTCATTTTTCTTCTTAAGTCTTAATTTCATTTTTTAAGAGGATTTTGTGTTTAAAAATGCACTCTCGGGGGTCTGCAGGTCATGCACGCGATAACTGCAGACCCCGATAATTTTTTAAAGAAAAAAATATCGGGCTATCGCGGTTTTTGTGTGGAGTGCGTACAGAGGTCTGCACTGTCTGCTCACAAAAATTGCGGGGGCGCCGTGAACGTTTTAAAATTAAAAATTTCTCTAAAAAATGGTTCAAGTTTTGCATCCAAATGGTTTTTAACTTTCAAATGTGTTGATTTGTAGGTTGTTCCACCATGTTGGAGTGGCGAGAACGTGAACATGAGCTTATAGACAATGAATCTATGGATGATGTTGCAAGAATACGTGCACAATGTGGTTTATATAAGTTTTGGGTTATCCAAGGTATGAAAGCACAAGTAGAGTTGATGACATGGCTCGTAAATGCATGGGAATTTTAGGATCAATGCTTCATAATTGGGGACCATCGGTTCTAAATTGAGCTAGAGGACATTTATTTCCTTACCGGATTGTCTCGGAGAGGAGGAAGCATATCCTTTTTTGGGGCCAGACAGGGAGGTCATCCCATCGCCAGCTACAAAGAACAGTATTGTAGTGATGAGGCAGACTTAAAGGATAGTCGCATAGATATTAAAAATATCTTGTGATTAGATCTCAAAGTGATAGCATTTACAGTAATCAGATTGTGCGGGATTGCAGCTCCACATGTAGCCACTAAATCACAAATGCAGACCACAGTAGAGTGTCTCGGAGGGACCATATTTAACTGGTGCGAAGGAGTATTGGCTAACATGAAAGGCCAATTAACTAGAGCAAAGAACGCGAAGTTGAAAAACTTCGGGTATGGCGCCATTCTTATTTCATTTGCTTTAGAGAGAATCTCGCTTCTCTCTCCTCAGCTAATTCCAGTAGATCGTGGGGAACCTCAGGAACCTCGGATGATATGGTGGGTGGCATTAATGGCTCGCCATGGTGGCGATGGTAGTTCAGTGGTTCGGTTCACTCCGGCATACTTTATGTGGCTTAGGAACCAAGTCTTCACCATCGAAGACTTCCCCCATGTAGGAATGGATTACAAAGGTGATCCTGAAACATCTTTTCCTCCAAGGGCACAGTGGGACGAGTCAGGTAAGAAAATTATTTTGATGGTTTTTAATCTAATTTTTTTTTGTTTTTTATCGTCCAATACTGAAAAAAATATTTAAATGCAGATGTCGGTCCACGACGACCAGCTACACTCCGCCGCTTTGATAGGCAGCAAGCACAGCCTATAGCACCGCCACAGGATCAGGCAGCATAGATCCTAGCAGATATGGAGCACAACCTTGAGAGGTTGGCCATAGACATTCCTAATACATGAACAGATGATATTCCTCTCAGGCTTTAGAGACACGTGGCAGGTGTTCCAGGACCATTTAGAAGATTTATGCGCAAGGTGGCACATGCCATAGTCATCATCATGGATAGTGGATGATCATTGTGGATCGACATTTTTTTGTTTTTTGTATCAGTATCTATTAGATCATAAGTTGTTTGAACCTATGATCATTGACGATATAATATTTATTGAAAACAAACCTATCTATGCTAATGATATTACTACTTTCTCTGAGTATCTTGTTCAACATTGATCAAATGTTGTTTTGGTTTACTTTGTTAATGTTGCAAATGTCTATTTAGAACACAATTAGCTAATGCATCAGCTAATGTGTTTAAATTTCTTGAAATATATTGATATTCGATATAATAAAATTGTCGTTCCAAGAGACAAACCTTCAAAAATAATCTCAATAACACTAAATTTCTAATTGCATATACCCTATTTAAATGTAATACAATGAGTTCTGAATCCAATCTAATGATCAAACGTCGAATACCAAATGAAATGGCATCAGATAATAACTCAATGGCTGCGTTATATGCTGCAATATTGTTCGTTGTTTGACCAAGGCATATCTCATGAATAGAAACTAATTCATCGGTGGGTAAATAGATAACCCAAGTCGTGGAAGAGACATTCTATGTAGTACGACAGGTACCATCATCAAAACCAATGTATGTTTGAAGGAATGTCGACATCTGCAATATCAAGAGTAATCAAGATAAGCAATTATAGTAGTAACAGCAAAACTAATCTAGGCACACTTATCTAATCTAAGGCACACTATTCTAGAAAGTAACTATTGTACAAGAGAGATCTTCACACGAAAGTCAAGCATTATATTCTTAAGATAAAAACCATTTTTGGGCTTATATAAAGAGACCCCGTCATAATCAGTGAATTCATAGGCTCCTTTTGCAAGCACACTCTTGATAATGTAGGGACCATGCCACATCGGTTCGAATTTTCCAATGCCTAGCTTATCAATAGCTTGATCGTATACTGAGACTAGGTCACCTTCTAAAAAAATATGAGGGTTAACACTTTGATCATACTGAGTTTTCACACGTTTCTTATGAGCTTCGGTAGCCAATGCATCGGTGAGCCAAGTCTCATCTAATTGTGCTAAGTATAAAAAGTGTTTTTCCTCTTCAGAGGTAGCTGGTAACAACTCAATGGCTAATTGAAGTGACAGTATTTCGCATTCAATGGGTAACACAGCTTCTAAACCATAGACAAGTTGAAAAGGAGTGAACCCTGTAGCAGTTTTTGCAGAGGTTCGGTATGCCCATAGTGCCGAAAAAAACATGGTATGCCAATTTGATTTGTGAGTTATGATAATCCGTTTAATCATGGTGGTTAAAACCTTATTGACGGCTTCAACTTGACCATTAGCTTGTGGATAATATGGAGTAGAGTTATCATGGCGCAGGCCAAGTTGATCGAAAAGTTTAGTCATCATAATATTTCAAAAATGACTCCCATGGTCTATGATAATAGCTTGAAGCACACCGAAACGAGCAATCACATGATTGAAAACGAAAGTAGCTGCAGTTTTGCCATCTGTCACGAATGTAGGCATCGCCTCGGCCCATTTGGTAAAGTAATCTACAGCGATAATATTGTACCCATGCCCCCCGGCCGAGTGAGGGTTACATGTAATGAAATCAATGCCCCATTTCGCAAAAGTACCGACAGAGATGATTGGGTGAAGAGGAGCTGGGGGTGCACGCATCTTTCGATCAAAAATTTGGCAGTTGTGGCATTTTCGGACCGCAATAATACAATATTTGAATAACAACGACCAAAAATAACCAGCACGCAATATCTTTTGGGCTGTGGCAAACCCAGACATATGACCACCACACGCTCCAGAGTGGCAATCATTCAAAACCTTTTCAGCCTCTTCGTGAGTTATACAACGTCGAAAAACAGAATCCGCACCATGACGGTAAAGATTGTCGCCAACAATATTGTATTGATGGGATTGATATCGGATTATTCGTCGATTTGAATGTGAAAGCTCTGGGCGAAAGGTTTGGGTTTGAAGATATATAATGATATCTCCATACCATGGATCTAATGTACTTATGAGAAACAAAGATTCATCTGCGATGGGATTCTCTACCACGGTCTCTGTCTTAGTATTGGGAAAGTCACACATAAGCTCAACAAACACTAGTGATTTCTTTGACTTAGATTTCTTGAATTCCAAATCAAACTCTTGTAGGATGACAATCCATTTAGAGTATTTTCCCCCGAGTAACTGTTTTGTCAAAATATACATCATCAGGTTGCAATTAGATATCACAGTTGTTTTACGTAACAGTATGTAGTGACGAAATCGTTTGAAAGCTTGAACTGCTGCCAAGGCCAATTTATCCACATGTGAATATTTGATTTCTGTCGGATTGAGATTCCGACTGGAATAATAGATCACATGCTCATTGTGAAATTCATCCTCTTGAACCAAAACCATTCAATTGGTGGAATTAGAGGCAGCTAAATATAAAAAGTAGTCTTGGTGGTAATTGGGTGGATGCAATAACAGTGCATGGGTCAACATGTGTTTTAGTGCATCGAAATATTTATCGGCAATCTCATCCCAAATAAAAGGAACACTTTGTTTCAACGACTGGGTAAAACCTTTTGTTAACTCAGCATAGTTCGGGATAAACCTACGTAAAAAAATTGCTTTCCCTTGCAAACTTTGGAGTTGGCGAAGTGTGGAAGGAGAAGCTAAGTTGATGGTGGCCTCAACCTTCGAGCGGTCGACACGAATGCCATCTTTCAAAAAGATGAATCCAAGTAATCGTCTTGATTGCACACAAAAAACACATTTGTGCGGGTTCAAACGAATCTTGTAATGCCTACATGTCATGAAAATAGCTCATGAGTGTGTAGGATGATCATCTCTGCATAAAGAGTGAGTAGGTAAATCATCCAGATAACGCTGTAAAATATGTTTGATATCATGAAAAGCATAAGACATAGCCCTTTGAAAAGTTACACCAACATTTTTTAATCCGAAAAGTAATTTTCAATAAGCACATGTCCCCCAAGGACATATAAACGTTGTTTTTGGTTGATCGACGGGGAGTATGCTGATTTGATTATACCCAGAAAATCCATCCATAAATGAGAAAATTTCATTTCCGGCACAATCATCAATTATTTGGTCGATATAGGGTGTAGGATAAATGTCTTTTGGACATGATTTATTAATGTCCCTATAATCGACGCATACTCGTATAGTCCCTTGTTTCTTTGTAATGGGAACTATATTAGATACCCAATCTGTCAATGGAATTGGATATATAAAGTTTGCTTGTAATAACTTTTCAACTTCAGCTTTGATAGCAACAGCGTTTCGCAGACGTATTGGACGTAATCTTTGTCTAATAGGTTTGGCATCCAGGTATGTCTTAATTTCATGAATGGAAATCTTAGGATCAATTCCTGGCATCTCTTTGTAAGACCAGGAAAATATGTCTCGGAATTCTTGAAATAGGGCTTTCTATGTGTTAATCTCTTCAATTGTACAAAAAACACCTATATGAATGTTTTCAATAATTCCAGGTTTAATTGATATGTCGATAGGAACTGTTGTAGAAATATTTCCCAAATTAGTCTCAGAATCCGAATTTGTAATCGATATGGGATTATGTGGTTCCTCGACATAATCAATTGTAAAAATAGACGAAAAATCATTTTCAAACTTATCAAGATCAGGTAAAAACAAAGATCTATGATGTAGATCATCCCAGGGTAATTCATCCAATGACAAAAATTTTCGAATACTTTCATCAATTTGAAATACATGTTGAAAGGGGTCGGAAAATGATGTCAAGCCTGAGCTTGATAGAGAAGAGGATTCTTCGCTGATCACATTCATTTGATCAGGAGTAGTTGAAACTGTGTCAGAATACGACTACACTGTCACATATGCCATTTCAAAAGGACTCAAAGGCATCTTTCCATTGAAAGAGTCTAGTTCTGATTCTGAAGGCACTACCCAAGTGTCATCGAATGGTATAGTACTTGATGAGATCATATTGATGTTGGATATAGTATGCGGTACGTTAGGTGGAGGTATAGAGAAATTTCCCATCAGAGTGGAGTCCTTTACTAAACCTACACCAACATCTTCATATGGGATCATCGTTTTTCCAACATGTTGGATATTGTCTGTAGAAGCAGGGTCGGACGAATAATATGACAACTGGTTGATTTTCACAATCTTCCCTTTATAAGGAAACATGATTAACCAAAAGACGGATGAAACGACAACAGTCATGGCATAAAACCAACTACGACCCAAAAGAAGGTTGTAATCCATAGGGGCATCAACAACTTCCACATCTAGATTAACAGTTTTACCTTCTACTTCTATAGGTAGATCCTGGAGTATTCTGTATGGATGAAATCCTCTTCCATCAAAGCCTTTAAGGATTGTCGGGGATTGGTCGAGTGTTGGAGAACCGAGAGTTTTCCAATATTTTAACGACATTATACACGTGAATGCCCCCTCATCAATTACAGTACAAAAAACTCGTATGGATTTTACTAATACTGGTATCTGAAAAGCCATCTGATAAGGGAGTCTCGATGTAAAATTTTCTAGATCAAAGACCATGAGGTTGGAATCCTGAGGATCGATAACTCTGATAGCTGATAATGAAATTTCCTTTGTACTGGGCATGATTGTAGCACTTCTAAGGCCGACATTGCTGAAGGGGATATCGCCAAATCTTCAACAATGTTGTAATTCTGAGCAGCTCTCGCATGTGGATTGAAAGTTGACTTTCGAAGTACACCTTTAGCAGGCGGTTTAATCACTATATCAGGATTAGGTTTCTCTATTTGGTGTGGTTCGGAAACTGAAGGAGATATAGTTGGTGTTTGACTAAAAATTTTTGTCTCTTTACCAATTACAGGATTTTTAGTTCCATAGTCTTGCGATCGTGTCGCAACCATAACCTCAGACATCATTAAAATATCTACTAAGTTTGAAGAAGATCCTATCATTTAACTATCTTGAGTGGGAAAAGGATCTTTCAAGACAGCGGGTGTGGGTGAACCTTTGACAAACTTAGAGATCTTGGATCGATGTGGGCACTCTTTGGTATAGTGATCCTCGTCACAGATAAGACAAGGATAACGAGGTTTCCGTTTTTCATAAGTTGGTTCATTCTTTTCGGTTTTCTCTTTGGGAGATGTAGTTTGTTTATTTTTATTCTTTCCTTTCTTCTTATTACCGGTTTTAGATTTAGTTGTAGATGAGTCTACAACATGAATGTCGGCAGAAGTTTCAAGGGAAGAATCTCCTTTCAGGGAATCTGGTTTAGTTATAATAGGAGAAGTAGTTTTGGAGGACTTCTTCTTACTCTTATTAGCGCTATCTAAACCAATTACACCATCTGCAGCATGAGAACCTTAAGGAGTTGCAATTATTTGACCTGGACATGATAAGTCAGGAATTGTTTCCTATAAAGTACCAAATTGTGTATATACAAGGTCTAAGTATTGTGCTTGAGCTATGACCTGTTCTTCTGTAACAACACCTCCCCTAGCCACATCTTCAGTGATCTTCGGAAGTAATGATTTGATAAACCATTCTACCAAGCTCTGATCCAGAATAAAAACTTTCACTAAACGTCGTCTATGTCTCCATTCATGTATGTGATCTGAAATGTATGTAGACGTAGATTGTTTTAATGAAGTTAAGAGTTCAGTGCCATTGTCGTAACAGACTGGAAACTGAAAGTGTGTTAAAAAAAAAAATCTAACACGTTGAAATTGTTGAATGAGCCACATGGTAGTTCAATATACCACTTTGCAAGTAAACCTATTAGTGTTCTTTGAAACAGTATTAATCGAATGGAATCATCGATTAAAGAGTTGGGTGCACACCAGAGGTGGTAAGCAATGACATGGTTTGCGGGGTCTTCTCCTGATTTACCTTCGAACTTAAGAATATCACTAGGCAACTTATTCGGCATTGACAGCCAAAACGAAAGATAATAAATCGGATCATTCGTGAGGCGCGACAAATCTGGTAAATTCAAAGTTGCAATGAATGGTAACCAACAATTAGGGTCCTGTTGATCAAATTGATAACCTTGAGGAACTATACCAGTACCAGGAGGAGGATATCCAGGATAACCTGGAATAGCCTGTGCAGTTGGGATTGGAATGCCTCCCGGATAACCAGGGTTAGTCGTATCGTACTGGGGTTGAGCTGGTATTTGATATGTGTAACCAAGGTACGATTGATGTTGGTATACTGGATTTTGTGCTACAGGTCCATCTTGATACTACCCTTGATATGGTTGATAAACAAACTGACCTGTATAAGGTTGGCTTGTTACAATTGTACTTGTACCAGGTTGTCCCGCAGATGTCAGAACAGTAGTCTGAATTGTGGGTCCAGGTTGATGAGCAGTGACTTGAGGGATCGGTTGTGATACTTGAGGGGTTGTAGAAATAGGGGCTGCAGAAATTCCAAGGATAGGTGCAGTAGGCTGTTGAACAGAAGTTGATGCAGCAGTTTGGGGTGGAGTTCTAGGTGTACTCGGACCAGGTTTTTGAATACTACTAGGTGCAGATACCTGAGGTATGACTTGAAGCGTAGGTTGGACAAGTTGCTAGATTTGATTGTAAGCAATCAGCGGACCAGGCTGATTATAAGGTACTTGCACAGTAGGTTGCAAATTCTATTGATTCAATGATGGATTCCACACTGTGTTTACTCCAGGATATGGAGCTCGCATTGAAGGTTGTGATGCGTAAGATGGACCATAACCAGGTTGATAATTTGGAACGTAAGTTTGATAGTTTGCTGGATAATTTCCACTAAAATATTGACCTCCTTGAAACAATTGTTGTTCTTGATAAAACTACGGCCCTAAAGGAGGTTGATGTCCTTGAAAAGACTGTTGCCCTAGCATAGGGTATTGTCCTTGAGGTTGTGGACCTTGAATAGAGTACTGCCCTTGAGGTTGATATTGTCCTTGAGGTATGTACTGCCCTTGCGGTATATATTGCCCTTGAGGTTGCCCCCCCGGTGGTAAATTTCCACCTTGAAGTTGCCCCCCAAGCGGTAAATTGCTACTTTTAGGGTCAGGGTTAGGAATGTTTCCAGACATCATGTAGACTTATTCCATGTTCAATTCATTGGGACCAGGTGATTGTACAAGTTTTTTGGGAGAGGGAGATGCTCCTGAGAAAGTACCAGAAAGTGACTGGTATCCTGAAGGAACAGATGGACCACTATACAAAAAAGTTTTTGGCAATGAAGAAAACATGGATGACTCACCAGACATGTTTAATGAAGGTCTGTAATTACCTCTTGGTATGGCGTAAAAAGGAATTCGGGGTGGCAAATAGTTGAGACTTGAATTATGTAGAAATTCAGTTAACTAAGAATACCAAGGATCTTGCTTGAAAGGGCTATAATAGTAAATCGATGCACTTGGCCTTAGATCTAAAGATTCTTGATGAAGGAAGTAGAAATTCTTATTCTGTGTCAGTAACCTCTTTGATACTAATGAGGCCAGGAGGAAGGTTCTCATTGATGCGAAACTTCACTCGAGGTGAATGAGGACGACCAGGGGTTCGAGTTATGAACTCCGAAGCAGGCTCAGATGTAGCAAGTTCAGTAGCTGATAATTCACTAGTTGTGGAAGCAAGTTCAACTAGTTTAGAAATTTCTAGTTTTCTTCGATAACTTTCGGTTATTTGAGGTTGGTCTCCTTCGTAATCAGGATGTATTATTACTAATGTTTCCTCTTGTTTAGTTGATCTGGTCCCTGATGGTTGGCCTCTCTCAGATTTAAGCTTTTCTAACTGACTTGTTGTGTACTCAAGGGGTTTCCCCTGCATTCTATAGGAGTGTCTCAGTAATTCAGCCACGGTTAAAGGTTTAACACACGAAATAAAACAAAATGTCAACAAAATAGACCTAAATTCGTTAAGGAAACAATCAAATCGAACACACGCCTACAAAATCTAAGAGACAATCCACACACAAACAGTGTGTTTCCACACTAAAAACACTAGTTGGTGATGAAATCCAACGTTGTAGAATTCTAATGTGGAAAACTTGGCAGTTGGAATAGTTACCCCGACAACCTGCTTAATGAAACAGTCCAGTGCAAATCTCTCCACTTATGCCATCTCGAAGTGAAGAGTACCCTTCGGAAAGTCCAAGTGAGTCTAGCTAACGTCTGTTCCAGGTATAATGGGACCTTCCCTCCACCGTCACCTTGGGAAAAATCCTGAAGATTATGGTTACTAAGGTCACCAACGGGAACAAATGTACCTGGGGGAACAGTTTATGATCTGATATACATGCAAGGGCATAGTAACAAGCTCAATCCCCTTGAAGGCTCCTTGATATGGTAAATCCAAGATTTTCCAACAAGTGACCTCAGGCTCCTCGACAATGGTCTATCTGAGGTTTACCGTTTGTATTACATGCACATCTACTATCTTTCCCAATGAGATAGGTACGATTACCTCACTGGTTCCGACATGATCTCGCGCTTGACTCTTTTAAGAAGAGCTTCCTAGAGCACAAATGCTACAATTGGATTTTCCTAACACAAGATTCTACTTGTTTGTTTAAACTGTTTTGGAATGTTAATTACAACCTGTTCCAAAACACTAGCCTAAGCTATGTAGGTGGAATGAGCCCTAGAAAATGTAAAATATCTAGATTGATTTTATTAATGTGTTGTTTTTAATTTGGTTGTTGCTTAAGACAAAAGGTATGGAGTTGAAACTTCAATGATGTTTGTGACCCGACTCAAAAATACGCTAAATGCATCTAAATGAGAAGTGCAACTCTTTTCTTTTCAACGAATCTTATTTAAGGGAAAGATTGAGAGATTTAACAATTTTCAAAGCACCAATTCTTTCATTCATAAACAATATATTTGAAAAGAAGACGATTTCATAGAGAACTCAATTTGCAAAAATGATCAATTACTCTTTTGAAATGAAATTCCTTTAACAATCAGATCAAAAACTACAAATCAATAAACAAACCATTTCCAAAAGAAAACAATATCTAAAAAGTCTAAAAACATAAATTTCAAAATCAAAGAAAAATCTAATTTTGAAGTCTATCTAGAATGTTTGAGGACGTTTTCTCCTAGTTTGTGATCAGACTAAGAAAAATTTCTACTTATCTCAGTAGAAATTAAAACATACAAAAATGCTTTGGTGTGATATCAGGTTTTAGTAAGCTAAAAGCTCTTCCAAATTTGCAAATGAAAAAGGAATCAATTTTCATAAAAGTAAGGTTTGCAATGATCTTAATGGCTCAAAAAGATAATATCATCATACCAGTAAGTTGAGGTAAATGAAGGTATCTTGTATGGAGCAACAATAAAGTAGGGCAAACACTCACTCATAAGATGCAAATAGGATGATAAATCACAAACGCAAAAGTTGCTGAAAAGAAATTCACACACAAGATTCGACAGCTAAGATAGACTGGCGCAAACACAAAGAATGAGGTGATCTGGCTCTAAAAAGAGAATTGTAATTTTTTCAAAAAATTTCCAGGGGTCCACAGTTTCTAATGAAAAACAGAGTGGTGCCGCACTGTTTTGAACTAAAACCTATGGAGGTTGCCGCACTGTTTTCTACTGAAAACTGCAGAGGCAAGGAAAAAACTCTGAAAAAATAAAATAATCAGCTTTCTTTTTAGGGATTCTTAAAAGTTATCTACCCAACCCGTTCTCAGATAAGTCAAAATTAGAAAACTCTAAAATTCAAACTGAAAATAAATAAAGAAAACTAAGTTCTAATCCCCAGTTGAGTCGTCATTTTGTTATGCGGATTAATACCTCTTGCGGACAAGAGTGATCTCCCTAGTATTCAACGAATAAATAGAAACAAACATCCATTTGAAAACTTTTTTCTCTAGACTAATTGCATTTCAGAATTGTTATAAGAAAGTAAAGAGGACATGCCCCTACCTTGAAATCCAACATTCGATGCACTCTTTTGTCTCGTCACTCCAAAGTGGCTTCTTCAGTAAGTAGAACCTGCAATCAAAGACAAGACAAAAGAATCAAAGCATCTGAAACATATAATAATCAAGAAAAGCTAATCCAACTTAGTGATCAAGGAGTCTAAGTATTGATATTATTCAAATAAGCATAAGAACAACTCAATGAGAAAAAGAGATCCATATGTATTATCTTGAATAAAAAAAGTAATCTTACAACCTGATGCCTTGACGTCGTACAGATTTCTCCTGGGGTCCTGAACAATCGTTCCTCCTTCAGTTTGACAAGCCTTCCTCTCTGAATACCAGCATAGAGTTATGGACACAAGGGTGTGATCATTCTTATGCCAACAACAGTTTACTAGTGTAGAAAGTATGCACGCTTGGGAATTTCTTCAGCAACTCATTTACAATCTTTAAGCTACCCTTCAACCTGAAACTTGAGCTCAATTTATAGGGAAATGGAGGTAGTTTCAGTTTCCATGAAAAGGGGTATAGATTCCTCTCATGAAGGGATTTGAGCTCCATGGACCAAGGGATAAAGCTCGAACTGATCGTGCCTCTAGAAGCTTCCAATTGGGAGAATATTCGACCGGCTAGGCTTCTAGAATTTATTTTTTCTTTTATTTGACTTTTTACGGGGGTCTGTAGGTAATAGTAGCAAAATGTGCGAGGGTTGTTGCGGTTTATAGACCAATCATCCGCGAACCTGCAGGAAAAGGCTAGAAAAAGTGCAGAGGTAGAATTTTAAGGGTTTTATAGAGCTTTTCTCCAATTCCAAGACTTGATTCAAGAACATTAAGATTTTGACTTCTAAGGGAGCATGATATAGGTGGTGATAGACCTATACAGACAGTCAAATGTCATGGTGACAAAATAACGTGTAACAACTAGGTCAAAGGAAACAATGGAGACTTAGCCCACAATCACCACAGCTAAGACTCCCTGCTCTTTACGGACTTTCACCGATGGGAGAAAACCGAGTATTTAGAAAGTCACTTATAAAGGATGGATCAACAAATAGATGTGAAGTGACCTCAAAGACCCTTTACCTAGAATAGGATTAAGAGTGTGGCTTGCTTTCACTTTTACCAAGCTACAAGATTTTCTAGGAAAAGGAGGTGACGATTTGAAGGTTAGGTCAAAGGAATATGACTTGAAAAGGAGTTTCCCAATCCCCAAAATCCTTATAGAACTTAGATTCCCGAGTTGTCCTTGATGAGTTATCTTTGATAAGGAATAGGACCACACAGGGGAAAGTGGACCCGGCCTAGGCTAAGGGGGGGAGTTTAGCAATCGATGATTATCTTAACCGAAACAAGGCAAGGGAAAGGATCAAAACAATAATTTTCACTTAAAGATGTCAAATTGATCCTATGAGGCGCTAGCCTTGGGAACACCAGGGCACAGTTTGATCTCAAGACCTAGGGCTTGGGATATCTCGCAATCCCACTGTCAGAATCTCCTCAAATTCGGAGGAGACCTTGAGGACACACAAACACAGTAGGGGCTAGGAGATCGAACTTTTTCTAGGGCTACTTTGTCAGGAAATTGATGCCCTAGGTGGCCCAACATGGCTAGACCTAGAAGAGAGGAAAAGGTGGAAAAAAAATATTATTTATAGTGACTACATTTTGATGGATCAATGCCTGATTCTTCTTGAGGATATGGAGCCAAGGAGAATTATGAATATGGAATTCGTTTCTTGTTCAAGGAGGCTCTCAAAGTCAACTTCGTTCAATGTTAAGGGCAAGAGAATAAAAGTGACCTTAAGAGCGTTTATATGTCATTGCAAATGGAGAAGGCTTATCGAGATAACTTCGATCTCTAGGACAATTTATTCATCAAACATTGCCCATACATAAAGACAAGCTAAATAGAAACATAATTCCACATTGATATCATAAATGCATGCAACAATTAGCCCTAAAATAGTGAAAATATCATGATCAATGTATGCAGCAAAGTAAAAGAAAATAGCATCAAAATTGTATTTACATGTAAGATAATATACCCAACAATCAATACATTTGCAATATAAGAAGCTCCAAGATAAGAAGACCTAATCCACATATCAAAATTCATCCATGATCCAAAAATATCCTCTAAGGAAAAAAATGTGAAGTTCTCAAGAGAGAGAATGACCCAATTCAAGTCATCATACAAGATGAATTCATGTGACTCATATTTATACACTCATTAGGAGTTCAAATTACCTAATTGAGCTTCCATTAGCCCCTAAAATAAAATAATGTGCAAATTAACTAACTTTTGGTGACAAACCCACCAAACTAACTCACAAATAAATTAATAATCCTCTGAAGAGGGCAAATAATAATCTATGCATGTCATAGGGCCCTCCAAGAGGCCTGTTGAGGTCCATAAGTGCCATAATGATGAATAGGACCCTCAAAAGTGATGGACAAGGGGGTGGCCCCTTGTTCTCCAAACAATAAACCTGTGGTGCTCCCAGTGGGTGTGGGGGCACACCATTGACCTCATGCGTCTCCAAGTAAGTTGAAGATGCTTGTAGACCATCTGTAAGGGCACATATGATGGAATGAATGATGTTGCATCAGCGTACAAGTCATAGATCACCTGCCAAGTGTATGGTGCAATTGTGGAGTCGGCTGGGCACGGTGCACTAGGTGCATCTTCCTCATCTAATAGGTGGATCTCGAGCAATATATGAACATATTTGGGGATCCATGGAGTTTTTTTTACTGATGTGGAGACCCATGGCTATCTACACACAACCTACATGTGCTAATGTAGCTCTTTGGAGAGTCAAGAACTCGTATAGGGAGACCAAACTCAGGATGGGAACCATATGTAATCCTACTTAAGATCCAATGTGTCCCCTAGCCTTCCAACACAACAAGTCATTAAATTAATCGGATAAAAGAGCTTACAAACCATAAACAACAAGTGGACACTTCATAATGGCATGCCCTTCCATAGTGGGCTTTGGCAGGTGCTAATATCTCCAAGATCCGAAGGGGGTTAGCCAAGTACCTTATTAGGTGGTTTCTTCCTTTAGAGGGGATGGTATGTCCAAGGTACATCCCTCAAATGGTGGTGGCATGTGATAAAGAGGTGAATGAAATAGGGAATGAAAGGAACAATCATGGGCCACATATTGGGGTACAAGGGTAGCTAAAAAAGGGGAATCTCACACTCGGGTATATAATGTATAGGAGGGAGAAATCATGGTACATGAGGTGCCCCGACCTTGATGTTTCCACCCTTCTTTATATGTCTTTTGCCTTTTATGATTTTTCTTTGATTAATTGCTCAGGCTCAAAGGATAAGAGCATGATGCGTAAGATCTAACAGTGGATACCTCCTTTTTGGTGTGGCAGACCATTTCCCTCTAGGGGTTGGGACAATCGTGGGTTCCTGAATGATAAAGGAGGCTCATCTAGGGCCTATGGAACCAGGGTAATGGCTCATGCATTAGCTTTTCCCCGTGTGCTAAATATGTTTGTCCTGACCATCTTTTGCATCTTGCGGTACATTTTTCTGTTGAATGTGTCCATTTATGCTTTTACTTTTCTTTTCAACTACTTCAACCTTCGGGGGCATCGTTCCAAGCCTGGCCCAAGGTGGGGGTGAGGGGATGGGGAGGAAAACCCTATGTGAACCCAGTGAGGAAATGTGGAATCAAGCTATAGTGAGTGGAAGGGGAGTGAAATATGTGGATAAGGGAGCGGGACCACATAACCAAAGTTGGGGTTTCCCAAGTAGTACCACCCTAAAACCAAATGGTCAGTAAAGGAGATCCCACAGGACTAAAATCCAAGGGTAACTTACAAAAGAGGTCAAGGGGATAGAAGCACAAACTAAGCCCACTCTTTCCGTTGAATCCCCCCATTAATACATGCCCAAAAGTGTCCATGATAAGTAAACCCAATAACCCAATTACCAAATGACAAGACATACCTTTGTGTTCGGGAGGTCAATCTTCAAACATACAATCAATACAGATGGGTGAGGGACCACATGGTTGGCTTACTTGGCGGAGAAATGATACAAGGGGCTACTGGCTGCCAGTTGAGGACCATCATGGAGAAAAAAAATCTCATAGGGATATTACCCATGAAGTGGTGGGTAACATCTGGCTCTAACTAGGACGTGATATCTCGAAGAAGTGGGCAAAGCTACTCGAATAGGAGGTCACAAGAACTCCAACAATCTCTTGGTCATTGTAGAACTATTATTTGCACATCAACGACTAAACCCACGTGGCAACATGCTTTTCATGGTGTCTTATGATCACTAATGCTTAATGTCAAGCCATAAAATTAACAAGTAATAAAAGTATGCAAATTTACTCTGAATGCATCTAATCTACCATGAGTGATATCATATGATGTTAGTTCTAATGTAAAAATCATCATGCAATGCATCCTACTCTAACATGCATATGGTGCACAACTAATACTAGGTGTAATCATAAAGCTAGTGCAACCAACATATCATCATATCAATATAAATATGCCTGCCAGTATGAATACTCTTGTACCAAATCGCAGAGCGAATGCACATACAATTCTATGGAGGATGAAGTGGGTGGGAGATGGGAAAATATGATGCCCACACATGGATGATTACGCGAGAAGAGGTAAAAAAATGATGTAATCTAGTCCATGAGATCCTCTCTTCTAACCAAAATATAGAGATATCAATAATTAGGCTCATAATTTTTTTATGGATTGCAACCTTGGGCATATTATTTCCATTGTCACTTATGTCATATTTTATTGTCTCAACGGAGTTATGATTAGTAGGAAAGGAAGACTGATGAGATGGAGAAACACAAGTAGGTCACCCATGATGATCACATCAAAAAGGGGAGATTATAGATTGATCATGATCCTGAGGGGGTGCCCAAGAAGATAAAGTATATTCAATGCGAGGCTCTTCCTTGACACCATACTTTGAAGGGGAAAAGGGCTCATGGTCACTCAAGATCATTTGAAAAGGGGTGAGGGAATCACTTTTGTAAGACTTGAGGTGATGAACAATAGGAGGAGGCAAAGGGGAGGGTGAGGTATTATATTCAACTAGTTTTCCCTCCTCAAAAGCATCTTTTTCATGTAAGGGAAAATATTGATCCTTCTTCTCAAGGGTATCAATCGATATGTCATCATTAATAATGTTCCAGAGAAAGGGGTACCACCCTCAACCTCATTTTCCTTGTCAGTGTCATAAGTGGGAGAAAAATCAGATTGAGGACCAACAATTTCCCATTTACCCTTTTCAATGTGGATGTACTCCTCAATGTCATCTTCCAAGGGGCTAATTTGATCACCTTGCTCGAGGTTCTCAAAAGGAGATTCATCGAGAGTAATATCCTCGAGAAAGGTAAGGTTAGTCTCAACTTTACTTTCCATGGACTCATTCTTCCCAACACGTGTTCTCAAAATATTATTTTTCATCATGTGGACACAAGGAGAACTCGTCTTTCCTTTCATCACTTAGATCCTCAAGGTATTAATGATGCTCGATGAAGGATTTCTCTCGAATGCTCAATGCGAGGCATACTTGAAAATGTCTAAGAAAGCCATCAACGAACTTCTCATTAGATGAGATGCTCCCAGGTTCATGATTTTGCAACCATGAGTTATGACCATAGAGGGAGCTAAAAAATTACAACATAAGGACATCCTGGTGGACCACTTTCTCCTTTGAAGTATGTGCATTAAATCTGTCCACATGGTTAATTGTGGAGCTTGGGTCATGGTCACCATTAAACAAGGGTGCCCCACGTACCATCCTTCCTATGACATGATTGGGGTGCCCAGGGATGCTAGCAATGTCCAAAGTGGGAAATTTATCAAAGAAAAATAACCTATTTGAGATATACATGAAAAATATGTCGGAGTCGCCAGGGTGAATTTGAAGATCCCTAGAAAAATGCTTGTTTCACCCTACAAGCATCGACCTTAAAGTTCAATGAATAACTAGGGTTTTGTTCTTCCAATGGAGTCGCCAATAATGATATGTCAACATGTCGTATGGGAAACAAAACACGTCTCATGTCCCTGACAATGGCGCCAGATATGTTACCACTCAAACCAGCAATGGACCCAAAAGTTAATCCTAAGAGGGCAACTGCTAAGTCAAGGGAAACGATGGAGACTTAGCCAACTGTCATCCTAGCTAAGACTCCCTGCTCTTTACGTACTTTCATTGATGGGAGGAGACCCGATATTTAGGAAGTCACTTATAAAGGATGGATCAACAAATAGATGTGAAATGACCTCAAAGACCCTTTCCCTAGGATAGGATTACGAGTGGAGATTGCTTGCTCTTTAAGCAAGGTACAAGATTTTCTAGGAAAAGGAGGTGAGGATTTGAGGGTTAGGTCAAAGGAATATGACTTGAAAATGAATTTCCCAATCCCCAAAATCCTTATAGAACTTGGATTCCCAAGTTGTCCTTGATGAGTTATCTTTGATAAGGAATAAGACCACACGGGGGCATGTGGACCCAACCTAGGTTAAAGGGGGGAGTTTAGCAACCAATGATAATCTTAACCCAAACAAGGCAATGGAAATGATCAAAACAAGAATTTTCACTTAAAGATGTCAAATTGATCCTATGAGGTGCTAGCCTTGGGAACACCAAGGCACATTTTTATCTCAGACCTAGGGCTTCAGATATCTCGCAATCCCCCGTCAAATTCTCTTGAAATTCGAAGGAGACCTTGAGGACACACTAGCACCCTAGGGGCTAGGAGATCAAACTTTTTCTAGGGCTACTTTGTCGGGAAATTGATGCCCTAGGTGGCCGAACGTGGCTAGACCTAGAAGAGAGGAAAAGGTGAAAAAAAATATCATTTAAAGTGACCACCTTTTGATGGATCAGTGCATGATTCCTCTTGGGGATATGGAGTCGAGGTGAATTATGAAGATGAATTTTGTTTCTTGTTCAACGAGGCTCTCAAAGTCAACTTCGTCCAATGTTAAGTGCAAGAGAAGAAAAGTGACCTTAAGAGTGTTTATACTTCATTCCAAATGGAGAAGGCTTATCGAGATAGCTTCGATCTCTAGGACAATTCGTTCATCAAACATAGCCCATACATAGAGACAAGCTAAATAGAAACATAATTCCACATTGATGTTGTAAACGCATGCAACAATTAGCCCTAAAATATTGAATATCTCATGATTAATGTATGCAAGTAAAAGAAAATGGCATCAAAATTGTACTTATATGTAAGAGAATATATCCATCCATCAACACATTTGCAATATAAGAAGCTCCAAGATAAAAAGACACAATCCACACATCAAAATTCATCCATGATCCAAAAATATCCTCGTAGGAAAAAATGAGAAGTTCTCAAGGGAGAGAATGATCCAAGTCAAGTCATGATACAAAATGAATTCATGTGACTCCTATTTTAACACTCATTAGGAGTTAGAATTACCTAATTAGGTATACATTAGCCCCTAAAATAAAATAATATGCAAATTAACTAACTTTTGGTGACAAGCCCACCAAACTAGCTCACAAATAAAATAATAAGCCTCTTAAGAGGTCAAATAATAATCTATGCATCTCGTATGGCCCTCCAAGGGGCCTGATGAGGTCCATAAGTGCCATAAAGATGAATAAGACCCTCAAAAGTGATGGACAAGGGGGTGGCCCCTTGTTCTCCAAACAATAAATTTATGGTGCTCCCAATGGGTGTGGGGGCACACCAATGACCTCATGGGTCTCCAAGTAAGTCGAAGTTGCCTGTGGACCATCTGTAAGGGCTCAAATGATGGAATGAATGATACTACATCAACGTACAAGTCTTGGATCGCCTGCCAAGTGTATGGTTCAACTGTGGGGCCAATTGGCCATGGTGTACCAGGTGCATCTTCCTCGTCTAATAGGTGGATCTCGAGCAATCTCTGAACATATCTAGGGCTCTGTGGAGTGTTGCCTACTGCCGTGGAGGCCCATGGCTCTCTACACACACCCTACATGTGCCAATGTAGCCCTCTAGAGAGTCACGACCCTGTATAGGGAGACCAAACTCAAGATGGAAATCATTTGCAATCATGCATAAGATCCAACGTGTCCCCTATCCTACTAGCACAACAAGTCATTAAAGTAATCGGGTAAAAGAGCTTACAAACCATGGACGAAAAGTGGACACTTCATAATGGCATGTCCTTCCATAGTGAGCTTTGGCTTGTGCTAATCTCTCCAAGCTCTAAAGGGGGTTAGCCAAGTACCTTATTAGGTGGTTTCTTCCTTTAGAGAGGATAATATGTCCAAGGTACATTCCTCAAATGGTGGTGGCAAGTGATAAAGAGGTTAATGGAATAAGGAATGAGAGGGGAAATCTTGGGTCACATATCGGGGTACAAGAGTAGCTAAAAGAATGGAAACCCACACCTTGGTATATAATGTATAAGAGGGAGCAATCATGGTACATGAGGTGACCCGGCTTTGATTTTTCCACCCTTCTTTATATGTGTTTTGTCTTTTATGATTTTTCTTTGATTAACTGCTCGAGCTCAAAGGATAAGAGCATGATGTGTAAGATATTGCAGTGGATACCCCCTTTTTGGTGGGGCAGTTCATTGCCCTCTAGGGGTTGGGACAATCAAGGGTTCCTCAATGATAAAGGAGGATCATCTAAGGCCTATGGAACCAGGGTGACAGCCATGGGTATAGGGTAGAGCTCATGCATTGGCTTTTGCCCACATGCTCAATATGTTTGTCCCGACCATCTTTTGCATCTTGTGGTACATTTTTCTGTTGAATGTGGCCATTTATGATTTTACTTTTCTTTTCAGCTGCTTCAACCTCCGGGGCATCGTTCCAAGCCTGACCCAAGGTGGGGGAAAGCGAATGGGGAGGCAAACCCTATGTCGACCCAGTGAGGAAATGTGGAATGGGGCTATAGTGAATGGAAAGGGAGTGATATATGTGGATAAGGGAGCGGGACCACGCAACCAAAGTTGGGGTTTCCCAAGTAGTACCACCCTAAAACTAAATGGTCAGTAAAGGAGATCCCACGAGACTAAAATATGAGGGTAACATCCAAAAGAGGTCAAGGGGACAGAAGCACAAACTAATCCCACTCTTTCCGTCGAATCCCCCCATTAATCCATGCCAGAAGTGTCCATGATAAGTAAACCCAATAACTCAATTACCAAATGACAAGACATACCTTTGGGTTCGGGAGGCCCACCTTCAAACATACGATCAATACAGATGGGTGAGGGACCACATGGCTGGCTCAGTTGACAGAGAAATGACACAATGAGCTAGTTGAGGGCTGCAAGGGGTTGTTGGCTTCCGGCTGAGGACCATCATGGAGAAAAAAATTCTCCTAGGGATATTACCCATGAAGTGGTGGCTAACAGGTACTAAGGAGCTCCAAGTCTAGAAAGAAAAATGAAAGCAACACATTATCTTTTTTGATAGTGCCTCAAAAGGCAATCCAGGGGCAACAAGTATGGAGGGGGAGGGAGTCATTTATGACAACTAAGGAACAAAAAAAAACTACATTTGTGTGGTTGATAGGGACTTCAACCAATGACAAGGCATGGGCTCTAGCCTTATATTAAGGCCTTGTATGTCTAAAAGGCAAAGGGGTTCGATGAGCAGTGGTGGTAGGGAATTCAACATTACTTATCATATCACTCTATTACCAAAAGCCACCTAAGCCCCTTTATTTGAATAATACTAGTTCAAAGAATTCTCCATGAAATCCAAGACATGAAGAGTAGATAGTTCTTCAATATTATACAAAACCACAATATGCTAGTTGATGCACAAGCAAATAAGGGGGCTAGACTAGCAGAAGTGTGTGATATAACTGAAGGAGGGGTAGGGCACCTTGCCACCCCCATGATTTGGTTAGTATTAATGGAGCTCAATCCTCAATTAAACAAATTGCAAATATGCAAAGCAGAGAGGAAAGTGGGTTAATTATGTCACATAACATAATTAACCAACATCTCCTCCATTCATGCATGTCCATAATTATGCAACGGGTGTTAACACATTATAGAATAGTGGTTGGAAGAGATGCATGTAGATTATTACAATGTGTTTTAGAATTAAAATGAGTTAGTAACCATCCCTTAGGCAACAATAGATTTTGGTGCAAAGGTATTCTGTGTAATATTCCTATTTAGCAATTTTGCTAACCAGAATGTTAATTTTGGCTAGTTTTGATATAATCACAGTTTTCAGTTAGGAAATGTGGGCTTGGGGGCCCATAATTAGACTTGGGCGACTATAGGCCTCAAAACATTAGGTTGAGGAAAAATATTGCAACAATAGTGGAGAATGGAGCCCAATGAGGAGAAATTGTGACCCACATGGAGGTAGCGCAGTCATTGGTGTGTATTGGAGGCTAGAGGCAAGAGGTGGGGCTTAAGGGAACGTGGGGAAGCCCTGGACTAAAAGGAAGCATGAGGCTCATTCTTGGCATTCATTCATCTATTTCAAAATTGTCTTTTGACAAAGCACACTTGAGCACTGAGCCAATTCTGCATGTGTTGTTCAGCACACGGGTGTCTTCGAGCGGAGATCCCAACCTTTACTTCAGTGGACTTTGAGTGCCAGCCAAGGAAGGTGCTTCACCTTTGTTTTATCAATTTAGCAGTAGTGAGCCTCTTCTACAACACAATCCCTTCATTTGCAATGCAGAGGCAGCATCAGCAGCGCACAAACTGCGTAGTCCCTTGAGGGAGCCACTCTGGGAGTTGCAGAGTGAGTGGAGTTTTTGCAGGAGACTTGGAGGGAAGGCTTGGAGCCTTCTAACAGGGATTTTCCAAGAATTTCGGTGGCATCCAGCAGTAGAGTTACCAAGAGGTCTGAATTGCCTAGCAGTTCAATGAATCAAGCCCAAGAGGACCAATTTTGGGTCAAGCTTTGGCCAAACCCTTCGCGGGTTATTCTAGGTTTATTGACTAGAGTCTGGGGTTAAAATCCCAGAATTTTCTGAGCAGTACAGCAGGCCCTAGTAGCAGATCATTTGGAGCAGCAACAAAATTTATGGGCAGTTGGTAGCGCAGATCTTCAGCCACACAGAGAGCAAAACTGAGGGAGTTCAGCAGTATTTTTTGAGGGCTTCTTTAGCTTGCCTTGAGCAAGCCCAGGAGCACTCATTCCAACACCTCATTTTGTACACATTCCTCATCATTAATAGAATGGCTCAGTGCAGTTTTTGTGGCTCAATGGTTGTCTAAATTTTGTGTTTATTTTGTTGTGTGTGTTTTGTCTATGTATGCATGTTTATTGTTGTAAATTACCTTTGGGGATATTACATTGGTATCAGAGGTCATAGACTTGGCTCAACCTGTGGGAGCAACGCAGTCTATCACACCGAAAGACAAGAAAAACGTGACATACAGGAGGCAGAGGTACAAGAGCAGGGAAAGAGAGTTAGAAATCAGTCCAGACCCTTTGACCAGTAAACCAGAGGTTAGGGAGACAAGTATGGGGGACGCAGGAGAAGAGAAGAGAAGCAAGGAGGAGGAATTTGCTCACCTTCTGTTGAATGAAGTGCAAGACCTCACGAAGAACATTGAGGAGATGGGTCACCAAAACAACAATGGAAGTAAAGGAAAGGGAACCCAAGGGGATTTCCAAGTGGGAGAAGGATCTGGCACTTCACAGTTGTAAATTTTTGTAGATGTTCTATGCTTGGAGCAACTTTACTTTTCTCACAGCAATCATACAAATAGTAAAATGCAGATAGAACATATAAGTGGATCTTATAGAAGACAAATCAGAAACAGGAAAAATGTGGTGGTGCGTTACGGCGGTCAACAGGATGCTTCAACCAGCAAAGTCTCCTTGGTCAGCCAACCCAGAATGTGTCACAACAGTCCTCCAATCAGCAAACGAGTCAAAGTCAACCCAAGTCAACTCCAAAAAATTCAACGCTGTCCATAAAAAGTCAATGCAACAGCAGGTTGGTCAACCCTTTGACCTCGATTTCTGTGCCAAACAGTACGGCCTTCCAAAATTGAACTTCTCACCAAATTTCAGCCCTTTCGGACCATGCGTTGACCAAAGTCAACGCTGGTCAAACTTTCTGCAAAACCCTAGCTGCAGAAATTCGTCCTTCAACTCGGCCATACAGATTTGTCCTCCTCCTTCTTCACACGTGTGGGCTGAACTCGTCCTCCAAGGAGCTCGTACTAAATCAGATGAGAGAAGAAGATGTGAGTTGTGTTGTGATGAAATGCTCTCCAACTTTGCCTGTATTTATATCCATCATTGGGGTGTGTGACACATCTGCTGGGGGTGTGAAACCTTAAGGCCGACTTGCACATATAATTTATTATGAATAATAAATTCAAAATAAATGTTCTGCTCATCGGATTAAGACATATTATATATGGATTTTACACCTCTCCGAAAGAGGAATCCAACAAAAATATAAGCCTCTTAATCTGAGCATCATAACATGGAGTTTGGACCTAGTTGTCCAAATTTAACACTCCCTCTCAACTAGGGAGAACTCCATCCATCATTGCAATCAAACATCGTGCGTCATCCCGCCGTAACTTGCTTTGCTGGCCTCTTTATTTCAGAACAGAAGTGGGTCAGTCACAAAGACATCATCCCCCGACTGACATAATCAGTCCAGAGGTTCGAAACCTCTATCAAACTCATAAAGAGTATCCAACCAACCCAAAGTTGGTTCATCTGACCCGAAGTCAGGCAGAGGTCCCAGACCTCACTAAACTTGATCCCCGATCAAGTGGTTGGACCGTGCCATCCTAGATAGAGAGTACGGCAATCTCTGATGCGTCCATCAGTCTTTGCTAATAGTCTCTAGCTTTTCCCACCTCATTGGCCAAATGAGAGGTACTTCCCATGAGCCCTAAACTCAATGGGTAGGATGCATACGGGGCACAGATAAATGAGTGGCGAACCAGCTCAATAATCACAAGGGTGGGGCAGAAGCATTATGAGTGCTTATAGCTCCGAGAAGCTATCCCCAAAGCCCCCAGAGCTCCCAGAGCTCATCGTCCAACAGGACCCACATCATAGGGTCTTTCCACGACACTAAGACTCTCACGGAAGGTTAGGAACTTGACCTTCCCCAGGGGCTTAGTGAGAATATCCGCGACCTGCTCTTCAGTTCCTATATGATCGAGCCTTACGGCGCCTCGCTGTACCATATCCGGATAAAGTGGTACCTGATATCAATATGCTTGGATCGGTCGTGGAACACAGGATTCTCAGTCATACGAATCCCACTCTGATTATCACAGAGTATCACAGTGGTATCTAGCACATGTCCAAACAGCTCACTAAAGAGCTTCCGCAACCAAACTGCTTCACAGCAGGCCATACTAGCAGCAATGTATTCGGCCTCCGCGGTGCTCAAAGCCACCGATTTCTGCTTCCTGCTCATCCATGAGATCGAAGCAGAACCAAGATTGAAGCAGCATCCCAATGTGCTCTTACGATCCACCACACTGCCAGCCCAATCGGCATCAGTATATCCACGGAGTGTCACACTCCCGGCAGTGTATCTCAGCCCATGGTTTATCGTGCCCCGAAGATATCTCAAAAGATTCTTGGCACCAACCCGGTGAAAATGATGAGGCTCAACCATCTGTTGACTCAAAGTGTTCACTGCAAAACATATATCTGGTCGGGTGTTCACTAAGAACATCAAAGCTCCTATGAGTTGACGATACTCGGTAGGATTGGCCAAGATAGGCCCAGCAGCGCTGCCACTCAACTTCTTAAAGTTGAGTTCCATCGGTGTCGACACGGACTTACAGTCCACCATTCCAAATCTTTGCAGAAGCTTCACAATGTATTTTCCTTGAGAAAGGAAAATCTCTCCAGGTCTCTGCCAGACCTCCAGGCCTAGGAAGTAGTGCATCAGTCCTAGGTCCTTCATCTCGAACTCAGCAGCGAGCTCCCTCTTACATTGATGAATGAGAGAGTCAGCACCTGTCAGGAAGAGGTCGTCCACATACAGCACTAGAATGAGAGGCTTCCCCTGCACAACCTTGAAGTAAAGGTTCGGATCAGCATTACTTCGAGTGAAGCCCAACTTCATCAAGTAACTATCCATCCTCTCGTACCAAGCTCTGGGTGCTTGCTTTAACCCATAGAGGGCTTTCTTCAACCTGCAGACATGAGTGTCTCAATCCTGAACTTCAAATCCCAGAGGTTGTTCTACATACACCTCTTCCTTTATTGCACCATGCAGAAAAGCGGTCTTGACATCCATCTGATGAAGACTCCATCCTTGCGTAGCAGCAAGGGCTATGATTGATCGAATGGTGGTATATCGTGCCACGGGTGCAAATATGTCATCATAGTCAATTCCTTCCTTTTGAGAGAAGCCACGGGCAACAAACCTTGCCTTGAACTTTTCAGCACTCCCATCAGATCCATGTTTGATCTTGTAGAGCCATTTTGCGGTGACAACAGATTTGTCCTTCGGTCTCGGGACCACATCCCGGACATCATTCTTCATTATGGACTCATATTCTTCGTGCATAGCATCCTTCCAGACTTGATGCTTTACGGCTTCCTCAAAAGATCCAGGTTCAGATTGTACAATAGTACTCATGGCAGCTAGATACCCTTGGTATCTACACGGCTTCTTGCTTTCTCGAAATGTCCCCCTTGGGGCAGCATGACCCTCAGCATCTTCGAGGGTGTCCCTGAGCCATGATGGTCTCTTTCCCAATGAAGGAGATGGATCAATAGGGTCCATTGGTCCTTCAATATCAGGCATAGTCTCATCCTGTGGTTATTCCAGATTTCCAGACTTTTCTTCATGATTTTCTCCAGATCTAGGAAGATCTACTACTTTCTTCAGGGAAGCATCTTCGTCAAAAGTGACATCATGGCTTATCTCTACTTCCCTTTGACCAGGTACATAGACTCTATATGCCTTAGAAGTCTCACTGTAGCCCACAAACATTCCTTTCTTCCCAGTAGCATCCGGCTTACTTCTCTTTTCTTTCGGCACATGAAAATAGACAGGACATCCAAAAATTCTAAAATGTGAGACATCAGGTTTCTTACCAGAGAAAACCTCTTCGGGAGTTTTGGAGTCCAAAGCGGAATGAGGGCATCGGTTTTGAATGTACACGGCAGTATTTGCAGCTTCTCCCCACAGAAACTTTGGTAGACCCTGGTCACATAGCATGGCACGGGCAGCTTCCACAATAGTCCTATTCTTGCGTTCAGCAACACCATTCTGCTCAGGAGTATATGCAGTGGTAGTCTCCCTCTTAATGCCGGCTTCTCTGCAAAAGTCTTTGAACTCATTTGACTCATATTCAGTGCCATTGTCAGTCCTCAAAATCTTGATCTTCTTTCCGGTCATATTTTCCACCAAGGCTTTGAAGGTACGGAACCATATGAAAGCCTCATCCTTCTTCTTCAAGAAGTATATCCAGGTTTTGCGAGAGAAGTCATCAGTGAATGTCATGTAGTAAGAACATCCCCCCAGGGATGTCACGGGCAACATACCGGATAGATCAGAATGGACCAATTGCAAAATATCAGATGTCTTTGTGACACTTGAGGGAAAAGGTCCCCTTGTATGTTTTCCTTCGGCACAGCCCTTACATACACCTTCATGATTATTTCCAAAGTCAGGCATTCCTGTCACCACCTTCCTTGCTTCGGGAAGGGCCTTGTAATGAAGGTGTCCAAATCTTCGGTGCCATAGTTCGGTTTGTCGGATAGTATCACAAGTCATAGCTCCCAACAGACTCCCTCCAACTTGGTAGAGTGTACCAACTCTAAAACCAATTGAGATAGCTTCCTTGAAGCTCTCCTTCCACATGAGCACCTTTCCATCAGAGAAAGTTACATTGAATCCTTTGTCTTCCATGGCAGATACGGACACAAGGTTCTTCTTCAATTTAGGTACATAGAGTACATCTTGCAAACGTAGGACTTGTCCTTGAGACAAGTGGAGGGTCACAGTCCCTGTCCCTTTCACGGGATATGTGGCATTATCCCCAAGGATAATTTCTAGATTAGTATCCCTTTCAACCATGTCAGAGAGTGCTCCCTTGAATTCGGTGATGTGTCTTGAGGCACCACTATCGATTAGCCAGACATCCATAATGTCGGGCGGAGATGTAGCAGAGAGAGCAGATACAAGAATATACTCATTTCTTTTATCAACAACATTAGACTCCTCATACCTGGTATTTCTAGACCTTTTAGAAAGTTGATTGTTTCCACCAAAGTGAGCCTTCCTCTTTCCTTTGGATCTGTCATTTCTTCGATTCCCATTCCTTCGGTTGTTGTTGTTATCATCACTATCGGGAGAATTCTTCTTGAAGGGGCATTCTCTAGCATAGTGACCAGGCCTATGGCAAGTGAAACACTTGCCCTTCTTTTCTTGAGCCTTCGTTCTTCCTTTGTCCTTAGGACCGCCAGAGTTCTTCTTTCGAGAATGAGCACCATAGGCAGCATTTCTATCATTATCGAATTCCTTCATCCTTGTTTCTTCTTGCATACATCTAGACAGAAGCTCATCAAAGTTAGGAATAGTATTATTGTTGAGAATGGTAGTTGTGAATACTTGCCATTCATATGGAAGTCCTCCAAGTGCGGTGAGAACCATCTCACGATCAGCTATTGTCTCCCCAATAGCTAGCAGATTGTTCCTTGTTTTGGTCAATTTCAGAAAGTAAGTTTGAATAGACTCATCCCGGCCCTTCTTCATATTCTTCAACTTGTTCTTGAGGAATAGCACTTGGTTCACATTGTTTACTTTGAACATAAGGATCAATTTGTCATACATCTCCTTGGATGTGCCTAGTTCAGATATATAGGCAACTAAGCTCTTATGTATGGATTCCCTGATCAGCAGCTTTGCTTTGATCTCTCCCTTCTTATACTTGTTTCTAACAGCAGCGGTAGCATTGGATGGAGGTTCTTGAATTTTACCCAGCACATGATCCAAGAGATCATGGTCCTCCAATTTGAGATCTAATATCATCTTCCAAGCATGGAAGTCATCCCTTCCAGTCAGCTTGTCATTCTCCTTGAATTCAAGACTTGTGGAACCCATTTCTTCCGGTGGTGATTGCTAAAGATAGAGTTTGTCTTCACCTCAGCTTCGATACCATGTAAATTTTTGTAGATGTTCTATGCTTGGAGCAACTTTACTTTTCTCACAGCAATCATACAAATAGTTAAGTAAAATGCAGATAGAACATATAAGTGGATCTTCTAGAAGACAAATCAGAAACAGGAAAAATGTGGTGGTGCGTTACGGCGGTCAACAGGATGCTTCAACCAGCAAAGTCTCCTTGGTCAGCCAACCCAGAATGTGTCACAACAGTCCTCTAATCAGCAAATGAGTCAACCCAAGTCAACTCCAAAAAAATCAACGCTGTCCAGAAAAAGTCAACGCAAGGCAGCAAGCTAAAAGTCAACGCAGCAGCAGATTGGTCAACCCTTTGACCTTGATTTCTGTGCCAAACAGTACGGCCTTCCAAAATCTAACTTATCACCAAATTTCAGCCCTTTCGGACCATGCGTTGACCAAAGTCAACGCTGGTCAAACTTTTTGCAAAACCCTAGCTGCAGAAATTCTTCCTTCAGCTCAGCCGTACAGATTCGTCCTCCTTCTTCTTCACACGTGTGGGTTGAACTCGTCCTCCAAGGAGCTCGTACTAAATCAGATGAGAGAAGAAGATGTGTGTTGAGTTGTGGTCAAATGCTCTCCAACTTTGCCTGTATTTATATCCATCATTGGGGTGTGTGACACATCTGCTGGGGGTGTGAAACCTTAAGGCCGACCTGCACATATAATTTATTATGAATAATAAATTCAAAATAAATGTTCTGCTCATCGGATTAAGACATATTATATATGGATTTTACACCTCTCCGAAAGAGGAATCCAACAAAAATATTAGCCTCTTAATCTGAGCATCATAACATGGAGTTTGGACCTAGTTGTCCAAATTTAACACAGCACTAGGCATCACTTAACCCAAATATGCCTGCAGTACCATATACACCCGCACGGTTTACCATTCCTACATTCCTAGCTTCAAGAGCAGAAGGACAACAGGAGCAACAGGAAGCTCACTATGGTGAGTACTTCCTAGAGTACCAGTCCTATGGCCGAAAGTTCGGGAGGGCCATTACTTTTAAATATTTCTGCCAACTGAAAGGCAACAACAAACCCAGAGGACAGAGTGGAGAAGGCTACATGTACAGGAATGACTTACAGTGTACTATGGGGAGATTGTTTCTCCTTACTTTTAATGGCTCCTCTAAGAGCTCGGCTAAGGAATGGGTTGAGAAGCTAGATGTTTACTTTCAGTTGAACCAGCTGACCGAGGGAGAGGCAATCAAGATTGCCACGATGCATCTGGATGGGGAGGCTCATGACTGCTGGTTCCATGGGTTGACCACGCTGGGGCACACTGGGGTCACAACATATGATGAGTTCACCACAAGTGTGCTAAAGCGGTTCGAGAGGAAGGACCCGGAGGAGTATTTTGGGGAGCTGACCAAGCTCAAGCAGTCCGGGAATGCAAAGGTGTACATCTCAGAGTTTTTGGGACTATCAATGATGGTGCCAGACCTGTCAGAGTCTAGGAGGATTTATATGATCATAGAGGGGCTGGCAGAGCTTTTGTGTGGGTTGGTGAGGTCCAACAAACCTACTACGTTGCAGGATGCAGTGGGGAGAGCTAGGGACTTACAGGATGCCCTAACTAGAGCTAGGGCACCTCTGCCAAACAAAACTGGTTTCCAGTAGAGGGGAAGAGACATGAGAGTCCCACCACATAGAGCCAACCAGGGATGGGGACAGCTGGATGATTATACTCGAAGAGACATTCGGAGGAAGAAGCTATGCTTCACTTTCCCAGAGCCATGTGCACCAAGCCATAGGTGTGTAGCAGGAAAGGCCCACTACATAGAGGTCTTCTCAGACAGTGGTGGGGATGAGGAGACATATTTTGAGATGGGAGGAGATGACAGCGCAGCACCACAAGAGGGAGGGCCACCACCACCACCCCCTCCAGCAGCAGGGGGAGCTTCATTTTCACCTTCAGGAGGGGTCCTCGCATCACTGCGTGGAGTACCCAAGTTCCTGACTATGAGGATCATACGGACAGTACAGGGGAAATGTGTATCACTGTTAGTGGATAGTGGGGCCACTCACAACTTTATTGATGCCCAGATGGTCCAAAAGAGAGGCATTACTACAGAGGGGTTTGGAGGTTCTCAATGTTTGTGTCGAGTGATAGGACTATGCAATGTACACGCTATGTCTCGGCTTTGACTGTGACCATGGGGAACTACTCCATAATAGACCACTTCTTTGTGGTTGACATTCCGGACACCAACGTAATGTTGGGAGTTCAGTGGCTCTAGGCACTTGGCAGAGTCACCACTAATTGGAGGAATTTGGAGATGGAGTTCTTGGATATTGATGGCAAACCGATGTTGTTGAGGGGTATGCACTCCTACCCACCACAGACAGTCTTGGCTCACAGGATGGACACTGACTTGAGGCATGGAGATATCGAGTGGGTTGTGGAGTTAAGGATTTATGAGGCTGAGTGTGTGACCAAGCCACCACATCCGGAGATTCAGCCCATCCTTGACAGGTACCCTATAGTATTCAGAGATATACCACTCAGCCAGCCACCTAACCAAGGATTTGAGCAAACCATAGAGCTAGATCCTGGAGTATAGGAAATGATCACTACTCCCTATAGGCATCATAAGGCCTACTGGGATGAGCTAAAGAGAGCTATCCATGAGCTCTTGGCATTGGGACACATCAGGCCCAATTCTAGCCCTTTTGCTTTATCAGTTGTCCTGGTGAAGAAGAAGGATGGGACCTTGCATATGTGCATTGATTACAAGACCCTTAATAAAAAAACCATGAAGTACCACTACCCCATCCCACGCATTGATGAGTTGATGGATGAGTTGAGGGGAGCCAAGTTCTTCTCAAAGATTGATCTATGGTCCGGGTACCACCAAATCTGGGTGAGGGACAAGGATGTCCCGAAGACGGCTTTCCAGTGCCATTATGGGCACTTTGAGTTCCTGGTTATGCCCTTTTGGGTAAACAATGCACCAGCCACCTTCCAGTCGTGCATGCACCACGTATTTCGTGGATAATTGAGGAAGTTCGTGCTAGTGTTCTTTGACGACATTATGATCTATAGTCGGAAATGGGGGAGCACTTGCAGCATGTTGAGGCAGTACGGTGTATCTTGTTGGAGCAACAGTTCTATGCCAAGTTGTCTAAGTGCGAGTTCGGATTGACCGAGATGTTGTATTTGGGGCACATCATCGATGTTGATGGAGTACGTGTGCATGAGGAGAAGATTCGAGCCATCGGAGATTGGCCAGAGCCCAGGAACGTGACAGAGATGAGGGGATTTGTGGGCATTTGCACCTACTATCGGAAGTTTGAGAAGGCATTTTCACAGTTGGCCGTGTTAATCAAGGTTGTCATTGATGTCAATAGCTGAGATGGAAAATATTCTTATGATGTCAATGAACCTCATGCAATCCCTAGGTGCTAAGGATGCCATCAATGAAAAGGTCAACCCATGAAGATGTCAAACCACTAATGAAGAAGTCCTAAGAAGTCCTTGAACTAGCTATAATGTTGCATATGCCTTGATGATCTAGACCTTAACCTTTGATGACATATGGAATCATACACTTGATGATGTCATACACTAAATGAATGACCACAATTGATGATGGCACTTGATGAATGTTGAAAGAATAGATGATAACGTGGAAGATATCATTTGAAGGTTGGAAGACTATTTTGAAGTTCTCCTAATGATGCTGCACTATAACATATCACTGCACAATTATGTGATGACATGGATGATACACATTGCTGGACACTATCATGATGACAAGGATGTCTTACATGTTCCTATGATGATGAAGAAGCCAAATAATGGAGAAGACAATCAATGGAGAAGCCAAACAAAGAAGCCATACTGTCCTGATCATTTTCTACACTAAATAATTTAAGGACAGTCACAAAGAAAAATATTTTTTCCAACTTTAGAGGCAATGTTTCAACATGGGACCTACACCATCTTGAAGAGCATAATTTTGCCTTTCCAACGAGCTATTACTTAGCCCGAAACTCCAGGCAGTTTGAAAGATATTTATTTTTTTAAGTTAAGGAAATTATATTTAGCAGTGAGCCGACCTACACTTTCTCTCTCAAGTCGGCCTCCCTCCAAAAAGTCACGTCCCCTCATTCCAATCGAAAATCTGTATATATAGGTTCATACTCCCTCCTTTGGGTCAAGAATTTTGGTGAAAAAAAACACAGAAAATCAGGAAAACACAGAAGTGTGAAGGGGGCTGAGGAAGATAAAAGACATAGACTGTTTTAGGCAATTGTTGTATTCAAACCTGTTGCTACTACACTGTTAAACTCAGAAACTTGGATCTGTGGTATAGAAAAAGGGTGTTAAGGATTGCTGTAGTAGACCGCAGAAATCTAGAGGAGTTCTGGGCAGTTTGGAAAAGGCTAACAGGCCTAATCTAAGCCTACATTCATCCTAGAAGGTAGCCCTAAACACAAGAAGCAAGGGACAACAAGACCACAACCTTCGAGGAGGTCTAGAAGGTAGGAGAAGGGGTTGCATCAGTTGGTCACAAGCCCTAACCAGGACCAGACTTATATTGCAGCAAGAACAGTCCTAAAACAAAGTAAAGATTTTGGACTAGTCACATAAGAGACACAACTCTGTGACTGCGTGGAGAAGCTTGGACAGTCACCATTATAGCTCAAATTTGTGGAGCAGTCTAAGGAAAGTGTGAAGTTTCTGGTGTGGCTTGTTCTAACATTAATACTAGTCATTGGTCAAGGCTTGAACGGTGGTTTTGGGCATCATATCTGGAGCAGTCCCGAGGCAGAATTGTGACAGATTTTGGAGTCACCTTTAGAAGACTTATGGAGACCTATTGAAGACATCTTGAAGCAGCGATTGAAGGAGCATTGATTCTTGGAGAATCTCTAGTATTGTTTGAGGTCTCTTGAAGTCCAGTGTGTGGATTTGACTTGTTGATATGCAAACTTGGGCAACATATTGAAGACATTTTGTGAAGACAACCTTAAGGAATAGGCCATTTGGAGCACCGTGTGAAGACACTCTTGGAGCACCTTGTGAAGACTTCCTTGGAGAGTTCTTGAAGAAGCCCTTGAAGTGGCTTAAAGCAGGTGCAGAACTTGGGCTGCCTATTGAAGACACCTTGAAGGTGTTGGAGATATTATTGATGCATTGATGTCATCATGAGGTAACTTGGAGAAATTCTTTGGGTACGATGAAGAGCAGTGGTGACACCTTATAAGAAGAAAAGGTTGTCATTGATGACGTAATGTGGAGACTACAATGAAGACTAAGTGAATATTGATAAGGCTCGTTGAAGAAGACATTGGGAGCCGTGAAGTATAACCAAATATATCTTGACGAATTGAAGCAGGAGGTTGGAGCCCCATAGAGACAAGGTTGGTGCCTTGGAAGATAGGATTGGAGCCCTAGAGGATAGGAGTCCTCAAAAGACTAGGTTGGAGCCTGTAACAGATATAGGGTTGGAGCCCTTGAGGTTGGTGCCTCATAATTGACAAGGTTGGAGCCTTGGAAGATAGGGTTGGAGCCCACAGGAGGATTAGGAGTCTTCAAGAGACCAGGTTGGAGCCTGTACCAGATATAGGGTTGGAGCCCTTGAGGTTGGTACCTCAGAATTGACAAGGTTGGAGCCTTTGGAAGTCCAAGTCGGTGCTTGGCAAATACAGGTTGGAGAAGAAGTCATGATTTTTTATTCATGAACAAGATAGAGTGTTTCAATTTCCATAACATTGGACATATGGCACGTGATTGTAACTTGACTTGGGCCCCTACACAATATAGAACCATGCCAGAGAATAAAGTTACACAAGTATGGAGAAGGAAACAAGTTGAATCCAGAAGTCTCTTGAACACTCCAGCAAACAACACATGTTGTTGACTTGATAAACTCATCATTGATATTCTAGAAGTGATCTGTGAATGGGCCCTATGAAATATTTGATGATTCACCCATAGACATTCATCCTTTGATAGATCATCTCTCAGGAGAAACTCCATTGAAGAACATGATTACAATATTGACTTCTTCCACCCAATCATAAGGCAGAAATATTTCTTGAAGCTGGAGGAGGTTATGCACGCACGGGGAGTTGGTTCATCACATGAAAATAAAAAAGACCATACATACAACTTAGGGGGAGCAAGTACATTAAAGAAGAGCACCATGACAGGGGGAGCAACATATGTTACATGGAGAACTATCATTGATGAAGGAAACATGAAGAAGCAACATGCCAAGAAGCAGCTTGATAGGGGGAGTACTTGGGCACCCCATTTGCCATTGATGTCAAAGGGGGAGAGAATGTTGAAAGGGCGAGAATATTGCCATCAATGACAAAGGGGGAGATTGTTAATCAATGTTGTCATTGATGTCAATAGCTGAGATGGAAAATATTCTTGTGATGTCAATGAACCTCATGCAATCCCTAAGTGCTAAGGATGCCATCAATGAAAAGTTCAACCCATGAAGATGTCAAACCACTAATGAAGAAGTCCTAAGAAGTCCTTGAACTAGCTATAATGTTGCATATGCCTTGATGATCTAGACCTTAACCTTTGATGACATATGGAGTCATACACTTGATGATGTCATACACTAAATGAATGACCACAATTGATGATGGCACTTGATGAAGGTTGAAAGAATAAATGATAACGTGGAAGATATCATTTGAAGGTTGGAAGACTATTTTGAAGTTCTCCTAATGATGCTGCACTATAAAATATCACTACACAATTATGTGATGACATGGATGATACACATTGTTGGACACTATCATGATGACATGGATGTCTTACATGTTCCTATGATGATGAAGAAGCCAAATAATGGAGAAGACAAACAATGGAGAAGCCAAACAAAGAAGCCATATTGTCCTAATCATTTTCTATACTAAATAATTTAAGGACAGTCACAAAGAAAAATATTTTTTCCAACCTTAGAGGCAATCTTTCAACATATTATTGATGCATTGAAGGTGTTGAAGATATTATTGATGCATTGATGTCATCATGAGGTAACTTGGAGAAATTGTTTGGGTACGATGAAGAGCAGTGGTGACACCTTCTAAGAAGAAAACGTTGTCATTGATAACGTAATGTGGAGACTACAATGAAGACTAAGTGAATATTGACAAGGCTCGTTGAAGAAAACATTGGAAGCCGTGAAGTATAACCAAATATATCTTGACGAATTGAAGCAGGAGGTTGGAGCCTCATAGAGACAAGGTTGGTGCCTTGGAAGATAGGGTTGGAGCCCTAGAGGATAGGAGTCCTCAAGAGACCAGGTTGGAGCCTGTACCAGATATAGGGTTGGAGCCCTTGAGATTGGTGCCTCAGAATTGACAAGGTTGGTCCCTTGGAAGATAGGGTTGGAGCCCTTGAGATTGGTGCCTCAGAATTGACAAGGTTGGTCCCTTGGAAGATAGGGTTGGAGCCCTAGAGGATAGGAGTCCTCAAGAGACGAGGTTGGAGCCTGTACCAAATATAGGGTTGGAGCCCTTGAGGTTGGTGCCTCAGAATTGACAAGGTTGGAGCCTTTGGAAGTCCAGGTCGGTGCTTGGAAAATACAGGTTGGAGCCTGGGAGATTGAAGATTGGTGTCTTCATCTAGGGTTGGAGCCCTACATATATTGTACTTGATTTATTGTAAAGAAGAAATTAATAAAAGCATTTACTCTTATTGTTCATTTTGTGTTCTAGATATAGGTGATCTAATTGGTAAAATTAACAATTGAAAAGAAATACTGATTCACCCCCCTCTCAGTGTTTCCAACAAGCCGCACCCCTCACTGATTTAACGAAGAAACGAGTGTTTGCATGGACAACTACAGCGCGAGAGGCTTTTGAGCGCCTCAAACAGGTGATGAGCAGTTGCCATATGCTAGCACTTCCTGATTTTACTCATCCTTTCATATTAGAGTGCGATGCATCCGGAGAAGGAGTGGGGGTCATATTGATGCAGGAGGGCACCCCATAACTTTCAAGAGTCAGAAGCTACTGCCTCACGAGAAGCTATACCCCATATATGACAAAAAGATGTTGGCAATCATGCATGCGCTAACTAAGTTCAGACAATACTTGGTCGGGAACAGGTTCGGGTGAGGACTGACCACAACAGTGTCATCTTCTCTTTGGAGCATAAGAAGTTGCAGGAGAGACAACAAAAATGGGTGAGCAAGCTCCAGGCATACGACTTTGACATAGAGCATGACAAGGGGAAGCACAACATGGTGGCAGATGTTTTTTCTAGGAGGCCAACTTCCCTTTCATTGATGAGTATTGCCCCAGATTGGAGGGCTCAGCCACTGGTGGATTATTCCAAGGATCGATTTGGATATGAGGTCCTTGAGGGGATGGTGACCGATGACAGGTATCAGGTGATGAATGAGGTGATATATTACAGGGACTAGATCTACTTGGTGGCTAGCTCCCAGTAGCGGGAGAAGATACTACAAGCTGCCCATGACTCACCTTTGGTAGGACATCAGGGGTACACCAAGACTTATAGGGCCATTCGAGGGAGGTTTGCGTGGAAGGGCCTCAAGGATGATGTTTTGCGGCATATCAGGGAGTGTGAGACATGCCAGCAGAACAAGGGTGAGTTGTCACACCCAACAGGTTTATTGCACCCTCTTCCTATTCCGGAGGGGAAGTGGGAGAGTATATCCATGGATTTCATTACCGGGTTGCCTGTCGTACAGGGCAAGGACTGAATTTACGTGGTGGTGGACCGATTGACGAAGTTTGCACACTTCTTTGCCATCTCAGCACAGTACACGGCCTCACATGAGGCCGAGTTGTTCTTCAGGAAAATTTTTCGGTTGCATGGTCTCCCCAAGGCCATTGTTAGTGATCGAGGCAGCGGATTCATGAGAGGACTCTGGCAGGAGTTGTTCCGATTGGTGGGCACGGAGCTCACCCCTAGTACGAGCTACCATCCTCAAATGGATGGGAATACCGATATAGTTAACAAGTGGTTGGAGGGCTACTTGCGTAACTATGTGACAGGGCAGCAACGGGCATGGATACAGTGGCTACACATGGGGGAGTACTGCTACAACACTCCCTATCACATGTCTATACGTATGTCTCATTTTCGTGTATTATATGGATATGATGCTTTATCTTTTTTTGATGTCATGTTTGGAGATAGCAAGGCCTTGAGGGCCAAAGATTGGATTCAAGAGAGCCAGGACGTATTGAGGGCTCTCAAGGACAACATGAGGATGGCCCAAAACCAACAAAAGATTAATGCAGACCAGGGCCACGTGGAGAGACAATTTGAGGTTGGGGCCTTAGTTTTCCTCCGACTTCAACCTTACAGGCAGTCTACGTTCAAGCAGAAGGGGGTTCAGAAGCTCAAGCCTCACTTCTATGGGTTGTACAAAGTCACTCGAAAGGTGGGGGAGGTGGCTTATGAGTTGGAGCTACCCCCGGGGAGCCCAGTGCACAACATTTTCCATGTATCATGCTTGAAGAAGGCCTTGGGACAATGGGTGACAACAACCACTGAGCTACCCCCTATGGATGATGAGGGGCACTTGGTGCTACAACCGAAGGCCATTTTGGATTCCAAAGAGAGGCACTTGAGGAACAGGGTGATCATGGAATTCTTGATCAAATGGAGGAATCTTCCTGATGAGGATGCCACTTGGGAAGGGGAGCAGATTCTCCAGCATCCATCACTGCAGTTGCTTGAGGACAAGCAACATCTTGGCGGGGAGGACTGTAATATTCCTGTTTAGCAATTTTGCTAACCAGAATATTAATTTTGGCTAGTTTTGATATCATCACAGTTTTGACTTAGGAAATGTGGATTTGAGGGCCCATAAATAGACTTAGGGGACTATAGGCCTCAAAACATTAGGCCGGGGAAAAATATTGTGGCATTAGTGGAGAATGGGGTCCAATGAGGAGAAATTGTGGCCCGCGTGGAGGCAACACAGTCATTGGTGCGTATTGGAGGCACGAGGCACGAGGTGGGGCCCAAGGGAACGTTGGGCAGCCTTGGACCAAAAGGAAGCATGATGCTCATTCTTGGCATTCATTCATCCATTTCGAAATTGTCTTTTGACAGAGCACGCTTGAGCAGTGAGCCAAGTCTGCATGTGATGTTCAGCACACGGGTGTCTTCGAGCAGAGATCCCAACCTTTGCTTCGGTGGACTTCGAGTGCTAGCCTAAGGAAGGTGCTTCACCTTTGTTTTATTAGTTCAACAACAGTGAGCCTCTTCTACAGCGCGTCCCTTCATCAACAACATAGAAGCAACATCAGTAACGCAGAGGTTGCGCAGTCCCTTGAGGGAGGCACTCTGGGAGTTGGAGAGTGAGTGGAGTTTTTGCAGGAGACTTGGAGGGAAGGCTTGGAGCCTTCTAACAGGGATTTCCAGGCATTTTGGTGGCATCCAGCAGCAGAGCTATCAGGATGTCCGAATTGCCTAGCAGTTCAGTGAGCCAAGCCCAAGAGGGCCAATTTTCGAGGTCAAGTGTTGGCCAAACCCTTTGCGGGTTATTCTAGGTTTATTGAGTAGATTCTGGGGTTAAAATCCCAGAATTTTCTGAGCAGTACAGCAGGCCCTAGCAGTAGATCATTTGGAGCAGCGGCAACATTTCTGGGCAGTTTGCAGCGCAGAGCTTCAGCCACGGAAAGAGCAGAATTGAGGGAGTTCAGCAGTACCTTTTTAGGGCTTCTCTAGCTTGCCTTGAGCAAGCCCAGGGGCACTCATTCCAGAACCTCATTTGTACATATTCCTCATCATTAATAAAATGGCTCAGCGTAGTTTTTGTGGCTCAATGGTTGTCTAAATTGTGTGTTTATTTTGCTGTGTGTGTTTTGTCTATGTATGCTTGTTTATTGCTGTAAAATACCATTGGGGATATTACATTGTGCTAGAATTTGGCCCTTGACCTGGTGTTTTCATCTTTGATGAAGAATTCTTTGTAGGCACCTGAGCCTAAGTAGTATGGACACGCCTAAGTATGGTGGGTGTGTGGAGTTGGGGAAGGAAAATGCCTCCATCCCCACTCCAATACCAATTGATGGTGCTCCAGATTGTGGGTTTCAATGTGCAATGTTGGCTGGTGGAGTATGGTCAAAATCTGCGGATGAACCTAAGGAACCTAAGGACTTCGCTGATGAGGATAGCAAGGTGGTTTGGAGTGTATCTAGCTGGACATTTGACAAGAGGGTTTACCCCGATGACCCTCTGTCATTGTACATCTGTATGTTGTATCCTCTATGATTTGAATGAGATTAAGTGTGGTGTAAAGTGCAATGAGAAGGAAACAACAAAAGCTTAGTGTAATGCCCGAAATTGGAAAATTTGATTAAACTGATGGAAGGATGAGTTTTCCAGTAAGATAAAGGTGAACAACAAGTGTAGAGACACTTGTGCAGTTGACTCTGCAAGACACATTGTGGAGCTCTACGATTTAGAAAACTTGGAACTTACAGAGTAGCTAAGCTCTCTTAAGCAGTTCCTTGAGAGAATAGTTGTTCACCTTGGCTTATCCCCAGAAGTTATTGTATCACCTCCTCCTCCAAAAAACTCTAGTTCCACTCATTCCTCTGTAGCCAATCAGCAGCTGCAAGGAACTTTGGGGGACAGTTACACACTCGAGGCATGACATGGTAGATGGCATAGGTGAGATTTTCCCTAGTTTCCACTTCAAGAAAATATTAGTGTAATGCTGATCTTGCAACAGGGTCACTGAAGGATATGAAGGTTGACACCTGCATTGGGCAAAAATATATTTTATGCTCTAGTTTATTGTTTTACATGTATTTTTGTTTAATTGGTTTGTAAAACTATACCTGCCGAACCTATTGAAAGTGGAATAGAATTGCTAGAATCTATAAGAAAATAGATATGCAAGCCTGTTTTTTTTGGACATCTGGCCACAACCATGTTTAAACTATATATTTTTGTATTCCCAGCTGTCCAGTTCAGCTGAAACATTTTCTAATATAAATTATATTTGTTACTGTGAAAAGAAAAGATGCCCCAAGTTATAGCGGTTTCTCATATGAATATGATTCTTGGGTGGCAAGTTCCTCTGCTCACAATAGGTTTTGAAGCAAGTATTCATTATTTATAATGTGAAAAGAGATGGTCTGATGTCAAAGGGCATTGAGAACCTGGTCTTCATTCACATTAATCTTCAGCTAATGTCCCCGGTAGATCCCGGTTACAAAGAGGGGCCTCTTTGCCTGAATGAATTTTTTAAACAAGCCCAGCAGAGATGGACCTCTGAGTTCACTGCATACGATGATAAAACACCCCCAGATGCCACACAGCTTTAAAGCGAGCAATCTTTTCAAGAGCTAATAATCAATCATGATGTTGACGACGACCTCAACTTTATAAAAGATCCAGAAAAATAGCCTACTCCCGGGTTTTCTATTCCACTTATCACTATACCTTTGATTTTGTAAAGCTTGAACATTCAATAATATTACTAAGAATACACTTTGATTTCTTCTGTTATGGCCCTTGGGCCCTGGCTCAGGATAAAGTAGACAACTGGAAATACTTTTATTTTGAACTATATGTTAAATTGTGAAATGAACAGTGATGGAACTCTTTTGATTATTGAATTTCTAATTTTAAGGTTTAAGCTTGAAAGTTGAATCTGAAATTCGAATAGTTTTCAGCAGTACATGGATATATGTGTCAGTGGGCATCATATTAGTAGTATCTTTGTATCAATATATCCAATATTTGAGGATTTATATCCGTGCCTGTATCTGGTGTATCCAGAATCCCCATAGCCACGTTACTAGGCAACCACATTCTAAAGTGTTTACTATTCACTCTAACTATATTTGCATGCTAATGACAAACTGAATTCAGAGTGGGCTAAACATTTTAGTCCCCAAACTTCAATTCCAAATGTTTCAGCTTGTCCCCAGTTATATGGACACCCCATCACAAAATCTGGTTGGGAACCTGACTATATCATCACCACTCAGAGTTCAAGCATTACAGCTTCAACAGTGGAGCAGTCATCAGTATGTTTGTAGAAAAATAATTATCTTTCTGCTACATTTACACGTAACATATCCCAAGACTTTCATACCTTTCACAATAGAAAAGGCCATGAAAGAAAAAGAACCAGTATTACTATGGGAATATAATAGGTGACAAATTTTCTTGATTTTGTAAGCACCACGCAATCACAAGGCGCAATAATACTGAATATGAATCCTAAAGTACACAACTACTGAACAGCATAACAGCTGTTCCATAAAAATGTTATGAAAACTATAAACTTGCTTAGTAAAACCATCAACTAACTGCTACATGCTAGACGCTTGTATTTTCTGATGCATTTTGTACTGTAACATAGTTGGTGCGCAATCCAGTGCCGTTTCCCCTGAAAATTACAGCACAAATCCATATTGTAAATATAAATACAATTTAAATAATTGTATGATAACATATGGATGAAAGTTTCACTAGCTGCAGATTGGGCCATTACAACCTTGTGCATTTTTTGCATCCACACTAGCTCCAGCATCCATCAGAATAAATGCAATTTCTGTGTGATTAAAAACTGTAGCCTGCAAGTTCCGATTATTTATTTTGAACACTGATTCCAGAAATGTTTTGCAAGTCACAGGAAGAAAAAGGAAAGAGTATTTAGTAATTTACCAAATGCAATAAAGACATTCCTTGTTTGTCACAATAGTTGGCATCTACTCCCTGTCACAGAATAGCATGCTTCAGTCAAATTCATGCATACCTTATGTTCAAAACATAATATAATAATGCAGATCTCTGTCCAAAAAGGAAGTTGCCAACATGTCAGCCATACAAAACTAGTCATAACTTTCCATTCAGTCCCTTACCTGCATTAAAAGATTTTTGACGGCAGATATATCATTGTTCTTGATGGCTTCCCTTAACCCCTGGAAAATACAAAGAACAAAACTTTCTAAAACTCAAATTATATGATGAAAACTGTTGTATACTGTATACGCAACCAGGGCTGCAGGAACCCAGGTATATTGAATGATAGGACTTAAATATAATTATCAAGAAATAACTCATTAAATCCTCTTGAAAGCAAAAAAAAAGCATTTGAATTATAATAAAGGTTAAAAGCATTCACCTCTCCACTAGTCTCATAACTACTAGAACTTTTGTCCGTGGATACATTACTTGTTTGCCCACTGGTAAAGAATAAACTGCAAAAACATTGCCTCCATCAGAATGTCTATCAATGCACAGATATACCTTGTTCAATACATTTAAATGGTGTAAGACCTTATATGTTAAATTGTAAAATTTGCATCTGGAAAAGACTCGGACATCAGAAAACTTGACTCAGACATGCTAATGTTTTTGCTATATATATTCAAGGACCTTGACGAGACGTGTTGCCCCTTCAGGGGTAGCAGTCCCAGAGCCACCCAATCAACCGGTGCAGTGTGTTCCAACTCACATGAGATCTTGCCGTTCCTTATTCTCATTCAATTACATGATGTCTCCACCTCACATCACTCTCAGATGCTTCAGCCATGGTATATTGACTCTATTCAGCCTCACATCTCAATTGATAGATACACTATGATTTCATTATACATGGTCATGCTCTCATTGTACGGGTTTGATACTTAGACATGGTGTTAAAAATTTTAAGCTGGTTGTGAATGTGATAACCCCCAAAGTATGATCTAATAATACTTCATAACGCTAATGATTCTACTTTTTGCCTCATCATAACATGGAGGACATTGTTGTCATTAGATAAGTGTCATCAACTCTTGCGTCAAGTCATACTACTGGAGATGTAGTAGAGTTGGCGTACATCTGACTGGGTATTTGCATAATAGATCTGCCCTATGGATGCATGTCTAAACACTCACTTGGGACAGATTTGCATTCTGGATGTCTTGCTGAAATAGGACAGTGCACAGATTTCATATTACACATGCAACAACACTCAATGATTGTTCAAATATGCTTGGATAAAACTGAAATTCATTTATAATTGTTGGTCACAGAACTTAATGGTTTCACATGTTTAAATGACACTTAATTTGGTCTACATTTCTCTGCATTTATTGATTAAGACCCACTCTGAATGAAGGCTGTCATTGCTGTTGTAATTCTGCTGTCATAACAGTGATAATATTCATCCTAAATTCACTAATGGATGCACGTGATTTTCATTCAACAAGTGATATTTCATGATTTAATAAATTTCTTCAAATCTGGTGGTACCTCTTAGTTGTTTCCAGCATCTTACAATAAACTCTGATGGTTGAACGATATGATGAGACTCCCGCTTCATCACTTTACAGTCTACACCCTTCAGGTTTGAAGTCTAAATCTGAAATCTACATTTGTTATATGCAAACATAAGCATCTCTGGGTTAATGATGTTTTCATTTCACATTGAGCTGTCGGTTACTTTTGATGTTATATAGTTGACGTGAACATAAGAAAAACCACACTTATTCAAATCCATTTTCAGCATAATACAAGAACACTTCATAGTTTACATATCATCTGAATGTTTGCCTAAATCTAAGTGGTTTGATAAACATAATTCGCACTTAATCCTTCGCATGCTAAAGCAATTGAATTATTAATCACTAGATCACATAATCAATCTAAGCTAGTTAAGCTCCCTCGCTTCCTATAATGATTTAGCTTGATTAATAGGGATTTCCGCCCTTGACTAGGACTTCACTTTCCTTAGTCTAAAGAGTGGGGCAAAGCCACTGAGTTGACAGTGAGTAACTTGCCTAGTAATTGCCCTTAGATCCTTCTCTTGGGGTTAAGACATTTCCTTTTAAGAGAGTTTGAGTGGTAACAAGCCTCAATGGTGGGAGTCAGTGTTAGATTTCTTAAAACTCAGCCATCTACAACTTAGAACTCACCCTGCTTAAACCATGTCTCCCCTCTTGCTTGACCTCTATATTCATGCATCTAATCCCACTTTCTATCCAAAATATGAAAATTGCAACACTTAGTCTATAAAATCACTCCATTATCAACTTCTTAGGGTATCTTCTCAAAAATATGGCCTTAGTACCTATTTACCGACTGAATTACTACACCCCTAACCCCAAAATCCTTTCAATTGTGTCTACCTATTATGAGATTTCTGTTCATATGGTTTCAGTGTGATTAAAATGAGGATCAAGGGAAAGTGTCTAGCAAGAAGATCAACCCAACCTTGTGATGCAAGTAAGTTGAAACAAAAAAAGCACCAACTCTTGCTCATTCCCTTGGAAATAAGATGGAAAGAAAACTTCTCTTATCCAATTTCCAGTCATCAACAAATATTCCCACTCCCTAAGTGATTCCCTTCCCTTCCCATCCATTTATCCCCTTTGTTTGTGCCAAGAATAAGATATTTTGCAACCCACCCACTCAATTAATCCCAAACACCTAAACGGGTAGGTGTTGACTTTGCTTCATCAATTATTACGACAAGTTCATTGTTTCTTTGTATCATAGTATTCAAAACCAGTCGGGTCAAACCGACAACCAATCAAATCGGCCGGTTCATTAGCTGCCATGGTCAAACCAGTGATTAAACCTAGTTAGTAGTCTCGAAGGCCTAGGGTTTCATTCTGTTGAGAAATCAATGCTAGTAGAATTAGGGTTTGATTCCTCTTTCTTGATAATTACTTGTGAATTATGTTGGCTTCTTTTACTTCTTAATTAGATTATCCTTCATCAAGCAATTACCAAATTATGTGTGTATGAAGATCACAAGAACAAGAGACACAAGATATAGGCACTCAGCCAGGGCAAAACCCAGTCAAACCTTTTCCTTTAGTAGTTTTCACAAGACAATACGAGATAATCCAAGACTCTTTGACCTAGATAGAAACTTCCTCCAACCACCAAGTTAGCCCTTCCTTCTTCTTCAAATAATAACCTTTCAGCAGCAACTTCGACCTAGTTCTTCAACCCTGCTACAGCAGAATTTCGACCTCCCTAGCAACAGAACTTCGACCTCTCCAGCAACAGAACTTCGACCCCAACAGTAGCCCAGTAACTTCGCACAAGTGAGAGAGAGAGAGATAGCCCAAAACTTCGATCTTGTCCTTCTCCTACAATTCTCCTTCTCTTGGAACTTCGCACTTTTTCTGCTTCTCCTTCTTGGGTATCGAACTTGTTGAGTGAGTGAGCAAATGGATCGAACTGCACTTCTATATATAGTCTCTTCTGTGGGTCTGTTACACGTCATTTTGTCACCATGACATTTGACTGTCATTATGGGTCTATCAACATCCATATCATGTTCCTTTAGAGGTCAAAAACACTCATGTTCTTAAACCAAGTCTTGGAAACTGGAGAAAAGCTCTTTAAAACCTTTAAAAGATTACCTGCATGCTTTTTGTGACCATTACCTGTGCATGCGCTGATACTTCTTCTATTAGCCGTAGTGATCACCGCTTCGTTCGCTACTAAAACCTGCACACCCCTGTAAAAAGGATATAAATATAAAAAGTAACTTCTAGAAGCCTAGTTGGTCGAATATTCTCCCAACTGGAAGCCTCTAGAGTCGCGCCAGATTGAGCTTTATCCCTCTGCTCATGGAGCTTATCCCTTGGCCAAAGGGACCCAAATCCCTTCATGGGAGGAACTCATCCCTCTCTTAATGGATCTGAAACTACCTCAAACTCTCTATAAATTGAGCTGAAGGTTTAAGGGTAGATACTGACTTGTATAGATTCTAAGCTGGAGAGAGTTCATAGAGTTCATATATTCTGAACTAGTAAGTTGTTGTTTGCACCTTGAAGATCGCACCTTTGTGTACATGACTTCATGCTTGTCATTCTAGAGAGGAAGGCTTATCAAACCGAAGGAAACGATTGCGCAGAGACACAGGAGAAATCTGTACAACATCAAGGCTCAGGTTGTAAGATTGCTCTTTTTAATTTCTGATAATACATAAGGATCTCTTTTTCTCATTGTCTTGTTTCTGAATTCATGGAAATGATGTCAATACTTGGACTCCTTGATCACTAAGTTGAACTAGTATTTATGATTATTATATACTGCAGGTGCTTTGACCTTTTGTGTTGTTTGTGATTGCAAGTTCTTCTCAGCATTGAAGAATTGCTTTGGAGCGAAAGGCAAAAGGCTACATCGAACGTCTCAGTTGAAAGGTAGGAGCATAACCTCCTTATTTCAAAGTTGCAATAATCTAAAATACAAATAGTTTAGAGAAAAAGGCATTCAATGGATCTTTGTTTCTAGTTACTTGTTGGAGTACTAGGGAGATCGGTCTTGTTCGCAAGAGGGATTAATCCACAAAACAAATTGGCGACTCCACTGGGGAACGAGTTCTCCTTTGTGTCCTTTTGTAACATTTGATGCCTTTAGACCCTTTTAAGAATTGAAATCTCTGGTTTGAAACCTTTTTTTTGTTTCCTTAATTTTCTCGATCTGCGCGGTTTTTGTTCAGAAACAAAGCGAGATGTGCGCATTTATTCTTTAGAAAACAGTGCGCATGTGTCCTGAACTCTATTGTCTACCTACGCAACCCTATAAAATTTTTGAAAAAGTTAAGGTTTCTCTGATTTAAGTCCAAATTTTTGGTTTTTATGATCCTGTTAGCTTGTTTATAGTCTCATTAAGTCTTTGTTAAGTTAATTTGGTGTTTTGAATTTTTTTTTTGAGAAATTCTTAATTTGATTTCCTTTGGTCGTTACTTCGAGGTTTGTCTCAGTTTCCTAACAATTGTGTCTCAGTGTTAATCGCCTTTGAGTGTTTTTACTTTTGACCTTTGGAATTCTCACCCAATTTTCTTTACTTACACTTGATTGGTTCTTTAGATTACATTGGTGAAGGAAAATATTCTTGTTCTTTCGTTGATTACATTTGCATATTTAGAATTCTCATTTTCGGAATATGAACGAAAAGTGTGCATAGATTACATTTGCATAGTTTTCAAGTGAATTTTGCATAGATTACAACTGCATAGTTTACATTCTGGAAAATTTAATCATAGATTTAGATCAGTTTCTTTGATTGTCTTATTGAGAAAAATCACTTATCTTTACAATTTCGAGTTTTGAGTTTTTGTTGGTTTGTTGATCTATCAAAAAAGAGTCTTTCGCTTCAGGAATTGGTTGCGCGAATCTCTTTTCTTTCAGTGAATCTCATCATATATCCATTTGTTTGTTGTAAAGAGTTATTTCATCAATTGAAAAGATAGTGTCTCGCATTGAAAGATAGCCCTGATTTGAATTTACATGTTTTTATGCTTGTTTTAAAACATAAAAATAAAAAAATTGTTTTGAATTGATTTGCATTAATATTTTCTTGTTGAAATTAGTGCATTAGAGAATTAGTTATATTTTCTCTTATTTATCAATTTTTGCATTGTTGTAAGTGAATGGAACCTCTCTCCTTACTTTAGTTAGGATTCATCGAAGTGAAAAGATTACATTATCATATTCGATTGCATTCAGTTTTGGGTCAGGTCATAGCACCACTGGTTTCATATCCATTTACCCTTTGAGCAAAAAATAACCAAAATAACACAGCGCCTATGTTGCAGGAAACGTGGGTCCAACCCTTGTTTCAGCCTAGAAGCAAAACGGAAACGCGTTTTGCCTTACCATACGGCCTGGAAACGTGTTTCCGGTCGTACTAGGTTGTTTCTCATTGGGGAAACATGTCCAGTACGCCAGAAACACGTTTCCAGGCCGTACGGTCGCGTTTCCGTCAATTTAACTTGTTTTTTTTTGGTTTGCGTGTGTTTTTCTTTTTTTTATTGTTGAAAGTGTCTTTTGTGATGTAATAGTTTATGCTTTGAATGTAATAACTTATAATTTATCATGTATGTTTTACGATTTCACATAACATTTCTTAAATGTCCTAAATTCTAATATAAATTATAATAAATATATATCGTGTTTCCCCATTTCCAAAATTTGGGGAGGTCGCATTTCGTACCATACCCCGTTTCAGAAACTCATTTCAGTTTCCTCGTTTCATGCAACTTAGCACAGCGCTAAATAAAATTCATCTAGAAATTTTTACATTTTCTAGGGCTCTTTCCACCAATCTAGCTCAGGACTAGTGCTTTTAAATAGGCTGTAATTAACTTTCCAAAGCAGATAAAACAAACAAGTAGCATCTTGTGGTAGGGAAAACCCAATTGTTGCAATTGTGCTCTGGGAAGCTCTTCTTAAAAGAGTGAAACACGAGGTCATGTCGGACCCAGTGGAGAAATCGTACCTACTTCATTGGCGAAGATAGAAGATGTGCACGTAATACAAACGGTAAACCTCAGATTAACCATTGTCGAGGAGCTTAGGATCACTTGTTAGTAAACCTCGTATTTACCATGTCGAGGAGCTTTCAAGGGGATTGAACTTTGATACTCTGCCCTTGCGTGTATATCGGGCCACAAACTGTTCCCCCAGGTTCAATTGTCTCAATTGGTAACCTTAGTGACCATAATCTTTAGGATTTTTCCCAAGGTGACGGTGCAGGAAAGGTCCCACTGTACTTGGAGCAGACATTGACTAGACTCACTTGGACATTCCGGAGGGTAGTCTCCACTTTGAGATGGCATAGTGGAGTTACTTGCACCGGACTGTTTCATTAAGCAGGTTGTCAGGAAAACTGTTCCAACTGCTAGTTTTTCACATTGATCTATGCAACGTTGGATTTCATCATCAACTAGTGATTTCGCTGTGAAAACAAACTGTTTGTGTGTGGTTTGACTCCTAGATTTGATAACGCATGTTCAATTTTTTGTTTTACTTTTTAGAAACCTTAGATGTGGATTGTGAATTTGAATTGTTGATATTTTTAAATTGTTAATAAAATTCACTGAAGTTGAATCTAATGGCAACAGTTCCAGAATTTACTAACCAAGGAACCCCACTTAACGAGAATCCTAGTACTTTTCCTTGCTTTGGAAATGTTGGTCCTCCTTATATGGCTACATTGTCGTTACATGGATTTACCGTAGGTTTACCAATACTGTTATTTTCAACTTCGTTGGCCTCGAATACTCAAATTGTTCCACCTCAACCGGATGCTTCACCTAAACAAAGTTCACCATCTCAATATCACCAATCTCATGTTGACCCTTAACCTTTTTTCGCCCAACATGTCTTCCTCCCTTTCTTCTTCTTCGCTTGGTAAAAGCCTTGATGCTAGTAACCAAGTGGATAAGAAGAAGAAGAAAGGGAAGAAGAAGAAGAAGAAGCAAGATAAGAAAGAAGTCAACCAACCAACCATGGTTGTAAGTGTTGGTAGTGTTGAGGAAAACTCCAACATGCATCGTAAACCCAAATACCCTTGCAAGATTTGTAAGGGTGACCACTTCCTTATCAATTGTATTGGTATTCCTAAGTTCTTGGAAGTATGGTCAGAGAAATCCTATCAACCTACTGTTGATCCATCAACCAGTGATTGTCAAGTTCATAAGAAAAAGGGTAAAGTTTAGTTTCCTTGTAGGTTATGCAAAGGGAGTCATCATAGTCACCTTTTCCCTCATATGAATGAAGCCTCAAAATTGTTGGAAAACCTTACTGTTCCACAACAACAACAACAACTGGTTACCGTAAACTTTCTACCAACCTACCGTCAATTGACGAAGTGATTGATCTAATTCCAAGTGCAGTCAATCCCACTCTTCCATTAGAGAGTGAAACTCATATCACTCAAGTTGACGATCCATTAGTTAATCAAGTGGTTGACTTTATTTCACATTCGGTCGATCCCACTCTCCCTGTACAGAGTGAAATTCATACCGCTCATGTTCTTCTTGCAACATCAGATTCTTCTACGCCAGGGGGAATTTCACCTGCATCTACAAAACCCCCTCCAAGTATTGAGGTCTTTTCCTTTGATTGGAATAGACCGCAGAACCTTGTCTTCCTTCTTCCATCCCTTTCCAAATCATTGTGAAGGTTTATGGTAAGAATGTGCATCGCACAAATGTAGATGAAGGTGCTTTTGTTAGGTATTTTATCCTCAACTGCTTGGCCAGCTTTGGGTTCCCCTCAGCTTGTGCCTGTTACACAGAATCTGTCAGCTTTTAACAGAACCATTAGTGAACCTTTAGGGATCCTTCCTAAGTTTCCTATTACTTTGGAAGGTAAAACTGTCTGTATTGATCTTATGGTAGTCCGAGGCCCCTTAGATTTCAATTTGCTCCTTGGGCGAGACTATGTCTATGCAATGAAAGTTATCGTATCAACACTCTTTCGCGTGATGTCTTTCCCTCACAGTGGAAACATTGTGACTGTTGACCATCTTTCGTTTGTTAGTCTTGATTTGACAAAAAACCATCTGACAACCCAGACTGTTCCTTATATGGAAGTGGTATCTACCCTGCCACGGGTTAATTATGTGGCAACCAGTCCCATGTTTTCAGTTGATGCAAGAAAGCCTCTCACTGTTTGCTCGACTTCCTTTGACTTAGATCCGATAATTGACATCATGAACCCTATGGGGGAATTTGAACACGATGTTCTTATCCCTATTGAGTCCCTTGACATGGGTTCCTTCCAGAAAAATGTTCTTCCTTCTGATGAAGACATCTTGGAAGCCATGACCGAGGTGTGTCCCTTGACATGTGTTCCTTCTAGTTGGAAGCCATGATCAAGATTCCCATGAGGATAGTTCCTTTTATTGTGTCAATCTCGTTAAAAAATGAATCAGGTCCTCGTGAGCATAGTTCCTTTTCTTGTGTCAAGCTCGTTAAAAAATGAAACAAAGTTCTATGAGCATAGTTCATTTTCTTGTGTCAAGCTCATTAAAAAATGAAACAAAGTTCTACGAGGATATTTCTTTTACTGTGTCAACCTCGTTAAAAAATGAAACAGGTTTCCATGAGGATAGTTCTTTTACAGTGTCAACCTCGTTAAAAATGAAACAAACCCATGAGGATAGTTCTTTTACTGTGTCAACTTCGTTAAAATATGAAACAGACCCATGAGCATAGTTCTTTTCATGTGTCAAGCTCGTTAAAAAATAAAACAAATCCTCTCCTAATTGAGTTGAGTCTTTGCCCAGATTTGTAAATGATAAGTCGAGTCTTTCATCTGATCTCGTAAATGAACCTTCATTCCATCCAACTATTAGTAACCAATAGTCTACTTAGGTGAATGAAATGAAGCTTGGGGGGCATGTGCTCTTGCAAGGTATCCTTGGGGAGCATTAAAAATTCTCAAACACAGTTTTCTCTCCGTTTCAAGCTTTTGTAAAAATGAAACAAACCTATCTCAAGCATAGTTTTCCTCTGTTTCAAGCTTTTGTAAAAATGAAACAAACCTATCTCAAGCACAGTTTTCCTCTGTTTCAAACTTGTATAAAAATGAAACCTATCTCGAGTCCATTTCAATTATTATTTTCAAGACTCGTTAAACTCATGAAAATCCCGAGATTATTTTTCTATCTTTCATTCTCGTAAAACACATGTAAATTTCAAGTTCTTTCCATCTTTTCTTGCTCATAAATTAAATTGAAAGTCAGCCATAGGAGTAGACTTTTATCACTTTTTCAGGCTGTAAAAAATACGAAAAAGTGAAACCCTGGAGTCCTCTTTTAATCTCTTTTCAAACTCTTTAAACATGAAAAGATCACCGAGCACTTGACTATTTGAACTCGTTAAAGTAAATGAACAGTCGTCTATTCAGTATAAGTTTTAACCCTTTTCCTGACCGAATTAGACTATTTACGAAAAAGGTATACGTTGACTAAGCATGGCCAATAGAGTTCTCTCCTACATTATTTTATCATTTTTCGGGTTTGAGAGACTAAATTTACGAAAAAGAACACTACGGAGTTTACTTATGTTTTTCTTCTAACTCCCTAAAACTGAAAAACATCGAGTTAATCCTATGTTGGACTCATTAAAATTAAACAGTACAGGACCTGTTGATCACAACAGGACCGAACCACTCCTTCTTAGGGTTCATTAAAAATACTAAGATGAACTTGTTCGAAGGATAAGCTTACACGACAAGCAAATGTTATCCTCCTCAAGCTTGACAAAAATAAAGAGGTACTTGCCAATAATGGTGGGGGAAAAAGTGAGAAAAAGAATCCATTTGTTATCCTTGTTTTAGAAAGCAGCATGTCGCTCTTGAACATGACACCTTGTTGCACTTGTACCTGGGTTGGTTAATCCTTTTGTCTTACAGTTAATCAAACCACATTGAAAGTCTTCAGCCGGTTTTTGGGTATTATCTTTGAGTCAAATGTTGCCAAGATATTTACAATGTCGTTATGTGTTCAAGAGAAAGTTCAATTTTAAATTTACCATTCATTGCAAACATTCGTCTCCATTCGCGTTCACCATCCCTGAGTCAATCCCTTGCAAAACACTTCTTCAAAACTTGATTTAATGGTTTCGTGTCGTAGGCTTTCTTGCGACGGATCACTTTATATCGACATCAGCTCATTATTTAGAAAGTTGATTTAGAATCCTATCAATACCTTGAAATATGCATGCCTTAATGGCAGGTTTCTCACCTTCGACAATAGGTTCTCATCATTGACCTTCGATCGAATGATTCTATGAGTTTTCGACTGCAAATCATTTATTCACACTTCATAGATTGTGCTGAAGTACTTTGAGAGCCATTGTCATTATTGATGGTTTCTCTCACACTTGTTAACGATTCTCATCATTGACCGGTAATCAAGTGGTTTCTACCATGTTCGACTTCGACACAATCAATCGCCTGGATAGATTCGTACTAGTTCGAGAAGCAGAAATCAAGACCTTAGATCTAGTTTCCACCAAATTATGTATTCATGATACAATAGACTTCTTATGACAGATGGTGTGCCCATACTGTGTCTACTTTTGATGTAATGCTAAAATCATATCTGTACCAGAACATTTAGTTAGTTTTGCTCTGAGTATGGGAATGCCTACCTCAGTGATGATATATATTTGCATTGAATGTTTTTATAGGTTTTCGACTGGTGTCTCCAATCCAATCCTTGGAATGGTAAAGCGCTGCACTCTTTAGAAAAACTTTCTCAGACTTCGCACTTTAGGGGGAAATCTGTTACACGTCATTTTGTCACCATGACATTTCACTGTCAATATGGGTCTACCACTATCCATATCATGTTCCCTTAGAGGTCAAAAACACTCATGTTCCTGAACCAAGTCTTGGAAACTGGAGAAAAGCTCTTTAAAACCTTTTAAAGATTACCTGCGCGCTTTTTGTGACCATTACCTGCGCATGCGCTGATACTTCTATTAGCCGCGGCGATTGCCGCTTTGTTCGCCATTAAAACCTGCGCACCCCCGTAAAAATAAAGTAAATATAAAAAGTAACTTCTAGAAGCCTAGTTGGTCGAATATTCTCCCAACTAGAAGCCTCTAGAGTCGCGCCAGTTCGAGCTTTATCCCTCTACTCATGGAACTTATCCCTTGGCCAAAGGAACCCAAATCCCTTCAGGGGAGGAACTCATCACTCTCTTAACGGATCTGAAACTACCTTAATCTCTTTATAAATTGAGTTGGAGTTTCAGGTTGAAGGGTAGACACTGTCTTCTATAGATTCTAAGCTGGAGAGAGTTCATAGAGTTCATAGATTCTGAACTAGTAAGTTGTTGTTTGCACATTGAAGATCACACCTTTGTGTACATGACTTCATGTTGGTCATTCTAGAGAGGAAGGCTTATCAAACCGAAGGAAACGATTGTGCAGACACACGAGATAAATTTGTACAACATCAAGGCTCAAGTTGTAAGATTGCTCTTTTTAATTTATGATAATACATATGGATCTCTTTTTCTCATTGTCTTGTTTTTGAATTCATGGAAATGATGTCAATACTTAGACTCCTTGATCACTAAGTTGGACTAGTATTTATGATTATTATATATTGCAGGTGCTTTTATCTTTTGTGTTGTTTGTGATTGCAGGATCTTCTCAACATTGAAGAATTGCTTTGGAGCGAAAGGCAAAGGGCTACATCGAACGTCTCGGTTGAAAGGTAGGAGCATAACCTCATTATTTCAAAGTTGTATAATCTAAAATACTAATAGTTTAGAGAAAGAGGCATTCAATGGATATTTGTTTCTAGTTACTTGTTGGAGTACTAGGGAGATTGCTCTTGTTGGAGTACTAGGGAGATTGCTCTTACTCAATAATAATTATTTTTACATGATTCAAACGCACAAGAAGGGTCTCATAAAATGGACAATGACTCTAATGACTCAAGATAAAACCTAGAAGTCCTCAATGGGGACTTTGACCTAGAAAATGATGACCCAAGCATGAAGCCCATGCTTTAATAAGTCATTTTAATAATAATAATAAAATCTTTTTCTTTCTTTTGATAAATACATTTCATACAATTATGAAGACTGAACCTAGTTACAGTCTTCAACACTACCTCTTAACTAGGGAAGTATTCATAATCACACATATATACAAGTATATGGAAGATCTCAAAACACATGAACTATGAAGAGTTTAGGCACACACGCTGCCACGGACTAGATTCCTGACTAGGGCAATCTATCCGAGTGGGACTAAGATGGACTAAAGCTTTCAGCCTCTCTACGTACCATCAGGCTTACTAACTAACCATCAACCCAGGGAACTAGGTGCATAATGCAAGGCCAAAGCTCTATGACCAATGCCATCCTCCCTACTTCGGGAACTAGACATCAACACACAGACCAACCAGATGTCCTCCAAGGAATTTTGTATTACACAAGATGCCTCATCAAATCCCTTCCAAACACTTATCATCAACAAAATCAGTAATATCAACCAAACAAAGCATGCTTCTAAGATATTCAAACTTCGTATTAGGAAGAGACTTTGTTAACACATCAGCTACCTCTTCGTCAGTCAGGACATATTGTAGCTTCACGATCCGATCTTGTACCAAGCTTCTAATGTAGTGATACCTATTGTTGATACGCTTTGTCCTTGCATGGAACAGGGAATCTTCAGACATCTTGATGCTGCTTTGATTATCACAATAGAACTTAGAGGCTTTCCAAATAAATCTGACAAAAGTTTCCTCATCCATACAACTTCTTTTCCTACTTCACATGCAGCCACATACTTTGCTTCAACACTACTTAAAGCAACGGGATCTTGCTTTCTACTCATACATGAAATCATAGCAGATCCCAAACTAAAACATCCACCTGTAGCGCTTCTTCCATCAGTCTCACTGCCACCCCAATCAGAATCTTTAAAACTTGTTAATTTGACTTCCTTGTTGTCGTACTTTAGGCAATGATGTATAGTGCCACGTAGATATCTTAATATATGCTTGGCAGTTATCCAATGATCATGACGAGGCTCCAACTGAAATTGACTAAGAATGTTTACAGCAAAACATATATCCGGTCTAGTGCTTACCAGATACATCAGAGAACCCACCAACTTACAATAGGTAGTAGGATCTACGAGGCTGGAGTCAGAGCTTCTCAACTTCTTGAGATTGGTGATCATGGGAGTAGTCATGGGCTTGAAATCCGTCATACTGAACTTCTGCAATAACTTGATTATATACTCTCCTTGCCCCAGATATATCTCCCAAAGTTTCTGCCATAGTTCTAAACCTAGGTAATAATGCATAAGTCCAAGATCCTTCATCTCAAACTCGGCTGCTAGCATCTTCTTGCATTCTTGTATCCTTCGCTCCACACCTGCAATAAATAAATCATCCACATATAGTAGAATAATGACTGGCTCATTATCCACAACTTTGATATAGAGGTTTGGATCAACAGTACTTTTGACGAACCCAATTCTTAGAAGATATGCATCCATTCTTGCATACCATGCCCTAGGAGCTTGCTTCAAGCCATACAGGGCCTTCTCGAGTCTGCAAACACGAGTGTCCTTGCTATTTATTTCAAAGCCTTCAAGTTGTTCAATGTATACTTCTTTATAGATGGTTCCATTCAGAAATGTTTTTTTACATCCATTTGATGGATATTCCATCCCATAGTTGCAGCCAACGAAACCAAGAATCTTATAGTAGTATATCTTGCAGTGGGTGCAAATTTTTCTTCATAGTTTATGCCTTCCTTTTGAGAGAAACCCCTTGCAACGAATCTAGCTTTGTACTTGTCTATGCTTCCATCAACAGAGTGTTTGATTTTGTAGATCCATTTTGAAGTGACAACCGATTTGTCACTTGGTCTAGGAAAGATTTCCTAGACCCCATTCTTCATGATGAATTGATATTCTTCTTGCATTGCCTTCTTCCATACTTCTTGATGAGCACCTTCTTCAAATGTAGTTGGTTCAACTTCTATTAGTTTTGTCATGTATGCAGCGTATCTTGAATATCTTTTTGGTCTTTTGCTTTCTCTAAGAGTTCCTTTCACAGCTCCATGTCTTTTGGCATCTTCAAGAGTATCTTTTAACCAATTTGGCCTCTTCCTTGTGTCGGGAATGATCACCGGCTGACTAGGCTCACTTGGTCCTTCTTCTTCTTCTTCTTGGGTTGTAGTAGATTTTTCATGGTGCTCTTCTTCTTCAAATAGCAATATGTCTTCGTCATCAGAATCAATAGGAATACCCTTGGAACTTTTGTAGGTATGATTTTCATCAAATATAACATCCCTGGTTGCTTCAATTTGTCTTCCTTCCTTAATGTAGATTCTATATGCTTTTGAAGAAACATTTTAGCCAACAAAGATACCTTTAATGCTTGTAGATTCTAGCTTCTTTCATTTTACCTTTGGAACGTGGATATAAGCGAGACACCCAAAGATTCGGAGATGGTCCACACATGGCTTCCTTCCTATGAACGCTTCTTCAAGTGTCATATTCTTAAGAATTCTATGAGGACTTGGATTTTGTACATATACTGTTGTCATTGTTGCTTCTCCCCATAGAAATTTTGGTAAGTCTTGATCAAAAATCATTGTTCGTATACATTCTTCAATTGTCTTATTTTTCCTTTCAGCCACTCCATTCTGCTCGGGAAAACAATGAGCTCCCTCTTAATCTTTGCAATATGCAATCATTTCTTTGGAAGTGAATTCCCCACTATTGTCAGATCACAAAGTCTTTATTCTTCTTTCAGTTAGGGTCTCCACTTCAGATCTAAATTCCTTGAACTTTTCAAATACTTCGTCATTTTTCTTGAGAAGGTAGAGCCGTGTCTTTCTAAAGTGATCATCAATGAAGGTCACATAATAAAGATGACCTCCAAGTGATTTGTCAGAGATAAACCCACACACATCTGAATGAATGATGTCTAATATATCTTTAAATGTTGTTTCATTGTTTGTAAAGGGTTTCCTTGTATTCTTTCCTAAAGCACCACATCCCTTGCATATTCCTTCACGGTCTTCTTTGATATTGGGGATGCCATTTAACATTTGGTTGAGAGAGGGAATGACTTTATAATGTAAGTGTCCATATCTTATATGCCAAAGTTCAATGGGATTGATTTCCATGTGAACTAGGGCTTGGGGAGATGGTGTTATGACTCTATATAGACTTCCTTCACGTACACCAATAACCCTAGTTTTATCGATGCTTGAATCTTTTCCCCAAACCAAAACTTTTTCATCTACAAAAGCAATTCTATCTCCTTTATCTTCTAAACAAGAAATTGAAAGTAAATTCTTTTTCAAACCTGGAACATAGAGTATATTGTTGAGATGCCACTTTGCTCCATTTTTCAGCTTCAATGAAGTTGATCCCACGCCCTTGACTGCATAACTATTGTTGTCTCCCAAATCCACAACATGAGAAAATGGTTCCTTTGATAGAGTGTGAAGTTGTTTACTTTCCCCTGTCATGTGCCTTGATGCTCCACTATCAATAATCCATGTGTTGTCATCATTGAGTGAACCTGCGAGCGCAGCCAAGAACCCTTTGCTTTTGACCTTATTGAATAAGTTGTAGATGATTCTTTTGATCCAGCTTCCTGCAATATTGAATCCCATTTTCAAGTATCTTATCATAGAGGGAGTAATCTTTCCTTTCAAGCCAACATAGTGATCCCCAATCTTCCTTGATCTTAGCTCTGATACCGTGTTGAGAAACCAATGCTAGTAAAATTAGGGTTTGATTCCTCTTTCTTGATAATTACTGGTAAGTTATGTTTGCTTCTTTTACATCTTTATTAGATTATCTTTCATCGAGCAATTACGAAATTATGTTTGTATGAAGATCACAAGAACAAGAGACACAAGATGTAGGCACTCAGCCTGGGCAAAACCCCTATCTAGGGGAAAACTAGTCAAACCTCTTCCTTCAGTAGTTTTCACAAGACAAGACAAGATAATCCAAGACTCTTTGACCTAGACGCAGACTTACTCCAACCACCAAGTCAACCCTTCCAACTTCTTCAGATAATAACCTTTCAGCAGCAACTTCGACCTAGATCTTTGACCCTACAGTAGCAGAATTTCGACCTCCCCAGCAGCAGAATTTCGACCTCCCCAGCTGCAAAAATTAGACCTCTCTAGCAATAGAACTGTAATCTCTCCAGCAACAGAACTTCGACCCTAGCAATCTCCCAGTAACTTCGCACGAGTGAGAGAGAGAGAGCCCAAAACTTCGATCTTATCCTTCTCTTGCAATTCTCCTTCTCTTGGAACTTCGCACTTTTTATGCTTCTCCTTCTTATGTATCGAACTTGTTGAGTGAGTGAGCAAATGGATCGAACTGCACTTCTATATATAGTCTCTTCTGTGGGTCGAATTTCCCTAATGTAGGCCAACTTCATCATGCAAGGGCGACTTGGTGTAGAGGTGACATATGACTTATTGTTGGTTTCATTTGGGTTGACCCATGTTCGATCTTACTGCGAACCAACAAAACCCTTGATCACTGGCCCATTCAGCAATGACCTGCAAGCAAATCTCAGTCTCACCCAACGTGACTATGGGTGGATGCAGAACCAGGTTTTTGCAGCCTTGAGGGACGAGGAGATGTGGTATTTTTATGTTCTCTTACTCTTAACACTTATAAGTTACTTCGCCACATTCATATAAATCACAAAAACATGTTACATAAATCCATAAACCATTACTGCGGTGACATAACATGCAATTGTAATAACTACTTCGCAAGAACAGATATTAAGCAAATATATGTAGAAAACAGAACACCAGAATATCTTCCACCAAACTACTTCTTTATTATGATAAAGCTTTGAATACAATCATTTCTTCGACCTGCGCACTAAGCTGCAAACTCTTCCCAGGCCTCTGCGCACTCAGCTGCAGAGCCTTCCCTTCACGACAAAATACAGACTACAAAGATTTGCACTTAACCATCTATCATCTCATCATGTCGTGTCACTTAAACATAGCATTACAACACTTTACATACTATTACATCATAAGAAAATACCATGGTCCAAATACCATAACCCAAAACCCTTTACAACATTGTGCGCTTTACAAAAGGAGGGGCTTCAACTCGCCTCGAAGCCCCTATGATACCGCACGGTATATTTGACATGCTCCACTATGCGGTCCATTTCGCACTCTGCTCCTCAAAATGCGGAGTCTTAGCCAAAATTTAGGCCAAGTTGGGTTGCGCCCAACACTTATTTTACTCAATAATAATTATTTTTACATGATTCAAAAGCCCAAGAAGGGTCTCATAAAATGGACAACGACTCTAATGGTTCAAGATAAAACCTAGAAGTCCTCAATGGGGATTTTGACCTAGAAAATGATGACGCAAGCATGAAACCCATGCTTTAATAAGTCATTTTAAAAATAATAAAAAAATCATTTTCTTTCTTTTGATAAATACATTTCATACAATTATGAAGACCGAACCTACTTACATTCTTCAACACATTCAAACCAGCCATAAACCAGATGATTTTTCCATAAACCGGTCGATTTCGTCATACCGTTTTGGGCATACTTGAACGGTTTTGCGAGAAACTAGGAGTTGCTTCCCTCCAAAAATGGCCCCTCCAAACCTTTAAAAGCATGCCTCCCCTCTCATTTTCCTCACACATCTCAACCCTAGCAACGTTGACAATCAATGTTAATGTTAAATTCTTATCTTTATTTTCATCATTTATCTTTCATTTTCATCCTTTTACTTAAATTTTTAACATTACCATGAAATGACTCAGGATGTTTGAGAGTGGTCTCGACCTCATTGGATTTCATATGGAGAAACTAGAATTTTAGATTTCATTCAAAATCCAACAAACTTGATGATTTTCAAGATTACAAGATTTGGGAGATTGCAATTTTTCCATTTGATTTTGAATGCGTGAGGGTATGAGATTGGCATTTGATCAAGAGCATGAAACCCTTTAAGTACCATGATGTTGGTGGCATAAATTGTTGAACTTTGTTGATGTTGGTGGTATTGATTATTGAACTCATCTACCATGGCCTGAACAAAAATGTACCCTTCACTCAAAGGATAAGATTGGTTAGACATGCTAAGCTTTTTCTACCATATTATAAGGTTGAGGATGCAGTATGATAGGGAAATTTATGCCCTAGTTTTTATTTGCTTTCAGTAACTAGGGTTTCATAGGTTTTTTTATACAAACAGTCCAATTCAACACAAACAATAGAATTCTAAACAAACAACACTAACTTTCAATATGAATAAGATTCCAATAGTATAACCCAATAGTTCCATCAACTAGTGCAATTAATGTAGTCCAAACAAAGCATAGTGAATTCAACAATACAATAGAGATTTGATTTGTAAACAAAATGATACAACAAAATTTGTGTGAAAATTTCTGAATATTACTTATGCAAAAACCCTACTATTAAATCTGGTTATACTTCTCCTACTTAATCAAGTTATTAATCTGAATTTCAGCATTAACATCGAAGTAAACACATTAATAGTTCTTCACAGATACAGATCTAAACTGAATACATGCACATAGACAAAGTGACACACAAGATTTTCTGGACAACTGTCCTCGGAAAAACCCAACGCGAGAAAACCGGTCTTCTGGCTATTGTAGGGTTTATATTATTAAATAGATTCTAAGTACAGCAAATCTACGCACCTTACTAGTTAACCCGACAGAGAAATATAAGATCTGCAGCAATACCTCTATTCCACAGACGGAAAACTGGACTGATTGACACCCTCAAATGGGATTTACTGAACTCGACCCTTTTTCTATCTTCAGAAACCCTAGCGCAGCTCTGAAGCCCTTTGCGTTAGCTCTGCTAGCCGATTGGTGCCCTTGGGCTGCTAAGGAGAGGGTTGCGTAACCCCAGACTGGGTGACACAGTCCCTGCACTGCCCTAGTTGGGCCTGCGTAAGCCCTGATGGCCTCATGCTGCCTCTGCGTTGCCCTTTCTGGGCCGGCGTAGCATTGAAGCCCTCTGCGCTACGCAGCTGCTGCGTAACTACTACGTAGCTGCTGCTCCCTCTGCACTGCTCTGACTGCTACTTCTCTGCCTCTTGCTAACTCTTGGCTCTGGAATCAGATCATCCCCTTAGCCAATACTACACCTCGTTGTAGCGAAAACACTTCTGGAAATTCTTAGCAAACCACGCCCTAGAATTCCAGCTTAGTCTCAGTGCTCTGCCTCCGTGTGTGTGTTCTCCAACTGACCCCAAGCCTTTCCTTTATACTTTTCTCATTGGGAAACCAACAATCGTGATCTAATCTTGATTCGATGGCTAAGATTAAAAGAAATCTTGATCCGTGTGACTTAAGTCATTTCCATCACATGTTTAAATTAATTACCTTTAATATTTTAATTTTCCTAAGTTAGACATAGGGTCCTTAATTAAAAATATTAATTAATTAATTTTCTCTCAAACCGAATGGAAATTCTCAAATCCCTTTCTTGGTATTGGAGATCTCATTTACTCTAGTCCCTCGACAAATTTTGTTAGCTTGAGCACATCCGAAGCTACCCCAACACATCAGAAATCTCAACACTCCCTCTTAGCAAGGAATGTGCTCTAGCACAACACTACTTCACTCTGAAGTTTTGCACTGATCTCTGGTGTGGGTCTTTGTGTTGATGCTTGGCCTGTTGCCCTCCATCACTGCGTTGTTGCTACTCTCCGGTACTACTGCCCATGACGCTACCACTGCCACTACCAAATCTGTACTGCAGCTCCCTCTTAATCTGATGCATCATGTTGCCAACTACTGCACTCCAACTCAGTTGCTGAGAGAAACAGCTGAAAACTCCTGCCCAATCTTTGACAGACAAGTCAGTTGGGTTGCATCCTCATCACTGAAGCTTTATAGGCTACTTCTCTGCGTTGTCCTCCTGAAGCCACTGCACTGCTACAGCTCTGCTCTGCTCTGCATAAGCCAGCCTGCACTACGTTGTTGAAGTCACATCAGCCCCCTCTGCGCTACGCTACCATGCTGCAGCTGCATCTGCATTGCGCTGCTCCCTCTCAGCATTCAGCGCTGCCTCTGCTCTATCTGTGATTCTCTGCACCCACTGCTCCACTTGTCTTGCTACTGTCTTAAGGCTCCCGTAGCTCATATGTGATCCAAGAGTTGGGCTATTCAAGGATCCCGCCACCACTCTGTAGTTGCTCTACAGATCCATGTCACCCCACTTTCGTGGTTCATGAGCGCTCATGGCTACGTCATCTTCGGAGCCATCGTCCGCCACAGCAGCCTTGGAGGTAGAAGCTTCCTTGTCCTTCTTCTGAGGACAATTGTTGGCGAAATGTCCTAGTTCGACGCACTGGACACACTTGATATTTGATAGATCATGCTTCTTCCTCCCTTGCTGCCTCTTTGATGCCAAGGCTGCATCTTCTTCCTCTTCCTTCTTCACTTTACTTGATCCGGTGTTGTACTCTCTCTTGGTGAACCGACAGAGTTCTTCTTGACAGAGGATCGCCCACATACTATCCTAGTTGGGAAGGTCTGCTTTGCCCAAGATACTTTGGACAAAAATTTCCCAGTCCTCTGTGACTGCATTGAGTGCATCCCTCACCATCATATCATCCTCCACTTTCACTCCCATTGCAGTCAACTGATCCTTGATCGCCTGTAATCTGAAAAGGAAGGGTTCAATCTCTTATCCCTTGGCCATCATGAATAACCTCATCTGATTCTCCAGAAGCATTCTCGTCTGGATGGATCTTCCTTCATATAAGGTGGTTAAGGCTTTCCACATTTCATTAGCCGTTTTCTTTTTGGCTATGAGTGGTACAACATGATCATTAACCCCGTCCTTTATGAAGCGCTTGGCATGTGTCGCTGCTTCTTCATGCTTCTTTAAGAGATCCACATCGGTCGGCGTGGCCAAGACTTTCTCTGCATGCTCCCTCAGACTGTATGCCTCCATGACTACCAGGATTCTGGCCTTCCAAACTACAAAGTTGGACAAGTCATCCAACCTATCCTGATCACGTAATATGTGAGGTGCCATTTGCTCAGCAAATCTGTCGGAATAAATCCTCTTCTCTATGCTAGAGATTCGGATCTGGGTCCTTGGCAAAACAGACACCCTCTGCTCCCTTTGACAACTGACTTCCTCTCTTGGAAGTCTGCCAAATCACAACGAATCAGCTCTCTTCGATCCCTTGATCAATCTGCAGATTTCTTTGGCTGGAAATCCTCTGAGAAGTTGTTCTCCTCCCGCTCTTTGTCAACTAGTGCTCAGGCTAATTTTTGCACCTTCAGAAATTTAACCCCGACAGCAACTACTGAAGCTCTGCAGCACTGCTTCCGACACTCTGAATCAGCAACAGCTTCAGGACTGCGTGAGCAGGCAGTCCCAATGTTGTCTCTGCGCTGCCTTTGTGCATTAAGTACGTGGGCCTGTGTGGAGACTGTGTCACTCTGGCCTCTGCGTGGCTCTGTTGCCTTTTGTTGCTACTTTCTGCGGTTGCTGCTGCTTTCTTTACTACTTTCTGCAGCAAGGATTCTTCAGTTTTCTTGTTGATGATTCAGCTAGATCTGCAATCGCTCTGATACCATGTGAAAATTTCTAAATATTACTTAATGCAAAAACCCTATTGTTAAATCTGGTTATACTTCTCCTACTTAATCAAGTTATTAATCTGAAATTTCAGCATTAACATCGAAGTAAACACATTAACAATTCTTCACAGATACAAATCTAAACTGAATACATGCACATAGACAAAGTGACACACAAGATTTTCTGGACAACTGTCCTCGGAAAAACCCAATGTCGGAAAACCAGTCTTTGGCTACTGGAGGGTTTATATTATTAAGTAGATTCAAAGTATAGCAAGTATGGGCACCTTACTGGTTAACCCAACAGAGAAATATAAGATCTGCAGCAATACCTCTGTTCTGGAGACGGAAAACTGGACTGATTCACAACCTCAAACAAGATTTACAGAACTCGGCCATTTTTCTGTCTTTAGAAACCCTAGCGCAGCTCTGAAGCCCTTTGCGTCAGCTCTGCAAGCCTGTTGGTGCCCTTGCGCTGCTCAGGATAGGGCTGCATAACCCCAGACTGGGTGACGCAATCCCTACACTGCCCTAGCTAGGCCTGTGCAAGCCCTAATGGCCTCCTGTTGCCTCTGCACTGCCCTTCCTGGGCCTGCGTAGCACCGGCATAGCACCTGCGCAGCACTGAAGCCCTCTACGCTATGCAGCTGTTGCGTAGTTGTTGCTCCCTCTGCGCTGCTCTGACTGCTGCTTCTCTGCCTCTTGCTGACTCTTGGCTCTGGGATTAGATCATCCCCTTAGCCAATACTACCCCTCGCTACAGCTGAAACACTTTTGGAAATTCTTAGCAAACCACGCCCTAGAATTCCAACTTAGTCGCAATGCTCTGCCTCCGTGTGTGTGTTCTCCAACTGACCCCAAGCCTTTCCTTTATACTTTTCTCGTTGGGAAACGAACGGCCATGATCTAATCTTGATTCGATGGCTATGATTAAAATAGAGCTTGATCCATGTGACTTAAGTCATTTCCATCACATGTTTAAATTAATTACCTTTAATATTTTTATTTTCCCAAGTTAGACTTAGGGTCCTTGATTAAAAATATTAATTAATTAATTTTCTGTCAAACCAGATGGAAATTCTCAAATCCCTTTCTAAGTCTTGGAGATCTCATGTACTCTAGTCCCTCCAAAAAGTTTGGGAGCTAGAGCACATCCGAAGCTACCCCAACACATCAAAAATCTCAACAGTTTGAATACCCTAGCTTTCCTCAGACGTGTGCCTCATTGTTTTGTCCTAATCAATGCAATAGTTCGGACCTGTTTCAAAACATGACCCTCACACTTCTTCAAAATATTTCGTTACAGGGCTTCGCATTAGACTTCGGATATGTATACAAAATAGGACCCTCGCATTTCCTAAGAAAACTTCATTATAGGGCTTCGCACTTCAATTCTAGACTTCACATTTGAAGCAAATAATCGTATTCTTCTAGAAACCCGGTCAGCTAACAACTCCAAAGGGCTTGCTCTACTTTAGAATAAATTTTGAATCACCACTTTAACTGGCTTGGTCCCTGTCCTAGATATAAACTATTCAATGTTGTTGACCATGCTTGTGTCAAAACCCCCAAGGACCAGAGTACATGTCAGCAGATAAAAAAATTTCAAGATCATCTTCATCATGCAGCTTCCAGATTATCATTGTAATCCAAATTCTGCAACCCTATGGGCCTTTATTGTAAAAATGATTCTAGTATGACCATGAAGCCATGTAAAAACATCTAGGTAGCCTAAGATTTCTTGCTAAAGAGTTTCACTCTACAGATATTTTTACCCTCCGCCAATTATTCGCATTTTTTGTAATATTCTATCTAGAAAATTTAAAGTGAAATACCAAAACAACAAGGCAAACATTAAAACTCCATAGGGCAGCAATAATAATTATGAGCCACTTTATAAATAATCGTGGGATCTGAGTACAAATGGAGATGGAAAGTGTGCACCTAGGCTTGCTTAACCCAGGTGAGAATAGCTGAAAATCTCCTCTCAAAATGGCTCCTCCAAGTTGTGCATCCAACCCAGGAAATTTTGCAATTGTTGTTGTATATGAACTAGAATTTGAGGGCCCAAAACCCATTCTAATTCTGCAAAATTAGGAGCAAACTCCATGATGCTAGTCGAGCAAAACCTAGAAATGTTTTAGGCTAATTCTGACCTCCCGGAATTACTCAAATTTGGTGCTATGCCCTCCTCTACTGGATCTGCATCCCCCTCAAGCTACTGCTGCAAAATTTGGCCTTGTTTCCTCCCTCAAATGGTTGTAGAATTCTCTGCAAATTACTCCCGAAAGGTAAGGGGGGAAATCCTTCCTCAACCTTGCAAAACTCAACAAGCAACAGCTCCACGAAATTTTGCCCAACAAAAGACTGCGCAAGCCCTAGGAATGTTGAATTTGGTTCTCACGAGAGCATCAATCTCCAACCCTGAAACTCTCCACAAAATTTGTTCCAATATCAAGGGACTTTCTCCTAAATTCTCCAACTGAATTTCCCCTTGAAGCTCCCTCAACCAAGCAATCGATTTCTGCCACTACGTCCTCCTAGAAGTCGAACTGGCTGAAGTATGGTTGGAAATAACCCGCAAACTCCAGCAATCTCCTCTCTAATAAGATTTGAAATTCTCTCCTAGGGTGGCACTCTAAGTCCACCGAAAGAGAGTTGGGAATTTCCCATTGGAAACCCCTATGCTCAATGCACCAATTGACTTGGCTAAACAGCTCAAGCAAACTCTCAAGTTAGATTTACAAACAAGGAACCCTAGTGTTCCACGGGGACGAGCTTCCTTGCAATTTTGGGGATGTTTCCCCACGTCCCAAAAAAATGAAAATGCAAGGAAACTCGAAGGGGGGGCGTTTCCTCCCAAAAGAGGAAACGTTTCCTGTGTTTCCAAAAAAAATTGAGGTCAAATCATAAAAAAGAGTGGTTGTGCACAATGCCCTACATCTTGACCATAGGAAGACACCTAAATATTTGAAGGGACCAACAAAACGATGGGATGTCGATCCAGAGGATGACGCACAGATAGATATGGAGGGTGGACTTGACGAGACACAAATGGGGTTGGTTGGTGTGCCACTATTTGAGAATGCAAGTGATTATTATTCAGATAGTGACATGGTTGATCTTGATTTATTCATGCAGCAACTAGATGCAAAGACTAGAGGGGCATTACCTTGAGAAATTATGCTCATTTTTCATTTGATATGTTCTTATATTATCTTCTTTTATGTTTCAGACTTCAATTGTAGACTTTAGTTTGTTTTGAATCTTGATATATGATATATTAGAATTGACTATAAAAATTTGAATCTTGATGTATCAGACTTGACTTTTATTTCAATAATCAGTATTCAAAGTTGGAACTTCAATATGGTTTAAACTTTATTTTCAATGTACAATGTTATAGTTACATGTATGATTGTATCATACTTTTCATTTTAAATCTGTTTCAATTATATGATTCATTGATTTATTCTTCATGATGTAAGTTTTATATACTAATAAAGACAGTTAAATTATAAAATTTCAATGATATATTTATAATTTTTTAATATTTTACTATTTTTGTCGGGGTCCCTTGTGTTAAAGACCCCAACGTCCCCCCACGTTTCCTAAAAATTGGTGGGGAGCTTATGCATAGGTTGTTCTTGCATTTCCTCGCTCCTCCATCCCCACGTCCCGGAAACTTGGTGGAACATAGAGGAACCCCAAAAATGAGTTTTCTTTTGCTTTTTGTAGTTGCTCTCCTCTCTCACTGTTGTGGTCCCCACCAATTCGAGCCCCCTTGAGCGTTTTCCTCCTTGTGGGTCGAATTCCTTCTACGGGTTCGATTTCCACTTTAGTGTGGCCCCACAACTCACCACTTTAATTTTTTACCCACTTTTCCTAAGTTGCCTTCTTTTCCTTTTTGCAGAAATTAATCCCGAGTCTTCTAATCCATTCTCCTAACTCCAAACGCCAAAATATTTAGTAGAAAACAAAACTGCAAAATTGGGAATGCTCCTTAGACAAATTTAATTATTGGGAATATGACAATCCTTCCCTCCCAAATGTTGCTTGTCCTCAAGCAACTAAAGTGTCGAGTGTTGCAGAATTTGTTCCCCTTCCCATGTGGCATCCTCCTCCAGTAAACCCTTCCATCTCACAAGATACTCCCTGATAGTTCTGCTCCTAAGCCTTCTTTCCCTCTCCTGCCAGATGGCCTCCGGTGTCAGACCAAATGCCCCTCATCATCCAGAGGTAGTATCTTTGTTATGGTTGTTACTTGTTGTCCCAAGGCATTCTTTAGGCAAGAGACGTGAAAGACGTTGTTCACTTTGCTTCCTAGTGGAAGCTCCAGCTCATATGCTACCTCACCTACCCTCCTACCCGTAGAAACAAGGATTAAGCTTCTTTGATCCCTTCTGGTTAAGTGTGGATTGCTTATATGGCTGCAATCTCACGAATACAAAGTTTCCCACCTCAAACTATCTCTCTACTCTACCCTTGTCTGCGCACAACTTTTGTTAGTTCTAGGCAGTCTGCAAATCATCCTTAAGAGCTCTAAGGATATCTTGACTTTTCTGTATCCAATCCCTTGCCCTTGGGACCCTGCTGTCTCCAAATATCACATCAGCAAATGTTAGCGCATCATAACCATAAAGATCATGAAAGGGCATCATACCTATGGACATATGGTACATGGTGTTGTAGCAATATTCCCCAAGGTACAGCCACTTCACCCACGCTCTTTGTTGCCCGGTCACATAGTTGTGCAAGAAACCCTCCCAACACATGTTCACAATCTTCATCTAGTCGATTGTCTGAGGATGGTAGCTTGTACTAGGTGTAAGCTCAGTGCCCACTAAGCAAAACAGCTCCTACCAGAAACCACCCATGAACCTGTTGTCCCTATCGCTAATGATAGTCTTAGGCAACCCATGCAACCTAAACACCTCCCTAATGAATAACTCAGCCACCTGAGAAGTTGAGTACTTGGCCAAAATGGTGAAGAAATGAGAAAACTTTGCCAGCCTGTCCACCACCACATAAATGCAATCTCGTCCCTGAACCGTCGGCAGTCCTGTAATAAAATCCATCAATTTACTCTGCCACTTCTGCTCGGGAATAAGAAGAGGTTGTAGAACTTCTGCTGGATGAGTGTTCTCTCCCTTGTTCCTCTGGCAAGCATCGCACTCTTGCACATGCCTCAACTTTCAAGGCGTCAACCTTGAGCCCCCACCAAGTGAAACGCTCTCTAATAGTCTCGTACGTCTTGAGGAACCGCTAATGACGCGCCAAAGGTGAATCATGAGCAGCTCGTAGGATCTTCTCCCTCAACTGCAACCCTGGCACTAAATAGATAATGTCCTTGAAGTATATGACCTCACCCATCAACCTGTACCTGCCATCCCCACGAGTACCATCTAAGATCTCACATGCATGTTGATTCTTGGAGTACTCCACTAGCAATTGTGCCCTCCAGTGTGATGTGCATCAGAGAGTGTCGCGAGCCTCAAGGAAAGTGCATCAGCCACTACATTCTGTTTTCCCTTGACATACTGGATCTCAAAGTCGTAGACCTAGATCTTGCTCACCCATTTTTGCTGCCTCTCCTGCAAGGACTGCTGCTCTAGGAAGAACCGAAACTGTTGTGGTTAGTATTCACATTGAACTGGTTTCCGAGTAGATACTGCTTGAACTTGGCTAAGGCATACATCACTACCAACATCTTGTTATCATAAATAGAGTACAACCTGTTGAGAATTGTTAATTTTCGACAACCATGGTATGTTCTATGCTAAGTGCAGTTTACTTCAATCTTTCTTTATTAGCCCAACTCAGATTTGCAATCACATAACCATTGAAAGTAAATGTTGATAGAACGTAAAATTAAATCGACAGAAGGCAAGCCAATACAAGATACAAGAATTTGTAATTCTTCTTATTCAGCAAAGATAGAGAGAAATGTATTTTACAGTAGTCAACAGGATGCCCTACCCAGCGAAGTTTGTCAAACCAACCCTTTCAACCTCAAATCAGGTTCAGTCAAACATGGTCAAACTCAGCCTTCCTTCAAAGTCAAACTCACCCCAAAAACCAGTGCACAAAACTGTCAAATCAGCAGTCAAAATCTGCATTCAAACCACTCAACGCTACGGTCAACTCTGCAGTCAACGCTGCAATAAATGTTGAGACCAAAGGTCAACGTTTGACCTCGATTTTTGTGCCCTCAAATGTGGCCTTCCAAGATCGGACTTCTTGCCTCAAAAACGCAGTCAAATGGTGGAGGTTGACCCAAAGTCAATGCTGGTCAACATTGTCCAGATTTGCCCTAAACCAGTCTGAAATTGAAGCTTCATGATTTCACACGTGTGGAGGAGAGAGAAGCCTCTTAGGCTATACGAACCAACCAGATGAGAGAGAGATGTGTGAGATGAGTTGATGATGAAATGAGCATCATGTCTCTCCAATTTATATCCATGACTGGGGGTGAGACTGTGAGTGACACATCTTTTAGGGCTTGTGAGCCTACATTACAATTTTGGCCAACCCTGACAATTTGCACATGTGGAAAATAAATTCAAAATATAAGTTTTGCTCATCCAAACAAGATGATCTTTAGATCAATCTTGCACCTCTCCGAAAAAGGAATCCAAAAAAAATATCATCTCTATCATCTGAGCAATGCAACATGGAGTTTGGACCTAGTTGCCCAAAATTAACAAGAATTATGTAGGGCGGTGTTTAATTCAAATTCTCTTCTTGATAATTACTTGTGAGCTTACTTATTTTACTTATGTCTTCTCTTCTTAGCTTATTATGTATTTCATCAAGTCAATTATCAAAACACAAGAGACACAAATTTAGGCTCTTCGAGCCAGAGCCAAAACCTCTCCCCCTTGGAGAGGAAAACCCGCAACAGATTATTCTTATAGACTTTCAGTTGACAAGTACCATGACCATGACTCAGACCCTTGACCTATGTATGCCTCCAAGACCTTGTCCCTGCGTCTTCCTTGACTTCTTAAGTTGATCCTTCTTTTTGCACCGTCCTGCACCATCACTATAGAACTCGGTCTCTAAGTCTATCTTTCTTGATCTAGCCTCGGTTACCCAAACAAATCTTCTCTGCTTATTCTACTTTGTCCTTATTGCCCTAAACAAAGATCATTCTCACTGTTGTAGCACGTCTTTTCACTTTGCATGACACAATAGTAATGCCTCTCCACAGACTTCTTTACATACAGGTATTATAGACAAGGTTATCTGAGACCCTATCCTTTACTTCGCATGTCTCTGAAGCCTCTCCTTTTGAGATATATATCCTCCTCTTTTCGCATTGTAACTCAGGGGTAAATACATATTTATCTTCCTTCTTTCCTCGCACTGCAACTCGGAGATTGACCACAGACTTATCTACTTTTATCCTTGGTTGGACAGTCACCTTTCTCGCATCACACCTTAGTTCTTATCCTTGCATTTTATCACAGTATATGATCCAAATTCTTCCTGTAATTTTGTCCGAAGATCTCAGACTTGTCCGAATTGTGTTCTTGCAAATGAACAGCGGAGCTACCTTAGATATAGTGACATCTTCCTTTGTTTTAGGCTGACCCTTCAAACTATTTGTAGGCCGACTCGTTCAGGAGTATGTAGGCCGACTTGTCCGCTGCTCATAGGTTGTCTAAAAAAGATATTCAACGTTGATCTTGAGCATCATATGGAGCTATATCTTCAAGCTTTATTGACAAGGTCTTGAGGCATACTTCATTGTCTTGACTCTTCATATACATGACTCTTAATTAGTACATTTATGACAAGATGGCAAATCCCTAAAAGACATCAAGAATAAATCTTTTGACCTATACTAAAAACCTTGCTCATGAAACCCATGAAGCAAACATAACAAAAATACATTTTATTAACTTTGTCTTCTTCATTACATAAATACATAATTACATAGTCAATATGAAGACCGAACCTAGTTACACCTTCCAACACTCCATCTTTACTAGGGAGGTATTCATACAAGTACATGGTCACTAAGACTTATGGTTGTTAGTCCTGGTCTAGTGCATGACACATGAATTAGAGAATCATATATGTCACTACCTCTTAACTCAGGAAGGACATACTTCAAGTTTCTTCCAAGTAAGAAACTTACCACCAGGCTCCCGCTCAACCAGGGACTTGCAACAGCAATGGTGAGACACCCAGCTGCTCATGAAGAATTCCTCCCCTCGATGTCATGGATTTCAATATTGAGGAATCTTCAACTTTTGGCTTCATAGGGCACAGATCATCCATCATTTTCATCCACGAGTCATGTCAACCATCAGAAAGTGATTCATCAGTCTTTCTCATCTGGTCCATCTTTATGCCTTGATGCTTTCCTTTGAACCATCTCCCAAGGATCTTACATCCTTCCACATGATTGGCAGCCCTGCATAAACTCATTCGGATAAACATATACATATGAACTTTTAAATCAAAAGTTACCCCAGTGATGATCTTTCACCATGGCATCTTCTTGTAGGCATCGGCATCCTCTATTCAGATTGACACATCTCCTAAAGATATGTTTTTTCAAGGGTCTTCTTGTTTACCATACTTCTATCAAAGTCCACATATCTTCACAGGAGATCTCCTAGTCACATCTTCTTGGCTTCCGAATGATAACCACCTCTTGACATGGTTGCACTTCATGATCTCTTCCTTGTGTTCCCCACATAGCTTTATACCTGGGAACTTCCAGAATCTAGATCCTTGTTTGCATACAACCACCTCATATTCCATATGAGGACATATTTGTTTTTATTTGTCAGTGGCAACCTGTGCACTAGAAGAGACCCTCCTTCCTTTGATCATACTTCTAAAGATAGAAGTTCATTACCTGCAACCATATGACATGACTTCACAGCATCCAGTGTCAGCACATAGATATATGTACCTAATCCTTTTCCTTTTAAGTCATCCTACAGCAATTTTACTAGAACGAAGGACTTCATTCCCTTGACCTACTTCATCAATATGTCATCATGTTCTAAGCCCCGAATTCTACAAGACAGAATTCTCGATGAAACCTTTTGCTTTCCTTCTAGTCAGTGAATCCAGAGAGGACACCATTAGAAAAATGTCAGCACCTGTTTCCATATTCATTATTGAATGATGACCCTTGATCCAGATGACTATCTTCCATCAATGTTGTTATTAGTGAAGTTCCCAGGAGCTAATTCTTCAAGTGCTCCTTCCATGCTTCTATGATGTTATTAATATACTATGCTTACTATCATACTATTTTACAACCAACAGAAATCACTAAAAGAGAAAGATGATCTCAATCATAATAGAGATCTTTCGCTTCATCTTTCTTAGATTTCTTTGCATCGGGTTATTCCCTTTCATCTGTGACATGGGATTCTTCTTTTTTCCTCTTGTCCTTCCCAGATTTAGGACAATCCCTTTTATAATGCCCACATTCATTACATCCAAAGCATCATACTTCGTCCATATTTCTTCTTTTATTCCGAGGACCAAATTTGCCGAATCTTCCTTTCTTCCTGGACATGGCTGCAAAGGCTTGATTCCCTTCATTTGATCCTATATCAGCTTTGGCTTTCAATCTTGTTTCCTCTATTTTACATAGAGACCATAGATCGTGGAATGGTGTTGCTTCTTTCTTCCCATATAAGTTTGACGTGAAGTTTCCCCATTCTTCCAGTAGAGCATTCAGCACCACTGTAGTCATCTCACTATCAAACATTACTTCTCCCAATTCTTGCAGTTGGTCTCTTATTTCAAAAATCCTCATAAAATATGAAGTGATTCCTTCCTCTCTTGACAATTTCATCTTGTATAGTTCTTGTCTCAGAGAGATTGCTTCTCCTGCAGTACTCACAGAGAATAGCTCCACCAGTTTCTCATATATTTCTTTTGCAGTTTTCAGTTTTGATACATAGGGTATGAGTGATTCCTTAATGGATTCTATGAGAATCCTCTAGGCTCTGATTTCTCCTTTCATGTATTTGGCATGAGCTGGAGCATCTTCTTTTGAGGGTTGAGTTGTAGATCCTTCGATGTAGCCCATAACTCCGTCTTCGATTAGATTCAAATATGTCCTCTTCTTCCAGGCACTAAATTTTGATGACCCAACCAATTTGTTGCTCTCTTTGCAATAAGTCAATTTGACAGATTTAGATGAGGTCGTAGGTACTTACTCGAGTAGATTGACTTCCTCCTTCTAGCAGCTTCCTTGATGATGATGAAGATGAAGTTAAGAACTCCCTCTTAGATTGAATTCTCCAATGTAGATGTCTTCAAAGGTATTGGATAAAGTTGGAAGGTGCTTGATGATGTATTTTCCAACAATGTCTTCACTATAAATCTTTGATGCCAAAGATTATCTCCTTGATAAGTGAATCTTTTGTATGAGAATGAAGAATCTTCCTTTGAAACTGATTTGACTTTTCAATGCAAACTTTGACCTTGATTTTGATCCTTGCTTCCTTGAGTGTCTCCTTCTCAAGTAGCCCTTATCTTCAGCACCTTAGCTCTGAACCCATGTTGAGAATTATATAGGGCAGTGTTTAATTCAAATTCTCTTCTTGATAATTACTTGTGAGCTTACTTCTTTTATTTATGTCTTCTCTTCTTAGCTTATTATGTCTTTCATCAAGTCAATTATCAAAACACAAGAGACAAATTTAGGCTCTTCAAGCCAAGGCCAAAACCTCTCTCTCCTAGAGAGGAACCCCGCAAGAAATTCTTCTTATAGACTTTCAATTGACAAGTACCATGACCATGACTCAGACCCTTGACCTATGTATGCCTCCAATACCTTGTCCCTGCTTCTTCCTTGACTTCTTAAGTTGATCCTTCTTTTCTACACCATCACTAGAGAACTTGATCTCTAAGTCTATCTTTATTGATCTAGCCTCGGTTACCCAAACACTTCTTCTTTGCTTATTCTTCTTTGTCCTTAGTGCCCTAAACAAAGATCATTCTCACTATTGTAGCACGTCTTTTCACTTTGCATGACAGAATAGTAATGAATCTCCATAGACTTCTTTACATACAGGTATTATAGACAAGGTTATCTGAGACCCTATCCTTTACTTTGGATGTCTTTGAAGCCTCTCCTTTTGAGATATATATCCTCCTCTTTTCGAACTGTAACTCAGGGGTAAATCACAGATTTATCTTCCTTCTTTCCTCGCACTGCAACTCAGAAATTGACCACAAATTTATCTACTTTTATCCTTGGTTGGACAGTCACCTTTCTCGCATCACACCTTAGTTCTTATCCTCGCATTTTATCACAGTATATGATCTGAATTCTTCCTGTAATTATGTACGAAGATCTCAGACTTGTCTGAATTGTGTTCTTGCAAATGAACCGCAGAGCTACCTTATATATAGTGACATCTTCATCTGTTTTAGGTCGACCCTTCATACTATTTGTAGGCCGACTTGTTCAGGAGTATGCAGGCCGACTTGTCCAATGCTCATAGGCTGTCTAGAGGAGATATTCAACGTTGACCTTGAGCATCATATGGAGCTATATCTTCAAGCTTTATTGACAAGGTCTTGAGGCATACTTCATTGTCTTGAATCTTCATATACATGACTCTTAATTAGTACATTTATGACAAGATGACAAATCCCTAAAAGACATCAAGAAGAATTCTGTTGACCTATATTAAAAACCTTGTTCATGAAACCCATGAAGCAAGCATAACAAAAATACATTTTATTATATTTGTCTTCTTCATTACATAAATACATATTACATAGTCAATATGAAGACCGAAGCTAGTAACACTTTCCAACACAACCACTCATGGGGTAGCAGTTTCTTGCTCTTGAATGCTATAGGGTGCCCTCCTTGCGTCAATACAGCCCCAACCCCTTCACTAGAGGCATCGCACTCCAGCACAAATGGTCGTGTGAAGTCCGGCAAGGCCAAAACGGGGTAGTTGCTCATCGCCTTCTTAAGGCTCTCAAATGCCTCCTACACCACATGTGTCCACTTGAAGGCCCCCTTCTTCATCAAATCCGTGAGGGGTGCTACCAGTTGTGAAAACCCCTTCATGCACCTCCTGTAGTATGTGCAAATGCCCAAGAAGCCCTTCAACTTCGTCACATTCTTGGGCGTAGGCCAATCTAGGATGGCCCTGATCTTCTCCTAGTGTACCTTCACTCCATCCTCCCGGATCACATGCCCTAAGTACAACATCTCAGTCAGTCCAAACTCACATTTGGACATCTTCGCATACAACTGTTGCTCCACCAATATGCGCAATATCTCCTGCAAATGTTGGAGGTGCTCCTCCCAATTCCGACTATATATCAAAATGTCATCAAAGAACACAAGGACATGTCGTTGCAACTGCTTGCAGAACACATGGTTCATGCAAGACTAGAATGTGGCTGGTGTGTTGGTTGGCCCAAGGGGCATAACCAAAAACTCAAAATGTCCATAGTGGTAGCAGAAAATGTTCTTGGGGATATCTTGCTCCCTCACTCGGATCTGATGATATCCTGAGCGCAAATCTATCTTAGAGAAGTATTTAGCTCCTCTAAGCTCATCCATCAACTCATTAATGCGCAAAATGGGGTACCTATTCTTTAGCGTCTTCTTGTTGAGGGCCCTGTAGTCTATACACATGCGGAGGGTCCTATCCTTCTTCTTCACTAGCACCACAGAAAAAGTGAAGGGACTCGAGCTAAGCCTGGCCCCAACCTCATCAACTCATGTATAGCCCTCTCAATCTCATCCTGATATGCCTTGGGATGCCTATAGGGAGTAGTAATGACTGCATGTACTCCCTCCTCCAGCTCAATGGTGTGCTCGAACCCTCTGTCCGGTTCTGGAGGAATCTCTCCAAACACTGCCTGGAGCCTCTCTAGGAGTGCCAGGATGTTCGGGTGTGTCTGCTGCTCCTACCCCTTGGACTCTAAAATCCTCAACTCAACTTCCTAAGCAATGTCCCCATGTCTCAAGTCTACCTCCATCCTATGCGCAGACACTGTCTGTGGTGGATATGAGTACATACCTCTCAAAACCACTAACTTCCCATCCAAGCGAGTGAACTCCATCTCCAACTTCCTCCAATCTACGGTGACTTGCCCCAAGGAATAGAACCACTGAACCCATATCACCACATTGGTCTCCAGAACATCCACCGCGAAGAAATGATTTGTCATCGAGTAGTTCCCCATAGTCACTATCATGCTAAGAACGTACCTCGTGCACTGCATAGTCCTGTCTCTTGGCACCAAGACTGAGAACCCCTCGAAAGTCTTTGTATGAATGCCTCATCTCTCCACCAACTAGGCATCAATGAAATTGTGGGTAGCCCCACTGTCCACCAACATTGATACTCTTTGCCCCTGTACAGTGCCACGAATCCTTAAGGTCAGGTACTTCGAAACTTCCCGGAGTGACACAACAACCCTTCCTGTGGGTAAAAAGTTCCCTCCAGTAGGTGGGGGCTGGTGGGTCACCTCCACTCGGTCCCTCTCCATCTCCTCCTCCTCAGCCTCACTGTCAGAAAACACCTCGATGTAATGGGCCTTGCCCTTGGCACAACTATTGCCTGGAATCCATGGCTCCTGACTCGTAAAACACAACTTCCTCCTCCTGAGATCTCTCCTAGTCTCGTCATCCAGTTGTGCTCTCCCTATCCACTCCTTATGCTGAGGCCTGGTGTCTTTCCCCTTCTGTGGGAAAGCGGGTCTAGTGGGCACAAGTGCTCTCATCTGCGAAATTGCGTCTAGCATGTCCTGGCCTCTACTAATGGCATCCTGTAATGAAACCGGTCGATATGCACACACCCATCCCCTCAGTGGCTCAGTCAATCCCTCTATGAATAACATGATCAGTCTTGCCTCCGATATGTCAGAGACCATCACTGCAAGCATCTGAAATTCAGCTATGAAGGCCTTTGCACTGCTAGTCTGCTTTAGGTTCGCCAACTCCTTGAAGGGCAGTTTTGGATCCTTCCGGTCAAATCTCTCCACCAGTCGGCTAGTGAACTTGTAACAAGTAATGGAAGCATGATCGAGCGTGACCAACCCATGGTAGCACCAATCCTGTGCATCTCCCTCTAGATGGAGCGTGGCAAATTTGATGGCATTAGTCTCCCTCATTGGGTTCAGGGTAAGATAGGTGTCTAGCTTTTGAACCCATGCCCTCGCTGAACTCCTAGATGACCCATCATAGCTAGGTAAGGTCACCTTCCTGGCCACTCTCTGGTTGTCCCAATTTTGATTTTCTTTCCCTCCCTGGGGTGAAGGCCCAACTCCTTTATAGTTCTCCTTCAGATGGAAATAGTCTCTAAACGAGAGAGTCCTCCTGATCTTGGGGTCCAAGGCCTCATACTCGTCAATCCTATCAGTGAACGATCTAATCATCTACGTGAAAGAATCAACCCCTCTCTCACGATCTGACTCCTCTGTGAAGAGTGGAAAAGTGGGTCTGGGTGTTTGGCCATACATGTGTGTGGTGCAAGGATGTGCCTAGCTCCCATCTCTTATGCATGAACCCCCTTCTCCATAATTGTTACCTCCACCTCCACCTCCACCTTGAGGTCCTCCCTGCATATTCTACAATTGCATGGCCATCATCTGCCTCATCATCTCTCCATCATGTGTTGGTTCGTTCTGGCCAATTCCTCCAGTAATGGGTCACATCCCCCATGCCTAGGTCGATCTTCACCATTATCCCCCATGTAGTCTCAGGCATTCTCAAACTCTATATCGGAGAGGTGCTCTGTCTCACCCTCTCTACCATGGCCTCTTCCTCTACCTCTGCCTCTGCCTTTAGGTCAATAAATTGCTCCCCCAAATGGTCCAATCCTGAAATGCTCTTGAGCCCACAATTGGCCAAGAACATGCTCTGATACCACTGTAATATTCTATCTAGAAAATTTACAATGAAATACCAAAATATGCACTAGCTACAACATAAGCATAACCATGAAAATTCTGAAAACAACACATGCGAAGACAAATTAAAACTCCATTGGGCAGCAACAATAATTCTAAGCCATTTTATTAATAATCATGGGATCTGAGTACAAATGGAGATGGAAAGTGTGCACCCGGGCTTGGTACAGTAAGCAAGCAAATACCCAGGTGAGAATAGCTTAAAATCTCCACTAAAAATGGCTCCTCCAAGTTGTGCATCCAACCCAGGAAATTTTGCAACTGTTGTTGTAGGTGAACTGGAATTTGAGGGCCCAAAACCCCTCCAAAAATTCTGCAAAATTAGGAGCAGACTCCTTGATGCTACTCCAGCAAAACCCAAAAATGTTTTGGGCTAATTCCGAGCTCCGAAAATTACCTAAATTTGGTGCTACGCCCTCCTCTACTTGTTTTGCGTCCCCCCCTCAAGCTGTTGTTGTAAATCGGGCATTGTTTCCTCCCTCAAATGACTATAGAATTCTCTGCAAATTACACCCGGAAGGTAAGGGGAAAAATCCTTCCTCAACCTTGCACAACTCAACGAGCAACAGCTCCATGAAATTCTACCCAAAGAAAGACTGTGTAGGCCCTAGGAATACTGAATTTGGTTCTCACCAAAGCAGCAATCTCCAGCCCTGAAACTCTCCACAAAATCTGGTCCAATATCAAGGGACTTTCTCCTAAATTCTCCAATTGAATTTCCCATTGAAGCCCCCTCAACCACGCAAATCGATTTATGCCACTGCGTCCTCCTAGAATTCAAATTGATTGAAGTATGGTTGGAAATAACCCACAAACTCCAGCAATCTCCTCTCCAATAAGATCTAAAATTGTCTCCTAGAGTGGCACTCTAAGTCCACCGAAAGAGAGTTGGGAATTTCCCCTTGGAAACCCCTGTACTCAATGCACCAGTTGACTTGGCTAAACAACTCGAGCAAACTCTCAAGTTAGATGCACAAACAAGGAACCCCAAAAATGAGTTTGCTTTTGATTTTGCTTTTGGTAGCTGCTCTCCTCTCTCACCCTTGTGGTCCCCACCAATTCGAGCCCCCTTGAGCGTTTTCCCTCCTTGTGTGCCGAATTCCTCCTAAGGGTTCGATTTCCACTTTAATGTGGCCCCACAACTCACCACTTTAATTTTTTACCCACTTTTCCTAAGTTGTCTTATTTTCCTTTTTGCAAAAATAAATCCCCCATCTTCTAACCCATTCCCCTAAGTCCAAACGCCAAAATATTTAGTAGGAAACAAAACTGCAAAATTGGGAATGCTCCTTAGACCAATTTAATTATTGGGGATATGGCATTTTCGAACCCAAATGATTGGTAGATTTCTTCTCCTACACATACCCCGAAGCTAGAGTGGGGCTCTATGGTAAGGTCTTAGGTGAGTCCTAGTGTTATCGAGTCTATGTATTTTTATCATACTAGATCATATTTCTTGTGCCGCAGAATTTGGTTAAGTCTAAAGCTCAAGTTTTAATTGTAAAAATTCCCCTTCTAATGGGATGTTCATGTAAAAAGTGTTGTCTAGGAATATTTTAGGTGGATGATTAATCATAAATAGACATCATCACCTAAATATTTTTTAGACACACTTTGAAGGTGAAAATATGTCTAATCCCCTCTAGAGTCATCTTAATATATTTTCTGGCAAAAAGGGCAAAATTATTAAGCCAAAAATTAATCAAAAAATAAAATGAGAGAAAATTACATTCTCTCCAAGTGGAAAAAAATTACAAAAATTGATGAGGTCTTTTTCCAAAGTCAAAAAAATAGAAAGGACTCGTTTCCAAGGAAAGAAGTCCCAGTCCAAAAATTCGTTGGGCCTAAAAATAATATTTTCTCAAGAAAAAAGAATTTTTGGGTCAAGGTGGTTATTTGAATGCGAGAATTACAATAATCCTAATTTTTGAAGTTTCTCCAATGGTCTAAAACCACCTAGAAGTCAATTATTGGTCCATCCAGCCCAGCAATCAAAGAGTTCGATTTTTTATGCGGATCTGTGCAACAGTTATCAAGGGATTAAATTAATTTGACTAGGATCAAGCCATGGATCAAAGAAACTAGCTGTTATTTCCACTTGGAGTGGTTTGATGCTCTCATTTTCTATATAAGGAAGCTATTTGCTCCTCATTTGATATCGAAAAAATTTATAATCGAACTCTGAGTCAAGCTCTGTTGGTTGTAATACTTTTTTCTGGAATATAGAGAAAAAGTCTTTGGGATTTATTCATGATGTTGTTCCTCTTCTGCTTCTTGTGGTAATGTTTTCTAGATCATGTGCTTAATACTCTACAGAATAAAATTATGTTAAGTTATTATTTCATTAGCTAGTTGTTGTATTAACTATTTGCATAGGTATCTTGCATTAGTTAATGGGTTTTAGAGAAACATTTTAATTTGATCTACCTAGCAGGTATCTCTAGATTTTGAAAGTAATTATGTTATTTATGCTTGTATTGATCTAATAATTTGATCTTAAGTGTGTAAAGACTTCTGGTATTCAGATCTTGGGTGTGAGGGGAAGTCTTCGGCTAGACCAACCCACTCTCAAGTCAAGAAAGCTCAAGAGCCCACTATGTTAAATATCAAGGCTTGTCTAACGATTGGTTTTGTAGAGATTTTGGCTATTGCTCACTCATAAAAATTATTTCTATCTCTTTCAATTTATTTGTGCATTAATGAATAGATCTGCTTAGAAGAGCCATAAATCATTGTAAATATTGTAAATTACTTTGTAAACAATTTCATTCTAACCCTTGCATATATATTTTTCATTTCTTGTATATATCTGTTGGGTTTTGTTTGATTTTGTTTTGCAAATTTGAAGGGGAAATATTTTTCTAGAGGACTCTAGCCCTCACCTAGCCTAGATGGCTAGGGTTTGGACTCCATTTTCCAACAAAAGGGCTAGTTTTCCAGCATTTTCTCATCTCCCTTCAGGGCCGCAAGGATCTAGGGCATTTTCAAGCCCCTCTCAAAGCATCGACCTAACATTTGTGGCTTATTTTCACCTCAACGAACATTTTAAAGAGGCCGCAAGGGTTTGAAGCATCTTTGAGGGTTTCGATCTGCATTTTGGTGGCCCCATTCCTCATAAAAAAAAAATCAGGGGCAGCCGCTAGGCCTAAGAGTCCTTGTTGCATTTCAAAGTTAGATTTTTAAAAGGGTTTATCGTACTAAAAATTTGCAAATAAATTTTGTGGCTATAAATCATATTTTTGGCATCAGATCTAACTCGTTTCCATTGGAGGTTCATTGCAAATTTTTTTAGGGCCAAAAAGTCTGATCTCTAGCCCCATTTTGGCAACCGCTAGTGTTTGAGGCTAGTTAGGCCTAGCTGCAGGCCTAAATAGGCGAAAATGGCCTAGCCGTAAGCATTGGAGGCATCATTAAATTATTACATTTGATCTATATTCTAATCTGACCTTGCTGCAGGCCTAAACACAATTTTTGCAAGGGTTTGATGTGGGTTTTTCATTGAGAAAACGTTATTACCAGTTCTGATCCATTGAAGAATTTATCAAATTTGTTTACAAGACAAACTGTGGTTGAGTTGCAGTCCTAACGTTCACTTGGGAAAAGGCTCTACATTTTGTTTTGGGCTTGGGTACTTGTCTTTCCATCAAACTCTCTCTAGGCCTGGCCGCAGGGCCTAGAGTCCTCTTTCTCCTTGGCCGCAGGCATATTAAGGGCTTATCCATAGCTTTCGTCAAATTAGGGCTAACGCATGTGGTTGCAGGTATAGCATGGAGATTTGGAAGGGTTTCACTGCTTGTTTGTAGTCTAACCACCAATTTTTGAGGGTTTTCATTGATACACTAACCTTTGAAGAATGGTCGCATGACTTTAAGCCTCAATTTTCCTCTCTTTCTCACTCTTTTGCAGACTGTCATAAAGCATCAGATCTGAAGGGTTTACATGCAGTACCTAATCTCAAAAGACTAATAATAATAAGCCTGAAAAACACTACATTTGTCACATAATAATCATAAGAGACATAATAAGTGTTTTAGCCTTGATCTTGCATCTTTGGTGACTGATCTTATATGACTGTGTCATAATTGTGCACTGATCTTTCTTGACAGTGGTATCAGTTAGGTCTGCTGCATTCTTTCCATCTTTAAAATTGATCATTGTGCATTTGAATAGCTTGAAGAAGTTGTGTTTCTGAGTTGTTTTTTTTCTTGTCATCTTTTCAAGGTCTTGGGAATAGCCTTTTCTCTGTTTAGTTCATCTTGTTTGGATACTAACCCTTTCTTGTTCAAATTAGGACTTCATTTGTTAGATCTAGCTTCTTGAGTTGTTTTGTCTCTTTCATCAAAATCACTGTTAATAATCTCATTTGTCTTTTAGTTAATTGTGTTGATATCATCTAAGTTTCACTTGTTCTTAATTTCGCTATATCTCATAAGTGAAGAACATTCTAATAAACAATATAACTAAATGCATTTGATATTGTAGTCATCATTATCATTGTTTCATTGAGAAATTCTAAGCTTGCTTCATTGATTTGCTATTGGGATCTTGTAGCCTTGTGTTCTAAAGTGATATTTCATAAAGCTTGGTTATAAGTGGTTTACATCTTTACATTGAAGCATATTGTCATCATCATATCTCTTTGAAACTATATAACTTTGTCATCATATTGCACTAGCATCGTAGTTTAGATTGTATCCTTAAAAATAGCCTCCAAGAATAAGCTTGGTTTAAATAGAAAGTTAGGGACACCTTCTCCATCATTCAATTTGAGAAGTTAGACCCCCATTCACAGTTAGCACAGGTGATCTTGCAGTTCTCTTGTAGGCAATCCCTTGTAGCATCGGAGACGCTTGGGTGGTTAGAGGTCCTGGGGAGGTATCATTAATGAGACCATAGCCTCCTTCCCCAGCACTTCTCTCTACAATTTTGTTTGTTACTAGCTTCAAAACAATTGAGGAGAAGGTTTCATTTAGATTAGGCATATAATTAAAAGTAACCAAAATCTTGCACCTCACATTAGTTTCGATCTTGCATTCATTCCTCATTGATCTTTGATAATTGGAATTGTGAGCTAAATATCTAATTGTAAGTTTGTTTTATTTGGAATAGCATTTTTTCTTTTCCTTGCAATTGTCTTTCCTTAAAGTTTACTGCTCATATCTTTGATTGTCTTGATCTTTTTCTTGTGCTAACATTTACTAGCAGCATTGCTCACCTTATAGCTTGAAGTATCATTGTGCAAGTTCTTAATTTAATTGGGCATTGTTATTCAGGCACTAGTCTCTTATTGTTTCATCTAAAGTGTCATTTTGATATAATTGAAAATATTTATCTCGCATTACTCAATTTAATAGCCTAACTTTCCATCTAATCTTAATTCAAGTTATTTTGGGAAGTGATTGCCTTGCCTCTTGATCTCCTACACTTGTTGCTCCAACAAGTTTTCTTAGATTATCACTCTTAGGGACTACCCCCCTTGAATTAGCTAGGAGGGATTCTAAACAGAGTGAGTAGGGATCAGAGTGACAACCCCTACTCTGAGCATTGCGCCTTAGGTGTACACTTTAGGCGACAACTGGTGCCTTAGATTCTAAGTGGATTCTGCTCTTGCAAGAGGGTTTCGGCCTTCTAAGAATATTTTGGACTTGCAAGGGGTTCGACCTCAAGAAATATCATTGTCCAGCACTACATGTTATCCACAGGAAGTCTACCTTGCCCAAGAGACCTTCACTCCTCTTCAAACTCAGAGATTTCGACCAACTTTAGACAAATTCCCACATTTTGACCAGCAATAGACTATAGTACGACCTGTCCAAAGATAAGCCTCCAAGGAATTTGTCCAACCTTCAAATTGTACTTGAGATACCTTGTTGTGATGAATTTTCCCTATACCAAAACAAATAGAAGAAGAAGAAAAATAAACTAACTAGGGTGGAATCTTTCATCACCAAAATTAGTAAAAAGGGGTCTTAAAACCCTCAAAGCTCCTGCTCAAAAAATCAAATGATTTTATCCACAATTCATAATGCCTCATTTGATCTCAACCCTCTTCTATTTATAGATTTTCCATGGGCTCCAAAAATGTGAGGGCTTGTGTGTGCAACCCCTAATTTAGCCCTATGCGACCCAATTATTGACCAATGTTGCCCCAACATAGGAAAAATTGGGTTTTCAACCCTTTAACAAGACTAGCCTACGAGATCGAATAGGATATTTCATCCTCCATAAGCCATAAATTTGGGAAGGACATTATAGTGCCCCCTTCTTGAAATTGCTTGCCCTCAAGCAATTGCAGATTTGGATGTTGTAAAACTCATTCTCCTTCCCATGTGGCGTCTTAGTCCGGAAGATTCTTCCATCTGATAAGATATTACGAAATTACTCTGCCTCTTAGTTTCCATTCTCGTACTGCCATGATTTCCTCTGGGATTAACTCCAATTGTCCTTCTTCATCCAAAGGGGGCAAAGTCAATAGACGTAGTAACATGCTGTCCAACAGCCTTCTTGAGACAGAAAACGTGGAAGACATTATGAATTATGCTTTCCTTTGGCAGTTCTAACTCTTACGCCATTGCTCCTATTTTTTGGAGAACCTTGTAGGGCCCATAAAATCTCAGCTTCATCTTTTCTACTTCACTCTGCTTGAGTGTAGATTGCCTATAGAGTTGCAATCTTAGAAATACGAAGTCTCCTACCTCAAAACTGTGTTTTGTGCGGTGTTGATCCGCGTACATCTTTTGTTGATTTTGGTTAGCGTACATGTTTCGTTCGAGTGTCTTAAGAATATCCTGGCTTTCTTGTATCCAATATTTAGCTAATGGAGCCCTGTTGTATCCAAAGACAATGTCAAGAAAGGATGGGGCATCATAACCATACAATGCTCTGAAAGGTGTCATCCCAATAGAGATATGATAAGTAGTATTGTAACAATGTTCCCTGAGGTATAGCCATTTGATCCATGCCTTCTGCTGACTAGTCACATAGTTTTGTAAGTATCCCTCAATCCATTTGTTCACGATCTCTATCTGGTCGTCTGTTTGTGGATGATAGTTGGTGCTTGGGGTCAATTTTGTCCCGACTAACATGAAGAACTCCTGCCAAAATGCTCCTATAAATCTGTTATCCCGATCACTAACTATGTTCTTAGGCAGTCTATGAAGCCTAAAAACTTCCTTTAAAAAGAGTTATGCTACCTATTTGGCCGAATAATCAGTGGGAATCGCAAAGAAATGTGTGAATTTTGTCAACCTTTCAACCATTGTATAGATGCAATCTTTGCCTTGAGCTTTGGGTAGGCCTGTAATGAAATCCATTGATATGCTTTCCCAATTTTGTTCTGGAATTGGTAAAGATTGGAGTAAACCTGTGGGATACGAGTGCTCCACCTTATTTTGTTAGCATGTCATGCATTCCTTAACGTATTTTAATACATCATCTTTGAGACCCTTCCATGAGAATCATTCCATGATCTGTCGATAAGTTTTGAAGAATCCCTGGTGCCCAGCTGATGGTACATCATGTGTAGCCTTCAATATTTTTTCCTTAACCATAGATTCAGAAACCAAGTATATCCTGTCCTTATAGTAAATAATATCGTTGACTATCTTATACTTGTCATCTTGGGTGAGTTCGTCCATCAGAGCACAAGCAAACTTGTTCTTGGAAAATTCCATCGAGAGGTGAGTCCTCCAATCTTCCGTAAGCTCCATGAAAAAAGATGTTGTTGGCTTTCTGTAAAGTGCATCGACTACAATATTATTTTTCCCTTTTACGTATTCAATATCAAAGTCATAATCCTGGATCTTGCTTACACACTTTTGTTGTCGTTCGTTCAAGTCCTTTTGTTCCAAGAAATGGCGCAAGCTGTTGTGGCCGGTCTTCACTATGAACCTGTTTCCCACCAAGTATTGTCTGAACTTTTCCAAGGCATGCATGACATCCAACATTTCCTTGTCATATATGGAGTAGAGTCTCTCTGTGGCCTATAGTTTCTAAATTTCGAATGTAATTGGATGTCCCTTTTGCATTAATCTACTCCTATTCCTTCTCCTGATGCATCACATTCTAACACAAAGGGTTGGCTGAAGTCGGGGAGTGCTAGTATTGGACATGAGCTCATTTCTTCCTTGAGCTTATTGAATGTTTTGTCTCATTCCTTGGTCCACCTGAACGCTCCTTTCTTAGTCCAATCTGTAAATGGTGCGCAAAGTTGGGAGAAGCATTTGACAAATCGCCAGTAATAGCTACAAATTCCGAAAAGTCCTCGCAACTCAATCAAATTCTTAGATGTTGGCCAATCCAATATTGCCTTAATCTTCTCTTGATGTACCTACACTCCCTTTGCATTAATCATGTGTCCTAGATAGAGAATCTTCATCATCCCAAATTTGCATTTTGATGCCTTCGCATAGAGCGATTGTTGTTGCGTTATGCTCAAAATTTCATCTAAGTGCCCCAAGTGATCTTCCCATGTCCTGTTGTATATGAGAAGGTCATCAAAAAATACTAATAAGAATTTCCTTAACAGTTTGTTTAAGATGCTATTCATGTAAGATTGGAATGTGGCGAGAGCATTGGTTACACCAAATGTCACGACCAAAAATTCAAGGTGACCATAGTGACATTAGGAAATTATCTTATATACATCTTGCTCTTGAACCCGGATTTGATGATATCTTGATCGTAGGTCAATCTTTGAAAAATAAACTACTCCATGTAACTCATCCAGTAACTTGTAGATCCTAGGGATAGGATACTTGTTCATGATGTTCTTCTTGTTGAGTGCTCAGTAGTCAATACACATCCTCCGCGTTCCATCCTTCTTTTTAACCAAAACAACTGATGAAGCGAACGGACTTGAGTTGGGTCTGTTATGGCCCATTGCTAACAATTCCTTGATTTCCTTTTCTCTCTCGTCCATAAATTTCTTTGGGTGTTGATATGGTGTAGTCATTACGGATTTGGCCCCTTCCTCCAACTCCATAGTATGTTCAAATCCTCTCTGTGGAAGCAATCCTAGAGGAATACCCCCAAATACTTGGTCATGCTTATCCAAAACTTGTTGAATGTTTGTTTTGTACTACGGGCTAGCACCGTTGGGTGTCTTTTGGCTTGTAATCATGCATTCAGCAACATATGTTACATCTCCATGCCTAAATATGGCCCCTACTCTTTTGGCGGACACAACTTGTGGGTTACCATCTGCCATACATCTCAAAAAAACCTTACTGCCATTAGGGGCTTTAGATTTTGTTTCCATTGCTTGGTAGTCCATAGTCTGTTTTCCCAGTGAATACAGCCATAGAACCCTTAATACCTATTGATATTCGCAAGATCTATTACATAAAAATTGTTGAAAAGTGTAACTAGGTTCGGTCTTCATAATGACTTGCAATTATGAATTTATGTAATGAAGAAGACAAAGATAATAAAATGTATTTTGTAAAACTTGCCTCATGGGTTTTATGAGCAAGGAGTTTTTATTATAGGTCAAAGACTTCTTTTTGATGTCTTTAGGGTTTGTCATCTTGTCATAAATATATTATTTAGAGTCATGTATATGAAGTGTTGTTACACTTGTAAAGGACAATTATTGATGTAAATGTATGCCTTTAAGACCTTGTCAATATGCTCCATAAAGTCAGCTCAAATGATGTTGGAAATCTCCTTGGTGAAGTCGGCCTACACCCAGACAGTCATGTCAGCCCAAGACAGTGGAACAGCCCCTATATAAAGGGTGGACTACGACCTTATTATGACACAACAAGTTCGGATCAAGTTTTGTGATCAAGTGCGAGTTAAGGGTTTGTTTAGTGCGAAGTTTGAAGGATGATCTGTGAAGGAAAGGGAAGGTTACTTACCTCTGTTTTTGGGTCTACTATACCTTGCATATCCTAGGAGACCGATCCCTACCACAGCGAAGGACAAAGTCTATTCTCAGTGCGTATTACAAGACTATAATTGAGCAAGAAAAGAGACCAATCAGCGTGGAAGAAAAGGAGGCAGTTCAGCGAGATAGAAGGTATCGTTGTTTGGGTTTAAGAGAGCTCATTCTAGGGCTATATCATATATAATAATTGCAAAAAAGAAAGAAGTACACGAAGAGACTAAGGCCTCGGTCTAGCTCACAATACAGCAATGCGTAAGGAGGTGTCTTGGCAGCGAAATAAAGGGACCTCGCAAGGAGTATCAAGAAAAGAACAGTTCTCGAACTTGTTGCGGGAAGAAGGTCGAAGGTAAGGGACCGAGTCTCCCTAGTGCTGGTGCAAAGCAGTGCAAAAAGGAAGATCAACATAAGGAGCCTAGAAGAGCAGTGACAAGGTCTTGGTGGCGTATTGGTGTCAAGGGTCTTTGTCATGGTCTTGGTACTCGTCAATTGAAGATCTATAAGAAGAAGTTTGATTGGGTTTTCCTCTCCACGAGGGAGAGGTTTTGGCCCTAGCTTGTTAGCCTAAATATTTGTGTCTCTTGTGCATTTGATAATTGTCTTGATGAAGAATGTAATAATCTAGAACGTAATAATCTAAAGAAGACAAGATCTAAGTGAAAGAAGCATAACGAAATCACAAGTAATTATCATGAAAGAGAAATTTTAATAAAAGCCCAAATTTCTCAACATGGTTTCAGAGCTAAGGTGTTGAAGACAAGAAAGGGCAGTTTAGCAAGAAGGCACAAGGTTCAAGCTTCAAAGGAGACAACAAGGATCAGTTTTTCTAAAAGACATCAAAGCAAAGTAAAGGATCTACAGTGAAGAGTCAAACCCTAGATCTAAGAAGAAAGATCATCTTTTAAGAAGTAGTCTACAAGGAAGTCGGTGAACCATCTCAAGAAGACCAAAGACCTTGCTCAAAGGACTTTTACATCAAAGTCCTTTCTAGAGGAAAAGCAAGACCAAGAAGGTGATCTTTATCTTCAAAAGATATTTGGTGTTGAAGCCAAGTCAACATTGTTGGAGCCATCATCAAGCCATCCTTGATCATCATCAATAAGGAAATTGGTAGAAGAAGAAAAGCATCTACTCAAGTAAGTATCTTTATGTTCATCTGAATCTGTCAAAATGTCTTTTTGCAAAGAAAGCAACAAATTGGTTGGGGTTCAAACTTTCTTGCATGGAAGAAAAGGAAAAATCTAAATGTTATTGAGAATGAAGTCATAGACTATATCAAAGGGTCAGCAACTAGACCTTCAAATGAAGATACTCAAGCACATGCCAAATACATGAAGGGAGACATATGAGCCTAGAGGATTCTTATAGAATCCATAAAGGACTCTCTCATCCCCTATGTATCAAAACTAGAATCTTCAAAAAAAAATATATGACAAATTGGTGGAGCTATTCTCGGTTAGTACTGCAGAGGAAGTAATATCTCCAAGTCAAGAAATATACAAGTTGAAGTTGTCAAGAGAAGAAGGAATCACTTCATATTTTATGAAGATTTCTAAAATACGAGATCAACAGCCAGAATTGGGAGAAGTAATGTCTGATAAAGAAATGACTACAGTGGTACTGAATGCTCTACAGGAGGGATGGGGAAACTTCACTTCAAGTATCTATGGGAAGAAAGAAGCATCACCATTCCAAGATCTATGGTCTCTATGTAAAATAGAGGAGACAAGATTAAAAGCTAAGATTGATATAGGATCAAATGAAGAAAATAAAGCCTATGCTGCCATGTCAAGAAGAAAGGGAAGATTTGGTAAGTTTGGTCCTCAGAAGAAAATAAGAAACATGGATAAGATAGGATGCTATGGATGTAATGAAATTGGGCGCTAAAAGAAAATTTGTCCCAAATCTAAGGACAAGAGGAAGAAGGAAGAAGCCCATGTCACCGGAGAAATGGAAGAACCTGATTCAAAGAAACCTAAGAAAGAAGAAGTGAAAGATCTCTACTATGATTGAGATCATCTTCCTCTTTAAGAGGTATTTGTCGGTTATAAAATAGTATGTTAGGAAGCATTGTATATTAGATAGATACATCACTTTAGAATTGGCATCGTGATGGAAGCATTGAAGGAGGAGCATTTGTCATAGGAGGATGTACGTAGCACATTGATGTGACAACCATGCTATGGAAGTAGTCGCTCCTGGGAACCTCACTAAAAATAACATTTATGGAAGGCAGTTATCTAGATCAAGGATCATCATTCAATAATCAATATAGAAACAAGCGCTGACATTTTCTAATGGAATCCTCTTTGGATTCACTGGTTAGAAAGAAAGCAAAAGGTTTCATCGAGAATTCTAACTTGCAGAATTTTGGGATATGATGACATATTGATGAAGCACGTCAAGAGAATGAAACTTTTCATTCTAAGGAAAACTGATGCAAGATGACTCAAAAGGAAAAGAGATGAGGTATATGTATATTTATGCTTACATTGGATGCTATGAAGTCATGTCATATGGTTGCAGGTAATATACTTCTATCTTCAGAAGTATGAACAAAAAGGAAAAAAGAATTTCCTATGATGCACAGGTTGCCAAAAGGCATGATCCACACCAGATGAAATCAAAATAATATGTCCTCATATGGAATATGAAGTGGATGTACACAATCGAAGAACTCCACATTGGAAGCTCCTGGGAATGAAACAAAATTGTGTGGAGAAAAACAGGAAGAGATCATGAGAAGTGCAACAATAATAAAAAGCAATCAACATCCAAGGAAGCCAAGAAGACTTGACTAGAAAATCTCTTGGGAAGATATGTAGACTCTGATAGAAGTCTGGAAAAGATGGAGACCCTTGACAATACATATCTTTAGGGGATGTGTCAATCTGTAACAAAGGATGTTGATGCCTACAAGAAGATGTCATGGTGATAGATCATCACTAAGGTAACTTTTGATTTAAAGGTTCATATTTATAATTAAATAATATCTGATGGGCTTATGCATGGCTGCCAAAGGGAAGTATATGTCTTCCACAGGTTGACAACCATATGGCAGGATGAAAGATCCTTGGAAGAAATATGGTTCAAAGGAAAGTAGCATGACGTGAAGCTAGACCAGATAGATCACTTTCTGATAGAAGACGTGACTCATGGATGAAAGTGATGGATGATTTGTGCCCTATGAAGAGATCCCAAAGATGAAGACTCCTCAACAACAAAGAAATTCATGACATTGAAAGAAGGAGTTCTTCATGAGCAACTGGGTGTTTTTCATCATTGTTGCTGCAGGTCCATGATCAAGAGGGAACTTGGTAATAAGTTTCTTACTTGGAATAAACTTGGTAATTCTTAAGCCAAGAGGGAGCTTAGGTACATTCCTTGTATAGGAATGAATACATTCCTTTGTGGAATATGTCCTACCTAGTTGAGAGGGAGAGATAGACACGTCATTTTGGTCTTCACCTAGGAAGAAAGAATGGAGGATTGGGTAATCATCCGGCATCTGATACTCTTGAGGATGTATTAGGGCATCCAAGATAAGAGTAGTCGTGGAAAGACAAATATTCTTTGAGGACTGGGAATCCAAGATAAGAATAATCCTTGACATATCCTGGATGAACCCGGGTGGGATATGATCCAAGAGAGACAATGATGTAGGTACTATTCATCATTGGTCTCGCCAGCATTGTAGCTCAAAGATCTCGCAAAGAGATGGAGTTGTTAGTCAAGGCCTTGCACTATGACAACGTTGGTTGATATGATGTTATACAGATGGGATTACCAATCTGATTCTTCAAATTTAGAGTAACCATGTACCATTATGAATACCTCCCTAGTTAAGAGGGAGTGTTGAAAAGTGTAACTAGGTTCGCTCCTCATAATGACTTGTAATTATGAATTTATGTAAAGAAGAAGACAAAGATAATAAAATGTATTTTGTAAAGCTTGCCTCGTGGGTTTCATGAGCAAGGAGTTTTTATTATAGTTCAAAGACTTCTTCTTGATGTCTTTAGGGTTTGTCATCTTGTCATAAATATATAATTTAGAGTCATGTATATGAAGTGTTGTTATACTTGTAAAGGACAATTATTGGTGTAAATGTAAATGTATGCCTTCAAGACCTTGTCAATATGCTCCATAAAGTCGGCTCAAATGATGTTGGAAATCTCCTTGGTGAAGTCGGCCTACACCCAGACAGTCATGTCAGCCCAAGACAATGAAATAGTCCCTATATAAAGGGTGGATTGCGGCCTCATTAGGACACAAGAAGTTCAGATCAAGTTTTGTGATCAAGTGCGAGTTAAGGGTCTGTTCTAGTGCAAAGTTTGAAGGATGATCTGCGAAGGAAAAGGAAGGTTACTTACCTCTGTTTTTGGGTCTACTATACTTCGCATATCCTAGGAGACTGAGACCTACTACAGCGAAGGACAAATTCTGATCTTAGTGTGTATTACAAGACTGTAACTGAGCAAGAAAGGAGACCAATCAGCGTGGAAGAAAAGGAGGCAGTTCAGCAAGATAGAAGGTATCGTTGTTTGCATTTAAGAGAGCTCGATCTAGGGCTATATCATATATCAAAATTGCAGAATAGAAAGAATTACACAAAGAGACTAAGGTCTCGGTCTATCTCACAATACAGCAATGCGTGCACGGAGTATCAAGAGAAGGAAAGTTCTCGGACTTGGTGCAGGAAGAAGGTCGAAGATAAGAGACTGAGTCTCCCTAGTGCTGGTGCAAAGCAGTGCAAAAAGGAAGATCAACATAAGGAGCCTCGAAGAGCAGTGACAAGGTCTTGGTGGCATACTGGTGTCAAGGGTCTTTGTCATGGTCTTGGTACCCATCAATTGAAGATTTATAAGAAGAAGTTTGATCGGGTTTTCCTCTCCAAGAGGGAGAGGTTTTGGCCTTGGCTTGTGAGCCTAAATATTTGTGTCTCTTGTGCATTTGATTATTGACTTGATGAAGAACGTAATAATCTAACGAAGACAAGATCTAAGTGAAAGAAGCATAACGAAATCACAAGTAATTATCATGAAAGAGAAATTTTAATAAAAGCCCTAATTTCTCAACAAAAATCAGTAGTGAAAGTATAATTAACAAGTGTTATGCTCTAGTACCACTGTAGTATGATATGTAAATTTATGCCCTAGTTTTTATTTTCCTTCAGTAACTAGGGTTTTAGAGATTCTTTTTATACAAACAGACTGATTCAACACAAACAATAGAATTCTCAATAAACAGTACAGACTTTCAATATGAAGAAGATTCCAATAGTTCCATCAACTAGTGCAATTAATGTAGTCCAAACATAGCTTAGTGAATTCAATAATATAACAGAGATCCGATTTGGAAACAGATTGATACTACAAAGTTTGAATACCCTGACTTGCCTCAGACACGTGCCTCTATGTTTTGTCCTAATCAATGCAATAGTTCAGACCTGTTTCAAAACAAGACCCTCGCACTTCAGAAAATTTTGTTACAGGTCTTCACACTAGACTTCGGATCTATATACAAAACAGGACCCTCATATTTCCTCAGAAAACTTCGTTACAAGGCTTCGCACTTCAATTACAGACTTCATATCTGAAGCAAATAATTGCATTCTTCTAAAAACCTGGTCAACTAACAACTCCCAAGGGCTTGCTCGGATTTAGAATAAATTTCAGATCACCACTTTAAAGGACTTGGTCCTTGTCTTAGATATAAACCTTTCGGTGCCTCAAATTCTAAGTGGATTTGGCTCTTCTAGGAGGGTTTCAGCCTTTTGAGAATGTTTTGGACTTGCAAGGGGTTCGCCTCAAGAAATTTCATTGTCCAACACTACAAATTGCCCACAGGAAGTCCGCCTTGCCCAGGAGACCTTTGCTCCTCTTCAAACTCAGAGATTTCGACCACCTTCAGACAATTTTCCCCAGAGGTTTGACCAGCAATAGTATGACCTGTCCAAAGATGAGCCTCCAAGGAATTCGTCCAACCTTCAGATTGTACTTGAGATAACTTGTTATGATGAATTCTCCCTGTACCAAAACAAATAGAAGAAGAAGAAAAAAAACTAACTAGGGTGGAACCTTCAGCACCAAAATTAGGAGAAATTGTTAATTTGGTAGCTCAAGGACAAATTCCCTCCACTATGAAGTCTTCCTCATCCAGAGAAACCCCTCCTAACCCTTGGAAGAATTTAATTTGGTCAAGGAAAAATATTATTTTTAAGATGAAACCCACAAGTACACAAAAGTACAAGTTGGCTTGGGCAAGCTAATTTGACCCCCTGAGACACAATATAAATAGAGCATATGTCACATCACTTTGGACTTTGGAGCATCATCATCACACATCACACATTCTCTCTCTTCCTTTTACTGGTTCGTACAAGTCTGAAATAAGGAGGTCTGAGCTCACACGTGCGAAGGGAAGGAGGACAATTTTGTTTTATGTGTTGACTTTCTAATTGAAACAATTTGAACAGACTTTGACTTGGGTTGACTTGGATAATTTTGACTTGGAAAATCTCTATTTTGGATGGTCGAATTCATTGGGCAAAGGACCAAATTTTTCTGGGCATGTTGACTCAATTTGACCACAGACATTGACTGAAGTTGACCGGAAATTTGTGGAAGTTTGACCATAGGCTTTCTCTCTCCTTTAATCGAGTTTTTGTTGATTGTTTTAACTGGACTTTGACAATCAAAGAAGGTTGCATCCTTTCACTGTTGACCGAGATGATTTGAAGGTGGTTTGACTGTTGAATGTTGACTGGTTAGGGCATCTTTGACTGTTGTTGACTACTGTTGATTTTGACCAGAAATTATAGACTTTGACTTTGGATCAGATTTGACTTTTGGGCTCATCTCTCATTGGATATTGGTTAGTTGGATTGTATAGTCAAAGTTGTTGACCTTTGACTCATTGTTGATGAATTGGAATATTGTATCTCTGTTGAACATTTGATGACAATCTAATAGAAGAGTTTTTGAAAGGGTTTTCCCCCTTTATGATGAAGGTGTCTATAAATCATTGATCTCGCCAGCATTGTGCTCTGATCTTGTGGAGAGATAGAGTTGTTAGTCAAGGCCTTGATATGTGATAATGTTGGATGATAAGATGTTAAACAGATGGGTTACCAATCTGACTCTTCTTATGAGAATTCTTCAAATTGAGAATGTCCAAGTACCTTGTATGGATTATGAATAACTCCAAAGTTAAGAGGGAGTGTTAAAATATGTAACTAGGTTCGGCCTTCACAATGACAGATGTAATCATTATTTTATGTATTTGATGTAATGAGAAAAATAAATTTATTATTGTTGATCTTGAGGCATGGGTTGGTTTCATGCTCAAGGAAATTTATTTTTAGCTCAAGCTCCCATTCTGAGCTCCTAGGGCTTGTCATTGATTCTACAAGTCATTAAAGTCATTGTCGTGTATGAAAGACCCATTTGGGGCATGTTACATATTGATTTTCTTGGAAGTTCAGCGCAAAACCAGAGAGAGATCGGCCAACAGATTTGGGGGGACTTGTCTTCTTCACTTGGGTTTTGCTAGCTTTCCTTAGTCAAGCCCAGGTGCACACTTTCCAAACAATAGATTGTAACCCCATGTTTTCATAGTAAAATGGCTTAGCACAGCGCAGATTTTGGCTCTATATCGTGGTCTGATTTGTGTGCAATTTTTCTATGTACTTTTACTATGCATGCTTTGTTTATTACTATAAATTTTCCTTAGGGTATCAAAGCTCATAATCTTGACTCAACCTGTGGGAGCAGCACCAGTCTATGACACCAGAAGGTTAGCAGAACATGACTTACTGAAGGCAGAGGTACAAGAGTAAAGAAAGGCATGTGCAAATCACTCCAGATCCAATGGGAACTAAACCGGAAGCTGAGAGGCCAAACATCGCAAACAATGAGGGAGACAAAAGGAGTAAGGAGGAGGAGTTTGTCCAACACTTACTAAAGGTCGTACAGGATTTGTCCAAGGGTATTGAGGAGTTGAGACAACAGACTTGTAGAAACAACAAGGGCAAAGGAGTTCAAGGGGAATTCCACTTGGGTGAAGGCTCTAGCATTTCACAGCACCACGCAACCCTTAACCCCAACATGCCACTCATTCCTAGTACACCACCCATCCACTATTCCCACATTTTTAGCATCCGGTGCTGGAGGGTCGCAATGGCAAGAGGAGATGCCCATGGGGGACTATTTCGTGGAGTATCAGTCCTATGGACCCGATTTTAGGGAGGCTATCACCTTCAAGGACTTTCGCCAACTGAAGGGTAACAATAGGCCCAAGGGACAAGGCAGAGGAGGTTACACACATGGGACCGATTTGCAATGTACTGTGGGGAGGTTGTTTCTCCTGACTTTCGATGGCTCTTCCCAGAGCTCAGCAAGAGCATGGGTTGAGGCGATGGATGTCTACTTCCAACTCAATCAAATGACAGAAGGGGAGGCAATTAAAATTGCCACATTGCATTTGGAAGGGGAAGCCCATGACTGGTGGTTCCATGGGCTAACTGTGAAAATTCCAAGATCGAAATACCTACTGCAGCAATCTGATGTTATTTCTTCTACTTGTTAATTCTTAATCAAGTTATTTACAGTGTTACACATTAAACATCGAAATAAATACTACTACAGCCTTCACAACATAAAAAATATTGCGGAAACAAGTACTGAGCAAGAAAGAAATAAACACACACATATACACCGTTGTTTTTGGACAATGTCCCCGAAAAAACCCAATGCAGGAAAACTGGTGCAACAACTGAAGATTATAATATTATGCAGTAGTTTCTGAATACAAATATTTGGATGGCCAAACTGGCAATCTGATATAGAGAATAAACTAGCAAAAAGATAGTGAGAAATTATCTCACACTGTCACTGGCAATCCAGCATTGATCCAGCCTCTAAATGGCTAGCCCCACGTTGCCTCTGCTTAGCCTCTGCGCTGGCTCTGTGTCACAGCCTCTAGGGACTGCGTCACTTCTCTAGCTGATCGATCTACCAACTGGAAACTCAGATCTCCGACCCTCCTGTCTCACACCCCAGCTCCCGACACTAGATCTAGACTACTCCTCAGCAGATCTGTGAATCTCCTCAGAAGCTCTGCGCTGCCTCGGCGTAGCTCTGCGCTCCCTCAGCATAGCTCTATGTTGCCCAGCGTGGCACTACGCAGCCTCTCTGAACCTCTCTATGCCTCCTCTGCAATGTATCCCTCGGATCAAGAAAAACTACCTCCGGCAAACTATCCCTGCCCCTCACTGCAAGAAATCACTTTGATCTTCCTCTGGCAACTGCTGCACTACTCTCTTGAGAATTCAATCTCTAGATCTCACACTCGATGTATTTTCCAAATGTCCATCAAGCTCCTTATAATCTCTCGTTGACATATCAACGACCAAGATTAAAACATAATCAAAGGCTAAGATTAACTGGGAGTTGATTTGTGTCTTTATCTAGAAAATTCACACCTAATCTAATTAATACATGTTAATTAATCACATTTCCTAAGTTTAGACTTAGGAATACATTAAAAATGATTAATTATATTTAATTAAATCTTTTTTAGGTGGAATTTATAATGACCCATTTTGAATTACGGTACAAATGGGTATGTTAGCATGCACACGAGGCATGCATATGATAGCTACATATGCATGTGTCACATATACTACACTAGTATGCATACCAATTAAATACCTAACTCACAAGAAAATTTAATACTTGTATTTGTGAGTAAATTAATAAATAAATATTCATAAAATTAAAATCAAGAAATATAATTAAAATTTCAAAAATTATAAATTATAATTTATATAATATATGATTAAATTAATTTAATAATATAAATAAGTTATAATTATAACTATTATGAAATTTTAAGGTCACAGCCAAGGCAAACACCAAATTGGTGTATGAGACCCCCTTGTTTGTGGGACAAGGGACCCACCTCCACGCAGCAATTTGACTGCTAAGTCTACGAAGGCATACATACTCTACCCCCCTCTGGTTTTGAACCTGTGACCTATTAGGAGGAAACACATGCTCTTAACCATTAGGCCCACTCAAGCTCATGAACATGATCAAAAGATGCAATAAATTATGTTAAATATTCAAACACCAAATATCAATCAAAACTAGCCTCTCAATTAAAACTGTGTTTGGCTCTGCTGTCAACCTTTAGCACAGATGGCAGACACACATAGGGGTTCGACTACACCACATCCTTGGTTGAAGGAAGGAAGGCGGCCACCATTTGAAGGAGAGAACTGTATATAAGACAAGGAGAATACAAAACAGGGAGGGGGAATTGGGAATTTTCTACTTTCACTGATGCAGTAGGAATGGTGGAGGAGTCACAAATAGAGAGTGAATACTGAGTCAAGTCTTGATTGTTCTTAGGATTTTGGGAACGGGGGGTAGAGTGCTTCAATTGTGAAGCACTCTGGAACTGGGCACCGAGGTTGTGCCCAGATTGGCAGGGAGGATTTGTTCATTTTGGTAACGAGGCAAAATTGGAGCTACGACAGTTTGGGATCGACTTCAAACTTGGAAGCCAAGTATGTATCTGTGTATTAAATTGGTAAATTATGTTTCTAAATATCACTGTTTGGATTCTGAGCATTGAATTTGTTAAACTTAGTTAATTTTCCCAAATTAGGGCTTCACATTATTTCTCAAAACGCTTTCTAGGTATTGTGGAATGCATGTGTCTTAGCCTCTCTGCAAAATCTTGAGGCTAGAGCACATTCGATGCTACAAAAATCAACACTAACCACGATGGGGCATGTCAGAGTGACAGCCTACGAGGATTTCACTAGGAGGGTGTTGGAGCATTTTGAGAGGAGGGACCCGGAGGATCATTTTGGGGAGTTGACAAGGCTCAAGCAGACAGGGAAAGTTGAGACCTACATCTCAGAGTTTCTGAGGTTTTCAATGATGTTGCCCAATGTATCAGAGGCCAGGAGGGTCTTCATGTTTGTAGAGGGGTTAGCAATGCCATTGAGGGGATTGGTGAGGTCCAACAGGCCCACTACCTTGCAGGACGCAGTGGGGAGGGCTCGAGATCTGCAGGATGCTCTACCCAGGGCTAGAGCATCGTTACCACCTAGACAGGGTTTCCAGCAGAGAGGGAGAGACACTAGGGCTCCACCACCAAGATCCAACCAAGGGCGTGGACAATTAGATGAGGAGACCAGGAGAGACCTCCGAAGGAGGAAGTTGTGTTTCACTTGTCAGGAACCATGGGCACCAGGCCATAGATGCACAGCAGGGAAAGCCCATTACATTGAGGTTTTTTCTGACATTGACATGTAGGACGATGTAGAGTTGGAGGTGGGTGGAGATGACAACATAGCACGTGTGGAAAGGGGGCCACCACCACCAAGGGGAGCTCCCTTCACACCTTCAGGAGGGGTCCTTGCATCTCTACGTGGGGTACCCAAGTTTTTGACCTTGAGGATAAGGGGCACTATGCAGGGGTAGCGTGTCTCAGTTCTAGTGGACAGTGGGGCTACCCACAATTTCATTGATGCACAAATAGTTCAAAGGAGGGGCATCACAACCGAGGAGTTCGAGGGATTTTCGGTTCTTGTGACAGGAGATAGAATCATGCAGTGCACACACTGTGTTCCCGCCTTGACAGTGACCATGGGGAACTATTCAGTGACAAACCACGTTTTCGTGGTGGATATGTCGGACACCAACGTGGTGATGGGTGTCTAGTGGCTCTATTCCCTTGGCCGAGTCACTACCGATTGGAGGAAGTTGGAGATGGAATTCACAGGGCCAAATGGAAAATTAGTTTTGTTGTAGGGTATGCACTCTTACCCTCCACAAACTCTTTCGGCCCACAGGATGGAAGCTGATTTGAGGCATGGTGACATTGAGTGAGCTATGTAGTTGAGGGTTTCTGAGGCTGGGGGTCAGCCCAAGCCACCACACCTAGACATACAGGTTATTTTGGATAGGTACCGGGTGGTGTTTAAAGACATGTTATCGGTTCAACCACCTGATCAGGGTTTTGAGCATACTATTGAGCTAGATTCGGGAGTACAGGTCGTGATTACTACCTCGTACAAACATCCCAAGGCATATAGGGATGAGAATGAGAGGGACATTCACGAGTTGTTGGCACTTGGGCATATTAGGCCTAGCTCTAGCCCTTTTGCTTCATCAGTTGTCCTGGTGAAGAAGAAGGATGGGACCTTACCCATGTGCATAGACTACTGGGCCCTCAACAAGAAGACCCTGAAGAACCATTACCCCATCCCACGCATAGATGAGTTGATGAACGAACTAAGGGTGGCTAAGTTTTTCTCCAAGATTGACTTGCATTCGTGGTACCACTGGATCAGGGCGAGGGATCAGGATGTCCCTAAGAAAGCTTTCAGGTGCCACTATGAGCACTTCAAGTTCTTGGTTATGCCCTTCAGGCTAACCAACGCACCTGCCACCTTCCAATCCTGCATGAACCACATGTTTCATGGGCAGTTACGAAAGTTCGTGTTGGTGTTCTTCGATGATATTTTGATCTATAGCCAGACCTGGGAGGAACACTTACAGCATTTGGAGACAGTGTTGCGCATTTTGAAGCAACAGCAGTTTTACACTAAGTTGTCCAAGTGTGAGTTCAGTTTGAAGAAGATGCTCTATCTAGGGCACATTATGGGGGAGGACGGTGTGAGAGTCCATGAGGAGAAGATCAGGGCCATCCGGGACTGGCCAGAACCTCGAAATGTGACGGAGTTGAGGGTTTTTGTGGGTATCTGTACCTACTACAGGAAGTTCATGAAGGGCTTCTCTCAGTTAGCAACTCCCCTCACCGATTTGACGAAGAAGGGGGTGTTTGAGTGGACAGATGGGGCGCAGGAATCTTTTGAGCACCTCAAACAGGTCATGAGCAGATGCCCAATGTTGGCACTCCCAGATTTTGCACAACCCTTTATATTTGAGTGTGATGCATCAGGGGTGGGTGTAGGAGCAGTTTTGATGCAGGGGGGACACCCAATAGCTTTTGAGAGTTGGAAGCTACTGCCCCACGAGAAGTTGTACTCCATTTATGACAAAGAGATGCTAGCCATCATGCATGCGCTAGCCAAGTTCAGGAAGTACTTGGTGGGAAACAAGTTCTCACAATTTATGGATCACAGAAGAAAAATTCCTAAAACCACAACCGTCTCAATTTTTTCTTGGAGCAGAAGCAGTTGCAGGAGAGGCAACAGAAGTGGGTGAGCAAGCTCCAGCCATATGACTTTGACATTGAATATGTCAAATGAAAGCACAACATGGTAGTTGATGCGTTGTCCAAGAGATCGGCTATTATTTCAATGATGAGCCTTGCAACAGATTCGAGAGCGCAGTTACTGGTGGAGTATTCCAAGGGCCGATTTGCATGTGAGGTCCTTGATGGTGCAATGGCGTATGACCAATACTAGGTGATAAACGAGGTAATTTACTTCCAGGACCAGATTTATTTAGTTCACAATTCCCAGTTGAGGGAGAAGATCATGCAGGTTACCCATGACTCACCATTAGCAGGGCATCGGGGGTTTACCAAGACATACATGGCCATCAGGGAGCATTTTGCATGGAGGGGCCTTAAGGGTGATGTTCTGAGGCATGTCTGAGAGTGTGACATATGCCAAAGGAACAAGGGTGAGCAAACACACCCTGTTGGGTTGCTACAACCTCTTCCTATCCCTAAGGAAATGGGAGAGTGTGTCGATGGATTTTATTACCGAGTTTCTCACAGTTTAGGGCAAGGACTGCATATACGTGGTGGTAGACAGATTGACGAAGTTTGCCCACTTTTTCGCTATCTCAACCTAGTCTTCAACCTCACAGGTTGCCGAACTGTTTTTCAGGGAAGTATTTCGGCTTCATGGTCTCCCGAAGACCATTGTCAGTGATCGGGACAGCAGGTTCATGGGGGCATTTTGGTAGGAGTTGTTTCGACTAGTGGGCACAGATCTCACTCTGAGTACCAGTGATCACCCCCAGACAGATGGGCAGATAGAGATAATCAACAAATGGCTGGAGGGCTACCTACGTAACTATGTGACAGGCCATTAGCGTGCATGGATACTGTGGTTGCATTTGGGCAAGTACTGCTACAACACAACATACCACATGTCCATAGGTATGTCCCCATTCAAAGCTTTGTATGGTTATGATGCATTATCTTTTGCTGACGTGATGTTTGGAGACAGCAAGGCCCCTAGGGCCAAGGATTGGATACCGGAGAGCCAAGATATCTTGCGGGCTCTCAAAGATAACCTTCAGACTATGCAGAACTAGCAGAAGCTCTATGCGAACAGAGGCCGTGTAGAGAGACAGTTTGAGGTTGGGGATTTGATCTTCTTGAGACTTCAGTTGTATAGACAATCGACACTCAAACAAAAGGGGGTCGAGAATCTCAAGCCTCGCTTCTATGGGTCGTACAGAGTGAGTCACTAAGAGAGTTGGGGAGGTAGCATACGAGCTGGAGCTACCCTCGAGGAGCCAAGTTCATAACATTTTTCATGTGTCTTGCCTGAAAAAGGCATTGGGTCAGCAGGTGACTGCAACTACAGAGCTACCACCCATGGATGATGAAGGGCACTTGGTTCTAGAGCCAAAGGCTATTCTGGACACCCGTGAGAGGCAATTGCGGAATAGGGTTATCAAATAATTTTTTATCAGATGAGTATGCCACTTGGGAGGGAGAGCATATACTTCAGCATCCTTCATTGTAGTTGCTTGAGGACAAGCAACGTTTTGGCGGGGAGGACTATGATATTCCCACTTAGCAATATTGCTTAGGGGAAATATCAATTTTTCCCAATTTTGTCTTATTTCATACTTGCACTTAGGAAAAGTGGGTTTGGGGGTCCCACTTGAATTTTGGAGTTATGGAGAGGCCCAACATTAGAAGAAGGGGGAGAAAATTGAATTGTTGGTGGTAAGTGGAGGCCACTCAGGGAGAAATACAGCCCCATAGGAAGTACGCACTCATTGGAGGGAAAATGGTGGGGGAAAGTCGATTGTTGGGCCCACATGGGCAATTGGGAGGTACTTTGACAAAAGAGGAGGCAATCACTTTTGGGTATTCTTGATCATTAGAGCATTCACTTAGACTAGCATGCTTGAGCTGGAGGCCGAGTTTGCAGGTGCTGTTGAGCACGAGAGATTTTCAGGCGGAAATCTCACCCCTTGCTTCGGTGGACTTCGAGTATCAGCCCAAGGAAGGAGTCTCATCATTTTCAAATCAATCTGGGAGCAGCATAGTGGGAGTGTGGAGTTCCAGCAGAGACAATGTAGGGACTACACAGTCCTTGTTTGTGCCACGCGTGGGACTTGAGGAGAGAAGGGAGTTTTGAGATGAGATTTATGGGGGAGTCCAGAAAGGGAATTGCTGAAGATTTCGGCCATTTTGGGACACTCAATAGCAGAATTTACAGGTGGGTCGAAATACCCAGCAGCGGGAGGAGCTAGGGGAAATTGGGCCAAAATTCCAAGGTCCACATTTGGCCAATTCCTTCGTGTGTTTACAGTCAACTATTGTTTACAGTCAGCAGCTCATTTTCTGGGCAGTTCAGCAGAGAACCAGAGAGAGATCAGCCAGCAGCTCTGGGGGGACTTGTCTTCTTCACTTGGGCTTTGCTAGCTTGCCTTAGGCAAGCCCAGGTTCACACTTTCCAAACATCAAATTGTAACCCCATGTTTTCATAATAAAATGGCTTACCACCAGCGCAGTTTTTGGCTCTATATCGTGGTCTGATTTGTGTGCAATTTTTCTGTGTATTTTTACTATTCATGCTTTGTTTATTACTGTAAATTTTCCTTAGGGATATTACATACTTGTTACTACTTTTAAACTTGCATTAGCCATTCTCATTACTTTATACATGGCCTTTCATTAGGGTTCCATTGGCATTCTTTTGGCCATAACTGAACATTAGTAACCTACAGCTTTCATCTCATTTGGTAGTGACTATCTCTACAAACATTAGCTGGGCAATAATTACAAGTAGGTCAGTGTGGTGGATAGGAATGTCTATAGTTTTCCGAGTGCTAAATAAAATGTTGATGTTTAGAAGTCATAATAGATTACCAAAGTACATGATTACTAAGTTCTTTGATGCTAGATGGATGCATGGATATGAGGATTTCTCTCCACATTCCTGGTGAACAAGTTTTGTTTTTTCTATTACTTAGTATGCTGTCAATGACTAAAATTAAAACAAGCATATGCATAGCCTACACTACTTCAACAATTTCCTGAAAAAAGGCACTGCTTTTGGCAGGGTGACAAACAACCTTTGCCTAATACTTCCAGATGAGCCTGCAGTTGACTTCGAGATCGTATCAGACGGAGTATGTTGGGCAGGTGCAACCTTTTTTGGTCGCTGATAATACTGAGATGTTGACACTTCAGGCTGGATCTGAAAAGCATTCAATCATGATTCATGATAATCTTCAGATCACTATTACAGAATCAAGTTTGCTTCCACAGAAAAAACAATAAATATTCAATTTATTCCAATAAAAAAATTTCGACAAATTAAAAAATATCAGATGACAATCAAGAAGCTTTAGCAGACTAATTTGAAACCAAATGCCAAGTTACAATATACCTGAGGAGGAGCCGGAGCTTCACATATGCATAATGGCATTCCACATTTGCATTCAACTGTCTGAGAAATACTCAAGTTTTCTCCCACATAAGAGCTTTTTTCTGATTTCGATAGTGAAATGACTTCATTCAAGTCAACTCTGGATAATTTATCAGTGGATGCATCAATGCCATCAGAAACTGTTGCATCAACGTCATCTGGGGCCATTTTATCAATGTCATAGGAGTTGGTTTGTGTATTTGCTGAAGATGACCTACATGCATATAAGGGATCACCATACAGTACAGAATCATGCAACTGACTGTCTAAAATTATGAATGGGAGTTCAATGAAGTAAACAAAATCTATATTAATTTCAGTTATACCCTTATTCTGATAAAGCACCAGCTAAGGCAATTCTTTCCAAAACGACCATGAGACAGTAGAAGAGAGGTGAATTTGATGCTATAAAGATAGCAGCCATCAAGGCAGAAGAGAGTAATACTCAACATGGAATTCAACATTGATATTTCTGCCCTATAATCTAACCCAGAGAAAAATAACAGAATGAAACACAATATAGTCATCAGCTCAATCACATACCCTCCTCGAACATAAAAACAAGCAAAACAAGAATATTTAACATGAGAATCATGAAGGAATTGCATGAGTTAGTAAATGCTCTCATTAATTATAATTTTACAGATCCAGAAACAATGTGCATAAATGACAAGTGTACTAGCCAGAGCATGAGATATATATAACTAAAACATGGTGTAACAGTCAAACGGAGGAATGATAAAAGGAATCTAACATATGTGAAACTCAATTGCTTGGCCTGTTTGAGAAGTGTTTTATTTTAATGGGAATCAGGAAAGATTCCAAAAGAAGCTAAGGCCATATCCTCAGATACAGAAATGCCCTAACATGTGACATTATTTTGATATCTCTTGCATCTACTTTTTGCCTTGTTGGAGTACATTTGCACACTTGGACAGAGATATGCAGGCTTTGACATGTAGAATGTGATTCAGAATCATCAGATAGATATCTCAGTCAGTTTACGAAAAAAACTGAGAAGATCAAGTACTTTCCTACACCTTTTGTGTAGGCAAGCTTTTCACATGCATTTTGTCTACAATGTAAGCAGCATGTATATGACACATTTCAGATATTTAATCTTTCACATGTTTATTTATGATGACATAATTCAGCACGTCATATTTCATGTCGTAATGGGTTAGTGAAGCATTAATGCAAGATTGCGTAAATAATGTAAAACTTGTGAGATTGAGTAAGCCATCCAACTGGTTACAGGTCAGAGGTAATATGTGAGTGTATGTCATAAAGTGGCAAAGTCACAAGGTGAATGTCATGTCTATTTTATAGGGAGAGACTAGAGAGTTAACTTCATGATGATGTAAGTAAAAGGCCAAAATAGCGGTCTAAAATATGATGCCCAATGGGTTTACATGTGGGCTGGTAGTTTTGAAGATAGGCCCAACATTATTGTTTATGAAAATCATTTTAAATTATAAATACGTATTATATCAAGTGAAATTTGCCTCATGTAATACAACTATTATTGGGACATCCTCTCCCTCCTATTTGGTTTACATGGTATTGGAACCTCTCATGTTCCCAAGGCTGTGAGACGCATGTGTAAGGATATCTCTTCTCCTCCACAGCAGAAACATGGAGAGCAAACCAAATATGAAGTGATGTTGTTAATGAATTCTAGATTACAGACCTGTGCAAATATAAAAATTTCTGGTTCTATGGCAATTAATGCAATTTCAAAAATTCCACCTCTTTTCCACAGGTTTCATGGATCTAGTCCCTGTGAATTCTCAGACTTAGGGCTGATCTGAAATACAATAAAACAGCAGCAACAGTGGACAATATTTCACTTGTTAACAACCCCAATCCACTAGGTAATTCAAGAAATAATATACCGAAACTTATGCCACAAGTTTCAGCCCTCTAGGGCAATCTTTAGCATGCATACGCCAGATCTGAAAATCACTTTATGACAGCAATTATTACAGCAATAAGTTGTATCTTATTGTCTTCAATATCAATATTGAACCCAGCCGCCGAGGGCAGCTCAATTGGTGATGGTCATGAAAATGAAGTCTTATGGGCAAGGAGGTTCGAGGTTCAAATCCCCCCTATTAACCTATTCCTACGGAAGGGGCATACGTAAGCACCTGGAGGCTATAGTGGTAGTGGTTGGAATCGACCCCATGTCATGTGAGTATGAGACCACCCCAATTGCTGATTCCTCTAGATATAAAAAAAAACATCAACCCTAAACAATTTCCACTGCTAGAAATTACCAAACCATGAAGACAGTAATAGTCGATAATAAAATCTGCAATAACTCAATTTTGGACGGCTGAAAACTCCATTTATATATAAGGGATGAAGTTCAAGTGCAAAATCTCAATGTAAGATAAGAAGGTACAACCCTACAAGCTCTCCAAAACCCTAGTATGAAAAAACAAGAACAATTCTAGCTCAACCAAAGATACTCCAAAAAGCTAGTCACACTAGCAAGTCATCCTTGGCCTCATGCAAGGCATCTCCTCTTTTCCTTCTCAACCAGTACAACTTAGGGTTTTATCCACAAACCCTAACTCCATCGTTTCCTTAGGGATGAAACCCTAACTATAGACTCCAAGAATGCTCAAGAAACCCTAGCACTCGAAGATGAGAGAGAAAGTACAAGGATATGACAAATTTTCAAAAAATTTGAATATGATACGGCAAGGAAATGGTGTATATCAATGTTACAAGAGTCTCTGATCACTCGCGAGTACAACGATTTTCACTATGATCTTCAACCAAACGAGCCGATCTAAATCCAGCGAGTCAAACTCGTGTTGACCGAGTTTGACTCGTGGTCAATGCGAGTTTGACTCTTGGTTTCAACGATTTGTAGAGGACATGGTAAGCCACTCAGATTCTTAGGTTAAAAGTCTGTGAGGTTTTATTTTGTGATTTCGCGTTCACTTCTTCTTACCGCCCACAGTGCTTGGTGTTCGCTTTCATTTCTTCTTGTCGCCTGCCTATCCAGAGACATCGTGGATCAAACGACGCCATTGTCACGTTCTTCCCTCACTGCGCGCACTTTGTTTTCGATAAACCATAACCCTTTCTCTAATTCGTCAAGGTCGCGATGGGTTTTGCTGGTCAGCTTCATGTATTTGGCAGCGGCTTTAGCATTGGTCAGCTCGCTCGTCTTACCAGACTACGTTGCTTTTTGGGTTTTCTATGCCCTAGGTCCAGCCATGCTTCATTATCTCCCCTCTTCATCATGATGAAAAGAGGGCAGCCACGCTTCATCATCTCCCCTCTTCATCGGACATCTCGACGAAAAATGACCCATCTCGCCACAGTTGAAACACTTGAATTTACAAAGTCCTTCTTCGGCTTACCCTTCATTTGCGCTACAAGTGCCACATCCTCATCTGCCTTCTTCGATGGATGAAGATCCTCGTCTCGCAACTCTTCCTGAATGAAGTGGTCCCATAGTCTATTCCAATCTGGCAACGATTCCTTTGATGAAGGGCTTCCATTCCTCGGTGAACCTTTCAAGCTAATCCTTACCATATTTCCATCTGAAATTTTAACACCGACGGAAGCAAGCTCATCTCTGACCTGAGACAACCTCATCAGGAAGTCACTCCTTCACCCCTTATCATCTTGGTGGACTTCAACTTATCCTCCAATACCAATACCCGGTTCTCATTCTTATTCTGGAACAAATTATGAAGAGCCATCCACATGTCATGTGCATTGTTCTTCCCAAACAAATGAGGTATTAAGGAATCCTTCACACCATCAAGGATGATCAGCCTCGCCTTCGTATCCAAATCTTCCCATATATCCAGCTCCTTAGGGTCGGTTGGCTTCTTGATCTCTTTCTCGGCAAAATCCCAGATCTTGTTGACCTGCAAGACCAACTTGATCCTTTCCTTCCAAGGAGTATAGTTGGACAACCCTTCCAACCTGTCCTCATATCGCAGACCTGCCTACAACTTTGACATTGTAGTGAGTCCTTCACTAACAATGTGACCAACTCCCTCTCACATTGTACTTCGTTGCGCACAACTCTGATTTACTTACTTCTAAAGTAGCTCAGAAACGCTCTGATACCATGTTAAATTTCCACGACCTTGGATCTAGGTTAGAGTCTCAAAATCACTTACGCTACCAAACCAAGAATCTCGACCATGAACTACTTTGCACAGTGGAAATATAAAGCAGTAAATCACATATGCACAAATATACACAGTTTTTAAACAAATTGTACAATAATGTACAATCACCAATCTCCGTTATATTAAACCAAAATCTGAATAATACAATAGTCTATGGTATGCAAGATACAATCACAAACTCGATGTCGTATCTCGTCCTGTCAGTCCTTCGCTTCCGTACTGCTCACTAGTAGTGCCTTAGTCCATCAAGGCCACTACACATCGAGACTCCAGGAGGGCTACCACCTAACACTGTTGCAAGTCACTTCTGTAGAGTGTACACGAGTTGATCCAATCTGCTCTCTGGGTAGGCCTAATTCCTGAGCTCCAACTACCAAGCTAACAGCAATTTTAGTCCATCAAAGTGTTGCACTTCGGCACCAAACTTCACCCAACCTTCAGCTACTCTTTGTCATGTCAAGATAGCTTGTCTAAATGCACTGCCCTCTGCCAGATCAATGGTACCCAATACTACATTGTCGATTCTACTCCTAGGAAGACTCTTCGCCACCACGGAAGATCCTCCACATGGCACCAACAGGTTGCACTAATCACGATCCAACTGGTCAAACACTTTGACCCAACAATCCTCCACAAAACACTGTTGTTCACTGCAATTCTGGTTAGGGCATGTACATCAGCCCTTAATCCACCACACAGTGAACAAAACTAGCCCTCAAAGGTTGTGGCCTACCTTGGAGAGGCTCCTCCCATGCCACGTTGTCCTTTTAAGGTGATGTCCACCCTTGACAGCCCTTAACGCAACCTTCGGCTGCTTGTTATGGCCTACGGCCTATCACAGCAGCTTGTTGTAGTTGCAGCCTCCTCCAAATAAGTCCAAACAGTCACCCAAACAACACTGTGATGATCCTCAGCTCCTCGGCCTAGTAGCCCAGCACCTCGGCCCTCAACACAGCTCTTCGGACCTGTCTTTTAGCCCTAAGACAATCCCTCAATGGATCTGCAATCATGCCCAGCACCTCGACCTCCAAATACAAACTTCCTCCCACGATGTCCTAAAGCAAACCTCTCCGCGTTGTCTTGAAGACCCTTCCTTGCTGCAGCTAGCATCTAATTTCAAGCTATCTCTTGGAGGAATGTCACTCACTTGGATGTCTAAAACAACAAGTCTTCACCCTCCTTTTATAGCCTAAAGAGGGGCTTCAACGAATAGATGAAGAGACACGTCTATTGGACTAATTTACATCAAGCCTACATAACTTGAAAACCAATAATTAATTGTCAACTTAAAAAATTCATTTCTCTCTAACGACAACTCGGATGATTTCCAGAAAATTCGGGTGTTTGGCATATTTCTGGTATGCGAGAGTTGTTTCCTGTGGTGTTCGGTTGCTTAGTTCAGAGGTTTGGAGCAGGCTAGCAAGCGAGGGTTCGTCGGACGCAGGTCCAGTCTTGGCCTTTCCTCGCTCTAGTTAACGGGTATGTGTTTAGCTCTCTTGACAATGCCCCCATGCATTGGTCTCATTATATGTTGGCCTTTGGTTTGTGTGGTTTCGATTCGTCAGGATTGCAAAGGAGGATGGGTTATGCGGAAATGTCTGTGTTTGAATGGGATACGGAGATAGTCTTATTTCTTCCTGGTCTCTCTGTGTCTGTGATTTTCGGAATTTTATTATCCCGTATGGGGTTATACTGTTGGTGGCTTTATCTTTGGTCATGTCTTTGTATTTCTACTCCACCCCGCCTTCAGGGCCTTTTGTTGTGTTTGTGGGTTAGTGATCTAGCTACAGTACCCTCAAGGCTACGCCATGAGGTTGAGTCAGTCTGTAAGAATGCCCTTCGGCTCCTTGGGACAATGGGGTATCCTGATGGTTTTACGGGGTCAATGTATCTGTGGTTGTATGTATGTACAAAAAGTTTGAATTGGATGAGGAAATGGGCGATTCTCCGAGTTTCTTTCTTGCAGTCTTTGACTTCTCACCTATGTCCTCTGGCAGGTTCTTGGCTCGGTAGTGTCCCCTTGAAGTCGGGTGCTTTTGGGTTTTGGCTGCCATAAGAGAGTCCGTTAAGGGTTTGTTGTTAGTTTCTCCAAGTAATTGTAGGTATTGGAGGATGGTGCGATCGGCCTCGGGAAAAGGCAAAGTAGGCCCAAGCTCAAGGGGTCGGGGTAAACAGTCTATGGGTTCTTCGGCGATCAACCAGCCCAGCTCCTCTGGGGGCAGAGCTTGGGGTCGCAAACCAAACTCCAGCATCATCAACGATGCGGCTACGGCGTATCATGAGGAAACCTTGGATGAGGTTGGCCAGGTAATTGAAGAGTGGGAAGAGGATCTGAACAAACAGGCAGGCATGATGGACATTGATGTGGAAGATTGACGCGTCTTGGTGCCTGATCCAGGGCACACCCAAGGTAGAACCACACAATTTAAACAAACCTTGTTCCTGTACTAGTCAATGAAAAGCATTCTAGCTAAAGCCTTGGAGCAGATTTCGGCAGGCATGGCTGCGACAGCTCAGGGGTCTCCAAACTACCGCAAGGATTTTCAAAAAATCCAATTCCAATTGCAAAAGAAGAATGGAAGGTTGTGCTGTATTGAGGAGCATATTCCATGCATTCCACAGACCGAGATTTCGAGTTCCAGTGCTAAGGACCCAACTCCGGTGGAGTCTGCTGATGATGATGACTAGTTTGTTGGTTGTTTCCTTAGCTTGTCCTTTACTGTATGCAGGAAAACTTTAAATTTCAGTATGGTTTTAGTTATGGTTTTAGGTATCTAGAGTGCAGATAGTTTAAAGACAATTACACTTATTTGGCATGGCTAGATAGACTTATTATTTTTTGTTTCTGGATGGCTTATCACGCGGTTAGGTGGCCAACGGACTTGGTTTCCCTCTGGGCATGTTGAGGCCACCTAACCATATGCATGTGGATGTAACTTTCCTTTTTGAAAATTAATGAAAAAAAAAACTCTTTACATTAGAAGCTACTACCTTAAAGGCTTAAATAATTAAGACAGTAAGCAGTAATTCACATGATGCAAAACCCTTACTAATCAATGATAGATTGCAAGGCCTTCCAATATAAAATTATAATGAAGTTAATAACAACATGAACATACAAATTAAAATTAAAAACCATAAAACATTAAATCATTAATTTAAAATAAAAAATAATAATAATAATAATTTATTTCTTCTTTCTATTACGTATCCCTAGAAGGCTAGATTACACTTTACTCTATCAAAGTAAGGGATTTAAATAAATTATTAAAAAATATAATTTTTTATATTTAATATACTTTTACATATCCTAAACAACACCTATGAAATATATGATTATCGATTCTTTCTTTTGTTTTAATTTTAATTCATGATGGTTATTATAGTAATTTGGTTCCTTAGTGATTATAATAGTTTAGCTCTTTTTTATATGATTGTCGAACGTATGCCTGGGCCTCCTCCAACTCCAAGCAATGAGAGGTCATGGGTGGCCTCCCCTCCAACATTGTTGCCTCCAACTCCAAGTCTCCATGTAGCTGCCAGGGTCTACCGTCTCCAACAAAAAAGGCATGAATCAAATGGACTTTAGGGTTACATAGATTAAAGGGGGTCAGGCCCTCAAAGCAAACCTTTCTCGATTTCTCCAGTGAAAAAAAAAGGTGCTTCATTCCAGGCATTTTGCATTTTTTTGGTGGATCCGTTTCCAAAAAAAATTTACATCCTTCAGAACCATTTCCAAAACTGGATTCGTGGTTTCGGAAATGTTGATACGGCTAAGATACGTTTTTTCAGCATTTCAAGGCGAATTGTGCATGGATTGTACTCGTTTCCGTTTCGGAAACGGGGAACGATGTTTCAGGCAAATTATCTAGCCGTTTCCAGTAACTTAGAAAGAGACTAGTGATCCTGCTACATCTCTAAACCCAAAAAATATTTGTCCAAGCATGAATGATGAGCATGATTCACTCCTTCCTTTATTTACAAGAAGTGAAGGGAAGTCTCAGATGTACAATACCAAGTGGACCTAGTCCACTACAAGCAACCTACAAATTGTAAGTAGGCCCACACATGTGAAGCACTCTTACAAGTAACAAAAGTCAATCTCTAAGGTGATGGGGATCCACAAGTAAGGCTCAAAGGCAAGGGTGATCCTCCTCCTTCAAGGTCAAATGCTCCTCCTCCAAGTACTCCAAAGCTCCAATGCATCTCCAAGATAATGTGCCACCTTGATTCCACCCACCTACATGTCCACTCCCTCAACACATGTTGAAGTTTTTGTAGCTTCTGAGGGTCTTCTACATAGGCTTGGTGTCTTAGCATGTTTAAGATATTCGATTTCCTTTTTAGGTGCTTTCTTCGTGGAGTAGGTGATATTATGATTTCTCTCCTAAGGGTAACTTAGGAAAATTATAAAAAATAATCTAATTAATTATTATGGACTATTAGGCCAAAGTTCTAAGGATAGTAATAAAATTATTTAAGTGACTTAAATATAATCTCAACCATTGATCTCAAGTGAGGCTTAGGATTTAATCCTAACCATTGATCACTTAGGAGATTAATGTTGGGGATTTTGACTTAATGAAATTATAAAATAAACCTAAAAAAAAGATGAAGACACACACACACAATTGTGGAGGCAGAGTGGAGGCTCAACTACATTGAAGAGAAGTGAGGAGAAGCAGCAGCAGCAAATTTCGGGTGAAATTCAAGGAGGCCAAGTTCAAGAAAGAAAGGGGTCGAGTTGTTGAAGAAAAGGGTTGAATTGTGGAGGAGGTTGAATTATCCAGGGAGGCTGATTTCTCTATTGTGCAAGGGTCGTATCAGACAGAGAAAGGGAGGTTGATTTGTTGGTGAGACAGACTAATTCTCTGGGGCCGATTTGCTTCAGAGGTTTATTTTCCTAGTGGGGTCGAGTTACCAAGTGCCCAACAACTATATGTTTCTATGTATTCTCTATGGGTATAACCCAGAATTTTCATTTGAAATTTAATGAAGGAAGATTGTGTTGGGTGTAAATTTGTTTTGTGGTGTGATTGATCTCTTCATTTTATTTTTGCTACATTTTTAAGTTAATATACCAGTGTAATTAATTTTTAGCAAATTCAGAAATATTTGAGAATCAAGATAAATATTTTCTAGGGTTTTAATAAATTGTTGAAGCGCAATAAATCAGATCTAGTATGAAAAATTAACATGGTATCATATGCTCAAAATAAATTGTGCTAGAAAATGTTGCCAAGATTACCAATAGACAATTGCTCATAGACAATTAAATTGACAAGATCAATGCTTCTTTTAACAATTAAATAAGGATCTTTATGCACAATCAGCAAATCTTCAAAATTATAACAATGGAACACCAATATGCCAATTAGATATACAAGAGAGAGATTGAATTCCTTATGGACACAATTAGATTGCTTCAAGATTTCCCTTATCGCGATTATGATTAGGCAAGTTTAAGTGCTTTAAGAGTGACTTAAATCAATCAAGCTAGTAAATCCACAAGAGATATTTATTTCCACAATATCAATGTAGAGCAATGTATTCACTTGTCCAATAACCAATGACAGCAATGACAAACTAGAGTTATTCTTTTAGAAACAATGTCACAATAATACTAGATATCAATGAGGAAAAAGAGCACAAATCCACAATACATTCTTAGAGCAATTAGCCAATCTCATCAATTAGAGCCCCTGTATCTGCTAAAGAAATGCAAGATGGGGCAGCCAAGAGGCCAATGATTGCAGCAATAAGAAAGGCACCCAATTCCACTAGAAAACGAATATTCAAGATGCACAAGATGCGAGGAACAAGAGCCAAGTGAAATTAGAGGACTATCAATCACCTTTAACACCACTGTAACATTTATATGCAGACCTTATGCAGTATATATCAGACCTTTGATTTTTATGACAGCCTTGAAAAAATGACAAGATACTCTATGAAATGCAAGCCTAAACAATGCCAAATATTTCCGAATGATGAAATATGTTTGCAAATGAGTTATTATGCCAATATTAGGTGTTTTTATAACTGTTGTAGGTAAATTTAGATAGTTGTAGCAAACATATCAGATCTGGAAACTACCCAACAGTCCACAAAAATTCACTTAGATACATTCAATTTGACTTCAAAATTAATTCTTAATGCCTTAGGTAATTTATTAATAAATTAAGGCTTATCTTAGATGTATTTAAACTTTAGACCCTGAATACACTGTTGTCATAAAATGCTTCAAAATTATAAATGAAAGCATTGATGACAAAGAGGGATTAGAGAGCAAACCAAGAGACCTAATGGCCTTGTAGGTACCTAGAGCTTCTTCTCATGCACTTGAGCACCTGCAACCACAATGTTAGCTCTAAAATTGTTTCAAAACAAAGTGTTAGAGATGAAACACTAATGCAAATGCAATCAATGACTGAAGAATGGCCAAATGAGGGTTAGAAGGATAGGTTGGGGCTAGAAGAGGGCTAAAGATGAGGCCGAAGGCTAGGAAAAGGGGAACAATAGGGCTAAAGAGGCCGAAAAAGGGTGTTGTTAAGGGAAGCAAGCCCATAAGGGCTGACGCAAGGCAAGGGAAGGCCCTAAAGGGGCTGCAGTAAATGGGAAAGGCCCTTTGGGGCCTGCTTCAAGGGCTAAGAGGAGGTCTGAGAGTTTGAGGAGCATGGCAAGCCCAAAAAGGGTTGCGGCCTAGGGTTAAAACCCTAAAAAAGGTTGTGGCTCATCCAAAGGAGCCATTAGGGCTCACGGCTCTTATGTGTGAACGATTTAAATTATGGGCAAGTTTTAATTGTTGCATGGTTATTTAGGCATATGTTTGATTGTTAGGCCCATTTATGCTACATATTTTGGTAACTATCGGATCATTATCTCTCACTTGAAACAATTGAATCATAAGGAAAATCTATTTCACTTAACTTGTCTACTTTCATTTATTGGTGCAACATATATGAGCTTATTTCCATTCTTGTTTCTCAAGTTTAATTTGTTATTGCAATGAGCACAAGCTCATTTCTATTTCTTTTGAAAGATTGCATGTAGCAATTTAATTGGGACAATCAATACTCATTAAAATTTTACCTCCAACATAAGTTGGTTGAATAGACATCTTAGGGACCCTCTACTCCTCGATTGACTCCTCACTGTGGGATCCATATCTTTGGGCGAGGGTGAAGTCTAAGGATTGAAGAGTTCATTTGCAATCTTGTTGTAGAGGTAACTAATAATAAAATTAACCAAGAGCACTATCCATCATATTTACTTTACTTGTCTCTTGATGGTCTTGAGTTTTCATATGCAAAGTTTATTCCAAAAGGCGAGTATTGTAATTCTCTTAACAAGTGTTTTCTTTTTATGTTTCAAGTCTAATTTCACATTTGGCATTTCCTTGTTCACATTTTCCAAGTTAATTACTAATTGTGGAGTTTTGGCAAGATATGTTTCAATGTTTTGATTCCCAAGTTTGATTATCTCAAAGGCATCTTCTGTATCTTGCAATATCTAATGCTAACAATCTTTTGTTCGCATTTCACGGCTACTTTGCTTTCAATTTTTGAGAGCATTGCATTTTACTTCTTGAACAAATATATATATCTTTCAAATGTTGAGCAAATTCTGTATAAGGCATTGGTTTGTGGTTTTATCATGTTAATGATTGTCATTATTATTTCAAGTTGCTCACATCATATTTTGCTCATAAATACTTAAAAGTAACCCATTTTCACTATAACACTCTCCTAGAACCTCACATCCTTTTAACTTAGTTTCTTCACTTTAGGGACCACCCCCCTTAGCTGACCCAAGAAAGAGCTTAAACAGAGAGAGTCGGGATCAGTGTGACAGCCCCTTCTCTGAGATCCTTGCCACCAACCACACCTTGTGGGGTTGAAGGCTTTTTCCACTAAATTGTAGGTAGGTGTAGGCAGTAAGGAAAGTGATAACATTTTTGGCGTCGTTGTCGAGGACAAGTCTTCTTGTACCTGGGAAATCGACTAACTTTTGGATTTTGCATTTTGGATTTTAATGTTAGATCTCTGTTAAACTGGCGACTCCACTTATTTCATTTTTTGTAAGGATTTCTGCTTGAAGCCTTCTTCTTGTAGACTTCTTGTTAATCTTGGACAGGAGCCCCTCTCTGATATCCATTTTCTCTTTCAAGGTCAAGTGAGCATGATATCATGACTGATCTATTCGCCCCTTGTGATTTTACTAACATTCCAGGCTATCCGAATTTTATTTCGGATAAAGCCATTGAGGCTATTGATGAGTTGCCTAGTTTTCTAGGTAACAATGCCATTAATACTGAAACTCACCTTAGGAATTTCCACCTTTGTGTGAGAAAATGGTGCCATGATATTAACCATGAGGATGTTAAAATGAGACTTTTCATCTTCTCATTAGATGGAGATGCTATGGATTGGTTCATAGACTTACCAGCTAACAGTTTCGATTCTCTAGAATCGATCATTGATGCCTTTGAAGAAAAATATGGAGATGAAAGAAAGATCAAAGAAAAATCTGATGAGAATGATAAGGATCTCATCAAGGAGTTGAATCGAATGATTAAGGACATGCAACTCAACCAAACTCAACTCATTAAGACCATGGAGGTAAATCATGCACAAGCAATAAAGGCCATGGAGGTCAATCATTCTAATCAGATGACCTCTATTCAAAACAAGTTGCTCGCCATGGAAGAAAAACAAGTACAATTAATCAACACCATCGAAACAGATTATGCCAGGGATAAGTGTTATGAAGGATAATCAAATCACTTTTCAGGATAGGTTGGAGGAAATGGAAAGATCATAGGTACAAAAATTCCAGCATAGGTCAGATCACGAATGGGAAAAGAACAAAGAAACATTTCATAAGCTTTTAAATCCACTGAAACAAGCTTCATCTTATTATGAGGAGGTCATTTATTCCATTGAAAAATGGCTAATTGCAGGTGACCTGGATAGCATGGAAACTAATGGAAATCAAATTTATACTTATGAGAATGATCCATCACCCATATCAGAGCATATGCAGAATGGAGAAAGGCAGGTCACAAAAGTCTTGGATACTTCAAATTTTCCATCTAAGCATCTTCAAGATCGGGCAGAAAGGTCTACTTTGATCACATCAACATCAACATCACAATCTATTAAGAAGAAAAGAAAGAAGCGAAAAGGATTTGGAAAATCTGATGACCATGTACAACACCATGTTGGGACAGATCAAGGTCCTAAAATATTCAGAATTGGACAAGGCACATCAGAGAAAGAGCCTATGGATTTGCCTGTGAGTAGGCAGGTTCTCAAGATGGATATCACCGAAGACATCCGATGCCATAGGGCATCTTTTTGTATCATTTTTCTAACCTTATCCCTTGTCAATTTTGTTTAAATAGATTTCTTTCATGAATAAATTGTTATTTTATGCTCTTAAAATAAAATAAAATTTCTATACTTGATTTTATTCGATGATATTTTGAATGGATATTGCTAATATATATCCTTGGTTGGTGTATGCAGATTCCAAGTCCTTGCACACTATCACTTCATATCTAACATGCATCCCCATATGGAGCCAAATGTTGACCACTGGAGTGGCAACTGATGATAATGAGAAGACTCCATGCCCAAGGATGAACCAGAAGACATTTGTACCATCAGATATCATCAGTTCAACAGAGTTTTTTAACTCCAATTATATTTCTCATCATCTTTCTCTTGAACCCAGATTCCACGCCCTACAGGGAATTGTAATAAGTGATGCTAGTAATGATGAATTTGAGTCAGTATTGAGTCTGTAATAGGCCTAGGTAGCTAGGGACCTTGCCAACAAGTGAGTATTACTCTGGGAGGTTTTTTTTCACTCGGTTAATTATCATCTCCCTACCAGGACTTAATAATTAATTGAGCATTTTCCTCCAATTTTACCCCAAAGCCGGAATACAGCTTGATGGTGAGGCCTTGGGTGAGTCCTAGTGTCTAGAGTCAATGTATATTACCATATTAGATCCCACAAAAAAATTTGTGGAATTTGGTTAGGTTTAAGTAGTGATTTTTTAATTTTTTAGATTCCCCGCAAGTCGAAAATTGCAATAAAAATTGCATTTGGATTGTAATAAATGTTGTCTAGAGAAGTTATATGGGGTATGAGTAATCAAAATTACACCTCTCACCCTCAACTTTCTACTATGACACACTCTGAGGGGTTAATAATGAGTTTTGGACCCTCAAAACCCACATTTCCTAAGTTTAGTGGAAATTGTGGCATTTAATTAGGCTAGAATTAAATAAAAGAGAGAAATAAATTATTCCATGTGACAAAATGACGTGGAAATGACTTGGAAATTATTCTAAGTCAAAGAGTTGAGTCAACGGACATGTGGAGGATCACTGAGCACACTGCATCATTAATTCATCATTTATTTTATCAAAATCGAATTTCCCAGAGATAAAAGCGGGTTACACACAAGGAAAATTGAATTTATTAAAGGCGGTTGAGCATAAAAGGAATATTCTAAAGGATCATTTGATTGAAGACCAAGTAGGGACCTCTTCTCACGATCTATCTGGAGTGCAACAACACTCAACACTTCACTCAGAGGATTTACGCTATTCGTTGAGCTTAGACAGCACAATTACTTGGAGGAAACACGTAGTTCTCAGAGGCCTACGCAGAAGTTCACTAAGATCATCTATAAGTAAGATTTCAGTTTGCTCGAGTTTGCAGTGGTGACTTGATGTAGCACAGGACTTTGTTTGGCTTATGGATGAGTTCACTAAATCATATGGAGAATTTGATTTCCCTTGGTGTGCACAAAAGAAATTCGAATTTGCTATGGGTGTCTCAGACTTCTCCACATCGAACTTGGCTTATCTTTCCTTGGGATTTGCTCCAAGTGCAGTTCTCACATGCATTCGTCCTTGGGAATTGCTCCCAACTCTCTATATAACAAAGCCATGGGCTATTGTATTGTATCATGTTATGATCTATTAGGCTTGAGGAAACTCTGCCATTTTGTATTTGCATATTTGTTAATATAATCAAGACTTTGGGGATATTTAGCAGATGTTCTCTTGGCGTTATGAGGTGATTTCTTTCCATAATATTGCTATTATGTTTGAATTCATTTACATGTTTGATCAGTATTAGTTTATATCTGCCATCTAGCTTGGATTGACACATGCAAGCTATCTTGCATGTATCATTGATTTAGGGTAGTATTCTAGAAATAAGCTTGCTAAGTCATTTTCAGAGGAATGTTTGGATTATCTTATTCATTATGATGCTCTAATCCTTTTGCAAACTAATATTTGTTCAAGTGTGTCGGGAAGATCTATTTGCATTGTGTGCAGGAAATCCATTTGAGCGTGGGAGAAGTCTCGCATAGACCAACTCACTCCTAGATTCAAAGCGATCCAAGGCTCAATTATTTTCAACCCCAAGTCTTTCATCAAAGGAAGATCAAGAGGGAGTTTTCTCGTTCTCTAGCTACTTGATCATCTACTTCATTTAAAATTTAATATACATCTTTTTAGAGCTTCCAAAGTTATACAAGCTATATCAAGAGCAATTTCTAAGTTGGGCAAGTATGGGGGTTCACTCCCATTACTTGAGCTAGCATTTTGTACATTAGTTTGTAATATAATCTTGTTTTATTTTGCTTTCTTTTACGTTAAAAATTGATTTTGTTTTGGAAGCCCATAGGTTTGAACTTTAAACAACGAAGAGTTTGAAAAAGAGGTGTCGAAAAACTACTAATAATCTTGCATGCAGGACCTTCCACAGATTCAAGGATTGATTTTTTAAGGAGGTTGTGAGCTCTATAGGGGCAGCAGCAAGTTGTCTAGGCCGTGGGCCTTGGCTTGCAAACTTTCGTTGTCTTACTCAAGGGGGGGGGAGGGGGGCAGGGGGATTCTAGCTTTTCCAAGCTCTTATCTTTGTAAAGATCTCTTTTCATTTCTTGGGCAGCCTTCTTAGAGGCATCTTTTCTAATCATTGTAATCACTAATAAAATAAAGTTCTTTGCTTAAGGGAGCTTGGGAAATTTTCCCATGGCATCCCCCTACCTCAAGTTGAAGAGGAAAGACCTTTGGTGGGTGGATTGACTTTGTTTCTAGTTTCTTTTATGCTTATTCCCATTGCATGCATGCTTAAAATTAACAACATATTCACTCCATATTTCATTCACTAAATCTTGTGTCTAAAAAATTTAAAATGCATAAGTTCCAAAATTTGCAAACTTGAGCAAATCTCTTTTATGTGTGAACGATTTATATTATGGGCAAGTTTTAATTGTTTCATTGTTATTTAGGCATATGTTTCATTGTTTGGTCCATTTATGCTACATATTTTGGTAACTATTGGAGCATTATCTCTCACTTGAGACAATTGTATCATAAGGAAAATCTATTTCACTTAACTTGCCTACTTTCATTTATTGGTGCAACACATGAGCTTATTTCCATTCTTGTTTCTCAAGTTTAATTTGTTATTGCAATGAGCACAAACTCATTTCTATCTCTTGTGAAACATTGCATGTAACAATTTAATTGGAACAATCAACACTCACTAAAATTTTACTTCCAACATAAGTTGGTTGAATAGACATCTTAGGGACCCTCTACTCCTCTATTAACTCCTCACTGTGGAATCCATATCTTTGGGTGAGGGTGAGGTCTGAGGATTGAAGAGTTCATTTGCAATCTTGTTGTAGAAGTAACTAATAATAAAATTAACCATGAGCACTATCCATCATATTTACTTTACTTGTCTCTTGATGGTCTTGAGTTTTCATATGCAAAGTTTATTCCAAATGCAAATATTGTAATTCTCTTAACAAGTGCTTTCTTTTATGTTTCAAGTCTAATTTCACATTTGGCATTTCCTTGTTCACATTTTCCAAGTTAATTACTAATTGTGGAGTTTTGGCAAGATATGTTTCAATCTAAGAAACCGGATTCGCTGGTCTGGGCCATCATGTCCCGAATCCAGCGAATCGGACACAATTATGTCGTATTCGTGTCCAGTGGATCGTGTCTGATCGTGTCCGTACAGGACACGTCGTGTCGCAATCATGTCCTGTACGGACACGATCATGTCCCGATCCGACGGACACGACCGACAGAGAAAAGCCCTCCACAGCTTTTAAAAAGGCCGTTTGGCCTCTCATTTCTCACTTTGTGCATGCATGTCTTTGTATTGGGCCTCTCATTTCTCACTTTGTGCATGCTTGAGGAGGCTCTGCTTGGCCATAAACAGGGAACAAAAAAGCTCTAGATGCATTAACAAATCTATAACAAAAAAATTTCAAACTTGCATCAGTGAAATGTGTGAACTAAAAACAAAGGCACAACCTATACAACACCTCACTCACACATGGGGTGTGTCACTTTGAGAATCTCACCTGCAAAAGTACATTCAGTTGTCTCTATTTTCAATGAGAAAAACAGACCCTCTTAATAGAGTACTATTAGTCTTTTAAACATAGACAGAGGTTGGAGTTACTAGAATACAATTGCACGTCATTAAGCAAAAGAAAAGTCTTCACTATATTCGGGATACATGGCCCCATGTGTATCGATGTATCATGTATCTTAAATCTTTGTAAAACTTACATCTAGATGAAGATCTATGTTTGAATCAATGAATTTGTGTAAGAAATATCTAATTTTTAATATATAACATGTCCTGTTCCGGAGGTCAGCGTGTCCCGAATCCGACACTCGAATCCGCGTGTCCATCGTGTCCCGTGTCCCCGTGTCAAGTGACTTAGGTTTCAACGTTTTGATTCCCAAATTTGATTATCTCAATGGCATCTTCGGTATCTTGCAATATCTAATGCTAACAATCTTTTGTTTGCATTTCAGGGCTACTTTGCTTTCAATTTTTGAGAGCATTGCATTTTACTTCTTAAGGAAATATATATATCTTTCAAATGTTGAGAAAATTCTGTATAAGACATTGGTTTGTGGTTTTATCATGTTAGTGATTGTCATTATTATTTCAAGTTGCTCACATCATATTTTGCTCATAAATCCTTAAAATTAACCCATTTTCACTATAACACTCTCTTAGAACCTCACAGCCTTTTAACTTAGTTTCTTCACTTTAGGGACCACCCCCCTTAGCTGACTTAGAAGAGAGCTAAAACGGAGAGAGTCAAAATCAGTATGACAGCCCCTTCTCTGAGTTTCTTGCCACCAACCACACCTTGTGGGGTTGAAGGCTTTTTCCACTGACTTGTAGGTAGGTGTAGGCGGCAAGGAAAGCAATAACAGAGCCCAAGGGTTAGCATACCTGTAAATATCTATAATTTTCTCAAGATAAAATTGTTAGATCATATGGTGAATCAGATCACCTAAGATAACTTGTACCAATAGAAAGTTCTTATCACCGACAAATGAAATAACAATTTACAAAAAAAATTATTCAACACAATATAGGATAACATATAGTTAACACATACCACAGGTCAGCAAAAGAAGAACGCCATGAACTGAACCCCAAATCTTTCTATTATGATCAAAATTGTTCCCAATAGAGCAGCATCTCAATACCAACGTTACAAAAATTTTCTCATCTAGAGATCATCCTTGACAATAGAAGCTAAATAACGACCAGTTGGCTTGATCCTTGTCAAAATAATCTTGGCCATTGAAAATAACTTGATCATCTTTTAATCCCCACCGTCGCATTTTGTATTTTGAGGACAAATTCGATTTTTTCTTAAAAACCACTTTTAATTAATCCAAAACAGTTCAAGTTCAAGATGCACATCAAATAGCGATCAAGCAATATTTAAGGAGAGTACACCACCAATACTAAAGGCAAATGAAGCAAGCCAATGACAACAAAAAAAGAAGATAGGAAGGGGCATGATGAATATTCACTAGACGCTATATCACACACAATGCGAGTCACCATTATCAATGAGGTCATGTTTAAGCTATCCTTAAGGCCAAATCAAAGTGTAATCATGCAATGTCAACTTCCCATGGTTAGAGATTGTTAATTTCCCATATTAGTCGACAGTTGTAGTCTAAAATCAATCTAAGATTTTTGAGTCATCATTTGTTGTCATCAAAAAATTGAAACATCATAAAAAGACCATTGAAATGTGTCCAAAGTTAAAGGTTTAAGGTCAAAATTGTGTGTTCGCATGAAAGAATTCATGGTCAAGAATATGTCCTTTTAATTGTTGTCAAATCTTGGAGTTAGTGAAACTAACACACCTATTGTGCCTAGCTCACTCAATTTGGTAGTGTCATGTTTTTTGTTAAAATTAGCTACTCTAGCAATTAATTAATGAACAAGATTGAAGAAGATGGTGAAGATAAAGACAAAGACCAAGTATGTGAATGATCTTAGAAGAACAATAAGGTGTATGCTTCCTTGATGAAGACAAAGACAAAGTATGTGAATGATGCCGAAAGAACAAGAAGGTGTGCACTTTCTTGCCTATTGTTTCTAGCCATGTTATTAAGAATGAACAAGTGTGCAAAATAAATAAGGAAAAAATGAGTACTCTAGTAATCATGATTGTTGATGGTTCATGATAAACCAAAAACCACTTTTGACAAAGGATGGCTTATGGTCAACCAAAACCACTTTATAAAATGAATGGTTCTCATGATAAGCCCAAAAAGGCCACATGTGAATTGTAATGGATTAGGGTCAACCAACAAAAACCTGTGATGATGTAATTATCAAGTGTAAACCAAACAAAACCTAGAATGTGATGTTGTAATGCTTAAGGGTAAACCAATGAAAACCCAATAATGTTTGTGTATGTATGCTTCCACAATTCGTAATCATGGTGATGTTATTTTCTGGATTACTTTGTGCAGATTTAGAGATGCCCGGGGTTTCAGGTGGAATCACCACCCATCATCAAGGACAGAAGCAAAGCAAGTGGATTGCAAAAGAGTGCCAAAAGGGTAAAAAAGGCGTGTTCAACCAAAATTATGAATGTTACTGTCAACGTTAAAATTGAATAAGAATTAACAAAAAGTTGACTTAGAAATAAAATAATAATATATTTGGTTTCAGAAAGACAATTGAGATTTTCAAAGGAAGAGGATTCAATGAATAAATACCATTAAGCTAAATTATTAATAAAAAAAATTGTATTAGAATTGTTAAAAATGTTGACCTTGAAATTTTATGCTTCAATCTCTATCACTAAGTATTCCTAGAATTTTTCTCCATTGAAAATCTCAATTCTCTTTATAATGTCTGGTCAAAAATCAAATATATTATTATTTTATTGATAAAATTTCCAGGTCAACATTTTTAACAATTCTAATACAAAAAAATTTATTGATAATTTAGCTTAATGGTATTTACTCATTGAATCCTCTTCCATTGAAAATCTCAATTCTCTTTCTAAAACCAGATATATTATTATTTTATTTCTAAGTCGACATTTTTAATAATTCTTATCCAATTTTAACGTTGACATTAATGTTCATATTTTTGGTTGCACATGCCTTTTTTACCCTCCTAGCACTCTTTTCCAATCAACTTGCTTTGCTTCAGTCCTTGATGATGGGTGGTGATTCCACCCGAAACGTCAGATATCTCTAAATCTGCACACAGTAATCCAGAAAATAACATCACCAACCCAATAATGGTTAGGGTAAACCACTGAGAGCCCAAGATACCATGGTTAAGGGTAACCCACAAAATCCTAGGATAGAACAGTTAAAACTTACGAGTAACCAACAAAACCCAGGGATATCATTACGGGTAAACTGAAGAAAACTTAGATAATTGGTTATAGTTTAAAGTTTAAACCAATGTGGAAAAAGTCGAAGTCGGGATTAAATCGGCAAGGGTCCAAAAGTTGAAATACTCGATAAAGTCGGGAGTTTTTTGAAAAAGTCGGCAAAACTAAAAAAATACAAAAATATTCATTTTTGGAAAAAATCCTGATTTTTTCAAAAAAAATTAAAAAATTATTAAAGAAACTACCTCACTCAAGATTTTTTCGAAAAAGTCAGCAAAAATTCGGGACTTCGAGGATAAAATCGCGACTTTTTCAGGGATGAAAAAGTCGGCAAAAAGTCGGCCAATAAAGTCGGCTCCGGGAAAAATTCGGGATTTTTTCAAAAAGTCGGGACTTTTTGCCGACTTTTTCCACACTGGTTTAAACAGAGTAGCACATGCCAAGTACAAGTAGACAAACAATGAAAAAAGCCAGAAGACAAAGATGATACAAGAAGATCATAGGTACAAGATGATACAATAAGATCATAGGTACATCAAGCACAAGCAAGCAAATGAAGATGAAGATGAAGAAGACCAGCTATAGACCAAAAGAAGTTTTACATTAAGGGGGAAGTGTCCAGTAAGTGATAGAAGACTTGTGAGGTTGAGTAAGTCAACCAACAGGTCATAGGTGATAGGTTCCCTGCGAGTGTAGGTCATCCAGTAACAAAGTCACCAAAGGTGAATGCCATGCTTACTTTATGGGGAAAGAGCTAAGTGCATGATGATGTGATCAAAAGGTTAAAACAGTGGTCCCTTGTTATAGGTCCCTTGTTATAGTCTATGGAAGCCATCTTCTAACATAAATACTTCTATTGTATCAAGTGAAATTTGCCTCATGTAACCCAAATATTGTCATCAACTCTCTCCCCTCGTTGTTTTACAATGGACAATTAAGACACAAAACTCTATGATGGGATATGAACGGTTATAGCCTTTGAATCGTTGTATTTTTATCCCTTCCTCCCTACAGAATGGAATGTAGAGCAAGGTAGGAAATAAAATTGATTTTTTGCAAATATGTGTGTATCCAGATATGGATCTACTCCAGCATGAGTGCAGCTGAAACTTGTTCGTCGATTGAACAGGCCCCCATCACGATACAGAATACCAACCTTTTCTCTCCCATTTGTTTCTGGTTTGGTTTCCTTCTTTCCAGCATCTATTTCAGATACGCAATTTCCTGTTACATAGTATTGGATGGATGAGTAGCAGATGAGTTAATGTTTGAAGAATTAGATCTTCTTTTGAAGACAAACCGTGTGTGGAGATTAGAATTTCAAAAATCAAATCCACTGGGAAAAAAATTGTTTATATTTCCTTTTCATTATTCAATATGAAAATCCTCCTTGAAGGTGTGTATGAAAGCCCACATCATAAGAGTACATCTCTGATTGATTCTTTGTGGAGGGTTTCAACTGCATAAAGTGTGTTCAAATCTTTAAACCCCCCCCCCCCCCAAAACCACACCCCTCAAAAAATAAAATAAAATAACCAAATCCCTAAATTTTTGGGCACTGCCAGGCATATGTGGCTCGCATCTATGAAGTAAGAATTTCAGCCATGTCACAGACATCATTTGAAACAGTGGAGAAGACAGTGCATGGTGCCTTCTACATTTCTTTCTGGAAAGGATGGAAACGGCTACATTTTACTAGAGGCATTGGAGCAATTAACTCTTTCAAACAACATGGTGAACACCAAAAGCAGCACAAGGAATGGTGGCAACAGTGACGTGATTCAATTGTCTTTCCCATAGTGCTTCCCACTAGCAAAGACTCATTTGGTAAAAAGACGATAATCCCTGCAACTGCATTCCCACAATTCACCCTATAAGACACATGAAGAACCTGATATGTTCTTTCTTGAATTTGAAGTTTTATGCTGCACATACAATCAGGTAAAGGGTGAACAAAAGTTAAAATTTGTTTTCCCTTCAACAATTAAGGATGCTTATACGAGATGCTTTATGAGCCTCGAAGGGACTCTATCAAAACATGGAAAGAAATGACACAAACATTCTTGGAGAAATACAAGGATTATTGCAGATAGGGAGACCCTCAAGAAGAAATCGTGTTGAAACAGCAAGAGCATGAAAACCTAGATTATTACTTGGAAAACCTAGAATATGTGTTTCAGAGATGCCCTCAGCACAAGCATGAAGAGATAAGCATCAAGACAATTTTCTTTTGCTGGTATGCGGAATGATTTCAACATGTGTTTTGAAATCATGATTGGTAAATCTGTAGCCACTAACAATTTGGATGGAAATCCAGAACATTTGTCTAAGTTTACATGCAAATGAAGATGTAAAAATCCAATCAGAATGCAAGCGGAGATGTATCAATGATAGGGAGTTTAGGAACTTTGACAGAGACAGAACTGACTAATTTTTTATGTGATATGAAGGCGGAAATCATGTCCTCAGTGGCAGCCCAATTGACAAGCGTGAATTTGAAAACCAAGGAGGATGAAACAGAAGATGGCTTTCAAGTTTTCTGCCATGCGTGCAGAAAGAAACATGCAGCAAGCCACTACTGTGACAATGTAGTCAAAGAGAAATGCAACATTATATTTGTAACAATGATCATAATAATAAAGATTCCTGGAACTTCTCTTTATCAAAGCAGCAATGAATCATTGAAGTCAGACGGTTGAGAATTTTTGCAGCTTGCTGCATGCATATGCAAGAAAAGAGGTGTAAATACTAAAGAATTCATTGTCAGGAAAATATCGAACATAGGAAAAAGATTTGAAATTTATGTAGGATAAATAATATATAATTAATAATTGAATGAATGAGATGTAGATACAATGAACCTTGTGACAGTATACTTGTACAAGCATAGTCACAAAGGTGAAGGGTTGTGTCCCTTAGGTTGTGTCATTTAGATTATTTCATTAAAATTATGGTTATGATTTGATTATTATTATTATTATGTAATGTTTATTTATATATATTATATTCATTACATTGATTCTCCCTTCAAAGATACTGTCCTCAAATCAATTTATGGAGAAAACTGTCTTTGTTCTAGCCTGCAATGCCTTCTCATGATTCTCCATTTTTGAAGCTGTGATGCTTGAGCCTTGAAGACATGAAATGATATGAGCTACAAAACACTCAGCACAATTGTAATATTGTGAAAGGGTTAGAACACCCTAATTTGACCCTCTACAAAATTACATGGCAATGACTATTGTGTTTTAGGGGATGATAAGATTCCACATCTAAGCTCCCTTCTCACTTGGCTTTTCAAATTGATTTCATCCTTGGTCAATTCTTTGAATAATATAATGACTACTATAATTAGGATGACGACAAAACATCTTTGTATCTGTTGTCTTGATTTTGGAACATTCATCTTTTAATATTACTTGTGATTTGTTAATTGATAACATTTCAATATAAAAAAAAGTTCTAATTTTTTATGTCAACCAGATCTATATCTGTTCCTTTCTCCATGGTTTCGATCTTTTCATGTAACAGCCTCTCTATTCAACTGGATCAGTCATTGTTTTTTTTATCAATCAATGCTTCCTTACTAGCAAGTTGCTCTAGCTTTTCTTGTCGCAACTTCTTTTTCTTTAACTTCTTAACTTGTGTAAGCAAGCTTTGATTATAATTCTGCAGCTGATAAATTTCTTATTCCTTGTCAAATTTCATTTTGAGATCTAAATTCTCCAATGTCTCATCCTTTCACTGTTTGATTTGTTCAGACAACCTCTGATTAAGATTCCTTGGACAAGAATTTTCTTCATCTCTCTGTGATAAACATTATTCAAATTTCTTAACTTTTCTTTAAATTCTTTGTAATTTTGTTGTTTATTCTAATCTAAATATACTAAGAGAGCAAGACGCTTTGAATTAATGTCTCATAGCATTATTCTCTTGGTTAGGAGCTCGAATGCTATGTACCTTCTAACCAAATTCACAGTCAATGTACAAAGAGTCCCCCAAAATTACATCTAACTTCATTAGTGTAAGACAGTGAATTTTCACTTTTGGGAGTCTTCATTGATGTTCAATTCTAAATTAGTACTTTCATCATTAGGCTTTTGTCTATCAGCTTTTTAATTTCTTCCTTTGCAATTTCTAATCTATTTACTAACTCAATATTAATATAAATTTCTTTAAATAAAGGTCAATGGCAATGCTCATAGGTTCATTTTGGACCCTTCTTGCAAGACGTAAACTAGTTTGGTCCCACAACATACTTGGAAGTGAGTTGAAGCTTTGTTTCCATTTCAACTTAAAGCCCTCACACTTTGGAAATTAATTTTAGATTGAACCAATTTTTTTTTTAATTTTGTAATTAATAGTGTTGTTGACCAATTAAGATTGGTATCTTTCTTTCACTAAAACAATATCAACCTTATAAGGATAGTAATGCCTTAGTTTATTAAGGAACTTCTTATTTTGTACTAAGACCTTATTTAATAAAAGACCTTTCATTAATTCCTTTAAGAAGTATATATAATATATTTTATACTTAATTCCCCTCAACAACTAAAATGGAATTTATAACTTTACCTTTCCTTAACATATAATAATGCACACCTTTATACTAATCCTGATGATGAACCACACTGGTTGGTTCGAAACGCGTCGACTTTGTTCATGATAATGTGATTATTACCGAAAGATTTCTTCTTAATTTATTGATGGATCACAGAAGCCAAAATTCGATTAATATTGAATAATTGTGTCGCCTACATATGATTCAATTCTTCCATGGTTTCTTTATTATTAACTTCGAAAACACTTGGAACTACAACAACTTCTTTTCCCTTAATCTTAAATTTTCAATGAGTGAGTATTTGCCCACCCAGGCATCACATGAATTAATACTTTCCAATGGATTCTCGACCAGTCGCTATGTTTTGGATCTCTGAAATTTACAAGCAGCTCTCAAGATAGGAACATTATTGATGGTTCTTTAACCAGCGAGCCCACAAATGGATCAATGTTTCCTCAATTGTTCCCTGATTCAATAGCAGTTGCTCTTCAGTGAATTTGATGACAATTACCAAGGGATGAGATACCAAGGTACTCTGTCCTATATGGAACACACCGATCAAACCACAATTCGCAGATGCAGCAGCAGCTACAGAGCATTTGGCAATAAGATAATTTATTCTGCCTATTTTTTGGGTGGATGATACTTTCTTCATAAACTTAGTTTCGTTTCAAATGATTAATATGTTTGTAACAGCCGATATGGCAATTTTTTTTTCCTTTGATCATTGTCCACTGGATTTATTTGTCTCTTGTGCACCTTATGTATGATTTGTGATATGCAGTCCATCCATAGCTTTGTTTCACTGTTCTTTTCTAGGATCTTGTCTTTTTCTCCACTTGGTATTGATAATAATTTCTTTTGTATTTGAACTTTCTTGACCTTTGGTTATGCTCTTCAAAATTGCAGTGGAATCATTGTGATAGAGTTGGCAGCAATTGATATTCACAGAACTTCAATGATGTTGAGATTTTGTGTATTTGGGGTAGCATCAGTTGTGCTCTAGGTCCCAAATTTTGAGGAAGGATTAGAGTTCACCTGATCTACAAGACCTAGAAATGGATTTGGGAAATTTCATCTGGTCTAGGAGATATTAAATTAATTAATTATTTTAATGTATTTCCTAAGTTAAAACTTAGGAAAATAAAATAATTAAAGTAAGCTTAATTAAACATGTGATAAAATTATCTTAAGTCATACGGATCAAGCTTTCTTTTAATCATAGCCATTGATTAAAGATTTAATCTGGGCCGTTGATCTGTCAACGAGAAAATTATAAAGGAAAGGCTTGGGGTCATTTGTAAAGACACACAGAGGCAGAGCACTGAAGCTAAGCTGAGAGTCTAGGGCGGGGTTGCTAAGAATTCTCAAGTGTTTCAGTTGCAGAGGGGAATTTAGACCAAGGGGATGATCTGATCCCGGGGTCTAGAATACACAAGAAGCAGAGAAGAGATCAGGAAAGACAGCGCAAAGGAAGGCAGCAACAGCAACAACAGACGGCAGCAGCAAGAACAACATGATTTTCAGTAAACCCTTCAGGGTTACGCAGAGACCCTTAGGGGCAACGTAGTGACTGCGTCACCCAGTCTAGGGTAACACAGTCCCTTCCAGTGACAGCGCTCAGCATTTGGAGGCCTTCAGAGGCTGACGCAGTGTCTTTCAAGGGAAAATCTGTCTTTCAAGGGCAGATCTGGGGTTTCTAGGCCTAGATCTGACTGAGTTCTATAAATCTCGTTTGAGGATGTGGATCAATCAGTATTGTTGGTCTTAGATCAGCCAGGTGCTACAAATCTAGAGTTTTCTCTGTAGGGTTTTCCAGATATGGAACCCAGAGTTGTGTATTCAGAAATATTCTTAATAATAGAGCCCTCCAGCAACCAAAGACCGGTTTTCCCACATTGGGTTTTTCCGGGGACAGTTTGTCCAGAAATAACTGTGTCACTTTGTCTATGTGTGCATGTGCTTATTCTAGATCTGAATTGGTAGAGATCTGTTATGTGTTTTGCTTTGATGTTAACTTGAATTTATTCAGTTGATAACTTGTATAAGTAGGAGAAGCTTAACCGGAGAGTGTGGAAAAAGTCTCGAAAAAGTCGCGATATTTTGAGTTTTTGCCGGTGCCGATAACATCGACCGACTTTTTCAAGATTTTTTCAAAATCGAAAAAGTCGCGATTTAATCGTATTACTCCCGACTTTTTGCCGAGTCAATCAAAAAAATCATGATGCCCCTCAGCACTGTTAATAAAAGCCTGAAAATCGATTTTTATGAGTTAATTTTTGTCAGTTTGTTGCGTTTAGCACTGTGGAGAGTCGAGGAGAGGGTTCAAACTTCATTTGCGATTTGCATTGTGCGTTGAAGATTTAATTCTCCAGCGCTCGAGCTTGCAGATTGGGAGGTGCCGGACCGCCAGGGTTTGCTGCTGCTGCCAAGTAAGTTTCTTCCCTATTTTTTCTCAGTTATGATTTTGTTACATAAATTTTAACCGAGTTCTACTCTTCTTTTGATTTCAACGATGGAAAATCCCCTTGTTTGGTTGCTGTCTTGTTAAATTTTAAAGTTTAAACGTTGAAAAATGATAAATCCCCTTGTTTGGTTACTGTGGGGTACTTCGGAAGTATAGAAATCGGTTCTCTAGCTCCTTTCCTTCAACCTGCGACTGCAACCAACGTAACAAATATTAAAATTTAAAATTAATTTAATTAAATTCATCTTGTAACCCCATCAAAACTCAGAACTTCAGTGTTCACTGTTATCACCCTTTCTCCCTTCTCCTTTATCACAGAATCCAGAAGCTTAGATCTGTTATCACAGTATGCCTTTTCTCCTTTGAAGTTTGCACTATATCACTGTTATAGATCAACATACAAAATGCACAATGGCAGTCCCAAAATTTGTGCTTAGAAATTAGAATCTAGAGTCTAGCTAGAATCCTATATTGAATTAAATTTTAAAATTTCAACAGTTCAACTTTCAAGAATCAAAATTCAAATAAAAAAAATTCTAACCCTTGTTTACTATTTTTTTAATTTATGTGATGGGCAATTTTTAATTTTTTTTTAATTTTTGTTTTGTGCCCAAGTTCAAACATCAAAAAGTTTCAAACAAAATGCCAAGGAATTTGGACCCTATGTGGAAGTATGGTGAACCTAATCCTGTACCCGAAACTGGAGGTGTCAATAAAATGTATTTGACTTGCAAGTCGTGTGGAAAGCATATGTCAAGGGGTGTCAACAGATTAAAATTCCATTTGGGGCAAATTCCAGGTCAAAATATAGAACTTTGCCCAGATCCATCTCCAGAAATTATCCGACGGGCCATTAAATCACTGATGGATAAAGAGGATGGCAAAGACACCAGGTCAGTAATGAAAAGCCAACTTGTAGGGAGCTCAAGAGTGGGGGTAAGTGAGTGCTTCTTCTGCTTCAGCATCACCTTCCACTCCCAACCCCTCAGCTTTCTCATCCTTTTTTGTCCCTAGAACCACACCCAGTGCACAACCTGGCATCAAATCAGCAATTAAAAAAAAGGAAAAGGCAGAAGCTAACAGGTTGGTGAGTAGATGTCTTCTATGGAGTGATGTTCCTTTCAACATTGCCAAGACAAACCCATTCTACCAACCTATGTTTGATGTTGTTGCTGTCGTTGGCCCGGGGTACAAAGCCCCTACCTTTGCACAGTTGAGAGGGCCTCTTCTTCAAGAGGAAAAGAATGATTGCACTGCCAAACTGGAGGATTTTAGGGCATCATGGGAACACACTGGATGCACAGTCATGTCAGATGGTTGGACTGAACAAAAGGGTAGGACCCTTCTTAACTTCTTGGTTAGTTTTCCCAAGGGGACAATGTTTATGAAATCTGTTGATGTATCTGCACACATTAAAGATGCGCGTTTATTATGTGAGTTGTTGGACATCTTCATTCAGAAAATAGGCCCACAAAATGTTGTCCAAATCATAACGGACAACGCTGCAAATTATGTTGCAGCTGGCAGGTTGCTTATGGAGAGGTATCCTACCTTGTTTTGGACACCTTGTGCTGCTCATTGTATTGACTTGATGTTGGAGCATACAGGTAAGATTCCTATGGTGAGGCATATTGTTGAATCATCCAAGAGCATATCAAAATTTATATACAATCATGCATCTGTGCTTAGCTTGATGAGAAGATTCACCAACAACAAAGAGTTGGTGCGTCCTGCGATAACACGCTTTGCCACTACTTTCATATCTCTTCAGTCTCTGTTCAATTCTATGTGGGACGTGAAGAGCATGTTTCTTTCACAGGATTGGCGTGAGTTATCTATTAGCCGCAAACCAGAGGGAGAGGGCATATGCAGACTTGTTTCATATGATCAGAACTTTTGGGCAGGAGTAGAGGAGGTGTGTGCCATTTCAGAACCTTTGGTAAGGGTTCTTCAGTTGGTTGATGGAGAGAAGTTCGCAATGGGCTACTTGTATGAGGCCATGGATAGGGCCAAAGAAGCCATTCGTGCTTATTATGAAGATAAGGGAGATGAGGGGTTAGAGAAACAACAGGTCATATGGAGAGTGATTGATGACCGATGGAACAATACCCTCCATCGCCCGATTCATGCTGCAGGTATCTACTTCAACCCCGCATTTGCTTACTCCTATGGTTTCAGATTTGATGCCGAGGTGATGGATGGATTCTTCACGTGTTGAGAGAATGGTGGTATCTGAGCAAGAACGTGAAGATATTTCCAAATAAATGGAAATATTTAGGATGGCGGGTGGCACATTTGGTTTTATCGTGGCTATTAAGAATAGGACGACCAAAATGCCAAGTAAGCTTCAGTTTGTTTCAAATTTCACCTTTCAAATTTAATAATTGATTGTCTCTTCATAATTTTTGCTTCTCATTTTTATTTTAACTTGTAGATGCTTGGTGCACAAGCTATGGTGGTAGAGTACCCCATCTCCAAAAGTTTGCCATTCGAGTGTTCAGCCAGACATGCAGTTCCTCTGGGTGTGAGCGCAATTGGAGTGTATTTAACAAAATACATAGCAAAAAGCGCAACAGGTAAAAAAATTTCAAATTAAATTTTTGAAATAATTTGATTATTTTTACTACATAAATTTTCTAAGTACTAATTTATAATCTATGACCCTTTTACAGATTGGAATCCCAACGCCTCAATGACATGGTGTATGTCTACTACAATCTTCGATTGTGGATGAGACAAATTCAGAAAATTCCTGATATGGATGCCCTCTCATTGGACAATATTGATACCACTGCTGCATGGAGGGTCGAGACTAAGAGGTCGGCCATGGAATCGATCCCTGATTGGTTAGATGTGGATCCAGAGGCACTAGTGCCAGAGGAGGAAGCAGTTGTAGAGCAGGAGGAGCCAGTGGTAGAGGAGGAGCAGCAGGGTCAGGAGGCAGAGCAGGAGGAGGATGTGGAGGAGGAGGTGACACCACTAGGATGGCAGTATCAGTGACAGCGACAGCGGCGGAGGACAGAGGCCACCTCTTTTTTCTGCTTCTAGAGGACGATTGGGTCCATTTGTATCCCGAGGGGCAGGGCCTTCTTCCTCTAGAGGAAAAGGCAAAATTCCCTATTCCCGTAAAAGGGGCAGGGGATCTTCATCTTAGTGACTAATTACTTTATGACATGGAGATGACTCATGATATACATTTATTATATTTTTTGTTGATATTTTGACTCTTGAGACTGAGACATGAGTCAGGACTCAAGATTCAGGACTCGATTCACTATTTTGATATGTGATGTAGCACTAGACTTCATATACATATTATATATTAGCTTTCTTTACATGTTTATGTGGAAATGCATTTATTTGATGTTGTGGATACTTTAGATGCTAAAAAAATTGAAAAAAATTGAATAATTTTGTATTTTTTAAATTTTGCCGACTTTTTCAAAAAACCCCTCGACTTTGCCGAGTTTTTCAACTTTTTTACCCTTGTCGATTTAATCCCGACTTCGACTTTTTCCACATTGTAACCGGATTAACAGAAATAATTTCTGCATAAGAATTAAGATTCAGAAATTTCTACATGGTATCGAAGCAATTGCAGATCTAGAAGGGTCACCAACTGAAGCATCTGAAGGATCAAGCTGCAGAAAACAGCTGGAAAGGCAGCAGAAAAGCAGATCTGAAGGGACAGCGCAGTTTTCCGGAGGAGATTCATGCACAGGGAAGGGTGACGCCGTCCAGTGTTGTGTCCGAGTAAGCCCACGCAATTACTGTGCAGAGGCAGCTCAAAAACAGCGTTGGTTGGGTCTGAAGCCAGTCAATGTGATTCAGATCTGAATCTGTCAGATCAAGTCTGCAAAAAAATTGAAGAAATTCAGAAGCGCTGGTGGGGTTAAACTTCTGAAGTTTTTAGATTTTTAACCTTAGCACAAGTGACAAAGTTTGGGAAGAGATCAGCTTCTCAGAGAGTTTCTTGCCAAAGGAAACTTGCAGTTTGATCAGAGGATCAAAGAAGAAGTTGAATCATAGTTGATTTGGTAGATTTCCAAGGAGGGAAATCAAGTGTCAGAGGGAGCAAAGGGTGCCCAGTTCGTAAAGGACCCTAGATCCAAGATCTCTAGCATAGAGAAGAGGAACTCCGACACATTCTGAGCAGATGGCTCCTCATGGACTACAGCCGAAGAAGAAGAAGGATCTTTCAAAGATCAAGTGCTTCCAATGTGGCAAAATGGGCCATTTTAACAGCCATTGTCTAGAAAAGAAGAAGGACAAGGAAGCATCTCCTTCCAAAGCAGCGGTGGCAGATGATGGGTCGGGAGATGATGTAGCCATGAGTGCTCATGAACCACGGAGGTGGGGTGACATGGACATGTAAAGGAGCTACATGGAAGTAAGGCGAGATCCTTGAGCAGCTCATCTCTTGGATCACAAGCGAGCTACGGCAGCCTTAAGACAGTAGCGGGACAAGTGGAGCAGTGGGTGCATAGATCACAGATGAGGCATAAGCAGAGGTAGATCTGGAGGCTGGGAGGAGCAGCGCAGAGCATAGCAGCAGCAGCGTAGAAGAAGTAGCAACGCAGAGGCTGATGTGACTTCAGCAACGCAATGCAGTACTGCTTACACAATGCAGCATTGCAGCAACGCAGAGAGCTTTAGAGGGATAGCGCAGTACAACGGTAGCGTGATAGATTTCAACACAAGGAGCTGATGTGACTTCAGTGGTGCAGAGGGAGTCTGATTACGCAAGCAGAGATGTAGTTGTGCATCGTTCTTTAGATGCCAGCACAGATCTGTAGCCTATGGAGCTTCAGTGATGAGGATGCAGCCCATCTGACTTGTCTGTCAAAGATTGGGCAGGAGATTCAGTTGTTTCTCTCAACAAATAAAGTTGCAATGCAGCAGATCAGCAGTGGCAGTGCTATGAGCAGCACAAATGCAGCATATTGAGAGGGAGTTGCAATACAATGGTTGCAGTGGCAGTGGCAGAGTCATGGGCAGCAGTACAGAATGGCAGCAGTGGTGCAAAGTTGAGTGGTAGGAGGCCAAGCTTCAGCAGCACAGAACCAGTGCCCAAAATCATGTAATGCATAAGTGTGATGAATAGCTAGAGCACACCCTTGATGCTAAGAGGGAGTGTTGAGATTTTGTGTATTTGGGGTAGCATCAGTTGTACTCTAGGTCCCAAATTTTGAGGAAGGACTAGAGTTCACCTGATCTACAAGACCCAGAAATGGATTTGGGAAATTTCATCTGGTTTAGGAGATTTTAAAATTAATTAATTATTTTAATGTATTTCCTAAGTTAAAACTTAGGAAAATAAAATAATTAAAGTAAATTTAATTAAACATGTATTGAAATTATCTTAAGTCACACGGATCAAGCTTTCTTTTAATCTAAGCCATTGATTAAAGATTTAATCTTGGCCGTTGATTTGTCAACGAAAAAAGTATAAAGGAAAGGCTTGGGGTCATTTGTAAAGACACATAGAAGCAGAGCACTGAAGTTAAGCTGAGATTCTAGGGCGGGGTTGCTAAGAATTCTCAAGTGTTGCAGTTGCAGAGAGGGGAATTTAGACCAAGGGGATGATCTGATCCCGAGGTCTAGAATACACAAGAAGCAGAGAAGAGATCAGGAAAGACAGTGAAAAGGAAGGCAGCAGCAGCAGACGGCAGCAGCAGCAAGGACAGTGTGATTTTTAGGAAACCCTTCAAGGGTTACACAGAGACCCTTAGGGGCAACGTAGTGACTGCGTCACCCAGTCAGGGGTAACGTAGTCCCTTCCAGTGACAGCGTTGAGCATTTGGAAGAATTCAGAGGCTGACGCAGTGTCTTTCAGGGGCAGATCTGGGGTTTCTAGGCCTAGATCTGACTGAGTTCTGTAAATCCCGTTTGAGGGTGTGGATCAATGAGTATTGTTGGTCTTGGATCAGCCAGGTGCTACAGATCTAGAGTTTTCTCTGTAGGGTTTTCCAGATCTGGAACCCAGAGTTGTGTATTCAGAAATATTCTTTATAATAGAGCCCTCCAACAGCCAAAGACCGGTTTTCCCACATTGGGTTTTTCCGAGTACAGTTTGTCCAGAAATAACTGTGTCACTTTGTCTATGTGTGCATGTGCTTATTCTAGATCTGAATTGGTAAAGATCTGTTATGTGTTTTGCTTTGATGTTAACTTGAATTTATTCAGTTGATAACTTGTATAAATAGGAGAAGCTTAACCGGATTAACAGAAATAATTTCTGCATAAGAATTAAGATTCAGAAATTTCTACAAATGAATGGCAGTAAAATCATTGTTAAAATTGGCAACTAGGGCCAAACTCCACCTTGGACAATTCATATGATGGAGATGATATTTTTGTTGGATTCCTCTTTCTGAGAGGTGCAAGATTGATCTAAAGATCATCTTGTTTGGATGAGCAGAAGTGTGATTTTGAATTTATTTCTCACACATGTGGAAACTATCAAGGTCGGCCAAAAGTTTAATGTAGGCTCATGAAGCCCCAATAGATGTGTCTCCACTCTCAACGAATTGTATAAATAAGAGAGACCCTCTCCTCATTTGGACATCATCTCATCTCACACATTCTCTTTCCTCTCTTGATTGGGTTGTACAACAAGGAGCAGCTCTTCTCTTTACACGTGTGGCAGAAGGCCAAAAATTTCAGGACTGTTTTAGGGCTGATTGCAAGAGCATTGACTAGCATTGACCGAGGGTCAACACCACAGATTTGACTGTAATTTTCAGGCAGGAGGTTCGATTTCTTGAGGCCGCATTGGCTGGCACACATCCCGAAGGACAAGAAATTTGGAGCAGTTTGACCTGCATTGACCGCAACATAGACTGTCTTTGACCGAGTTTGACTGAAGATTTCAGCATTGTTTTTGGGTTGACTTTGACTGTCCTTGGAGGCCGAATTAACTGTTTGACCGAGCTACATTGGAGATGATTTATTGTTGGTTTGACCAGCGTTGACTTTCTGGTTAGGGCATCCTGTTGACCGCTGTTTGACTAGACTGTTTTGACAGTGTTTGGGCAATTTATTTTTATGTATTATCTCTCTCTGCTGAACTTTTGAAGAATAATAAGAAGATTTGATCAAAGGGTTTTCCCCACATTGGGGTTTTTCCATGGCATTCGCCAAATATTGTGTCCTCTTGTCTTGGCTTGTCTTCTGCTTATTGTTTATGTTCTATCTGCATTTACTATTAATGTGATTGCTAATCTAGAAATTGATATTGGGCTCATAAGGAAAATTAAAGTAAATAGCTCTAAAGCATAGAACATGCCAATGTTATTTAAAATTAACATGGTATCAAAGCTGAGGTGAAAACAAAGCCCAAGCAAGAGTGAGAAAAGAAATCACTAAGATTTGTTGGACAAAGACAAGGGTCAATGGCTTACTCATCTTATTTCAAATCTGACGACAAACTCAATGATAAATTTGATTATCATGCATGGAAGATGTCTCTAGACTTAACTTTGGAAGAGAATGAAGTCATGGATTATGTGCAGGGAAAGATTGTTGAGCCTCCTTCAAATGCACCGGCGGCCACTAAAACAAAGTACAAGAAAGGAGAGGTCAAAGCTAAGATCATAAGGGATTCCATTCAAAAGCATTTGGTTGCTTACATCTTCGAGTTGGGCACATCTAGGGAAATGTATGACAAGTTGTTTAGCATGTTCAAGGCTAGCTACGCAAACCAAATCCTCTTTCTCAAGAACAAGTTGAAGGACATCGAGATGGATAGAGGGGAATCCATCCAATCCTACTTCATGAAGATCACCGAAATAAAAAATGATCTTCTATCTATTGGAGAGGTTATTGTCGACCGGGAGCTCACTCTCATTTCCCTTGGAGGTCTTCCCGGAGCATGGGATGTATTCAATACCACTATCCTCAACAATGACACGATTCCAAGTTTTGATGAATTGTTGATAGATGCACTCAAGAAGAGACAAGGATGATGGAGAGAGACATGCCTTCAAATAGGAATGATCCTACTGCATTCTCCGCTCATGCTAAAAGAAAGAAAAATGTTGGTCCAAAGAAACAAGTTCAAGGAAGACCGGGATTCAAAGAAGGAAGAAAGGGTAGATGCTTCAATTGTAACAGGTTTGGCCACTATGCTAGAGAGTGTCCTAATAAAAGGGGCACACCACGAGATGATGATCACAACCACAACAATTTCAAGGGAAATGGAAATCAAAGGAATAACAGGTTCAACAACAAAGGAAAGAGAAATGCTCCCGCTGCACGATATGGAAATGGTCAACCTTCTAAGAGATCAAGAAACTCTAGGTATGATGAATCTAATGTTGTAGATAACATGCAAAAAGAACTTTATCTTATATCTGCCCTCTCTACTACCTCTCCTCCGGACACCTTGGACAATTGGTTGATTGATAGTGGTGCCTCAAGGCACTTCACTGGGTACAAAGAGGGCCTCTCACATTTAATTGAAAAGGAAACCAATTTGGAGATCATACTTGGAGACAATGCCACCTATCCCGTGAAAGGGGCAAGGACTGTTACTCTTCATTTAAATCAAGGTCAAATCCTTCATCTACAAGATGTATTATATGTACCTGACTTGAAGAAGAATTTGGTATCTATTTCGGCGATGGAAAACAAAGGATTCAAGGTGACATTCATTGATGGAAAGGTACGTGTTTGGAAAAGGAATTTCAAAGAAGCATTCACTCTTGGATTCAGGATTGATACCCTTTATCAGGTTGGAGGAAGTCCTTTGGGAGCCATAACATGCAACACTTCTCTTCAATCCGAATTATGGCACCGAAGGTTTGCTCACCTTCATTATAAAGCTCTTCCTGATGCTAGGAAAATGGTCACAGGTATGCCCGATTTTAAAGTTGATCATGAAGGTGTTTGCCGGGGTTGTGCTGAAGGGAAACATACAAGGGGAGCATTCCCCTCAAGTGATAGCAAGACTACTGACATTCTTTAATTGATCCATTCTGATTTATCTAGTATGTTGCTTGTAACATCTTTGGGAGGATATTTGTACTATGTTATTTTGTGGATGACTTCTCTCGCAAAACTTGGATCTATTTCTTGAAGAAGAAGGATGAAGTGTTCAAGTGGTTCCGCTCTTTCAAAGCCTTGGTTGAAAATCAAACAGGGAAGAAGATCAAAGTATTGAGTACCGATAATGGAACCGAATATGAGTCAAATGAGTTCAATGACTATTGTAGGGAAGTTGGCATTAAGAGGGAGACCAATACATGCTCATAATGGAGTTGCCGAAAGGAAAAATCAAGCCATCACTGAAGCCACTTGTGCCATGCTTTATGACCAAGGCCTATTGAAGTTCTTATGGGGAGAGGCTTCCAACACTACCGTGTACGTTCAAAATAGATGTCCACATCAAGCATTAGACTCCAAAAGTCCTGAAGAAGTTTTCACCGGTAAGAAACCTGATGTTTCTCACTTCAGAATTTTTGGTAGTCCTATGTATTTTCATGTGCTGAAAGAAAAGAGAAAAAAGTTGGATGCTTCTGGGAAGAAGGGAACATTTGTGGGCTATAGTGAAACTTCAAAGGCATATAGAATCTATGTGCCTGTTCAAAAGGAAGTGCAGATAAGTCGTGATGTCCTATTTCAAAGAAAGACAAAGAAGAAGATGCAGGAACGCAGGAAGAACCAGAGGATGAATCGATGCCCGATGTTGAAGGACCGATGGATCCCATTGATCCACCTCCTGGTGAGCCCTCTTCCTCTAAAAGGAGACCCTCATGCTCAGAGACACTCTCAAAGATGTTGAGAGACATATTGCACCAAGGGGGACATTTCGTGAAAGTAAGAAGTCGAATAGGTACCAAGGGTACTTAGTTGCAATGAGCACCATTGTTCAATCTGAGCCTGGAACATTCGAAGAAGTCGTGAAGCACCAAGTTTGGAAGGATGCAATGAACGAAGAGTATGAGTCGATCATGAAAAATTATGTTTGGGATGTGGTCCCTAGACCAAAAGACAAGTTTGTTGTCACCTCAAAATGGCTTTACAAAATCAAACATGGACCCGATGGGAGTGTTGAAAAGTTCAAGGTCAGGTTCGTTGCCCGAGGCTCCTCGCAAAAGGAAGGTGTGGACTATGATGAGATATTTGCACCGGTTGCATGATATACCACCATTCGTTCGATTATTTCCCTTGCTACCTCCCAAGGATGGAATCTACATCAAATGGATGTCAAAATTGCTTTCTTACATGGCTCGCTTAAGGAAAACATTTATGTAGAACAACCCGAAGGGTTTGATGTTTTGGACCGAGAGTGACATGTATGCAGGTTGAAGAAAGCCCTCTATGGGTTAAAGCAAGCCTCCAGGGCTTGGTATGAGAGGATACAGCTATCTTATGAAGTTGGGGTTTACAAGAAGTGAAGTCGATCCGAACCTTTACTTCAAGGTTCATAATGACAAGCCTCTCATTTTGGTGCTCTATGTGAACGATCTCGTTCTGACAGGTGCAGACCCTCTCATTCATCAATGCAACAGGGAGTTGGCTTTTGAATTCGAGATGAAAGACCTAGGGTTGATGCACTACTTCCTAGACTTAGAGGTCTGGCAAAATCCAGGTGAGATTTTCCTTTCTCAAGGAAAATATATTGTGAAGCTGCTTGAAAGATTTGGGATGGTGGACTATAAGTTTATGACTACTCTGATGGAACTCAACTTTAAGAAGCTATGTGGAAGTGTTGTTGGGCCCGATTGGGAAATCCTTCTGATTATTGTCAACTTGTGGGGGCCCTGATGTTCTTGGTTTACTCCCGTCCGAACATATGCTTCGCAGTGAATACGTTGAGTCAATTTATGGTCGAGCCTCATCACATACACTGGATTGCTGCCAAGAATCTTTTGAGATATCTTTGGGGCGCAATCAACTATGGATTGAGATACATTGTTGGGAATTTGAGGCTCCATGGATATACTGATGTTGACTGGGCTGGCAGTGTGGTGGATCATAAAAGCACATATGGATGTTGCTTCTCACTAGGTTCTGCTTCGATATCCTGGATGAGCAAGAAGCAGAAATCAGTTGCTTTGAGCACCGCCGAGGCCAAATACATTGCAGCAAGTATGACATGTTGTGAAGTTGTTTGGCTGAGGAAGCTCTTTAGTGAGTTGTTTGAGCATGTGTTGGATACCACCGTGATCTACTGCGACAATCAGAGTGGGATTCGTCTTTCAGAGAATCTCGTGTTCCACAACCGCTCCAAGCATATTGATATTAGGTACCACTTTATTCGGGATATGGTACAACAGGAAGCAGTAAGGCTCCATCACATTGGGACTAATGAGCAGGTTGCAGATATTCTCACAAAGCCCTTGGAGAAGGTCAAATTCTTAACCTTTCGTGAGAGACTTGGAGTCGTGGATAGACCCTCCTATGAGGGTCCTGCATGAGTTGGACATTGAGCTTTGGGAGCTCTGAGGGGCTTGGGGGTACTTCTTGGAGCTATGAGCGACCATAGGGTGAGTGGTTCACCTTCCCCTAGTGGTGCGCTGTGTACAGGGCGAATGGTTCACATTCCCTTTGATACCCACTCTGTTGGTTGATATATGAGGAGGATGAAAGGTTCACCTTCTCCTGTTGGTGCCCCAGCATACATCCTACCCATGTAGTCTGGGACTCATGGGAAGTACCTCTCATTTGGCCAATGAGTTGGGAAATGAGGATAGAGACCATAGCACTACCGATGGACACATGGTGTATTGTCGTACTCTCTATGCTAGGATGCATGGTGTTCAACAACTTGATCTAGGATCAATTCTGATTGAGGTTTTACCTCTGGACTGACTTTGGGACTGTGGAGAGTGGCAAGGTCCTGTGACTCACTCTCGATCAAATTCTTCTTCATTATTTCTTCATAGTTCAGCAGAGCAGAGCAGTGCAGGGATGACAAGATGGTACAGGTTGATAGATGGATTGGCCGGTGGATTTCTCCCTAGTTGAGAGGGAGTGTTAAAATTGGCAACTAGGGCCAAACTCCATCTTGGACAGCTCATATGACGGAGATGATATTTTTATTGGATTCCTCTTTCCGAGAGGTGCAAGATTGATCTCAATATCATCTTGTTTGGATGTGCAGAAGTGTGATTTTGAATTTATTTCTCACATGTGGAAACTGTCAAGGTCGGCCAGAAGTCTCATGTAGGCTCATGAAGCCCCAATAGATGTGTCTCCACTTTCAACGAATTGTATAAATAAGAGAGACGCACTCCTCATTTGGACATCATCTCATTCTCTCTCCTCTCTTGATTGGGTGATATAACAAGGAGCAGCTCTTCTTTTCACACGTGGCAGAAGGCCGAAAATTTCAGGAGGAAATTTCAAAACTGTTTTAGGGCTGATTGCAGGAGTGTTGATCGAGGGTCAACACCACAGATTTGACTGCAGTTTTAAGGCAGGAGGTTCGATTTCTTGAGGCCGCATTGGCTGGCACACATCCCAAGGGCCGAGACATTTGGAGCAGTTTGACCTGCCTTGACCGCAGCGTTGACTGTCTTTGACCGAGTTTGACTGAAGATTTCAGGACTGTTTTGGGTTGACTTTGACTGTCCTTGGAGGCCGAATTGACTGTGTTTGACTAGCTACATTGGAGATGATTTATTGCTGGTTTCACCAGCGTTGACTTTATGTTTAGGGCATCCTGTTGACTGTTGTTTGACTGGACTGTTGTTTGACAGTCTTTGGGCAAGTAAATTGTATGATGTACTCTCTCTCTTTGCTGAACTTTTGAAGAATAATAAGAAGATTTGATCAAAGGGTTTTCTCCACATTGGGGTTTTTCCCTAGCATCCGCCAAACATTGTGTCCTCTTGTCTTGATTTGTCTTCTGCTTATTGTTTATGTTCTATCTGCATTTACTATCAATGTGATGAAGTTAATGTGATTGCTAATCTGGAAATTGATATTGGGCTTATAAGAAAAATTGAAGTAAATTGCTCTAAAGCATAGAACATACCATTGTTATCTAAAATTAACAATCATCAATTTGTAGTGGAATATCTTTCTTTAACGCTGGAATTTCTAATTTTTTAAGGGCCAAAGGCTGATTTGTGGTCAAACACCTGAAATCAGAGAAACTTTGATAATTATGTGTGACCAAAGGACAACAGTTTTGTTGCCAAGGGCAATGGAGGTTACACCAAAGGTTGGGTCGGAGTGACCCCACAATATCAGCTCAGGTTAAGCTCTGATACCAATGTAATGAACAATAGTTCATCAATGGGAAAATATCTAACATAAGAAGGACAAAGAGTTGAAATCCATATAGGATATCCGATAAACAATACATAAGTGATAACTGAATGAATGAGGTGACAAAACAATAAGCCTTGTGACCATAATCATATAAGGATTGACTAGTCATGAAGGTGAAGGGTTGTGTGGCTTAGGTTGTGTCCTTCAGATTTGTCATTATTATTATTATTATTATTATTATTATTTAATGTTTATTTATATATTTTATCTTCACTACAGGAGACAGCACAGTGGTGGCCAAAAACCTCTTCCCTTGTGTTTACATATAGATTTAATCCTAATGTGTATTTAACATTTAATCAAGAAAATAATTTTGCATCCTTCTATATGATGCTCATGGGTCATCCATACAGTCAAAAAACTCAATATGCATATGGGCAGCTCATGCAAGTGATTCCTATGCCACAAGTTTCTGCTACCTATAATGCTCTTTTTGTGTCAATATGCAACCTTTGTTGTCCCTTGCTGTGCCCAATACAAATATTCAGCCCCAAAGAGCAGTGTTCAGTTCTAACCAGCACCTAGGAGGAAATTGGCCACGAAGACCAAATATTACTGGACTTTCTCCACCTATGTTATAATGGCTTTCAGGATGGGGCAACGATGGGGACAAGGGAATGTGCAGGATGCTAAAGCACACTCCCAAGCTTTTCAAGGGACAGCGGGTTGGCGATGGCTTAAAAAATTATTAAAATTTAAAATTCACCATAAACATTTGTTGTTGCTAGTAAGCATAACAGGTTAAACTATATGGTATTATGAACAGCCCTTACATGTGTCAGTTTTGAAAAATCTCAGATGATTTAAAAAAGGGCTGAGTGGCATTCCGTTATTGGCCCCTAGACATGAGCAAAATGTTGTTTAGCAAAATGTTTTCAATTTATAGTAAGATCCATGAAGGGTCTACGAAACAAATAACTGTCTCGAAAGCAGCTTCTCTTCCTTATATTTCTTGTCAATAATGATTATGTTAAAACATAAAAGCCATTCCCTCAATAGGTTCTGCAAAATTTTACAGATATCTTGAAAAGCACTACAAAACACTTTGGTTCTGTACAGTGTAAACAGATTAGATTAATATTTCAGATTAAGAAAGTAAATGACTAGGAATTTATTCAAACATTTAGTACCAAATCCAAGTCACTACTATCTTACTGTGCCCACAATGCCTAAGGTCGTGATGGTGAAAGGATTAGACTTGAATGTCTCCTGGAAAACCATGTACAATATGTATGAAAAGAACAAGAGCAATAACCACAAGGATCAGCTCTATGAAATGTTGCATTTCTCACAATGAGGTTTTGCCAAGTCCCCGTAATGCCAAAACAACAAGTACAAGGGTTTTTTTCGGGGGGCGATGTGTTAGAAAATCAGAAAGGCAGAAATATTTTCTTATGTTGATAATTACTTGTGATATCTTTGTGTTCTGATTAACTTTCTTATGTTCTTCTTTTATCTTTCTTTCATCATGCAATCATCAAAACAAAACACGAAGATCAATGACACCAGATGTAGGTGTAAAAATTCAGACCCCACTTCAATTAACAGATTTCCCTTATCACTCCATTCTTTTAATGTGAAATCCAAGCATGATTAAAACACTAAAATCTGGAAATGAAATTTATTTCTGAAAATACAAATTAGGAGATTTTACTACTGCTGGAAATAAATGCACAGAAAAATTGTAACAGCCATACACAAAAAATAACACTGAGATTTTTGGTCAATGTGACCCTGGAAAAAGTTAAAAACCCCTTACAACTCTTGGAGAAAACCAGTTTGAGAGCTCTTCTTATTTCTGAAAACTGTTACAGGGAAAATGAAATACACAGGAAAATATTCCAGCATTTACAAAACAGATTTATCTCATTTTTTGTGCAAGACTCCACCTCGAAAACCGTGCCAAAAGAAAACCCAGTTCAGACAGAAAACACAGCAATAAATGTTGTACGGCCGGCATCGAGAAATGTGCCCAAATCACAGCGTATGGCTTGTATGGAACTGTACGGACTGTATGGAAAAATACAGCAAGTTCTCTTCTTGAAAAGCGTGTCCAAATGCCTCGATTTTTGTGCCTTCAACTTGCAGCATGTTTTCCTTGAAATCTGTGCCATCACCATCCTTGGAATGCATGCCAAACTCTGCTATGAGGTTCTGTTGTAAATGCCAAGATCCTCCTTGGTTAGCGTGCCCAAAATGCTCCTTGGGATGCGTGCCAAAGATCCTGTTCTTCTTCTTCACTTTCTCCCTGCTCAAAAATTTCTCCTTTTCTCTCTCTTGCTTCCTCTCAAATGCTCATGAAAGAATAGAATGATCTTTTCCTCTTCTCTCCTTTTGACCTAACCTAAGTGACTTTTGAGTGATCCCTAGATCCAATGGCTAAGAAAGCTGTAGATCAAGGGCTGAAAATAAATGTGCATTATTTTCACTTTTTCTATTTAATCACTCACCCACTTAAATAAAGACCCACTTAGCGTTTTATTTCCATAGTCACTTTTCACTTTCTATTTCTTCATTAGCTTTAATAAAGTCACTTTCAAATTAGAACGTAACTTTATCACTTATAAAGTCACTTTTAAATTAAACTGACTTTACCACTTATAAAGTCACTTTTAGAAGAAGAGGTACAATAGAGTGGACACTTTTCCCTAGGCAAAAAATCAAAGTCATGGGGAACCACTTGCCCTTGGTACCCAAAATTTAACACTCCCTCTTACCGAGGAAAGTGTTCCTCACCACTCCCTTCTTGTCTCTGAAGTAGACATGTTTGCCCCGTGGTAAGGCTTTGGTGAAGATGTTCGCTACCTACTCATTTGTGGAGATGTACTCAAGCTTGACTGCTCCTTTTTGGCCATAGTATCAAATGAGGTGATACTTGATCCCAATATGTTTTGACCTGTCATGAAAAACTGGATTCTCCATGAGTCTTATGCAACTCTGATTATCGCAATGAATCACAGAAGGTCTCAATGCCTAACCAAATAAACCAAACAACATCTTGCGAAGCCATATGGCCTCATAGCTAGCCAAACTAGCAGCCATATACACTGCCTCAGCTGAGCTCAATGCAACTGAACTTTGTTTCCAGCTGAACCATGACACAACTGTCGAACCCAACCCAAAACAACACCCTGAAGTGCTCTTCCTATCTAAAGCACATCCTACCCAATCTGAATCTGTGTATCCTACCAGTCTCACTCCACCCTGTCTATAGTCCAAACCATAATCCACAGTACCCTGCAAGTAACGAAGAATGTGTTTTGCAGCCACCCAGTGCACTCTCCTGGGCTCACACATGAACTGCAAAACATATATTTGGTCGAGTGTTGAACAAATACATCAATGATTCAATCAGCTACCTGTATAGTGTAGGATCCACCAACTCGGAATCGGAAGCTTGAAGTTTCTTCCAGTTATTGATCATAGGTGTAGACATGGATTTGCAGTCCTCCATGTGCAATCTGCTAAGAATATCCACTGTGTACTTCCCCTGTCCCAGGAAGATATGCCCCTCCTCCTGCCACACCTCCAATCCCAGAAAATAATGCATCAAGTTGATATCTTTCGTCTCAAACTCTGAAGCAAGATCTCTCTTGCAACCCTCAATGAGTCTCTCTGCTCCAGTGATGAACAAGTCATCAACATACAACACCAAAATGAGAGGCTCCCCCGCCTACCACAATGAAGTATAGGTTCGGATTAGCCTCACTCTTAGTGAAACCCAACTACTGCAAGTATGCATCAATACAAGAGTACCAAGCTCTAGGAGCTTGCTTCAAGCCATAGAGTGCCTTTTTCAACCTGCATACATGGGTCTCCCGCCCATGCACCTCAAAGCCCTGCGACTGCTCAATATAAACTTCCTCCTGAATGAAGCCATTAAGAAAGGCGGTCTTCACATCCATCCGGTGGATCTTCCAACCCATCTCTGCTACAATCGATATAATGGAGCGAATAGATGTATACCAAGCTACAGGAGCGAATATCTCCTCATAGTCAACTCCCTCTACCTATGAGAACCCTCTCGCCGCAAACCGAGCCTCGAACTTCTCTGTGTTGCCATCTGCAGCATGTTTTATCTTGTAGAGCCATCTGGAAGTAACAACTGATATACCTTCAAGCCTAGGCACTACCTCCCAAACATCGTTCTTCATAATAGAAGAATACTCCTCTATCATGGACTCTCTCCAGACCCGCTGGCTGGCTGCCTCCTCATAACTAGAAAGCTCAGTGTCAACAATGCTTGTTACCAATGCCATGTAACTACAGAACCGCTCAGGTGGTCTACTCTCTCTGACCTTGTCTCTTTGGACCAGCAACTGATGTGGCCTTGCCCAGGGTGTCTTGAAGCCACTTGGGCTTCCTCTTCCCTGAAACTACTTCTTCCATCGGAGTGAAAGAATCCTCATCATCATCAGAAGCCTGAAATCCTAAAGGCCTGCCAACTGACCCCATACCTAAACCTGTGCCTGTAGAACCTGATGCACCATTTGAGTTGTCCATCAGTGGACTATCCTTTGGCCAGTTCTGCGGACTGCCTTGTAAGCTACCCGAAGATCCACTCACTCGACTCTGAGAGCCACTGCTCACTGATGGACCTGTAACTGTAGTAGATGTACTTCCTGATCCCTGACCTCCTGCACCCTGTGCATTGGATCCCTGTGACTAACTCGGCTGCTGCTGAGTCTGGTGACTCTACACACTGTAACTCCACACACTGTAACTCCAGTGACCTCCTGAAAGCTCTCTCCTCCTCGAACTTTACATCCCTCCTGACAACCACTTTCCTCTTTGCAAGAATGTAAATCCGATAGGCTTTCGAGGTCTCGCTATAACCCACAAAAATACCCTTGTCTGCAATAGGTTCTAGCTTGGTCCTGCTCTCCTTGGGGACATAAGAACATGTGAGGCACCCAAAGATACGAAAGTGCCCAACATCAGGCTTCTTCCCTGAGAAAGCCTCCTCAGGAGTCACATTCCCCAAGGCACGATGTGGACTCTTGTTCTGTAAGTAAACAGCAGTGTTACAGGCCTCTGCCCACAAAAATAAAGGTAACCCCTGATCATGAATCATGGCCTTGGCAGCCCCTACAATGGATTTGTTCTTCCTCTCTGACACCTCGTTCTGCTGAGGTGTGTGAGGAACAGTGAACTCCCTCTTAATGCCTGTCTTGGCACAAAAAACCACAAACTCACCAAGAGTATACTCACCTCCATTGTCCGACCTTAGTACCTTGATCTTCCTACCTGTTTGGGTTTCCACGAGAGCTTTGAACTCTCGAACCCGCTTGAAGAGCTCGCCCATGGTCTTAAAGAAATAGATCCAGGTCTTCCTGGAGTGGTCATCAATGAATAAGACATAATACTCAAAGCCACTCAAGGACACATGAGACATTCGACCACTCACATCGGAATGAATCAAGTCAAGGATCCATGTCGTTCTGCTATCACTGCTAGGAAAAGGAGCTTTTGCAAACTTCCCCATAGCACATCCTCTGCATACATCAAGGTGATCAGAACTGAAATCTGGCACACCAATGGTGATCTCCCGCAATATCCTCAAGGCCCCATGATACATGTGACCCATCCTGAGATACCAGATCTCACACAACTCTGAACTGCTAGAACTAATGTCGGTCCTGTCCCCGGTACTGCTACTCAATGCCATCAGTGGTTGGAATGAGAACTTGTAAACCTTAGCATGGCGCACTCCAATCACTCTAGCTAAAGCAACTGGAGTTCCCTTAGGATATATGAGCACCTGTCCATTCTTGAACAACGCCTCATACCCTCTGTCCTCAAGTCCTGAGACGAATATCAAGTTCTTCTTCATTCTAGGCACATATAGAACATCCGACACTTTCAAGGGAGGTTTGGGTTCCCTATCAAATGTTAATGTTCCAACACCGACTGCTCTGACAATGTTGTCATAACCAAGTACGGTATCAGTATCACTCTCTAATAGCTCTGAGAAGTACTCCCTAACTCTTGTGATATGGAAAGAAGCGCCACTATCAACATACCAAACACTAGAAGATGGTCTGCTAGTAGAGGCGAGTGCATACTCCCTCTGAACCTGTATGGTAGGTGATACTGCACTGGAGGACTCACAAGCTATGAATCCAAACTCTCGATCAAAATTCTCTGAGAAGTCCTCTACATGGAAAATTTAAGGGCTAATATTCGCAGGTGGGCTAATTTTCCGTGGTTTTTCCAAAAAAAAGATTCGCCAATTTCCATTTTTTTATAAAAATAATTCGCCCAAATTTTATAATATAAATTTATTTTACATTAAAAATCGCCAACATTATATAGAGAGTATATATAATATCATTACAAATTTGAATAATTTTACAAATACATCAATACAAATTTTATAGTTTGCATATTAGGGACTAGTGAGATTCGCCAATTTTTTAAACTAAATAATTTTCCATTCTTAAAATTTTCCCTGGTCCTCTATCTCTGCAGAATCTGCCATGGTTGTCTCTTTCTCTTTCTTATTTTTCTTCTCTGGACACACAACAACATAGTGTCCCATCTTTTGACAATTCCAACATTTGACTTTGGAATAGTCCTTTTCTTTGCTCTGTTGTTTGCCTTTACCTTTTCCTTTGCCTCCACTGGTGGAAGCTCCCTTCTTTGATTTGCCTTTCTTACCTCTTGCCAACAATGCCACATTGTCATCCTCATCCCCCTGTTTGGTTGTCTCTAGATGGTTCTTCCTGATCTCATTCTGAATGCAATCGTCCCATAACCTTTCCCATCCGAGAAGGTTCTCTCGTGTGACAATACCATCTACAAAACTCTCCCAAGTCTTGGGAAGACCATGCAAAGTTGTCCTCACCAGCTTAGTGGGTGCAATGATCTCTCCTATGGCCGCCAACTCATCTCTCACCGAAGTGATCTTGGTGAGGTATGTTGTAACACTGTCCATCTGAGCCATTTTTATGGCCTTCATTTTCTCCCTTAGGACCATCTTACGGTTCTCATTTGAGCTCTGGTAAAGCCCGGTCAAGGCAGTCCACATTTCATGTGCATAAGTCTTCCCTCTCACATGAGAAATGACATGACCTTTGACTCCATCCAAAATTAGTCTTTTGGCCTTAGCATTCTTTTTAGTGAACTCTACTAACTGTGTTGCATCAGCAGGAACTGCTACTGGGTGCTGGGTGGTATGTACCATAATGCCCCAGACCTCTGCTTCATCAAAGATACATTGGATTCTCTCCCTCCATGAACTATAGTTACTCTGCCCATCTAACCTGTCTTCAACCCTCAATCCAAAAGTCATGATTCACTGTCCTATAAAACTGAAATTTCAAATCTGGGTCAAAGCAACCCGTCACACTGTAATAAATATTTTATGTGTAAAAATCAAACTGCTGTAATTTACACACTGTTGTCCCAAATAACACTTTCCAGCCAACTTTGCTCTGATACCATGTAAAAATTCAGACCCCACTTCGATTAACAGATTTCCCTTATCACTCTATTCTTTTAATGTGAAATCCAAGCATGATTAAAACACTAAAATCTGGAAACGAAATTTATTTCTGAAAATTCAAATTAGGAGATTTTACTACTACTGGAAGTAAATGCACAGAAATTTATAACAACCATACACAGAAAATAACATTGAGATTTTCGGTCAATGTGACCCTGGAAAAACCCCCTACAACTCTTGGGGAAAACTAGTTTGAGAACACTTCTTATTTCTGAAAACAGTTACAGGGAAAATGAAATACACAGGAAAATATTCCAGCATTTACAAAATAGACTTATCTTGATTTTCGTGCAAGACTCCACCTCGAAAACCATGCCAAAAGAAAACCCAGTTCAGACAGAAAACACAACAATAAATGTTGTACGTCCAGCCTTGAGAAATGTGCCCAGATCACAGCGTATTGTTTGTACATATCTGTACGGAAAAATACAGCAGGTTCTCTTCTCGAAAATCGTGCCCAGATGCCTCAGTTTTTGTGCCTTCAACCTGCAGCCTGTTTTTCTTGAAATCTATGTTGTCACCCTCCTTGGAGTGCATGCCAAACTCTGATGTACAGTTTTGTTGTAAATGCCAAGATCCTCCTTGGTTAGTGTGCCCAAAACGCTCCTTGGGATGTGTGCCAAAGATCATGTTGTTCTTCTTCACTTCCTCCCTGCTCAGAAATTTCTCCTTCGCTCTCTCTTGCTTTCTCTCAAATACTCATGAAAGAATAGAATGATCTTTTCCTCTTCTTCTCTCTTTTTGACCTAACCTAAGTGACTTTTGAGTGATCCCTAGATCCAATGGCTAAGAAAGCTTTAGATCAAGGGCTAAAAATAAATGTGCATTATTTTCACTTTTTCTATTTAATCACTCACCCAATTACTAAATAAAGACCCACTTACCCTTTTATTTCCATAGTCACTTTTCACTTTCTAATTCTTCATTGACATTAATAAAGTCACTTTCAAATTAGAACGTAACTTTATCACTTCTAAAGTCACTTTTAAATTAGACTGACTTTACCACTTACAAAATCACTTTTAGAAGAAGAGGTACAATAGAGTGGAAACTTTTCCCTAGGCAAAAGATCAAAGCCATGGGGAACCACTTGTCCTTGGTACCCAAAATTTAACAGTAGGCACTCAGTCGGGGCAAAAACCCCTTTATAAGGGAAAACCCAGTCAAACTCTTCCACTAGCAAATTCAAGTTGAGATAGACCAAGGCCCTAGAATAAAAGACCTTCCTCCTCCACCAAGTCAACCTTTCAATATGATTCAACAACCTTTAGTATTTTTTTCTTGTCCAATAGCTACAGCCCAGCAACAACCCAGATTTTCGGTCCCCAGCAACTCAAAATTTCGGCCCAACTTCAGGACTGCAGTGTCGACCCTTCCAGCAGCTCAGCAACTTCACATGTGTGAGAGAGAGAGAGAGAGAGAGAGATAATTTTGACTCCTTGAGCTTGATAGAGACCTCATTCTGTTGAGATTTTGTGTATTTGGGGTAGCATCAGTTGTGCTCTAGCTCCCAAACTTTGTGGAGGGACTAGAGTACACTTGACCTACAAGACCCAGAAATTGATTTGGGAAATTTCATCTGGTTTAGGAGATATTAAATTAATTAATTATTTTAATGTATTTCCTAAGTTAAAACTTAGGGAACTTAAATAATTAAAGTGAATTTAATTAAACATGTGATGAAATTGTCTTAAGTCACACGGATCAAGCTTTCTTTTAATATTAGCCATTGATTCAAAATATGATCATGGTCGTTGGTTTCCCAACGAGAAAAGTATAAAGGAAAGGCTTGGGGTCATTTGTAAAGACAAACAAAGGCAGAGCACTGAAGCTAAGCTAAGATTCTAGGGCGAGTTTGCTAAGAATTCTCAGAAGTGTTTCAGCTGCAAAGAGGGGAATTTAGGCCAAGGGGATGATCTGATCCCAGGGTTTAGAATCAACAAGAGGCAGAGATCAGCTCAGAGAGATAGTGCAGCGAAGCAGGGAAGTTGTAGCAGCAAGGACAACGTAATTTTAAGCAAGAAGCCCTCAGGGGTTACACAGAGACCCTAAGGGGCAGCATAAGGACTGCGTCACCCAGTCTGGGGTAACGCAGCCCTTTCCGGAGCAATGCTGAGGGACGCAGAGGTTTCAGAGGTTGACACAGAGGCTTTCCGGGATAGCACTGGGGTTTCTAGGCCTTAATCTTGGCTGAGTTCTATAAATCCTGTTTGAGGGTGTGGATCAGTCATTATTTTGGCCTTAGAATAGTCAGTGAGCTGTAGATCTAGTATTTCTCTATCGAGTTTTCCAGATCTGGAACCTAGATTTGTTGTATTCAGAAAATTCTTAATAATAAAACCCTCCAGCAGCCAGAAGACCGGTTTTCCAGCATTTGGTTTTTCCAGGGACTATTTGTCCATAAAACATCTGTGTCACTTTGTCTATGTGTGCATGTACTTGTTCTAGATTTGAATTGGTGACGATCTGTTATGTGTTTTGCTTCGATTTTAACTTGAATCTATTCAGTTAATAACTTATTTAAGTAGGAGAAGCATAACCAGATTAACAGTAAAATTTATGCATAAGTATAAGATTTAGAAATTCTCACATGGTATCAGAGCAATTGCAGATCTAGGAGGGTCACCAGCAAGAGATTGAAGGTTCTAGCTGCAGAAAGCAGCTGGAAAAGCAACAGAAACGCAGATCTGAAGGGACAACATAGTTTTCAGAGGCAGATTCACGCAGAGGGAAGGGTGACGCAGTCTAACGCTGTCTCCTAGCAAGGCCACACAATTTCTGTGCAAAGGCAGCTCAGAAATAGCGCTGGATTGGTCTGAAGCCAGCCAGTGTGATGCAGAATTGAATCTGTCAGATCCAAAAAAGACTGAAGATTAGCTGCAGAAATTCAAAAGGTGTTGGTGGGGTTAAATTTCTAAAGTTTTCAGATTTTTAGCCTAAGCAAAAGTGACAAAGAGCGGGAGGAGATCAGCTTCTCAGAGAGTTTCTAGCCAAAGAAACTTGTAGTTTGATTAGAGGATCAAAAAGAGCTTAATCATTATTGATTTGGCAGATTTCCAAGGAGGGAAATCAGCTATCAGAGGGAGCAGAAGGTGCCTGTTTCGCCAAGGGCCTTAGATCCAGTTCTCTAGCAAAGAGAAAGGGAAGTTCTGACACATTTCTGAGCAGATGGCTCTTCATGGACTGCGTGATCAGGACAGATTGGATGGCCTCTCCAACTTTTCAGTTTGGAAGGCAAGGATCCTGGTAGTCCTTGAGGCATATAATATTAGAGACCATGCAGAGCAAACTCTGGCCACATCGATCGATCCAAATCTCCTTCGGAAGCATAAGGAAGCTATTAGGCATGCCAAGCGGCTGATTATGGATGGAATTAAGGACCATATTGTACCACACTTAGCTGAAAAGAAGACAGCTAATGAGATGTGGAAGGCCTTAATCTCCCTATATGAGGGAAAATTTGTCCAAAGGAAGATGTTGTTGGAGACATAGATGAGGTCATTCATGATGACCAAGGGAAAAGACATGGAGCATTTCCTCTTCAGATTGCAGTCAATCAGAGATCAGTTGACTGCAACGGGTGCTAAGGTGGAAGACGATGTAATGGCCAGGACTGCCCTCAATGCAGTCACAGATGAGTGGGAAACCTTTGTCCAAAGTATCTTGGGCAGAGCGGACCTCCCAGATTGGGACAGCTTGTGGTCAATTCTGCGTCAAGAAGAACTCCGCAGATTCACCAACAAGCAGTACAGCTCTGGATCGAGCAAAGTGAAGAAGGAAGATGAAGAAGATGCAGCCTTGGCATCAAAGAGGCAGCAGGGAAATAAGAAGAAGGATATGCCAAAGATCAAGTGCTTCCAATGTGGTGAAATGGGACATTTTGCCAGCAATTGTCCTCAGAAGAAAAAGGACAAGGAAACTTCTTCTTCCAAGGCTGTTGTGGCAGATGATGGGTCAGAAGATGATGCAGCCATGAGCGCTCCTGAACCACAAAGGTGGGGCGACATGGATATGTAGAGGAGCTACACAGTCTAAGGCGGGATCCTTGAGCAACTCATCTCTTGGATCACAAGCGAGCTACGACAACCTCAAGACAGTAGTGGGACAAGAGGAGCAGTGGGTGCACAGATTACAGAAGAAGCAAAGGCAGATCTGAAGACTGGGAGGAGCAGCGCAGAGCAGCAACAGCAGCAGCGTAGAAGCAGCAGTAGCGCAGAGAAGAGCTGCTGACGCAAAGCAAAGTTGCAGCAGCGTAGAAAGCTTCAAAAGGACAGCGCAGTGCAGTAGCAGCGTGAGAGATTTCAGCACAAGGGGTTGATGTGACTTCAGTAGTGCAGAGGGAGGATGCTTACACAGTGCAAGGTTGTAGCTGTGCATCATCCTTCAGATGCCAACACAGAATTGTAGCCTATGGAGCTTCAATGATGAGGATGCGGCCCATCTGACTTGTCTGTCAAATATTGAGCAAGAGATTCAGTTGTTTCTCTCAAAAATTGAAGTTGCAGTGCAGCAGATCAGTAGTGGCAGTGCTATGAGCAGCACAGATGCAGCATCTTGAGAGGGAGCTGCAGTACAGAGGTTGCAGTGGCAATGGCGAAGTCATGGGCAGCAGTACAGAATGGCAGCAGCAGTGCAGAGTTGAGTGGCAGCAGGCCAAGCATCAACAGCACAGAACCAGTGCCCAAAATCTTGTAATGCATAGTGTGATGTATTGCTAAAACACACCCTTGATGCTAAGAGGGAGTGTTGAGATTTTGTGTATTTCGGGTAGCATCAGTTGTGCTCTAGCTCCCAAATTTTGTGGAGGGACTAGAGTACACTTGATCTACAAGACCCGGAAATTGATTTGGGAAATTTCATCTGGTTTAGGAGATATTAAATTAATTAATTATTTTAATGTATTTCCTAAGTTAAAACTTAGGGAACTTAAATAATTAAAGTGAATTTAATTAAACATGTGATGAAATTGTCTTAAGTCACACGGATCAAGCTTTCTTTTAATTTTATCCATTGATTCAAGATCTGATCATAGTCGTTGGTTTCCCAACGAGAAAAGTATAAAGGAAAGGCTTGGGGTCATTTGTAAAGACACACGGAACCAAAGCACTGAAGCTAAGCTAAGATTTTAGGGCAGGTTTGCTAAGAATTCTTAGAAGTGTTTCAGCTGCAGAGAGGGGAATTTAGGCTAAGGGGATGATCTGATCCCAGGGTCTAGAATCAACAAGAGGCAGAGATCAGCTCAAAGAGACAGTGCAGAGAAGCAGGGAAGCTGCAGCATCAAGGACAGCGCTGTCCCTCAAGGACAAAGTAATTTTCAGCAGGAAGTCCTCAGGGGCTACGCAGAGACCCTAAGGGGCAGCGTAAGGACTGCGTCACCTAGTCTGGGGTAGCGCAGCCCTTTCCGGAGCAGCGCTGAGGGATGCAGAGGCTTCAGAGGCTGATGCAAAGGCTTTCCGGGACAGCGTTGGGGTTTCTAGGCCCTAATCTTGGCTGAGTTCTGTAAATCCTGTTTGAGGGTGTGGATCAGTCATTATTTTGGCCTTAGAACAATCAGTGAGTTGTAGATCTAGTATTTCTCTGTCGGGTTTTCCAAATCTGGAACCCAGATTTGTTGTATTCAGAAAATTCTTAATAATAAAACCCTCCAGCAGCCAGAAGACCGGTTTTCCCGCATTGGGTTTTTCCGAGGACTATTTGTTCAGAAAACATCTGTGTCACTTTGTCTATGTGTGCATGTACTTGTTCTAGATCTGAATTGGTGAATATTTGTTATGTGTTTTGCTTCAATTTTAACTTGAATTTATTCAGTTAATAACTTATCTAAGTAGGAGCATAACCAGATTAACAGTAAAAATTTTGCATAAGTATAAGATTCAGAAATTCTCACATTCTCCTTCGCTAGACCTTTCCTCTTTTTCCTTTGAATTTTGCACTTTTTCTTGTCTCAGAAATTGCAGATCGAACTTGATGAGTGAATGCTCCAAATGAGGTTGAGTTGTTGCCTTTATATAGGATATTTTGCCCCTTAATTAGGTTGACTTGTCCAGTTACAGGCCGACTTGGTGGAAGAGGCCTAGAAGACCTAATTTACATCAAAATAAATGTGTTTCTTGATTGACAATGCCCAAGAAGGGTCTATTACATTATGACATGGACAAGGACACTTGACATAAACCCTAAAACCCTAAAATGGAGGCTTTTGACCTATAAACAATTGACCCAAGCATGAAACCCATCCTTTAAAAAGTCAATTTCTTTTATAATAAAATTTTATTTTTCTTTCTTTTGACAAATACATTACATCATGACACAAATACAATAATGACATGGACAAGGACACTTGACATAAACCCTAAAACCCTAAAATGGAGGCTTTTGACCTATAAACAATTGACCCAAGCATGAAACGCATCCTTTAAAAAGTCAATTTCTTTTATAATAAAATTTTATTTTTCTTTCTTTTGACAAATACATTACATCATGACACAAATACAATAATGAAGAATGACACTAGTTACATTCTTCAACACTACCTCTTAACTAGGGAGGTATTCATAATTACATATATATAGAGGTACATGGAAGATCTCAAAATGATGTGATCTATGAAGAGTTACAGCACACGCAGTGCTACAAATTAGATACCTGACTAGGGTACTCTAATCGGGTGGGACTAAGGTGAACTCAAGCTTTAGCCACTCTAGGTACCATCAAGATTTTAAGCTCTATCACCAACCCATGGATCTAGGTGTGTATCCAAGGTCAGAGCTCCATGACCAATGCCACCCTCCCTACTTCGAGATCTAGACATCAACACATAGGCCAGCCAGATGTCCTCCCAAGCATCTTGCCATAAGATGCTTCATCTCTCCTAATCAACTAAATCAGATATATCCATCAATCCGAGCATGCTTACAAAATGTTCTTCCTTCTTGTGGAGAGATTTACTTGTACAGACACAACCCCAATTAATAATAAACTTTCAAATACATATATATAAGTAAACACAAACCTCGGGGGTCCTTAATCATTTTGATGCTACTTACATCAAGTCATCCAAATACATCTTGTCAGAAGCTTTCTTCTTTCACTTCTTTAGCGGCATCAACTATAGCCTCAATACTTCTTAAGTCTTTGTCACGTCATCTATCTGTAGTACTTTCATTCATTCTCCGATTTCATTCTTTCTTCAAGGTATTCATTATGATTGTCATAATATGCCCTCCCTCTCAACTGGAGAGATATACTATTTCTTCTATCCAGGCTCCCTCTCAACTTAGGGAGATCAACAGCTTCATAATATCGAAGAAACTTCATCATTTTAAGGCTTCATTTATTTCTTATGGTATCAAGGTCAACTTGATCATCATCATTCTTATAGCTTCCCTCATCATGCTCATCATTATTATCATCTTCAATTACAATCATCTTCAACATCTTGAAGACTATGTACCTGCAAAATTTTAATAGCAAGTACAACCAAATATATAGAAGCATGAAGTCAACCATATCAAAATCACATCATTAAAACATCAAATAGCTAAACCTAGTTAGGTTAAAAATGATCACATCTTTTATATTCTAGACTTCAACAACTTGTGAGACACATGGCCTTAGATATCAGCAAATCAAATAACAATCCAATCATAGTACTATTGTAAATTTATGTAGATGTTCTATGCTTGATGCAACTTTACTTTTATTACAGCAATCACATAAACAGTTAAGTAAAATGCTGATAGAACATACCAGTGGATCTATAGAAGACAAACCAGAAACAAAAGAATGTGTTGGTGCGTTATGGCAGTTAGCAGGATGCTTCAACCAACAAAGTCTTCTTGGTCGCCCAACCCAGAATGTGTCACAACAGTCCTCAAATCAGTCATCCAGTCAACTCAAAGTCAACCCCAAAAAAGTCAACGCAAGGGAAATCCCGGAAAAGTCAACGCGAGCGACGTGATAAAGTCAGCAACGGCTCAACAGTCAGCAACACCGGCCCTCGATCACTGTGCCAAAGTGTATGGCCTTCAGATGAACTCTCCACAAAATTTCGACCAATTCGGACCATGCGTTGACAAAAGTCAACGAGTCTTTTACGAAAACCACTAGCCAGAAATTTCTTCCTTTTTCGGCGTGACAACTTCGTCCCTTTTTCCACGTGAGAAGCCTTCCTGGGATGCTCACATGTCAATCGAGAGGAGGAGATGTGTATGGATGAGATTGAGTGAAATGCTCTCCAACGTTATTTATTATATATATCCATCATTGAGGTGTGTACATACGAAGTGTAAAAAAACCTTGAGCCGACGCACATATTTGAAAATTATTAAAAATAATTGTTCGCTCTTGATTGAATCAATTTACATAGTCTTACACCTCTCCAAAAGAGGAACCCAATAAAAATATTGGTATCTTCATCTGAGCATCATGACATGGAGTTTGGACCTAGTTGTCCAATTTTAACACTCCCTCTCAACTAGGGAGAACTCCATCCACTGTGCAAACAAACATCGTGCGTCATCCGCCGTAACTTGACTGTGGCCTGATTATTCGAACGAGTGGGTCGAAGTCACAGACATCATCCCTCGGCTTGATTTAGCCCGGAAGGGTCCAAAACCTCTATCGGACTCACAAGAGTCTCTCATACCAACCAGTTGGTTTACACATTAGAAGTCGGTTGGAAGTCAGAAACCTCCTTTATACTTAGTCTAGATCAAGTGGTTGGACTGTGCCATCCTAGATAGAGAGTACGGCAATCTCTGATGCGTCCATCAGTCTTTGCTACTAGTCTCTAGCTTTTCCCACCTCATTGGCCAAATGAGAGGTACTTCCCATGAGGTCATTCCTGGCACCAACCCAGTGAAAGTGATGAGGTTCAACCATCTATTGACTCAAAGTGTTCACTGCAAAACATATATCTGGAAGGGTGTTCACTAAGAACATCAGGGCCCCTACAAGTTGACGATACTCAGTAGGATTTGACAATACGAGCCCAGCAGTGCTGCCACTCAACTTCTTGAAGTTGAGTTCCATTGGTGTTGACACGGACTTGCAGTCCACCATACCAAATCTTTCCAGAAGCTTCACAATGTATTTTCCTTGAGAAAGGAAAATCTCGCTAGGTCTCTGCCAGACCTCCAGGCCTAGGAAGTAGTGCATCAGTCCTAGGTCCTTCATCTCGAACTCAGCAGCGAGCTCCCTCTTACACTGATGAATGAAAGGGTCAGCACCTGTTAGGAAGAGGTCATCCACATACAGCACCAGGATGAGAGGTTTTCCCTTGACAACCTTGAAGTAAAGGTTCGGATCAGCATTACTTCGAGTGAAGCCCAGCTTCATCAAGTAGCTATCTATCCTCTCGCACCAAGCTCTGGGTGCTTGCTTCAACCCATAGAGGGCCTTCTTCAACTTGCAGACATGGGTGTCCTGATCCTAGACTTCGAACCCCAGAGGTTGCTCCACATATACCTCTTCCTTTATTGCACCATGCAGAAATGTGATCTTCACATCCATCTGATGAAGACTCCATCCTTGCGTAGCAGAAAGGGCTATAATAAATCGAATGGTGGTGTATCGGGCCACAGGTGCAAATATGTCATCATAATCTATGCCTTCCTTTTGAGAGAAGCCACGGGCAACGAACCTTGCCTTGAATTTTTCAGCACTTCAATCAGATCCATGCTTGATCTTGTAGAGCCATTTTGAGGTGACAACTGCTTTGTCCTTTGGTCTTGGAACCACATCCCAGACATCATTCTTCATAATGGACCCATACTCTTCGTGCATAGCATCCTTCCAGACTTAATGCTTTACAGCTTCCTCAAAGGATCCAGACTCGGATTGTACAATAGAACTCATGGCTGCTAGATACCCTTGGTATCTACTCGGCTTCTTGCTTTCACGGAATGTCCCCCTTGGGGCAACATGTCCCTCAGCATCCTCGAGAGTGTCCCTGAGCCATGATGGTCTCTTTCCTAGTGAAGGAGGTGGATCAATCGGGTCCATCAGTCCTTCAACATCAGGCATTGTTTCATCCTTCGGTTCCTCTTGATTTCCAGGCCTTGCTTCATTATCTTCCTTAGTTCTCGGAAGATTGACTACCTTCCTCAGGGAAGTATCTTCGTCAAAGGTGACATCGTGGCATATCTCCACTTCCTTTTGATTCGGCACATAGACTCTATAAGCATTCGAAGTTTCACTATAGCCCACAAACATTCCTTTCTTCCAAGAAGCATCCAACTTGCTCCTCTTTTCTTTCGGCACATGAAAGTAGACGGTACATCCAAAAACTCTAAAATGTGAGACATCAGGTTTCTTACCAGAGAAAACCTCTTCGAGAGTTTTGGATTCTAGAGCGGAATGCGGGCATCAGTTTCGTATGTACACGACAATGTTTGCAGCTTCTCCCCATAGAAACTTCGGCAGACCTTGGTCACATAGCATGGCACGAGCAGCTTCCACAATGGTCCGGTTCTTTCGTTCAGCAACACCATTTTGCTCGAGAGTATAGACAGTTGTGGTCTCCCTCTTAATGCCAGCTTCTCTGCAAAAGTCCTTAAACTCATTTGTCTCATATTCAGTGCCATTATCAATTCTCAAAATCTTGATCTTTTTCCTTGTCATATTTTCCACCAAGGCTTTGAATGTACGAAACCACATGAAAGCCTCATCCTTCTTCTTTAAGAAGTATATCCAGGTTTTGCGAGAGAAGTCATCTATGAACATCATATAATATGAACATCCTCCCAAGGATGTCACAGGCAACGTACCAGATAGATCAGAATGGATCAATTCCAAGACATCAGATGTCTTTGTGACACTGGAGGGGAAAGGTCCCCTTGTATGCTTTCCTTCGGCACAACCCTTACATACACCTTCATGATTATTTGGAAACTCGAGCATCCCTGTCACCACCTTCCTTGCTTTGGGAAGGGCTTTGTAGTGAAGGTGTCCAAACCTTCGATGCCATAGTTCAGTCTGTCGAATAGTATCACATGTCATTGCTCCCAGTGGACTTCCTCCAACCTGATAGAGTGTATCAACTCTAAACCCAATCGAGATAGCTTCCTTAAAACTCTTCTTCCACATGAGTACCTTTCCATTAATGAATACCACATTGAAACCTTTGTCTTCCATGGCCGATATAGACACAAGGTTCTTCAAATTTGGTACGTAGAGTACATCCTACAAGTGAAGGACTTGTCCTTGAGACAAGTGGAGGGTCACAGTCCCTGTCCCTTTCACGGGATATGTGGCATTATCTCCAAAGATAATTTCCAGATTAGTATCCTTCTCAATCATATCAAAAAGTGCTTCCTTGAACCCAGTGATATGCCTTGAGGCACCACTATCTATCAACAAGACATCCATAGTGTCGGGTGGGGATGTAACAGAGAGGGCAGATACAAGAATGTATTCATTTCTTTTATCAACAACATGTGATTCCTCATACCTGGAGTTTCTTGACCTTTTGAAAGGTTGATCATTTCTGCCGGAGGAAGCCTTCCTTTTTCCCTTGAACCTGTTGTTCCTTTGATTGTCATTCCTTCAGTTGTTGTTGTTGTCATCACTATCGGGAGAATCCTTCTTGAAAGGACATTCTCTAGCATAGTGACCAGGCCTATGACAAGTGAAACACTTGCCCTTCTTTCCTTGGGCCCCTGCTTTTCTCTTATTCTTCGGACCACCAGAGTTCTTCTTTCTAGAATGAGCAGCGTATGCAGCATTTCCTCCATTTCCATACTCCTTCATTCTCGATTCTTCTTGAACGCATCTTGACAGTACTTCGTCAAAGTCAGGTATCACATTATTATTTAGAATGGTAGTATTGAACACATGCCATTCAGTTGAGAGCCCTCCAAGTGCGGTGAGTACCATCTCTCGATCAGCTATTGTCTCCCCAATAGCTAGCAGATTGTTCCTAATTTCAGTCAGCTTCAAAAAGTATGATTGGACAGACTCATCCCTGCCTTTCTTCAGATTCTTCAATTGATTCTTGAAGAATAGTACTTGATTCGCATTGTTGGCCTTGAACATGAGGATCAATGTATCATACATCTCTTTGGATGTGCCCAACTCAGAGATGTAGGCCACCAGGCTTTTATGAATGGATTCCCTGATCATCAGCTTTGCTTTGATCTCCCCCTTCTTGTACTTTGTTTTGGCAGCAGCAGTAGCAGTGGATGGAGGTTCTTGGATTTTACCCTGCACATAGTCCATGACATCTTGGTCTTCCAATTTGAGATCCAATATCATTTTCCAAGCATGGAAGTCATCCTTCCCAGTCAATTTGTCTTCCTCCTTGAAGCTATAGCTTGTGGAACCCATTATTCTTGCCGGTGATTGCTACAAATAGGGCTTGTCTTCACCTTAGCTCTGATATTATGTAAATTTATGTAGATGTTCTATGCTTGATGCAACTTTACTTTTATTACAGCAATCACATAAACAGTTAAGTAAAATGCTAATAGAACATACCAGTGGATCTATAGAAGACAAACCAGAAATGAAGAATGTGTTGGTGCGTTACGGCGGTCAGCAGGATGCTTCAACCAGCAAAGTCTTCTTGGTCGGCCAACCTAGAATGTGTCACAACAGTCCTCAAATCAGTCATCCAGTCAACTCAAAGTCAACCCCAAAAAAGTCAACACAATCCAGAAAAGTCAACGCAGGGCAGCAGCGATAAAGTCAACGCAGCTCCAACTTCGATCAACCTTTTGACCTCGATTTTTGTGCCAAAGTGTATGGCCTTCCAAGATCGAACTCTCCACCAAAAATCAGCCAATTCGGACCATGCATTGACCAAAGTCAACGCTGGTCAAACTTGCCTAGAAACCCTAACTGCAGAAATTTCGTCATTTTTTCAGCGTCAGCAACTTCGTCCTTTTTCCCACGTGAGAATTGCTTCTCAGATGCTCGTATCCAATCAGAGGAGGAGATGTGTGTGGATGAGATTGAGTGAAATGCTCTCCAACGTTGACTGTATATATATCCATCATTGAGGTGTGTGACACATCTGCTGGGGGTGTAAAACCTTAAGGCCGACCTGCACATATTTGAAATTATTAAAAATAAATTCAAAATAAATGTTCCGCTCTTCAGATTAAAATCAATTTTATATTGATCTTACACCTCTCCGAAAGAGGAACCCAATAAAAATATTGGTATCTTCATCTGAGCATCACAACATGGAGTTTGGACCTAGTTGTCCAATATTAACAACTATACATCTAAGGTTTGAATAATATGCTTTTTAGAATTTACATGTTAGACTCTACTAGGGTTTGTTGCAAACCCTAGATTTTATTATCAAAGCTAAACAATATTATCATGTCCTAGAATATCACAAACTAAAACATGAGCTTCAACAATTAAGTTAGCATACTTGCATATATACATATCTAGGATGCATTTCACATCAATATCTACTAGGTAAACTCAAGACACAAACATTAATACATCAAAGTTAGATATACAACAATTTGTGACCAGGCTAGGACTTTGATCAAATAGATGAACATACACCTAGGGTTTTATTTATAGGATCTTATTATTGCAAGGGTTTTGTTCATAAACCTTAAGTTACCAAACCCTAAATATCTAGGGTTTCATTATATGACCTGTACAGTAACTGTAAACCCTAAGGACTAAGGTTTTACCATAACAATACCAAAACCTTAAACTTCAAGAGAATAGAATTTCCAGACTCTATTAACAAACCCTAAGAAGACTAGGGATTCATAATCAACATTGGCATACCCTTAGCAGTAAGAGGCTAGGGTTTTATAGTGAACCCTAAAGGTTAGGGTTTCACAAGAATGATCAAAATGATAGTATAACAATGGTAGATTCAATCTAATGATGAATCACCCTAATAAGAACCTTTAAGATTCAAAACCCTAGACATAACAATGTCAGTAATGTAAAGCAAATTTCAAAAGAGAATGAACATACCTTTTCTATGAAGAGAACCTTGTAACAAAACTTGTAGTTTAAGACATACCTTGAATTGTTCTTTAACAAACCTTATAGGACTTCAATTCTTGAAGGACTTCCTTTGCAACATAACTTCTTCCATGCTTCAAGTCTATCCTTTGAAGTCTCCTCCATAACCTTTGCAATTTTTATTTTTTCTAAGGAAAATACAAAGAAAAGGTTATTAGCATATAATACAAACAAATCTTGACATGAGAGGGAAACCAAACATAAAAGAGGAAACAAGGAACAAGATACTTATCTTTCGGTAAAATGGTGAAGGCTCCCTTTTAATTCAATCTTAAGGGATACCTACAACTTATCAAAATAATTCAAAAATGTTCTAACAAGACATGTTAGACCTGAAAACTCTAGAGATCAAAACACAAAGGAAAACGACAAGACTAAGAAGGATATGTAAGAGAGAACTTAGTAGTATAAATCTTTGACTTCCAATTCTTCAGTCTTGTTCTTCTTAGGTGGAGCTTCATCGGTAATATTTGCTTATTCCCTATCTCTCTTTTTATTCCTTGGATTCTCAAGACATTGATTATTGTAATGACCCATCTTCTGACAATTGTAACATTCAATATTGGATAAGTCAACTTTCTTCTTCCACCTCTAATAAAATAATATATGTGCCTAGTCAAAGAGGCGAGGGCCTAAGAATAAAGCAAAGGTGGACCGAGCTCTGAAGACGCCTGCGGCGGCTAGGGTTTTTCCCTAGCCAACCGATTCTCTCACTGATTGTGCAGATCTCCTCGTAGATTTCCGTAGTGCGGCTCTAGCAACCCAAATAATGGCTAATCTCCACGATTCAACAAAGAAGATAGCCACTCTTGAAGGAATGCCAGTTGGTTTTGCAAGCTCTTCTTCTCAGACAGCTCAAGCCAAGGTTTCTTATAGTGCCATGTTGAAATTCAACTCTTTTCTCCTGACAGTTCAAGAGGATCCTACCTTTGACGTTCCCTTAGGGGAAGAATCTATGTTGCACGAGTTTCCGGTACGTGGGTACTTTGGGTACGTGGGAACGAGTATCCGGTACAGCTAGAAGCTTTGCCCAAATTTACAGGAAACGTCAAGTTGGGAGCGGCAATAATATAATATATTAAAAATAAAATTTAATATATATGATTTTTTTTTTAAATAGTGTAAAGATTAAATGTTTTAATGTACATATGAAATTTAAAATTTTGTATCTATATCATCATATCTCACTCATATAGGATAATCAAATAATCAGAAATCTAATTAAATTGCATTCTAATTCTAAGTTTAGTGAACTTAGTTTACATAATGATAAAAAAATAAAATAGACATAAATGTCGTAACTTTTAAATTTTTACAAAAACAGAAAATCAAAATCCCTTCAATAAGCTATGACTTCCACATGAGAAAAATTAATAATATAAAATATTAAAATCACAGTGCATACCATATACATGCCTTCTAATAAATATTAAAATTATAAAATTTAAAATTTAAACTTTAAAATTTAAACCCATATTTAAATTTAAAGTTTTAACATTCACACACGAATTCAATTACTGTTCAAACTTCAAACAAACTATGTAAAATAAAAAATTTGTTTAAAAGTTGAATAGTGAAGTATGCTTAATGCTACTCAAAATTGCATTCAAGCCCCTTTATAAAATAAAAAATTTAAACTACAGTCACACATCTCATGGGTAAGGTGCAAGCGGCAAGCCTTAATGCTTAACCTCTCAATTTTAAAAAAATTACAAATCTGAAGTGCTAAAATATAAAATTCGTTGCTTGGTATTTTAAAATTTTTCATTTACTATTTAAAAAAAGATTTGAAAAAAAATAAAAAATATTTAAATTAACTTGGCAACGCAACACTACAGCTAAAGCAAAAAATTAAAAAATATTTAAATTAACTTGGCAACGCAGCACTGCAGCTAAAGCCTAATATCTATGTGAAGAAATTAAAAGCGTGCAGTGTGCAGAAAACAAAAATGCTGAGAGAAAAATAAATTAAAATTTAAAATTGATGCCGAGAGAAAAATTTATCATTTACCTTTGATTTCTTGAATTGAAATTTGAATTGAAGCTTTGTCGTTCGGATTAGCTTCGGATTTCTTGAATGAAGCAGCAAAAAATGACATCGAGAGAATTTCAATTCATTGTTCAATGAAAAATTAAAATCGATGCTGAGAGAAAAATAATAAATTCAAAAATTAAAATTTAAAATCGATGCTCAGAGAAAAATTTATCCTTTACCTTTGATTTCTTGAATTGAATTGAAGCTTCGCTGTTCGGATTTCTTGAATTGAAGCTTCGGATTTCTTGACTGAAGCAGCAACGCCTTCGCGGTGAAGACTCAAGAGTCAAAACGGTGAAACACCTCCCGCAAAGCTTCGGATTTCTTGACTGAAGCTACAAGCAGCAACGTGTGCGCCATGAACACTGAAATTTAAACACCTCCCACGAAGCAGTGTCCCTTGGCAGCCTCCCTCAAAGCAACTTAGCAAAGTCCACAACACAGACCCTCCGCAGCCTCCCTCAAAGCACCGTCCCTCGGCAACTTCCCTCAAAGTAGCACCCACAACACAGAAGTTAGAACTGAGAAATCGCTATCTTCGCGTTGATTATATAGAAAAGGAAGGCAGATAAATGGTGGGAATGGAAAACACAGTGAGTTTCCCGCCAAAGTTTGGCACTTTTTTTACCCAACAGTGGGTACGCATAGATCAGGAACGCGTGGGAGCTCCCATTCATCGAGGAGACGCTCCTCGATGAATGGGAGCTCCCACACGTTCCCAATCGTAGCTCCCAGGCGAAACCAGTACCGGAAACTGCTAGTTTTGGACAGCAAAGCTCCCGAAAAGCTCCAACGCTCCTGTAGAAGCTCCCGCCTATTTTGGAGCGTTTCGTACCAGCTCCTAAGCTCCCAGGAGCGCCAAAGCTTGGGGTACTTTGCCTCCGAGGGCTGGGAGCGGTACCGGTGCTACTTTGGGAAGAATCCTTTAGCAGTGCACAAAAAAATTCAGAACAATGACTATTTTGTAGATTTCAAGGGTGTTGGCTACGGCTAATTGATCTTCATAAGTGGATTTCTAATTTGTGGAAAACTCTTTTGTCTGATGAGTTGAATATTTATCCTTTGGGTCGAGGTTTTTTTGTTGTTGTCTTTGATAATATTGAGGATAAGAAGACTATTTGGGATTTCGGGCCCTGGTTTTGGGGAAGTGTTGGCCTTTTCATGCGGCCCTGGTCTCCCATTTTGATCTGGTTACGACATTAATCTCCTTGACTCTTGTTTGGGTAAGACTTTTGAGCCTTCCCCTGCATATTTGGAATCTCCCTACGTTAACTTGTATTGGAAATGCAATAGGGAAATTTTATTGTCGTAGTTCAAAAACTGAGCACTTCCTCAAGACTTATGCTCAAATATGCATGGAGATGGATTTTAATAAAGGTTTTCCTACCGAGATAAATCTAACAACTCCATATTATGTATGGGTTCAAAAGCTTGACTATGAAAATGCCTCATTTTGATGCCAAGCATGTTATGAAATAGGGCATGACATCAAAAATTGCCCTAAGCAATTGCAAAATAATAGAACCTGGAAAAATAACCAGAGGCCCAAGTGGTGGGAAGGTGCTATGATAGAACATTACTCTGTATACAAGGAAGAAGAGACTCAAGACAAGGAGAAAGCGAAAGAAAGTCAAGAAGAAGAGCATGTCAAAGAGTATCCCCCGATGGAAGCAAAAGATAGTCAAGAAGAAATACATGTCAAAGAGGATCCACTGAATTCAGAAATAGAGAAGGAACAACCCCAGCAAACCCTTGTCAACTTTGGATCCTGCATTGAACTTTTAGGAAACAAAGTTGGAAATGAAATTTATTGGGTTGATCAAGCATATGGGAAAATTTATAAAGAAAGCAAAGACCATTCCCAGAAGAGCAACTTTTCGGATCCACCAGAAAAATACGGGTTGGATTCAAGTTGGGATAGAGGGCAAAAGGCAAGAACATCTTGCCAAGGAAAACGAGAAGCCAGTCATAGTCAAATCGATAAGTAGTAATAAATGGAAAGCAAATGTATTTGGATCTTGGGCGTATTTTCGAAAATCTTTGGTTGGAAAGAGAATAAATTTTTTGTATTATGGAGTTCTCACTTGAGGGTTTGGATTGAATCATCGTGCCCAATCTCAAACCCACAAGGGATATTGACAACTCTGAAGAAATGTAACTGTTTTGAGTTGGATCCCAGCTTTCTTTTTTAATAAAACTCTCATATATGCTTCTTTAAAAAAAAAAGTGAGGGCCCTCCATAATTAAGACCAAAAGATGACAATTGTAGCTGAAATATTGATGCAATAAATATGAGAGCACACCTCGAAGAGATGCACTCTAGAAAATTATACCATGTCATTACAACAACCACCCAATAAATCATAAAATATCTCCATGTGAACTACACATAATGAAGAAGTGCAAAGGTGGTTCGAAATCATCAATATCCATGCCAAAACCATGTGTTGTTTCCTAATACCATCCACTGATTTCCCTACCAAACCATGTGCACAAGAGAAAGTGTGCCCTAGATAAGTGTGCCAACCTCCCCATCAATGATGAAATAACCATGCATGCCGTGGAAACTGTGCCCAATAGAGAAGCACTCCACTAAATCCCTAAATTTCCTCTAAATAAACCCCTCCAAGTGTGAATGGTATATCCATTGCCAAAACCACATGTTTCTTAATACCATCAACTGATTTCCCCACCAAACCATGTCCACAAGAAAAAGTGCACCCTAGAGAACTCCACCAATAATAAAATAATCATGCATGCCTTGGAAATTGTGTCAAGAGACAAATGCTCCATTGAATCCCTAAATCTCCCCCAAATAAATCCATACAAGTGTGAACAGTTGTGAAGCGAAGTAGGGTGCTCAAGCAATTAACCTCCAAGGTAATAAAATGCATTAATTAAACTAGTAAATGGTAAATGAACCTCAACATGTGTGCCCAAAGGATAATGCTTAAATAAAACCATAGTCCAACCTCCCAATTGTCACTAGCCGATTAAATCAACATGAACATGTGTGCTAATGAGGGGGGCTGAATTCCAAAAAGTGTTGTACCGTGGAAATAAGTTGTATCCCATAGCAATAATCCCACCATGATGATGTTGAAGTGGTAACTAGGTTCGGTCTTCATAATGTAAATTTATCATTGATGTATTTATTATATTTATTTATTTTTTGTCAAAGCATGTTCTTCATGAGTCAAAAAAGAATTTATTATGAGTCAAAAGAAAATGTATTTGAGTCATGTCCGATTTGGACATTTGTAAGAAAAAAAAAATGAATTTTATGTTGAGTCATCGGTCCACAAAATGACCAAGTCGGCCTGGGCCAACAAAGTGACACCTATTCAACCCTCCTGGACAGCTATATATAAGAGGCAGTTCGACCTACTTGGAGCACACATTCACAACACAACAAGAAGCACATATGAACCAAACGAAGAAGAAGAGAAAGTCGAGTAAAAGGAGAGAGAAGATGTAGTCAAAACAAAGAAGAATATTCCCTTTTGACTGAATCTTTGACTAAGTACCAGCTCGCAAGTGTGGAAGGACGAATTTTCTATGGTAGAGGCCGAAAATTCTGAGGTAGTTACAAGCCGAATTTCAACCCCTTGTTGCAGGTCGGAATTTCAGAATTTTACCAGATTTGGAGCAGTTCGACCAGCGTTGACTTTGACTTTGGAGGTTACTTGGAGGAGGGTTGGACTTGGTATCTTGGTGGCAGTTTGGTCTTGGTCTTGGTCTTGGATTTCTCTCATTTTCATCTGATTCTATAAGAGAAGGATTGTTGGGTTTTGCCCTGGCTATCAGCCTAATTTTGGTGTCTCTTGTCTCTTTGTGATCTCTACTTTCCTGAAAGACTAAACATTTGTATGATTGCTTGATGAAGAAGACATAAGAATTAATAAGAAGATATCTAATATTCACAAGTAATTATCAAGCAGAGAAATTAGGTGTGAAACTTCATTCCACTTGGTTTCTCAACAAATGACAATATAATGATAAAATAGAAGCTCAACATATGTTTGAACCTAGGGTGCATCACCAAAGGACTATAACATGATAAAACCTCGTCAAACCTTAGGAGAAGGCTTGATCACCAAATATGTATGTAATTACCCCACCCCTTCATCTAACTCAAACTTAGGAAAAAGTACATCCACAAGGATACTAACATCATCAACACATTCGACCGAGGTAATATCCAACAAATGTTACAATATCACGTCATATCACCTAGGGAAATCCCACCAAGGCAATGTGTACTACCACAACACACATCATATAACCACATTGACATCATAATAGAAGGGGATAATAGATGTCCTAACCCATCCAAACATCAAGTATGTCCCCACCACATATCAACACAAGAGATCTATGTCAAACACCACCTCCTAATGACAACATCACTATGCAAAAGGCACTAGGAAACTCCAAAAATATCATGAAACATCTAACTCGCAACACCATCATCATCTAACCCCTTGAGGGGGCTAGACCCATCATCCATAAGCAAGATGTAGCATATCCAAAAGAAACAAGTATATCGAAACCACACCATAATGAGATATCATGCTTCTTAACAATCAAATAAGAAACCAAGGGGTGACCAACAAGGCAAGCACATGTGAGAAGACCACTGAACCAGAAATCACAAGCATCCAACTAAGGAGAGATGATATTCCCCCAAACTAAAGGCCTCCATCAAATGATCCAATGCCATGAAGAGAAGGGGTCCCACGAAGGTGTATCTCCCCAAGTAGGTCCAATGCTCAAAAGGTACCAGCAACAAATCCCACCAATGTCACAAAGTAGTACCTTATACAATATGAGGTGTAACATGCTCTATACACATTTACAGGGTAATCACTAATCAGTATATATATTATATAGACTACAGGTACATACATGAGCAGACTACACATAAATGGTCTCTAATGATTTGGATTTACATTGATGTACAAGAATATATCCCTTTTATGTATTTTTTAGTAAACCAATTCATCAATTGAGTCACGGCTGTGATTTCGATGCGAGTCCGGTCTGAACCTCAGCCAATTCCAAGTCCAATTCCAACTTTTAAAACATTGAGTCACACAAGTGCCCTCCCTCATCCACAGCAATCACTGCTGCATAGAAATCTATGTGCTGGAAATGGATCTGCTCATCCTGAAGGAGAATGCCTACTGAGCAATAGGTAAATACCAAAATCTAACTAATTAGTCAATCTCAATAAGATAAGTAAAGACAGAGAAACGCTTCTAACCAACCAAATCCTAATCACTTACAGACCAAAGAAAACTGAAGTGGGAAGCAAAGCTTGATGTACCAAACTCCCTGAGAAGATCATTCACTCTGATAATCCCACCTTTAATCTTTTACTGACCATCATCTACAAGATCTCTTGGAATCATTCATTTACAAATGGTTAATCTATTAGAGAGACTAGTCTTATAAGAACCAAATTACTGACGTTACTCAAAAGCATAGAGGAAGGCAGCAGGTTTAATTAAATTTTTCAGAATCTACATTACACTGTACAGAGTATACTTCAAGATTTTACAAACCAATTTTGAGAATATCGTTAAGCCAATCTGTTGATTACTTCCTTGATCAAAAAATCAAGAATGATTCAAGCTTGAGGGCTTACATACTATTATACAATGCTTGGGAATTCCACTACCATACAAGCAATTACCAAAGAAAATGGATTGAAAACTGAATGATCCAATAGCCGAACCACTACTTTCCCTAAAAGTTTTCCATATCAATGCTTGATTTTTTCAATGAGGATTCAGCTTATGTATTTTGAATGTGACAACCTTGTCAAAACAAGACAAAAGCCTCATTTTTATATGCTATGGTCAATGTGAAAAAAATTTAGGGCCATATCGCCATAAACATGTATCCACTTGACCCTATTGTACATCTTCGACAAGGTTTTGACTTAAAGAGTTTGTGGGAGACCAACATGTAATTGAAGGTGCCTGGATACACGGAAAATTTGATAGGACCATAGGATAACCAATAGTGCAACATTATACAAAGTGGAGCAAAGAAAAATGATACCGAAAAATGAGATGGTGAAAAATAAAGTTAGATCAAAAGAATAACTTTTACACTGTTCCTTTAAGAACAAAACACCTAAAACAACGTCAAATGACCACCTGATTTTTGTGTTCAAAATCAATACTGTCCAAGAAAGGGACAAGAAAAGACTCACCGTGTAGCATTGTTAAAGCAGTCATGGCATACTCTAACAGCAGAATGTATTCCAAACTGTGGCAACGGCTGCACAGCTCAGCACAAATACAAGTTTAAGACTAAAAGTAAAGAGATCAAATGAAACAGTATATAACGAAGATATAGAGGCTAAAACACTAACTTACAATTTGCTTTGATGAATGCTCAAAGCATAAAGTCCTACCACAGCAACGACAATGGTGCTGCATCCACAAGGGTCAACTTCTTATCAGTGATTCATCTTCCCGAGCCCAGAAAAAATGCACATTCAGTACTTTGTTATTATATTAAATTTGTATATACCTTCAGAAATTATACTATAACATGAGGATCAGATTATAATACAGATAATGTTTAATACGGAATTTTCTTACTAGAAGAACTATCAGAAACTCAAGTATAAACAGAGTCTATCCTACACAATATACTACTATGTTATATTCAACCTCTAAGTTTCAAAACCTCTTCTATACTGTAAATTCATATTCTGCTACGAATTAGGAGAAACACAACAACTACATAAAATGTCTAAGAGAAACTCTCTAACAGATTTTGTATATTGATGTTGAGGACTTCTGGAGAACTGTGTGTCACAAACATATGTTTGCCCAACATTTCGGGTGAACCCTTCACCCATCTTCAACAGTAAGCTTCAAACCCCTGAAGATGGGTAAAAGATTCCCCCAAAACATAAGGCAAACATACGTTTGTGACACACAGTTTTCCAGTAGTCCTCAACATCAACAATTTATTGACTGTGGAAATATCCATGCTAAGATTTTGTATATTCCATTCTTCATTCTCTGACAGACAAAATGTTTATCTGAGGGAATCTTGCCTGTCTACTTTTCAAGCTCCTTTTCATTCACAATTTCACACATATACGGTTAAACTTTAAAGATAGATTACATTCCAAAAAAAATATTTCTTATTATAAATATTTGGAGATGTTCAAGTTAACAACCCAGTATTCTTTTTGGATAAAAATCATGCTGTCTTTAATATTTAATATACATTCACAGCTCTAGGTTTCAAAAATTCTACTAAGTGCTATTTACAAATGTCCACAAATACTTGTCTTCAGTTATAATCTTTTTCCTTTTTAGCTTTTGTTCCCTTATAAAGAAGTTCTAGTAGAAGGTCCAGATGTAAAATACATGATGAAATTGCCAGAGTTATGTTACCATAATGATATCCATAATTTAATATATTACGTTTATTCATGGCTGTGTAGAGGACATCTACGTGGTTAAAGGAATCAATAGAAACTCCTACTGCAATTAACATAGTGATCAATAATTGATGCGGTCCCATATTGAGGCGTTTACACTTCTGTGAGGTGTGTTCATTTGCATTCAAACATGAAACATGATCTTTACACAAAAATACTTGTTCAAGGAGATTAGTCATCCCGGATCACCTGATTTTAAGTTCCCATTCTTTCATATCATGGGGACGATGCCAGCTCCCTAACTTCAGTATTCCCAATTCAGTGACTGTAATAGAATGCTCTGCTAATGAATAACAAGAAGAATAACTTATTGAATGTGGTAGTAATTTCACAGTCAAGATATTATCTGGCCTGGAATTTCTAACACACATGGTAGAAAAGGAAAATCTACAAGTAGGCTGTGCGATCCACTCCAACAAGGAGAGACTAGTGTCAAATGTAAGAAAACTGTCCATAACCAACCATTATCCAAACATTGTCAAAGCTTCAGAAAGTTTCTATTAGACATTCATTGCATCTGAAATACATACTATGTCAGAGATTCTCAAACTCACTGAGACTTTCAACATGCTTCCACTCTTCCACTTTTTATTTGCAATAAATTAAAAATAGGAGGATCTAAAATAGAGATACACATGTTGGTTATAACTTATAAACCATGAGGCCCCTGGCTCCATTCACGAGAAACCCAATTGCTGTTGAAAATTGACAGCTATGGGATGAATTTCCTTGAATAGAATTTTATTTCTGACCTTTCTAGACTTTCTAAAAATAGAAATTCATGTCTATCTTTGCAATCATGACTTACCAAAAATAGTAAATCACCTTCCATCAATTCGTAATCATATATATATGATGAAAAATCGCTTGACTTGTCCTTAATCAATCTCAATTGTTTAATTTTTTAACTTAATCATCAATATTATTATTATTACTATTATTCTCTTTATGATATTATTATATCATTATTAAAAAGGAATTTAAGTCTCTCAATCATGAGACTCAATCATTGTTGATTTTTGTAGCATCAGAAAGTGTTCCAAGTCTCAAAATTTGTAAGGAGGCTTGGATATCAGTATTCCAAAGAACCCAGAAACTGTTTGTGAAAATTCCACTCGGTTTGTGTTTTATTAAAATAATTAATTATTTTGATGTAGACCCTAAGTCTAAACTTAGGGAAATTAAATAATTAATGGGTATTAATAAAACAAAGTGTGAATCTTCAAGAGAACGAAGATCAAGTCAAGTGTTAATCTTGGCCATTGATTAGACTTCTAATCTGGGCCATTGATTCGTCAATGAGAAGATTATAAAAGAAGGCTTGAGGGTCATTTGGAAAGCAAGTTGGGCACACACTCAGTAACCCGAAGGAAGTCGATTCTGAAGGAATAGAATTCGATTTCAGAGGGAGAGTTGTAGGGCGGAGTTGCAGAGGCAGAAGAAGGAGAGGGAGTCAGCAGTGACAAAGAAGAAAGAGAGAGGGACACAGAGGGCCACAGAAGGCAGCGCAGAGCAACAGCATAGTGTGCCTACGCAGTGCCCACACAGAGTGACGCAGTCCAACGCAGGGACTGCGCAGAGAAGCACGCAGAGTGACGCAGAGGGAGATAGTGGATCTTCCGGGTGTCAGGAATTCTCCAGAAGGAACCGGAGAATCTATCTCAGGTGTTTTCCAAAGAAATCTGTAAGTCTATTTCTTGTAAAGAATTTCATTGCTGAAGAATAATATATAAACCCTCATCTGCTACACTGGTTTTCCCGCATTGGGTTTTTCCGGGGACAATTGTCCAAAAATAGTGTGCATGTGATTGTTTCTTATGCTTATATTTCTTATTGTTACTTTCTCTACATATACATAAGTGAATGCTGCAGTAGTATTTATTTCGAAATTTACTGGAAGAATTCTCTAAATAACTTATTGGAATAATAAGTAGGCGAAATAAATATATCACTATAGAAATATTTTCTGAATTGAAATTTTCACATGGTATTAGAGCCAAAGATGAGTAACAGGTGCAGAGAATTGGCAATTGAACATAAATCAGACGTTGTTGCAGCAGCTAGGAAGGGTTCACGCAGTTCTCTAGAGAAGAAGGGAAGCATGGAAGAATACATGGATCACGATGTTTCTGTTCTGGCATCCAGATTGGAAGAAGAATTTGCTTGTGTGTCAAGCTCTGCTTCTCCTAAGATCTAGTAAATTGACAGTGGGGCTTCTGCTCACATGACGGGAGTGCGAGAGTGTTTCTCAAACTACCAAGAAGAGCAGATGAACTTTAAAATCACCATGGGCAACGAGGCAAAATGTACCCCTATTGGAAGAAGCACCATAGTATTTCAAACGGAAGCTGGCAATAAGCTTCGGGCCACTAATGTATTGCATGTGCCTAGTTTGGGGATGAACTTACTCTCGATGTCGCAACTTCAAAACAAAGGTTATGATGTTTACTTCATTGGCAATAGAGTATACATCAAACACCCAAGTTGGAAGAAGAAAGCACAAATCGGAGTCAAGAGCAATAAATTCTACAAGTTACAACTCGAATCCCCAATGGCACTAATAGGCAGCACTAATGAAAAGGACTTGAATGAGCTATGGCACAGGAGAATGGAGCACTTGCATCATGGGGCATTAAGGATTCTCAAGAAGACTGCCACAGGAGTTCCAGAAATGAGCACCAAGAGAGACGATGTCTGCAAAGGGTGCGTATTAGGAAAGTATGCCAAGGCAGCATACCATAGAAGCAGCAATAGGGCTAAGAGTGTGTTGAGCTTAATACACTCAGACATCTGCAGGCCAATGTCCACTAGAGCTCTTAGTGGTGCCGAATATTTCGTCACCTTCATTGATGACCATTCCAATGTAATATCCCTTTTCAGGGATATCTCTCAAACACAGTCAACTCTAAACCAGAGATGGACTGGAGGGGTGTTTACCAGATATTTCACCTCTGAAAAGAGGGTGAGATCTGGAGGCTACCTGGCCCTCACCAGACTCTGTCTATAGAGTATGGGAAAAACACAACAGATGGGATAGCAACTGGAATGTCTCAAAGGGAAAATGGACAGTAATACAGAGCATCCAACAAGATACAAAATGCTATAAACTGAACATGAAGCAGATACACATGAAATAGAGAGAATACTGAGCCATTTTATTATACTGAGAAATAGAAATGAGTACAAGAGGTGATCAGAGTGATGTCACCTCAACTTGCACCAAGCAAGTGTAGAAATACTCTTAGAATATCAAAGGAATGGTTGCTCTCTGCTCTGCGTCCAAGCTGCTGGAAAACTGTTGTGCTGCTGCTACTGCTGGAACACAATGAGTATTTGGGGCTGCCCCCCTACTCGAAATGAGCTGAAATTCTGGAATCAGCCTCTGCTCACAATACCCAGAAAAGCCCAGAGAGCATTTCTGGAATGGATGACCCCCGAAAATACCTCCCTTGAGGATCTAAGCTATCCTCCCAAGGACCACGCTGAGACTAAACAAAATCCTCCAAAAGATGGCCTCCTGCTCTGGCAAAAGTCTCCAATAGGCAAGGCATGATCCCTTGCTCAATCTCCCGACCAAAATCCTCCGAAACAATGCCACTCCGGAGCTCCCTCAAAATGGACTGCGTCCTCCCTCTCAAGTCTACGCAGTCTATGGATGCACTGCTCCTCCACAAATGCCAAACACCAATCCTCCTGCAAAATACTGATGAGACTACCTCACCCGAGCAAGCACTCGAAGTCTCCTAGGGCTAAGGGTGAGATCTCCGAACGAAGACACTCAATGCACTTAACAATGCTGCAGACAAGCTAAACAGCTAGCGTGCTCAAAGTCGAAGTGACCAGCTCAATATGCATAAACTCGAATGAGGAAATGAGGAGGCTCTCCTCCTTTTTATAACGATGGGCCTCTCTCAACCCTAGGCCCCACCATCTCCTACGTAGCCTCCATTTGGCCCACGCTGCCAACTCAACTGCATTGTCTATGCCCACGTGGTCTAAGTGGGTCCCCCTCTACGTGGTCTCTTGGCCCCCCTTGGCCCACTTAAGTTACAACGTTGAGTCTACTAGGGAGTGTACTTTATTTTAGTGAGTTATGTCCCCCTCTTACTCACTTTATTTATATTTTAACTATAGAAGGCAAAATTGATCAAAATTAATATTTCCAATTAGCTATAGCTAATTGGGAATATTACATCCAAGAAGACCTAGATCTACTTTCTGAAGACCAAGGACGAAGTCTTTGTCCGATTCAAGGAGTTTAAAGCTCTGGTAGAGAATCTGACAAGAAAGCGGATCAAGACATTGCGTTCAGACAATGGTGGGGAATAAACGGATAAAAAATTCAAGAGTTCTGCACAAAGGAAGGCATCGGAAGAGAGTGGACTGCTCCGTATAATCCGGAGCAGAATGGTACTGCAGAGCAAAAGAACAGAACTATTGTCGAAGCTGCAAGGGCAATGCTGTACGATCAAGACATGCCCAAATTTCTGTGGGCTGAGGCTTGTAATACAGTTGTTTACGTACAGAACAGGATTCCTCATAATGCATTGGGTAAGATCACTCCAGAAAGTGTATTCACTGGCAGCAAGCCTGAAGTGAGCCACTTTAGGATCTTTGACAGTGCGACATATTGTCATGTGCCTAAAGAGAAGAGGAAGAAGCTGGATAAGACTGCGGAAAAGGGATATTTGGTGGGATATAGTAAGAACGCAAAGGCTTACCGTATATACATTCCTAAGAGTAGGAAGATTGTCGTACGGCGGGATGTGAAATTCATGTAGGAGAGGGCCTTAAGAAAATCTTGGGAGATGCCTTCTCTATGCAGTCTGAGGAGGATCCGCTGGCCCAGCCACAACAACCTGCGGAGGGTAATACAAGTGCCTCTCCAAGGCATGGGGATCCAAGGGATACATCTCCCGAGGACTTGCAGGAAGGAGAGTAGGTGGATCCACCCACTACCAGTGGTAAGACGAGCAGGGAATTGCAACAGATTCTGAGGAATGCAGAAGAGCTTTCAGAGCCCCCCGAAATGAGAAGAGGCAGCATAGACAACCTAAAAGGTACCAAGCTTTGGTAGCACAAGTTGGAGAGCCATCTAGTTTACGGGAGGCAGCTCAGCACCAGGTTTGGGTCGATGCAATGGTGGAGGAGTACAGCTCCATCATGACGAATGATGTCTGGGAAGTGGTTCCTAGGCCTCAGGAAAGATCAGTTGTAGGTTCGAGATGGATCTACAAGATCAAATATGTTGCAAATGGCAGCATCAAGAAATTTAAGGCTAGGTTTGTGGCTAAGGGGTATGCTCAGAAGGAAGGGATGGATTATGAAGAGACATTTGCCCCGATAGCCCAATATACTTCTATTAGATCCGTGATATCCCTTGCCGCGCAGATGGGATGGGAGATTTACCAGATGGACGTCAAGACTGCGTTCCTGAATGGGGTGATAGAGGAAGAAGTATATATTGAACACCCGAAGGGCTTTGAGACGCATGAACAGAAAATTCATGTGTGCAGGCTCAAGAGGGCCTTGTATGGACTGAAGCAAGCCTCTAGAGCTTGGTATGGTCGAATTGACAGCTACTTACAGAAAATGGGATTTGTCAAGAGTGACGCAAATCCCAATCTCTATTATCTGAGGGTAGGGGATGAGCCTCTTATACTGGTGCTATATGTAGATGATCTATTCCTAACAGGATCATATAGGCTCATCAAGGACTGCAAGGAGAATTTAGTTGCAGAATTTGACATAAAGGATCTAGGGTTGATGCATTATTTTCTAGGGTTGGAAGTTTGGCAGCAGAAGGGTGAGATCTTCCTTGGACAAGGAAGATATACTACAAAAGTTCTGAAAAGGTTTCAGATGGAGGACTGTAAACCCATGGCTACTCCAATGATTACCAACTGAAAGAAAATTGACACGTCTGAAGATGATGAGGTTGATCCTACATTATATAGGCAGCTCATAAGTTCTCTGATGTATCTGGTAAACACTAGACCAGATATTTGTTATGTTGTCAATACTCTCAGTCAGTTCATGGTGGAACCTAGGAGGGCTCATTGGGCAGCAGCCAAACATGTTCTTAGATATTTAGTATTTACAAGGAACAGTCAACCTTGGACTGAAATACACCAGAGGCAATGACATTAGGTTGAGTGGGTTCACTAACGCAGATTGGGTTGGAAGCCTAGTAGATCGGAAAAGTATCAGTGGGTATTGTTTAAGTGTTGGATCGGGGATGACCTCCTGGTGCAGCGGGAAACAGAAATCTGTAGCCCTAAGCTCCACGGAAGTTGAATATATGCCAGCTAGCACGGCTTCGTGTGAGGCCATATGGCTTTGAAAATTGATTGTGAACTTACTCAAGGAGAAGATGGAGGCGACCAACATTCTATGTGATAATCAGAGTTGCATCAAGCTCTCTAAGAATCCTGTGTTTCATGATCGGTTGAAGCACATTGACATCAAGTGTCGTTTCATTAGAGACTGTGTCCAAAGGGGAGTTGTACAATTGGAGTACACTCCTATAGGAGAACAAGTGGCAGATATCCTCACGAAAGCACTGGGAAAGACCAAGTTTGTAGATTTTAGAGAAAAGATGGGGATGATCAAGAATCCATTTCAATAGCATGAATGGATAGGCTCAAGATTCAGAGGGAGTTGCAATATAGATGAGGCAGTGATAGTGATAGGGTCATAGGCAACAGTACAGAAGGCACCAGCACAGCAGGTAAGGGACAGCAGCCAGGCATCAACGGTGCAGAGAATGCTTCAAGATAGAGCAGCATGCAACAAGCATTTTACTAGAACCCTTTCCTCACTAAGAGGGAGTGTTGATTTTTGTAGCATCATAAAGTGTTCCAAGTCTCAAAATTTGTAAGGAGGCTTGGGCATCAGTATTCCAAAGAACCCAGAAACCGTTTGTGGAAATTCCACTCGATTTGTGTTTTATTAAAAAAAAATTATTTTAATCAAAATTAATTATTTTAATGTAGACCCTAACTCTAAACTTAGGGAAATTAAATAATTAATGGGTATTAATAAAACAGAGTGTGAATCTTCTAGAGAACGAAGATCAAGTCAAGTGTTAATCTTGGCCATTGATTAGACTTCTAATTTGGGTCATTGATTCGTCAATGAGAAGATTATAAAAGAAGGCTTGAGGGTCATTTGGAAAGCAAAACAAGCACACACTTAGTAACCCAAAGGAAGTCAATTCCAAATGAATAGAATTCGATTTCAGAGGGAGAGTTGCAGAGGCAGAAGAAGGAGAGGGAGTCAGCAATGACAAAGAAGAAAGAGAGAGGGACGCAGAGGGCCACAGAAGGCAGTGCAGAGCAGCAGCGTAGTGTGCCTACGCAGTGCCCACACAGAGTGACGCAGTCCAACGTAGGGACTGCGCAAAGAAGCACGTAGAGGGAGATAGTAGGTCTTCTGGGTGTCAAAAATTCTCCAGAAGGAACCGGATAATCTATCTCAGGTGTTTTCCAAAGAAATATGCCAGTTTATTTCTTGTAAATAATTTCATTGTTGAAGAATAATATATAAATCCTCATCTGCTGCACCGGTTTTCCCGCATTGGCTTTTTTTGGGGACAATTATCCAAAAATAAGTGTATACATGTAATTGTTTCTTATGTTTATATTTCTTACTGTTCCTTTCTCTGCATATACACAAGTGAATGTTGCAGTAGTATTTGTTACGAAATTTATTGGAAGAATTTTGTAAATCACTTATTGTAATATTAAGTAGGCGAAATAAATCTATCACTGTAGAAATATTTTTTGGATTGAAATTTTCACAATCATGTCATATGTAACTCCCCTCAATTAATGCATATGTTACTCTCTCTCTCTTAATGGATTCATTCCTCTCTCTGCTTAATGCTCTTATACACCTCTTACACTCCTTTACACACTTTAATGGCTCGTTATAAAAATATTCTTCTTACAAATCTTTAATGCATAAGTTACACTTCTCTCCTAAATGCATAAGTTACAATCTTCTCCTTTATGGCATGAGTTACACTCCTATTTTGGCATATGTAACTCCTTCTCAAGGCATAGGAGTTACTCCCTCATGAATTCGATCTCCTTGCTCTTCCTATATATTTGTGCCTCTCATCCTCACTTGACACACTTGTGCTTGTGAAAGGAGAATTCGAACTTGCGAAAGAGAGAGTTGGAGAGTCTAAAGGAAGATTGAGAAGGAGAGAAAGAGAGCATTGAAGAGCAAGAGCAAATCTTGGAGAGCCAAAGTGATTCAGTGTTTGCATCAGCTACTGCTGCCAGAGATCTTCTTCAGATTTGGGTGAACTTCTTCATTCTCTCATTGTACTTTGTATCTCTACTAAACAATTGATTTCTAATAGAGGAAGAATCTGGTTAGGCTTTCCCCTTGTGGTTTTTGCCTTGGTCATTGACCTAACTTCTCTGTGTCTCATTGAGTTCTTGGCTGTCTTCCATTATGCATATGGTTTATATGGTTTATGTTCTATCTACAATTACTTAACTTATTTTGCAGCATAAAGAAGCTTTGGATTTAATTGATTGTAACAACATAGAACATCAAAATTTCAACAATTGCTTGTTTACCCATATTGAAAAGATCGAGGCTTCCTTTACAATAAAATAGTCTGGGATACTACAAATAGACGATTCCATTGTAATTCAATAATGACGATTTTTTGCATAGTAATATTAATTTAATATTGGCTCTAAACACTCATCTCTAGAAGCATAACACTGACAAACTTTTAAAAGGAAATCACAATTTTAAAAAAATATATATATATATATATATATTCCTGTGATTCTATAAAATTTCACTTAAGGTATTGCGGAAAGTTGTAGAACCATCCTAATTGATCTTATGTATCTTCAATTTTTTTGGTGTGGTCGACTCAACAGTATGTAGAGTGAGTACTCATTAGATGCAAAAACCATACTTCTTGGGTAGGGAAGAGACTAGGAAAATTGTTTGTTATCTCATTTGCACATGCAATCTTCATGTGGAGAGCCAACCAATACCACCTCATCAAAGAAGGGAAATCATTTGTCATTAGTGCTACAAGCAACAAAATTAGACATATATTTGACTTGTACCAAATCTGATTTCATATATCACGGATAGAATGAATTCGCTGCCTTCGCAAATCTCACTAGAGATGATCCCAATTCCCAAGCAGTTTAAAACATATATCTTTCAGTTGCCTATGGCTTGTAATTATCTTTTTGTGAAGGGTTCAAGTAGACAATGCTACACCATTGGCTCAAATTAATGTATTGTCTAGATCAACTGTTCAATTTTACATGCAGGCTGATGCTTTTGCAAGTTTGGTAACTTCACAATTGTTGAATACAACAAACGCTGGCTCTATCTCAACTTCCCTTAACTTGAGAAAGTCATTCAGGATCAGACACTGAGAGAGGAGAAACCATAGAAAAAGAAATGAAACAATTGTATTGTTCATGATGTCAAGCCTTCTTGGAACATTTTTGTGGAGCCAGTGTTACACTTGGAAAAATATTGGTTCTGCATAATAATCTAATAAGGAAAATGTTACTAAAAGTGTACCATATGGGTAGGGCCTCTAGTGTCTTCAGGGCAAACGGACGCATACTATTGTGCTTTTCCCATTCAACCCTCCATTTTTCGAGCGACTTTGTAACCCAGACCACTATAATCCGTGGAAGAGAGTGTCCCAGATCATCCAGATAAGTAAAGCAAACTCATAATGATTGAATGTTCACAAGCAGAATTGAGAACGTGCTTATACCTACTAAGCATGGATCTAAGTTTGATATCGGACCTTTACCAATTCAAAATAAAGCATGTATCGTATCAGATCAAGCACCCAAAAAACACAATTATTGAGGTTCACTCTACCGCCACAATCTTGACAAAGGTTCCGATAATTAATTGCACGGAGGCCAATGACCATCCATCTCTGCATCATTCTAAAGATTAATGAGCATCAGCCAAGGTAATGTTGTGTAATGTAACAACACATGTGGGTAACTTCAGAATCAAGTCAAGTCAAAACAGATCTGTTCCCAACTTGCTTGGCATGTATACAAATATGGCAACAAATCGCCATTTTGGGATTACTGGATATTACTTCAGAACCAAATACATGGTCTACAATAATTTCCTCACGAAATTCAAGACAACCCCGAGACAAGTACCCAATAAATAAACTTTTAATGCCGGTCCCTAAAGCAATGTCCACCAATGGAAGCAGCGCCGTTCTGAAGCCCATTTACATAACAAGTACCCAATTTGACAATAAAACACACCCAATAAGCCTATATCCAAAAGATTGAGCAACCATTCATCAAAAACCTTGGAAAATAACATTAAAAATGTCAATTCTCCGATACAATAAAAAAGGAAAAAGAGCTATACCCGACGCCTGAAGGCGTTGAAACTACACTTGCATACATCACAGCGCGCAGCCTCTTGAAATGGTGGAGGCTCCGCCATCGTTGTCCTATAAAATTCTCTTCTCAGATTTGTTTCAGCGAAACTATATTTAGTGAGATCAATTTCAAGTTTCTCCTTTGCTATAGATTGGTAACAACATATATAATAAATAGAATCCGTGGATTCTAAGCCAAAGTCGATTCCTTGCCGATTGATTGCGGCTTTTCGCTAGATTTCACAGTCCAAGCAATACAACCACATATCCGCTCCCTCGTTCCTCCGAGTTCGCTTAATTTGTAATGGGGCGGTCATCTTTTCGAAGCGTCATATTTGTAAAGTAGCAGAAGACATTTCCTTGGACTCGTACATATCTTTTATTTTTCAAAATAATCATTTAAAAAATTCGCACTAACACCCAAGGTTTTGGGGTTGATTTTGAGTCCCGTATGAATGCGATTGACAAATTTTCCAATGCGATAATTTTACCTTCACAATAAACGTTTGTTTTCTAATAATAAATTATATACATGTGACATTTTGAAACAAGCTTTCTTCATTCGCTGAGGGATATTGGCACTCCTCCATCCTCTCCAATACAAATTTGCACATTTCAGTTAACAAATGAATGTATGTATGATTGGAACTAGTAGTTAGTTGTAAGGGCTTTTGTATAAACATGCGTGTATTTATTTGTTTATTTATTTATTTTCCATAATGAAAAATCAAATTTGTCTTTATTATATGAAAGAATAATAGGTTTATTTTATTTTTTTTTAAATTATTTAATTTATTTTATAAAAATATATATATATATAGAATCAAATTTTTAGTTTATTTTAGAAATATATGAAACCAAATTTTCATCCTCTTTATACTTAAACATAAAGGTCGGTATTGCGTCAAGAGGCGCCCAGCATGATATCGATGTTGTAAAACGTTATATAATGTGTAATGTAATGTTGACTCGGTCAAATTATGTGAATTTTTCTTTTTTTAAATTTAACAGTAATGACTCAATGACTAAGCAAGAGCCAAGACGTTCCATATTGATCACAGACAAAGTGAAAACTCCTTGGGGCCACCTACTCCTTGAGCCTAATCAATATAGGCTAAGCATGTTGTTTTGGGGAATCAAACTTGGGTGGTGAGGGAGTTAACAACCCACCTCAACCACTCAGTCTACCCTTACTTGACATTTAAAATAAAATTAAAGAAACTTAAAATTAAATGTTTATGACATAGACTAGTTAAGATCAATTTAAGATAGTCATTTGATGGATTTGCCTATTTAAAGGCTTGAGGAATTTCATTATGGAATGCGCAAGAGTAGCAACTTAGATCCATATTAACTTCGGACTTGATACCTCTCGACGCATGGTAGAGCTATATTTAAGATGGATCTAGATTGATCCTAATTAACTAGAAAGAAATCGTTGATGTTTATTTCTCTGTCATTGATGTACCAAGTAGGTGGCTACCTGTTGAAAAATATCATTGAATTGTCTTCTTTGAAATTTTTTCAAGGTGGTTGTGGTATTAATTTGAATGTTTATTTTATGTAGAATAGGGATGAAGGAGAAGATCAAGATCGATGTAGATGACAACAAGATTATAAAAATCATCTTTGAGTAACATGAGGAAGATAAAGAGAGCAATAAATGGTGGAAGGGTCTCTGGTAGGCCTGCGTACACATTGGAAGGCAGCATAAACCATTGGACTAGTTTGAGACCTTGTTGTTGAATGGAATGGATATATCAGCAGTCTTCAAACATCGAGCATCTATTGTAACTTGGAGGCGGACCAACTGACTTGGAATGGCCCTATGATCAAAGGCCAACCCATTGTCAAAGACATATATGCTTACTTGACGCAGGGACTGGTGGGTAACCCTCAGGCTGGATGGTTTTAAGCGATGTGGAAGTGGGATATCGCACTAAAATTGGTTTGTGTTTGGATGGTTGGTGGTCCATGACAAGATTCTTACCTTGACAAACCTATTGAAGAGACGATATGTGGGGTCAGGGAGGTGCACCTTATGCAAGGTATCTGTGGAGGATACATGTCATCTATTTCTCCATTGTCCATTTGCACATGCAGTATGGGAGGAGGTCCTTTGCTACTTGAGGATTTTCTCTGGGTGGGAGGGCTCCACGGTGGAAAGATGCTTGGAGGTATGGTTCAAGGAGCATAAGACATATAGGGCTCTCCCTCTTTACATATTTTGGGGCATATGGAGGGTGAGAAACACTTTGTTTTTTTAGCATAGAGATCCTACCCTGCGGGAGACCTGTATCAGGATATCCTCTTTTTTCCTTGAGAAAGGTCCTGTGACCATGGCACAATACACTAGGCACATTACACTGAAGGATGTTTGGGATAATTTCCGGGTGGGTTTTTTTATGGGGTTGCATTTGAAGGGATATGTGGTAGTGGGATGGTGATCTATTTGAGCCCTGATGAATACTATTGTTTCAAATGGCGTAGTGGTCAGGGTATAAATACTAGGGCAGAGTTGTTGGCTCTATGGGGCATTCTATTTTGCGTCGCATGTATGGGGATCGAAGAGATCGATATTTTTGGTGATTCCAAGGTCATCATTGACTGGGCTAATAAGCGGGTGACTCTAAGCACTTTTGATCGGTATCATTGGTTGAACATAATGGGGTCAAAACATGCAAGTAGAAAGATTATCAAAGGAAGGGTGTTGTGCATCTATGGATCACATACACTCCCATGGGTTTGCATTTGGGACTTTTATCCAAGATGGGCGCATAGTTATATAAGGGGTTCGTTTTATTTTTTGATCTAGACCCGATTGTATGCCTCTGGAAAAAACTCTGGCAAATTTCTCGTGTGTAAGAAAGTTTCTATTACTCAAGTGATCATTCAGGTTTGAACTATTCTTTCTCTTGGTGAATTGTTGGAATTGCAGTGCTTTACACTTTGTATTCTTCCTCATGGCTACTGCGACAAGTTTATTTATGTTTTTTTTTCTAATTGGAATATGGTGTTGCTACTCCATGTTTCTTTATGTTTTGTTTTATTGGAATATGGCAAGTGATATATAGGGGGTATGTATAACTTCTGTTGATCCTTGTAGGGAAATGTATGGTGTTTATCTGATGAGATTAGAAGTCATGTTTGATTTTTTAGGATGATCATCCTTTCTGTAGTTTTTGCTTTGAAAGTCTCTTCTGAGATGTTTGAATTGTAGTTTGTGCTATGAAAATACTTTTTCTAATACAGTTATTGTTTTTTACCTCTTAAAAAAAAAAGAGCAATAAATGACACATAGTGGCACACAATGGAGTGTTCTCGTAGCAAATTTTGGAGTCAATTCAAGCTATCTAAGATTGTGTGTATGGATGTAATCACAACTAGCTTACATAATAGCACAACGACAATGGTTGTGGCCAAGATTAGTCATTTTAAACCCAAAAATGTCAAGATTAAGAACATCATTTTATGCTCTTCAATGAAGATAGAGTAGGTAACTGGAGGTAATGGAACTTCGTAGTAGTGGATATAATATTGGGAAGGTAAGCAAGGGTTAGGATTTCAACCATGCTTGATTTTTAGTTTATGCCCTAAAACATCTTTATGTTGTGTTGTGATTGTAATGTATATGTGCATCTAAAAAGGAAAATAATTTATAACTTGGTAATAGAGTTTCATACAAGTTATACAATTATGTGATACTTTTTATGTAACTATGTAATATTTTTGTATGAGTAAGCATAAACATGATTATTTGTGCAATCGGGTATGCCTAGAGGGTAATCATCTATTGCACATCATATATGCATGGTTATCATCATCTTGAATGCACCACATATAAGAAGAGATGGTGTCTCTTGTGGAATCTAGATATATTATTCGATGCACCTAATTCCACATTGTAGCATGTCATATATCAAAACAATAAAGTTTGTACCCTTGATTTTAAAATATGTATAAGTCCCTCTAACATGGTTATGTGTGGTATGGTTTCATCTTCCCTATTTTTGCATAGAACATCATTATAATAATAATATGATTTTTTTTGTATAGTGAAAGTTTATTTTCTTTCTATAGCAAAGCCACTTCAATATGTTACTTTAAAATGATAAAACACCATGTCAACAACATGCATTGGGTCTTTTTGATGATGAGGAAAACCATCGTAAAGAGGGTAAATACCTTCCCTCACGAAGACACACACAAGAATAATACACCCACCAAGACATTAGTCCCTTGATAAATAAAAATTGACTCATTAAAAATTTGTATAAATGCAAATTAAAGGGTAGTGAAAAAATTTGGCTTTTTGTTTAACCTGTGAGGGTGAACGTCAAATTCTAACATTACTTCGAGGGAAATTACAAAATCTCACCTCTTGCCTCTACCCTTATGATGATACAATTTCACTCCACCCTAACTTTACCCTCACAACAAAATTACTACATTGTTTCAATAGTTAATTTCTTTTGAGAGCATATACTTTCATAAAAGTAGTTTGACGTGATGGTTAAAATTATTTTATGCATAAAGGATTTCACATTTGAGTGGGTGTTTCCATGGAATCAAGTAATTGTTTAAAGCACTTACATTTCTAGGTATGGAAAACTTCATTATAAAATCATAGACATAATAAGTGATAAAATTTATAATCATCTCAATCACCAAAACACTTATACACTTTAAGAAAGGATTTTGAAAATGCATAATTTAAGTCATGACTTTAAACCAAAAATAAATTAATAATTCCAAATTTACAATTATATATATATATATTTTTTAAGAAAAAAAAAAACTAAATAAAAGAAGAAAATCATAGGAGGTCAATGGAAAGGAACGAAACTTTTCAAAATACATAATTGAAATAACCTTAAGGGAGATCAAGATGCACAACCAATTAAATCAAGGAGATAGAACAAAGAATGAGCACCTTGATGAAAGACTTATCACATAGAAGATAAATAATATTAACATTATTTTTTTGAACTGAAATTTTAAGAGAATTACAAATTAATAATAATAAAGAAGGGAAATCTCACAAATACAATAAAATCTTTGAAATTCCTTTGTATTATAGAGTCGTTGTCCATAGACTTTATGAAGAGGTGAAAGTCAAAATTAGAACCTCAACGGGTATTTTATGAAGCTTTAGAAGTGACATTGGAGTCAAGCAAAGTTGTCCTCTATCCCCTATTCTTTTTGGTTTATGTCTTGATAAACTAGAAGAGTGGCTAGATCTGCAAGATGGAGATGGTGTTCAGTTGGGGGGGTTTGTGATAAAGCTTCGTTATATGATGATGGTATTGCATTGATTTCTAAATGAGCCCATGGATTGCAGATGCACCTATATGCCCTTGACCATTTTTGTAGAGCAGTGGGGATGCAAGTCAATACTAGAAAGAACAAAATAATGATTTTCTCTAATAAAATGAAGCAAAGCGAGCATGCGTTCTCCTTTGAAGGCAACATTCTTGAAGAAGTAAATGAGTACAAGTACCTTAGGATTGATTCCAACAACAAACTTAATTGGGGGGCTGCAGAAAGAAGAGAAATTTAGGAGGGTGGAAAGCATTATATGCTCTTTAAAACAAATGTAGAGAGGCAGAGTTATGGGATTGGAAACGATTAAAGTACTTTTTGGAGTCCTAGTTTGTATAGTGATGCTATATGGGTGTGAATTGTGGGCTAGCAACATCCCCATCTCAAAATGGAAACAAATTGAGAAAATCCAAAAACTCTTGATCATGAGCAAGTTCAAAATAAAAAGTTCGGTACATTATGAGATAGTGTTGAGTGAAACAGGAGCAACTCCCATCAAAACAATTGCTATGGTGCGGCTCATAATATATCTAAAAAGAATTGAGCAAATGGGAGTAGGTAGATGGCCTAATGTTATCTTCAACGAAGGCGTGAGTGAAAGAAAGAAAACATGGATGATACAAAACTACACGTGGATGCAAACATGGAATATCTACCTCAATGTTTGTCCCACAAATAGCAAGGAGCTAAAGAATTTTGTTATGGAGAAGTTTCGTAAACGGGTATGGGGAAAATATTTGGGTAGAAAGAAGAAGTACTACATTGAGGAATTCATGCCTACATGTGACCTACAACAAAAAGAGTACATTGGAGCTAACATTCAATGGATGGAAAAGGTTCTTATTGCTCAATTAAGAACCAACTCGCATCAACTTCGGTGTGAAACATGACGATGGAAAAGGCCTAAAGAAGCTTGGGAAAAACACGTGTGTACATTTTTCACGTCTGGGGCAGTGGAATCGGAAAAACATTTAATTTTGGAATGTGATGCATTCAAAGACATCAGAGAAAGCTATCGGAATATGTTAGCATCAGTTTCTTGGCATTGTCTTTTCAGCAAGGAGATTGTTGGAAGGTTGGGCCAACTAATCATCAATTTGAATAAGAAAAGGATTGAATTGCAACAGGCCAAAAGCAAGGAGCTGATAGTCCCATAGACTATTTTTAGTCTCGTGGACGTTAAAATATCATTTCATTTCATAACAATTTTTTCCAGCCACCATGTCCATTATTTCAATAATAAATTAATTTAGTTATTTTATGGCCTAAAAGTGTTAAAATTCAAATTTACTTTTCATATACCAATTATTCAATATTAACTGATATAAAAATTCAAATTGTAATAATGCTAATATAAAAATCTATAACTGTGTAATGTAATTAATATAAAAAATTGTTTAAAAGGGTTACACAATTCGTAAAGCATTGTAATGATTTTGATTTTGCAGTTAAAGGATCTTAGCATGAGCGGTTTTATGAACAATTCATTTCCTCAACTGTGTGGGCTCAAGTCTTCGGAAACATGTTGTAATCGGCTTGTTTATGGTATTATGAAATAGTTGTATCTAGTGTCATATTGACAACTAATATTTTGAAGTTACTTGCAGTTAAAGGATCTTAGCATGAGCGGTTTTATGAACAATTCATTTCCTCAACTGTGTGGGCTCAAGTCTTCGGAAACATGTTGTAATCGGCTTGTTTATGGTATTATGAAATAGTTGTATCTAGTGTAATAGTGACAACTAATATTTTGAAGTTACCAATTCTCCAGAAATTCTTGTCCCAGTTAAAAATAATAATAATAACTTTGCTTTTGTACAAAGTTTCCATTTAAATATTAATATGGCTAACTGATTTTTTTTTTTAAGTGTTCAATACTTGAAGAAGAGATAATTGGTAAAGAACTACAGTAACTTTGACTTTGTACAATGTTGGCTTATGGGTGTAACTTAACCCTTAATTGATGAAAGTAATATAACTATTATTCTTCTAAAAAAAAGGAATATTCTAATCACATTAAGCAAGTGACCATATTACAATCACGTACACAATCAACTATAGGAACTCGAACTCTGCCCGCAAAATGCAAAACTACTTATACATTAGTGTTAAAGAATGTAAAGCTTAACAAATACAATGAGAAAATGAGAAAATACAAAAAACAAGATAAGTGAAAGTGTCATAATTTTCGTTTCTTATTCACATACACATCAATTTATTCAACAATATGTGTAAATTCCTACTCTACACTATGATTCTGAATATGTGCCATCTGTTTCACCACTAGACGCACCCAACTATCCATCTTCCCTCTATTCCTTCATTCCTTTTCAGCTTAATGAGCTCTTCTCCTTTCCTATTCCAACTCCCCCTTCCTTTATATGTTCATTTTTGTTAAACAATGGTTGGGTAATTGAACAATCACAACAATTCAACCTCCTCGTCTATTTGTCAATCTAGTCATTATTCCATTACATACTGAAAAAGTCACTATAGTTCAACTTCCTCATTTATTTCCGATTCTATTCATTATTTCCTCACATAGGCGACCCACCAATTTACCATGAAGTCCTCAAATACACGTGGAATCACAACAAGGCATGATTTGTAGTGTTGTAACGGAGTTATAACACTGTAATAGAAATAGCGAAGATGTAATATTATAATAATAATGGTAGATTCACATCATTGTGGAAATAAGGTGGAGTCACAACAATATCACAACAATGGTGAAGTCATAATATTATCACATCAAGGCAAAGTCATAACATTATCGCAACAATGGCAGAGTCGCAACACTACCGCATCGATGGCAGAGTCACAAAAATGTAGAATTACAACACTGTAACAGTAAAGCAAAGTCATAACACTCTTTTGTGTGCCAAAAACTACTAACTAAAATTGATTTATGTGGATTGCTTTAGGCCAAAGATGCCCCTGCATCAAACATATTTGGTAAGTGTTAAAATTGATTTATACACCTTGTAAATCTATGTAAACTTCAAAAATCAACACTGTGAATCAGAAAACATATAGGAAAGTCTACCTTAAGTGTCACTAGAAAATCTCCCTCTCTGTTTGGCTTGGTACTTGCCAACCTTAGGGGTTTGTCCCTAGTATTTGTTCCTGATGTTCTAAAATGTAGGTATGCAATATAACATGCAAAAAACATCAAGAGAACGGTTGTTTGACCAACAAGTTAGAGGCCAAACAAATATGTAAAAATTCATAAATTCAACGTGTGGAACAGTCTTTTGTGAAATCAACCTTTTGTATGGAAAAATAGAGCAAGAAGAAAGCATATTTAAGTGGCTAGTTTCCCAAATAAATAGTTGAAATGCCATTGAATTAAACAAACTAGAGTGAATGTATCAAAATTTTATTTCACAAGAGCCAAAAGGATGCCTACACCAAGATGAGTATCACAAAAATTGAACATAATGATATCTCGACACAAAATAATAAAAGAGAGAGAGAGAGAGAACAACAAGCTACTTGCTTTTCTCAAATTAATTTGAATTAAAAGGTTAGTCTTTCCTTGAATTTATAGTAAATTTCCCCTGCAATTCATACTAAGATGAGGAGGAGATTGAATTCCCTGTTATTGTTCACCAATGCAGACAATTAGTATAAATGATCTTTGAGTCTAAAAGAAATTGAGTTAAGTGGCCTTTGCTTTAGTTAGACTAAAGTATCTCCAAGTTGTCATGTAATAAAAATATCTACAAACATAAACATGCTAATTCAACTTGGTTAATTTCTCCTCATTATTGGAAAATTTTCTCATGAAAATAATCTCAAGGTTCTTAGCAATTGATTTGCCTTATACAATTTGGCTTGGCTATTTTTAAAGAGTCAAATTAGTTTTATTTGGTGTTGAGGATTAAAGGGAGTGAGATTAGGAAGAATAGGGAAAGGGGGAGATGAAACTGGAGAAAAAAATTGGGGATGAAGAACAAGAGAAATAGGACAGAAAAATATGGGTGGGAATAGGAGATAAAAGAAGAGTGTGAGTAGGAGAGGAAATAGGAGTTAATGCAATAGGAGAGAGGATATATGAAAGCGAAAAATAAAATTGCTTAATTGCCATGTCAACTCATCCTCCACCAACTCATTGATGACTCATCCAAACTCTTACCACTTGTCCACTCACAATTGTCGCTACATCATCATGTTATAAATAGACATGCCATAAATAGCTTGCCGCATCATCTTGTTATAAATAAACATGGAAAAAATAGTAATCCACCTAAGAAAAGGAAAAAGTATCAAATGCATGAAATAGATAGGGGAACCCTATTATGCATGACATGCCTAAAAATGGAAATCTCACTACACACCCACAATATTATGCTCATTAGTCTTGGAATTTGTTGACAATGTTGGATGCCACCAATCTTAGGTCCATATAATACTAGTGTATCCTCTTATTGTTGTTAGTGTAGCCCCATTATTGTTATTGTTGTACCCCTGTAGCCTCCATATTGTTATTATTGTGCCCTTACATTATTATTGTTAGGTCGGCTAGGATTATATTGTGACCCCATGGACTCATATATAGAAAGGAGGTTGTCTCATTGTATCATCCAAGAATTGTTCATTTATGTAATGTAAAGGAGGTTTCCCCTCGAAGTGGCTGAATTATAAGGTGTTGATCTCTCTTTTCTTCTGTTTTTGGGGTTGGTTTCATAACATTTGGTATCAGAGTTTTGGATTCTAAGGTTTCGCTGCTCCAAACAGGTCATCGTGGCATTTTCGCTATAAGGTTTTTTCTACGAAGTTTCAAAAGATAAAAAATTTACAGAGTGAAGTCGAAATAGTGAGGAACGTCGTGTAAAAATTTTAGATCTTGGTTCATAATATTTGCATAGATATGATTTGTGGAAGTTAGGGTTTTTTTCAGGCTCCATAATTTCACCTAAACAGGTCATCGTGGAATTTCGCTATAAATTTTCTTCTACGAAGGTTCAAAAGCTGAAATTTTTACAGATCGAAGCCAAAATCCTGAGGAACGTCGTGTAAAAATTTCAGATCTTGGTTCAGAATATTTTTGGAGATATTATATGTGGAAGTTAGGGTTTTTTCAGGCTCCCGAATTTCATCTCAAAGAGGCGACCGTGGGAAAATCATCATAACTCTCTATCTGAGCATCAGATTGGAATTTTGTAAAAAGTGGCTGCAATTACATGGATTGTAGTTTCCTGTGTATCAATTTCAAAGCTGAAGGAAGAAACAGTGACATGTGGCACGTTGTACAATTTCGTTGTTTTGAACCAGTCCATAATTAGGTCATTGTGGGAGATTGGGCATAACTTTGCCTTGAAGAATCCAAATCAGGTCAGACCTATGGCATTAGAAAGAAGATTCAGAGGGCTACTAAAAGGCTAGATTTCAGATATTGAATATCCGAAATCACAGAGAAAATTCAGTTTCAATATCGATCTCCTCAAAAGCAAGAAAAAGGTGTGTATTTTTTTTTCTTTCAAATTGCATAAGTCTTGTGTGAAATAATCAGTTTGAAGTGATTCCAAGGGCATATTGAAGCATAGATATCAGTATTGGGTCCTAAAATTCCACTAAAAATAATTCAACACCCATTAATCCTTCAGAAAGCTATACTATGACGCATGAAGAGGAAGAATTGCAGTATGAGATATCAGAATTATGATACCAAGTGCAACAAATTTCGATCTTACAAAGAGCAATAAAAGATGACATCGATGGTTTAAAAACAAAAATGGAGGCTAAGTTGGATAGTTTGAAGGATCAAATGAAAGCTAATATGGATGATAAAGTAGTGGAAGATCACATCGAGCATCAACAACAAGTTCTCCAACTCTCAAAGGATAACTTAACTTTGGTGCAGAATCAATTGAAATAACATGAAGATCAACATCGCAGTGAAAGAAGTTTTGAGGCAGTCACAGAAACAAGAACTAGACAACTACCAAATTGATCAATTTCAGAGTATCCCAGCAAGTGGAAGAACTTACCCGTTGAAGATTCCACATGGGAGGATGAGAATTTTATACAAAAGCATCCAAAAATAATCAAGTGTTGAGGGCAACACTTGTTTGAAGGAGAGGGGCATGTTAGGTCCCTATAATACTAGTGTATCCCCTTATTGCTATTAGTGTATCCCCCTTATTGTTATTGTTGTACCCCTGTAGCCCCCATATTGTTATTATTGTGCCCTTACATTATTATTGTTAGGTCGGTTAGGATTATATTGTGACCCCATGGACTCATATATAGAAAGGAGGTTGTGTCATTTGTATCATCCAAGAATTGTTCATTTATGTAATGTAAAGGAGGCTTCCCCCTCGAAGTGGCTGAATTCTATGGCATTGACCTCTCTTTTATTTTATTTTTGGAGCTGGTTTCATAAAAGCCAACATGCAGGGGATCTCCCCAATGTGAGTTCCCAATTAGACCTTACAACGTTTGGTGTAGGAGTCTCATCCGATTGTATGGTTCGACCACCATTGAAAAGGTTTTAGAGATACATCTTGGTTACAATACATACACAAGAGACGACGAACACCTCTTTGGGGTAGCAAGTATGTAAGCTTTGCGTGACACCAAATATAAGATGCACAGGGAACTTCCATGAATGGTAAAGGGGAAACAAGCCTCCATTTAGGGAAGTAATAGTATTATCCCGAGGGACACCCGAGAGCAAAGAGAAAGGCTGGTTTATTTACCTACAAATTAGTTCACAAGATAAACAACAATTGTGAAAACATATATTGCAAGCATAACAAGAATCGTCTTAATACATCCACGATACATGCATAAAGAAGTGTTGGATCAATGAGCTTATAATTATAAATGAAAGATTCCAAGTACATTGTTACATATGTGAAACACTAGATCCAGTAGTGAAACATGAAGCCACAACTTGCTTCTCCAAAGAATGATTTATATCCTATGTAATACAAGAGAATTCAATGCATGAATCCAATAATCCAAGCCCTTTACTTGAGTTATGAGGAACTATTTATAACAAATGGCATTGACTTTTGAGTTTCCTCGTGATTGTTCAACTCCTATGACCTATGGGATTCCATACAACTTTTCATTCTATACATGACCTTTTACATTCCATATGTGGATTTTCCCATTCCACATGTGTCTCTTGAACTTCATTACATTATACTCATTACAAAAGACAAAATACATATAAGAGGGTGGATATGTTATACCTCCATACATAATTATAGGTTAAGGAATTATGCCAGAGCATCTAAAATGTTTTGTTTGCTTTTAAATATTTTGGATGACCAATGGTCTAAGGAAATTCAAGCAGGCGTCGAATCTTAATTAATCATGATATAATAACAAGGTTGTTACTTTACCTCTCAACATAAATTTTATTTAAAATAGATGTATAAGGCAAAAATCAAAGAGTCTATGGTCTATCAAATATTCAGATAGATTATTTAATTAACCATATGGAAAAGATGCATGTAAAATATGTTTACAACCCAACAAAAATATATTCAAATTGATGAAGAAGTTACAATTTAATGATGTAGAGGAGTTATCTTAGACAAACAATACAATTAACTAATCTCTTTAATATATTATAACTTCACAAGGCATTTCAGAGAAGCTGACACTCAACCTTGTCTTACCCAAATTTCTTCAATCAAAATTAAATATATGTAGAAATTTACAATATGAAATGAAATAACAACGGAGATCTCACAGGAACACAAGTTGCTTTGAGGCAAATCCACAATCCTTTTATTTATATAAAAAAAACTCCAGATAAATACAAATATGCTCAATAGCTTATCCCAAGGGTTCAACCATTTCTAAGTATTTATAGAAACTTTTACATGTGAGATCGGATTCCAAACTAAAATAAATTTACAAAATAACATATGTTTATAAAAATACAAATATTTATAGATATAGAAGAAAAATAGGAAAATCGGCTGCAAACTATTGCGTTGTTGGGGCTATGTAGGAATCAGGTGATGATTGTTGATGCTTTGCTGGAGATGATGTTTCTTTTATGTTGAAAATAATGAACTCTAGTTAAACTTCACTTGAACAATTCTAGAAAAAGGTCCCACCTCTCTTCACTTGGGATAGAGAATCCAATCATATTTCTAAATCTTTCATCAACCTCATTGTAAGAGTCAAAAGTAGGTTTATTTAAAAAAAGGTGGTGAAATTCATGCTGGATACTCAAATCAGATTGTATTCCTTGTATGAAAACTTCACCACTGATAATTCCTCTAACCTTTGCAAACTTAGAGGTATCAACACTTATGTTGTACAATTTTTCTTGATAGTTTTCTATTTGGATTAACTTACCTTCAAAATTTCTGAGAGTGGGCAATACCTTTTCTTGCAGCGTTGTGAATTTCCTGTTGAATCTCTTGACCTGCAACTCAAGATCCTTGCATTTGTTTTCCAACTGTATCACTAGATTATTTTTTGTCAACACTGATTTGAAAATGGAATTGTTTGTAAATTTTGTGCAAAGTATCCATTTCCATTTAATTAAGTGTGCAAAGTATTCTCCATGTCTTGCAAGTTAAACAAAGTGTTTTTGATAAGGTTTATGAGTCTTATGTGTGAGGGACTGTTAATTAAATTTACTGTTTAACATCTTAAATAAGAAATACATAGCAGATAATCTTCACTATAACATAACACAACAACATGATGACGCAGTTCACCCCTCCTGGGCTACATCTGCCGGGTCCAAGGCTCCCAATGGGCACGTCCTTGCTCTATTAAGTTGCTCAAAATGGTTATACAGTGAGAAATATGCCTAAACATATAAAACCAGCTGTGAAATTGAATTCAGAAGACAGAAATAAGCTAAAAATGGCTTTTGTTTCACCTTAAATAGTGAAGTATAGCCTAATACAGCTCCATTTCCCTGATGGCCCTAATGGCTCTTCAAGCTTCCCTGAAGCAAAAGTGGCTGAAGAACACATCTGTTTACTCTGCAACCTGTTCCAAATTCTCCAGAATGCTCAGAATAGCCAAAATTGACTAAAATTTCATCCAATTTCGTTCAAAATTGAGGGAATTATGGTAAAAACAAATTTTGCCCAATATCCCTAAACAAACTCCACCAAATGTGGAAAAACTAAAGTTAACTGAAGATAAGTTGGCCATTTCTGCCAAATATGGTACGCCCACCATAATTTCTGCCAAATCTTAATCCCGGATTAACTTAATTTAAATGTGTATTAAATGAGCGGATAAACTTGGTTTAGTGCTAATGGCTCCACCGATCCGCACTGCGCATTCAGTTTTAAATAAATGCTGTACTGAATGCTTAACAAACTTGTGCAATTGTCCATTGGTTAAATCTGTGGTTTGTGTGGCGGGGGTTTTGTGTTCAAAACTCAAGCCTGCTCTCCCCATTGTTCTTTACCGTACATTACACCATACACAAACGTATATTTTGCTGGATAGTACACCAACGTACATCCTTGGTTTGATATTCAATGTGGATTTGTAAATAGATATTGTTTTTTAAAATGGAGAATGGTTTGATTTTAATTTAAATATAACTACAATTAATATAACATATATTATATATAATTTGATATTCAATGTGGATTTGTAACAATTAATATAACATATATATTAACGTACGGTAAAGGACAATGTTGACAGCAGGCACCATACACCAACGTACATCCTTGGTTTGATATTCAATGTGGATTTGTAAATAGATATTGTTTTTTAAAATGGAGAATTTGATTTTAATTTAAATATAATTACAATTAATATAACATATATAATATATAAAATATGTCAGAACATATAATATAAAAAAATATATTATTTTAATCATAATTAAATAAATAAATTAAAAATATATATAATTCCATCTTAGGCAACATTAGAAAATCTACCTCCATATAAATCCAAACTAGAAAATCTGACACTGCCACTGCCACTTGTCACAACTTCATTGGTTGTTTCTGGAGGATATCCCTGCAACTGTTGATTGTACCTGTCTAGTCAAACCTGGTCAAACTGTCAAAAATTTCATGTTTGCCATTTCAATCAGAATGCAATATCTTCGTCATACGACATCGATTTTTCAAACCGTTTACGGCGCCGGAATAAAAAAGATGAGTTCTACGCAACTGTCCCAGTTTCAACCCAATCCTATAACTTTCATTTTTGAGCAATTTTCATAACTTGGACATGATCACCTGATCACACATCCCTAATGGGAAGCATTTGGACCCCAAAAGCTCTCTGAATTACAGAAACTGAAGATGAGGAGACTGATTCTCCACTCTTCCAACCTTGAACCACTGAAATATCCCTGATTTCATCAAATTGAGCTTCTCATAAAAAGGCAAATTTTTCCTTGAATTTGTTAATCGACTATTGCTAACCTTGACTGTGTCATGCTGCAAATTTTTGAAACTTGCAGAACAACAATTGAAATTTGCAGAAATCATATTGTTCCTACAATGGTCTATCTTCAAAGGAAATTGAAAATAAGATTCACCTTGCCAACTGTCCTCATGGCGAATTTTTGCCGAATGAGCAATGTACTTGTGTCGATTCCCGACCAAGTTTTCTCACCATACCAACCTGCCATTCTGAAACCAGCATTGATCCATGCTGAACTTTGTGTCCTCTTCGCTTGCATGCTTTTCCCTTTCTTGGATTCTTGCACCACTTTACACTGACACTTTGTTCTTTGCACCAATTGACTCTAAAGGCACTTTCTGCAACATCTTGTCATCTTCCAAAGACGACCTACTTTCAGGCTGAAACATATCATCATTTATATCAGCAATAACATGAAAAGGATTATGTACAATTTTTTTTGTTGCTTAACTATCAACAAAGTCAAATTTTGACTTGCATTGACAAGCCTTTTCAATTGCCCTGTGTTGACTAAAGAAGATTGTAGCTTCTTCTGATGTGCTCTCAGAATAAAATCCTTACCATCCTTGAACAGATGATACTTGTTCTCATGGAGATGGAAGATCGTTTTTTTGTCATATAAATACGGACTACCCAACACCACACCTGTAATGTCAAGCGGTACCACATCTAGTTCAACCAAATCAACATAATGGTTGTTATGGCGAAGCGCAACATGCACTTCCTTGAGACTTGTAAATTAACATCCTTGCAAATCCATCCAAGAGGATATGGCTTTGGATGTGGAATGGTCTCAAGTTTCAGCTTATTGACTAAGTCTTCTGCGATGAGATTCGTTTGTGACCCACTATCAAATAGTGTGTCTATCTTTGTGTGTTTTTAGATTATCCTCAAATGAAACAGCTCTATCCTCCTCTCCTCATTTGGAGCTTCTATGTGATAGTTTAAAGTGCTAGACCTGGGATTTGTTTCCTTTACAATCTCTTTCCCCTTTATGTTCTTTAGTACCATGGCTATGCTTTTAGTTTCATCACCTGATTCAGACCCTAAGTCTTGTTCAGCAGTTGCAACCATTTTTCCCTTTTCTTTGTTTTTAAATTTTTCTGGTTTCAGCTCCAGATGAAGTTTTCAGCAATGGTCTTCATCGTGGCTTGTTTTGGAACATTTTTTACAAAAGAACTTTCCTTTTTCTTTCCTAGAGTTTGCATTTATTTTCCTCCTTTTGCCTTTAAATTCACTATCCATATTCCCATCAAAAGATTGTTTCCCTCTAGCCTCTAAATGCGTGGCTTGTACACAAACCTCGTCTAGACTAGTAGGATTGAACATAAGGATAGTATGTATAAGATAGCTGTGTAAACCACCTATATATTTCAACAAAGTATCTTGACTATGCAAATCAATTCCAAGTAATAAAGCCCTTCTTCTAACTCTTGAGTGTAACCTTGAACACTTTGTCCCTTAAGTTGTCTAAAACTTTGCCAATCCATGATAGCCTTCTGTAAATGAGCTAATGGATAAAATTGTTGCTTAATTGTGGAAATAAATGCAACCCATGATAAAATAATCTTACCATGTTTTTTAATTTCATCCTTGGTCTTGGCTTCCCACCATACCAATGTTGCTCCTTCCATCCTCAAAGAGGCTAACTGAATCTTGGTGTCATCTTCATGAAGGTTTTGTATCCTCAAATAAACTTCCAACTGTCTTATCCAATTGTCAAGTTTCTCTACATTGACTTCACCATTAAACATAGGCAACTCAAATTTAACATCAAGCTTTAAAAATGGACTTTTACCAGTGGTTTTAGACTTTCTAGATTGATTCACCGAAGTAGAGGATGATGATGTAGAGGAAGAGGATGAAGATGGGGATGGTGGATCACCATTTCCTCCAAGTCCTTTCTTTGACTTGTCATCACTTTTCTTTCCTCCTGAAGAGCCCTCTCCTTCTTTCTGATGTGTAGACCCTTCTCCAACAAGTCTATCATTCCTTTCTTGGTAGAGTATCCTTACCATCTCTGTCATGGCTAGGAAAGCCTTTCAAAATACCCGTTCTTCTACTTTGGGATCAATGTCTTTAGGAGCTTCTCCTTCTCTTGAAAACATGCTTGAGGCTTCCTTAGTAACTCTTGGGGGTGTAATAGATGGTGGAGGCAATGGCTCTCTGGCCCTCCTTGGTTGAGGATTAACTTGTGCTCTAACCAGTTGTCCTTCCCCTCTTTTGAGTTTAAGCCTAGTAAGCATCAAAACTTGCAAACAATCAACTATATCTTTGCACACAAAAAATGCAGAGTAAAAATCTAGCTCCTAATACTCAAATCCTGAGCTCTGATACCAACTGATCTGAAAATGGAACTATTTGTAAATGCTGTGCAAAGTATCTATTTCCAGTTAATTAAGTGTGCAAAGTATTCTCCATGTCTTGCAAGTTAAACAAAGTGTTTTTGATAAGTTTTATGAGTCTTATGTGTGATAGAATGTTAATTAGATTTATTGTTTAACATCTTAAATCAGAAATACACAGTAGATAAACTTCACCATAACATAACACAACAACATAATGAGGTAGTTCACCCCTTTTGGGCTATATCTGTCGGGTCCAAGGCTCCCAATGGGCATGTCCTTGCTCTATTAAGTTGCTCAAAATGGTTATACAGTAAGAGATATGCCTAAACAGGCAAAACCAGCTATGAAATTGAATTCAGAAGACAAAAATAAGCTAAAAATGGCTTTTGTTTCACCTTAAACAGTAAAGTATAGACCAATACAGCTCCATTTCCCTGATGGCCCTAATGGCTCTTCAAGCTTCCCTGAAGAAAAAGTGGCTGAAGAACATCTTTGTTCGATATGAAACCTATACCAAACTCTCCAAAATGCTTAGAATAGCGAAAATTGACTAAAATTTCATCCAATTTCGTTCAAAATTGAGAGAGTTATGGCAAAAACAAATTTTGCCCAATATCCCTAAACAAACTCCACCAAATGTGGAGAAACTGAAGTTAACTAAAGATAAGTTGGCCATTTCCGCCAAATATGGCGCGCCCACCATAATTTCCGCCAAATATTAATCCCAAATTAACTTAACTTAAATGTGTTTTAAATGGGCGGATAAACTTGGTTTAGTGCCAATAGCTCCACCAATCCGCACTACACATTCAATTTTAAATAAATGCTAAATTGAATTCTTAGCAAACTTGTGCAATTACCCATTAGTTAAATCTGTGGTTTGTGGGGCAGGAGGTTTTGGGTTCAAAACCCGAGCCCGCTCTCAACATTACCTTTTACCTACGTTACACCATACACCAACGTATCCTTTGCTTGATAGTACACCAACGTATATCCTTGGCTTGATATTCAATGCGGATTTGTAAATAGATATTGTTTTTTAAAATGGAGAATGGTTTGATTTTAATTTAAATATAATTACAATTAATATAATATATATTATAATATATAATATATAAAATATGTTAGAACATATAATATATTATATTATATAATATATGAAAATATATTTTATTTAAATCATAATTAAATAAATAAATTAAAAAATATATTTAATTCCACCTTACGCAACATTAGAAAATTTACCCCCATATAAATCCAAAGTAGAAAATTTGAAGCTGCCACTTGTCACAGCTTCATTTGTTGTTTCTGGAGGATATACCTGCAACTGCGGATTGTACCTGTCTAGTGAAACATGGTCAAACTGTCAAAAATTTACCTATTTGCCATTTCGATCAGAATGCAATATCTTCCTCATACGACATCGGTTTTTCGAACTGTTCACGGCGCCAGAATCAGAAAGACGAGATCTACGCAATCATCCTGGTTTCAACTCAATCCTATAACTTTAATTTTTGAGCAATTTTCATAACTTGGACATGATCACCTGATCAAAGACCCTCTTGACCTCCATGACCGTTGTTGTTCTGTCTGGGATATTGAGGTCTTCAATTTGCTCTTTGGTTTTGGAATTTAGCATCTTGATGATCTTTTATGCCTCTTCTGGCCTGTGTTCCAAATCTACGTTTGTATTTTCTATTGCTACTTTAACTCTGTGCACAAGTTCTTCCTATTCAAAAGTAATCTATATTAAAGGCCATATTTCTATTATATTGGCATTTATATTCTGCCAAATACTATTTTTAGCCTCTGCTAACATTGGGATTACAAAGGATTGATCTTCATATTTTCGTATTTGTTGCATGAGTATGTAATTTTTTTGCAATTCTGACAAATATGCATTGTCGTTTTGAGTTTATTCTCTTCCATTTTAGCCAATGCTACTATTAATTTCTCTTTCTCTGTCTTAGTTATTGTTAAATCATCTAGAGCTTTGATAAGCTCTTATGTAGATTCTGAAATTGTAGTCCTTGCTGAATTTTCTGCCACTGTACATGTGCCTCATGTAGATGCTCCTAATGCTTCCCACTGTTGTTTTTCTTTCAACAATGCTTCCATGGCCTGCTCTGTTTTTTGTATTTGTGTATTCTGCTCAACCACTATAGAATTTTTTTTTCTCTTTTTCTAACTCTACATTGGCAACCTCTTTAGCTTGAGGATGTTCTGTGGAGGGTAGCTTTAGTTGCTTCCTCAATGCTTGGGTATCTTCTTCCTTGTTTTTTATAAGTTCTTCTGTTGTTTTAACATCTTTAGGGTCATGTCCTAATTTTATGACCAAATCCCCGAGAGATTTGATTATGTTATCCTTAGCAAATGATGACATCTTTTCAATTTTTAATTGAGAATTCATATTATTTTAAGATTATTATAACTTTGAAACAGTCATGGATGAGTTGGTGAGCGACGAAAAGATCAATTCCCCTGTCTGCTTATGTAAATAGATTTTATCGATTTCATGTATTTTTTTGGTGTCAATTGAAAAACTGGAGGCTTTATAGCCTTCTTCACTCCTGGGAGTTGGCACTAGTGGTTCCATGAAGGCCATAAGGAACTTTCCCTTCTCTGCATCAAATGCAGAAAGTAGTTTATGTCGGGTCTTGGTTGTTTGCTTCCAAAACTCAGAGTAAGTAGAAGCCTTCAATGCTTCGTTCTTCAATTTGATTTATCTGTATCTTGAAAATATGCTCTACTGCCGAGTAGTAATATGTGTACTTGATGACACTAGAGATTGTATATTTGTTTCAACAGTAGTTGATTGTATTGTTCCTCCTTCTTGGGTAGAAATAGGGGTAGGATTCCCTGATAATATCACTGTGGCTGGTTGTTCTGTGTCTCCTCCCTTTGGAGTTTCATATTGAATAGTAATTATTTGTGGATTTTCTTGAGAGTCTGACTTCTGAGAATTACCTTGGTCTTTGTTCCTTTTCCTTTTGAAAACAAGGAATTGTGTAACTTTAGAGTGAGTTGGAGACATGTCTTCTCTCTCCCTCTTAAAAATCTTCTCTTTAGAAACAGGTGTCTGCATAGATGACTGGCTAACTAGTATTTCTTCGGCTTCATGCAAAGTACCTTCTGTCCATTCTTCCTTATTGGCATATTACTCAATCTCATGCCTCGATGTGTGTGCATAAGAAGTACTTTTTTCTCCAATCTAAGCTTATAAATGATACCTTGAGGATCATATGACCAGGAGAAGTTGAACTCGAACTTCATATGACTTAATATTGTATCTATCTCTTTTGTTGCGGATCTAGTATTGATGATGTATGGTCATATGTGTGCTTTGAGCTTAAACTGTGCCTTCTTCTTGTAGGAAACAAAATGGACTTCATCCATATTTAACATTTTCCTAGAATATTCTAATGCAAAGTTCCTAACATGTACAAAAACTAGCAACCTATAGGGAGGAAATTCTAATCCATAAACTCTGATTTCAGTGTAGTTATGGTAAAGATACCAGTTGGCTTGTTCTGAAAAATGTAAAAACTTCTTTATCTCTAGAGAGATTTGGGGGATGACATCATTGCTTAACAAACAAAGTGAAGTATGAAAATTTTTATCAACATAGTCCGTGTAGGAATACTCCTCTGAGTTATTTCTAACTAGAGAAGTCTAGTGTATGACTGACCAAGGTTTACCTTCATTATCAGTTTTTTGTAGAGGGAAGTTGAATTTATCTGCCCAATAATATAACATAAGGTAAACTAGTACTGTCTGGTATTTGAAGACACCTTCTGCTTTATAATTAACTAACTGTTCATGGATTTCATTGGCCAAAAACTGGTTGTAATTGAAAATGAGAGAGGGTTGCTTACCAACTACAAAGGTAGACAGGAATCATAACACTTTCTCATCTACCCATTGATCGGTATAGTACACAAGCAATCAGGTTACTATGGAAATTACTTGCTTGGACATTTCAGGAAAAATGGAAGCTCGATAAATGGGTCTGGTCTTGGGAAACTCAACATTCTGAGGAAGAAAATTTTCAAATATTTGAGCTGTTTGAGGGAATGTCAATTTGCTATATAGATCCATTAGAATTTCAACAGAAAACAGGTGAAGGGAAGGTTGATATTCAATTTGTAGGGCTTGGAAAATGCTTTAAGGAGAAATATGTTTAGAATGCAACAAGATGATGAGCTTAGTGGAAAGGAGCCGCCTTCACTAAGTGGGCCCGCAGGCTATTTTTGGCGCAAAGTATATTTTTAGACATATGGATCATGTTCTATGAGTTGCAGGATGCTATTTGTGGATGGTTGGTCAAGTCGGAAAAAATAGATGGACTTCTATTTTTAGACATATTGGGCGGAATCTATTTTTAGATTGTCAGTCTAAAAATAGATATGTCGAATATTATTAGCTCTTAATAATATTTGGACTATAAACATTATCTTACTCTCTTGGAGCACTTCAGTTAAGTGCAATGGGAGCGTGGATCATGTACCGTAATGTAGTTGAATAGCCGCCATTCCCGAGGGTTTAGGAGCCATTTGCAGTGACAGTTCAAGAACTCATGTGGCAGAGTTTGGTGGAGTTGATGAGACAGTTGGTGGAGTTGTGCTCGGTTTAACTTAGTTGAACTAGTTGTATTTAGTCTAACTGACAAATACACTAGTGATGAGTGGTGTGAATTAATTATTAATTAATTCACCAATTATTAACTCATAAATCAACTAAAGAACACATCAGTTAACTTCTGCAGGCTGACAAGGGCTTGTGAGACCAAGGAGTGGTAGGTGAAAGAGCAAGCGGTGACTATCGGTTGTGACCATATCGTGGTGCATGAGTTTGCACCACACATTGATGGAGATGCTAATGAGGATTATGCAAGGCATGTCAGTGGATTCGTTCTGACAATAGCTATTCATCTTGGATTGCGTAGTAGAGGCAGGCTAACAGGTGGAGCAGATTGGAGCATGTGTTTTGTATGATCTGAGCTTGTGTAGTGTGTAACAATTGGAGATTGTACCGAGAGCTTGTGAGGAGTTTGTACAATGATTGTTACATGATCTCTATCATTATAATATACAGATAGTTGGGGGTTTTCAGCTTTAAGCTTTCCCATAAATACTGTGTTTATATGTGTGATTGTTTATGGTTTTAATGTGCGCATGCAATTGTTTATATTTCCGCAATTAATGATCAATGGTAGAAGAGGTTATGTATTATGCATGAAGCTCAAATAGTGTGTGATCAGGATAATCTTGGTGAATAATTTAACAGTTATTCAAATTTCTACAAAATAGAGAAAATAACTTCATTGTTGTGAGAAATGACAACCTTTTGACTTGGTAAATACCTAAGGTGACACCAGACATTGAATTCAGAAAAGAAGCGAGTATGGGGGAAAACGAACCGTGGGAGAAAGGATTCCCAAATGCTCAATTCATCACTCTTATCTAAAAACTTCTGCCTAGCCCAATTATGCAACTCGTAAAGGTTGAACTCTGACAGAGTTTCTGCAACTTTGTGTTGGGTGTCTACTAGAGGATATTTGTCAAAGTCAGGGACTGAAGGGATAAGGGGATTAGATTCAGTGGATTTTCCCTTTCCCTTACGGTTCGACATGGTATGATATAAAGATCAGGTGTGGAAGAAAAATGCCTAAGAGAATTGGATAGAAGAGAGCTAAAAATAAGGTATGAGCACCGGTTTACCTGCAATAGTTTGGTTGTGTACAGGAGAATTGTTGTTGAAAACTAACAGTTGACAGGAGTTAGCTTTTCATCCCGCGAGATCAATGGTGAGCAAATAAATGAATTTGGGATGTCGTATTCCTTTTATAATGGATGAAATGGTTGTATAACGACCAAATAAATGTTTAGGGAGCAGAGACTTTAATTAATTAAACAGATGAATGGCAGGAATTAATGACGTAACGTTCATAAAATTTGTGGGAGATTTGAACATTAACGGATAGGTGACGTAGAGGGTTGATGATGTGGCGGGACAGGTGGCAAGAAATGAGTGGCGGGAGGTAACGACTAAGTGGCGAGAAACGGTTGGTGGAGGAGGCGACACTTGGCGGGAGGTGGTTGGCGGAAGAGGCAACCATAGGTGGGAGCGTCGGTGGTATTTTAGGGGGGCTGTCGACAGTTGATGGTATTGGAAGGTGACCCCCTAAAAATGCCGAAAGTGTGCCACATTACCCTCGTAAGTTTCAGCGGAAACTGCTTTTCGGCCACCCCCCTCGCCCCTTGTGTTAATCATTAGGAGCGCGAGGGGGGGTGGGGCGAAATGGCTTGCCTGCCGTAGATCTTGGCAAGTTGGATCAGAGCCATCAATTTCAACACGATTGTTATCAAATGTGACAAAAGAGTCACATCAACGAAAAAATTTATTACAAACTTTACAAATCGTAATTAAAAATGAAATTAACTAATTAACTTTATTAATATAAAGTCTAATGCAGCATTTGAATTAGCTCACATATTTTTTGATTCTTCTAAGGGTTTTCATCTTTTTTCTTTCTTCATTTTTCTGAATATATCTATTTTTTATTTTTATCCTTTTTTCATATTCAATTTTTATACCCTTTTCTATTCTTTTTGTTTTCCTCTTTTCTTTTTCTTATATATTCATTTATTTTTTATTTTCTATTTTTTCAACAATTACATATAAAAATAAAATGATGTTACAACATTGGCTCCAACTGGGGACTGCTTCTACTTGTGAGATGCAAAGAACAAGTAGATCCATGTGTCTTCTCCTCAGGCTGTGGAGTCTTTGTTGTGAAATCATACTATGACAGTGAAATATAAATGAAAAATTGGTTATGTACAATGAACTAGGATTGCAATCAACTTCAGTATTGAGTGTAGTACTTTATATATTGTCCATTGACAAGAAATGTAGAGTATGCTCCTTCTAGGTTCTGCAAAATAAAAGTGTTGTTTCCTTTGACCTTTGCAATGTTGAATGGTCTTAAGCAAAGATTGTCAAATTTACCATGTTTCCCTTTTTCTTCTCTTCTGGAATCCCACTTTAAAACCAATCTCCTTCCCTTAAATATCTTTCTCTGGCTTTCCTATGAAACAAAATTTTCATCTTATTTTGATATTGACAAAGTTTGTACTGAACTTCATCTCTATCCTCATTCAATTCTATAATCTAATTAACTCTCCTAGAAAAATAATCAGGTTCTTCATTTGATTCTTGTAAATATTTCATGACAGTGAAAACTAGTTGTGTAGGAAAAATGGCCTCAGTTCCATATACCAGCTGAAAAGGGGATTACCTGTTGATATTTTGGGTGAAATTCTATTGGCCCAAACTACATACTTAAGATGACTGTCCCAATTTCTCTTATGATCTGTAAGTACCTTCTTGATCACTTTTACCATACTCTTATTAGATGATTTTTCCAATCCATTTCTCTGAGGGGAGTATGGAGTAGAATGATGTAATAAAATTTGATATTTCTGGAAAAATTCTATGATTTTAACGCTACTGAATGCCTGTGCATTATTTGTGACTATCTATTGAGGACAACCAAATCTAGATAGTATATTTTCCTCAATTAATTTAATGACAACAATATCTATATTGTTTTTTTACTGGAATAGCCTCTACCCACTTGGTAAAGTAATATGTGGCAATTAAGATCCATCTATGTTGATTGTTGGGTGTTGGATGTATCTCTATAATGAAATCTAGTCCCCATTGTAAAAATGGTGCCTCAATTAAAATTGGAACAAGGGGAAGTGCTGCCAATCTTTGTCTGCTAGCAAAGATCTGACATGGAATGCAGCTTCTGACCTTTGCTCCAACCTGTGAAAACAAGTTTGGCCAATAGAAACATGCTCTCAAAATCTTGTATGTTGTTTCTCTCCAAGCATAATGACCTCCACATATTCCTTCATGAAACTGATCTATAACACCATTTGTTTCACTCTCAATCGGACATAGAAGTAATATGTTTAAAGGATCTTTCCAATACAAATTTGCATTGATGATACAATACTTCATAGCCTTTAGTCTAAGAATTATGCATTGATTTTTTGTGAAATTAGTAGAATATTTGAACTTACGAAGAAATTGTACAATATCACCATACCATTCAGATAACATAAATTTTCCCTCAATATGAAGTGGAAGAGGAGTTGAATCTACAAAAGAAGGTTCTTGTGGGTTCTTCTCTGATGAACTAGAGGAAGGTTCTTGTGGATTATCCTCTCTTGATCTTGGAGTAGGTTCTCGTGGGTTCTTCTCTCCTGCTACCTACATGACAATGTTTATCCCCAAAACTTTATAGTTAGATTCAGCCAACAACTTGGCTAAACCTTTTCCTTTTATCAGCTTAGTAGATTTGGTTTCTAGATCAAATTCAAGGATTTTATCTATCCATCTCCCTCTTCTACCATCTATATCAGGTTGAGTCAAAATGGTTTTGACAACATTTTTTGGGACATAGGCAGTAATAGGAGAATGAAGGACATAAGTTCGAAAGGCTTTGAGGGCGTGTACAAAAGCATAGGCTTGTTTTTAAATAATGTCATATTGATGCTTTGAATCTCTCATCACTTTACTAAGGAAGGCAATTGGGTGTTCATCTTGGTTATCGTTCTTTTGCAATTAAACGACAACTAAAGTGGTGTCAGAGGCAAAAGAGAGAATGTATAATCAGGGCTAGCTAGTGCCAGGGCTTTAGAAATAGCCTTTTTTATTTGTGTAAAAGAAAATATAGCCTGCACTGTCCATTTAACTTGATTCTTTTTCAGCATGTCAGTGATATCTTTAACAATCTCAGCATAGTTTGGTATAAATCTTCTTATACAAATATTTTTTCCTAAAAAATCTTGAACTTCTTTTTTATTTCCAGGAAGAGTAATTACCTTAATGGTTGAGACTCATTTTGGATCAATTACCACTCCGTCTTTTGAGATAATGTGGCTAAGTAGCTTCCCTTCCTTTATGGCAAAGAGGGATTTCTTTGGATTGAGAGAGATTCAAATTTTTTTGCACCTATCAAAAACCTTTCTCAAGTGATTTAAGTGCTTTTCATCAGAATTTGAAAACACAGTTAGAATATCCAGATAAATAACAATGAATTTGTGGATTTTTCCAACAAAAGGTAAATCCATAACTCTTTGAAATGTTGCTCCTGCATTAGTCAAGCCAAATGGCATCCTAGCATACCTAAATGTACCCTAGGGTATTGTGAATGTTGTTTGTTCTCTATATTATGGGCTTACCGAAATCTGGTTATATCCAGAAAAATCATCTAGCATATAAATTCTACTAGATCCTGAAACCCTTTGAAGTAACTGATCCATTTTGTGTAATGGATAATTATCTTTTAAAGATGATTTGTTGAGATTTCTAAAATCCACACACAACTTGATTTCACCATTATTATTTATTACATGAACTAAATTTGCAATCCATTCAAAAAATATAAGAGGAACAATGATTTTTGCATCCAATAATTTCCTAAGTTCCTTTTCAATAGTCAGAAGCAAAATTGGATTCTTCCTTCTTAAAATCTGTTGGAATGGTTTGGCTTCTTGTTTTAAAGGAACCTTATGTTAAATGAGATTTGTGTCATAAGTCTTAAACTCATCATAATACCAAGAAAAGACATCTTTATAATGATTTAAGAGATCGATATATTTGTCCTTTATGTCCTTGGGTAATGATGCTGCAATTTTGACATTTTTTGTTTCTTTATCAGTTCCAATATTACAGTCTTCTATATCTCCTTGTGTTTGTGAATTGGATAATAAATTTTTAATAACATCGTTATTGTCAAAAAAAAATTCAAGAGGAACTAAACCCTTTGGAATTAAATTGCTGGGTAATTAGAGAATATCATGATCAACAATCTTATTTTTAAAATGTGAAGCCTTATTTTCCCGAGTTGGATCATGATCAATAATTGGTTTTCCTTCATATTGTAAGGTTGAAAATTCATCAATTACTTGCAAGAAAATCTTCAATTGTTCATCATCTTCAAACACTTGCGAGTGTTTAAGTTTTTTCAGGGATTGATGGCCTATACTTTACCTTAATTTGATATTGTAGTTGCATTGGATCGGTTATTTTAAAAGAACTGGAAAAAATTGCTAAAGAATTTGCATACATGTTTTCATCCCTTGCAATTGTTGTAACGTTGAAGGCTTGAAAATATTTTTCTACATAATCTCATACTTCATTTCGGTAAGATCTAAGCCTGGGATGTTTTTCTTGACATAGACTTCTTACTTGCTTGACAATAAGTTCCGAATCACTGAAAACACTTCGTTTTTGAACTTTGATAATTTTAGCTAAATCAAGTCCTAAAAGTAGGGCTTGATATTTTGTTGCATTGTTTGTAACATCAAAGTCTAAATTAAAAGATTGAGTTATGTTCTCTTTATACGATGAGATGAGTAAAATATCAGCTCCAACTCCATCCTTGGAAAAAAATCCATCAAAATATAGTTTCCAAATATCATTTTTCATACATTTAGGTTTATCCACAAGTTGTTCTATGCTGAGTTGAGGATTTTGGAGATCTCTTGATGATAATGTAAAACATCCAAAATCTGGATCAACAACATAAATTGGATGATTTATGGCTTGATCAACTTTACAAACAATATTAATGAATCTTACCTCTCTATATAATCTAATATTTTCACCGCCATATACAAGAATAGTAGCAAAAGACATGTCCATCTGCAAAATTCCCCCTAATTTGGCACAACGTGATCTTTAACAACATCCCAAATTTAGGAGGAATAGTTGTGACTACAATGTCTAGCACTGCACTCTTAACTAGGATTTGTGTTAGAGTGACAACTAAGTCTTTTATTAGTCCAAGACAAGAAATCTTCTTTGAATCAAAAGTATACAAGTCATGATAAGGTCTGGTAATTTGTAGTTGTAGTTGATCCATGATTAATTTGGGAATCAAATTGTGAGAGGCCACATAATCTAGCAAACAATTATATAAAAGAAAATCATGAACTTTGAGTGTAACATAAAAGGGAGGAACGTTTTTATCAATCATGTCATAACTAGGACCAAAAACCACTGAATATTTTTCATTCTCTAAACTTATCACATCCCCCTCAACATCTATACTCAAGGATTGGATCCAATTTGATAGTTGATTTTTGTATCCCGGATTTTTGGAGAGTTCAGACAGTGAAACAGGAATTTTGACTCTTTCCATCTCTTTCTTTACATTAAAAACCGTTGGAATAGTTATTTTAGGCACATTTTGTTCATTTGGTTGAATTAATGGATGAGTGACAATAGTTTGGGTTTCAACAGTTTTTACTGGAGGCTCAAGAATTGTGACATGCTTAGTTGGCCTACCAGGGTCTGGTCTAGTCCTTAAATCATATATTTTTCTTAATTTAGCAATTAGATATTCAGTGAAAGTTTGATATTTCGAGACCCGGGAAGCCTCTTGATCTTGGGTTGAAGATTGATCAGAAGAAATTGGAACTAGGACATCTAGGTTGTGCTTCCATTTTTGAAATTCTATTGGAAAGATTTCTTAACAAAGAAGTAATTTCATCTATCTTATGAACTTCTTCCTTAATATTTGTAAAATAAGTACTTACTTCTCTAGCCTTCATTTTTCTTTCAGCTTTCTCAGCCTTTGCTTTAAGTTTATTTGATGCAGATATGTTTGCCTCTACCTCAATAACATTTGTTTGAATATATGCTAAAGTGGCAGATCTTCTTTCTCTAAGCATGACATCAAAATCATCATCAAATCCATTTGAAAATATTTTCTTTTCTGTAGCTACTCGTGGTTTATAGTTAGGTGGCATTTTATTGGAAGTTTATTGGATCTTTTAATGAAATTAGAGACAATTTCTCCAAGATTTATTTTTAAATCATCAAATTATGAAAGGTAATAGATTGGATCCTTTTTTACTCCCCATTGATTCTTAAAGATAATTGTTAATTCATTCCATGTTCAAATTGAATTCGCTTGTAATTGTCTGAACCAAATTCTTACATTCCCTTCAAGAGATTGAACAAAAAGTCTCATGTATACATATTCATGCTCAATTTTCACGTTGTCAGCAAAATCTAAGAAGGTAGATAAATGATATTCAGCAGGCAGACCAATATCTCCATTAAACCTAGGCAGGTGTTTAAGACATCCATCTGGAAAATCATTAAGTTGATTAGGAAGAATAAGTGCGGCATAATGAGCCTAAACGATGGGTAAAAAAAAATCCATTCTATTAGGTGAATGAATCGAAGATGATGAAGAACTTGAAACATAAGATGATGATGAAGGCGTGTGTTATGAAACCAGCTCCATAAATAGAAGAAGAGAGAGAACAATGCCTTATAAATCAACCAATTCGAGGGGAAAACCTCCAATACATTACATAAATGAACAATTCTTGGATGATACAAATGACCAAAACCTCCTTCTATATATAGGAGTCCATGGGCCCACAATATAATCCTAGTCGACCTAACAATAACAATGTAAGGGCACAATAATAACAACATTGGGGTTATAGGGGTACAATAATAACAATAAGGGGGCTACACTAATAACAATAAGGTGCTAAAATAGTAATATAGGGACCTAACATGCCCCTCTTCTTCAAAAAAGTGTTGTCCTCAACGCTTGAGTAGCTCTGGGTGCTTCTGTATAATATTCTCATCCTCCCATGTAGAATCTTCAGTGGGTAAGTTCTTCCACTTGATGATATACTCTGAAATTGATCGATTTCGTAGCTGTCGAGTTCTTATTTCTGACCGCTTCAAGTTCCAATATGATTTTTCCTTCCTCATCAAGTTCTGGAAATATTGTTTGAACTGGAATATTTTCACCTTGTTGTAGCCTCTACAACACCCTCCAAAAATACAAAAAAGTAAGAACACACACTTCAAAATTTTTGGAGCCCCTTTAAGACTAAAAGAGAAAAAGCTAAGTGAAGTTTTGAAGGGCAAGTCGCTAAGTCGCAAATCCATCCTATGAAACAATTGCGACCCCTGCGACCGGTGCGACCCTGCGACCCTAAGGTCGCCAGGTCGCAAGGTCGCATGGTCCAGAATTAAAGAAGTTGCGACTCATGCGACCTATGCGACCCCGCGACCTTAGGGTCACCAGGTCGCAAAGGTCGCAAGGTCGCAAGGATAAGTAATTAAGGAAATTTGCGACTCAGCGACCTTTGCAACCTAGCGACCCTAGGGTCGCAAGGTCGCAAGGTCGCACTATACCCATTTGCGACCTCATTAAGTGCTCGCACGTGCGACCTTTTTTTAAAAGGGCAGGTCGCTAGGTCGCATTTGTCACTTGCGGCGAAATTTAGAAAGTGCTCTGACAGGTCGGCTAGCGCGTTTTCTCCTGGGTAAGTTGCTATTTCTTCTCTTTGTTTCCTTCATAAGCATTTCTTGCCAAAATTTGGCCTCCCCCATTGACTTAAATACCTGCTGGGGAGACTGTAGGGTTTTTCTGGTGGGTTTTTATGAGTTTTTGTCCTCCTGTTATCCCCATAAACCCCAGAGTCTCATTTTCTTGTCCAGCCCCTCGTGGCTTAGCCCTATCCTCAGCTTAGACCCCTTCCAGCCTCGTATGCTAACCGTTAAGAAAGAAATCAACCCCAAAGCCGCGCACGTTCGAAAACCCCGGCAGGCCTTTGCGCGACCTGCGACCCAACGACCTAGTCGCAAGGTCGCAAAGTCGCGCGATCTTCTGTTGGGAGGATTAGCGACCCTTGCGACCCTGCGACCTGGTCGCGAGGTCGCGAGGTCGCATCTGAGTTCTTCTTCTAAAACAGCGACCCTGCGACCCCAAGAGAACATTGAATTGAATTCTGCATGTATAGACTGTATTTAGCTCATTGCCATCATGTCTTTCTCATCCTGGGATTCTTTCCTGAATGCAACAGGTGAATTTGGAAAAGATACGATACCGGTCCTCTCTGATTCTAGCAACATGGCACCCCCAGTGTCCCAAAAGAAGGGCAAGAAGGTAGTGGAAGAAGAATCAGACACAGACGTGCAAATATCTCCTCCACCAATATACAGAGACACCCTTTGCACCTTCGCAAAAGGGGACAGCCTGAGATGGTATGAAGTATACCACGAGTTCGCTATAACAGAAGCTGAGTTTCCAGAAGATCTCCCGGACCGGGAAGTGTACCTAAAGGTCAAAAAATCCAAGTTACATCTAGCAGGGGCACATCCATCCATCTTCCCGTGCCCAGAAATATTAGACTGGATCATACAGAAGACTGGTTCCAAGAAGTTTCTGATCCGAGATAGCAAAGGTAAAGCTTTCGCGACGTTGGAGGGCTCAGACGCCCAGGTCTACTACTCGCTACCCCAACCAGAGGAAAACTTTACCCCGAGATGGGATTCTGCCCATGAAGTACCCAGGGTTGGATAATCAGAAGCGGTGCGAGCTTGTACCAGGTCTTAAAAGACTGAGTACCCTGCACGTCCGAGAAAGTGTGCACATGGGTCGCCATGCTTTGCAGGTTGTATGGACGTCCGGACGCCACCACCTTCAACGGCGCATGGGAAACTATAATGGAGTATGTAACGGTGCATGGCACTCGTTTCAACTGGGCCGGTATATTAATGGGCTCAATGCAAACAAATTTGGCTTCGGCTTTAGCCCCAGATGAAGGAACGCCGTCGGAGTTCTATATGGCTTCGTATCTACTAGATGCTGTCTGTGCCCGGATGCATTTTGAGGGATGGCCACATAACTACAACTCCACACAGACCCAAGCAATCCATTTGCAGACCAAGGTATTCTGGGAATCCAGGTACAAGTCAGATATTGAGCAAATCTCTCAGATATTCATTCCCGCCCTTTACGGGAAGCTATTTGGTCAAGACACCCCCTGCATGTCTTGGCGTGCGATGGAGACACTAGGTCAGGTGGCACACTGGTTTCCGTATGCTGAATATACATTCATCCGGGTATTTGGCACATTCAAAGCCCCACATGCTCTGCCTAGGTTTATCACCGATAAGGTGCTTATGCAGGAGGTATGTTTCCAGATGACCTCGGGTTTCTCCAATGTCCTTTCCAAAGGAAAGAAGAAACCTTGGCCCGCTCTGCCCCTCACCATCGATGCTTATACAGTCAAGGACTCCAAAGAAGTAAGGGCTCAAGGGGAAGAGATAAAAGGTTATCACTTTAGAAGCCTGGAATACCGAACATATGACACGTTCAAGATAGTTCTGGAGCACTGTAAGAAGGCCAATTTTAAATGGAGCTATCAGCATGTCGAACGCCCGGCAGATGATGAGAAAAGAAACTGGTACAACACAGACAGGCAACTAGCTCCAGGGATTGACTCTGACCAAGAAGAAGAAGATCACCAAAATTTAGAAGACAGGAGCCAAAAACTAGGAGGCTCTTCTTCCTCCAAAGATAAGAAAACACGGACCAGTACAGGGCCTGACACCTCGGATCAGCTAAAAGAAGCAGAGGCCCAGGCCAAGAAGTAAGAGGAAAAGAAAATGAAGGAAGATGAAGATAAACTCAGAAGAGATGCAAGGATAGAACGGAAAAGGAAACAGGCCGAGGAAAAGGAAAGACAGGAAAAGGAAGCACAGGCGGCGGCAGAACAAGCACTTAAGGAAGAACTTGACAAAGCCGAACGTCAAAAGAAGGCAGACCAAGCTGCCGCAGCAGAGCGAAAAAGAAAAGCTGAAAGAGAAGCAGAGGCAGAGACAGAACGCAAGAAGAAGGAGGAACATGACAAGGCGGAGGCCGAGCGCCGGCAACAGGAGGAAGGAAAAGGACAAAGGCAGGATCATGAGGATGAACTAATAGAGGACATCGACATATCTCCCCTGGAGATTCCTCCGAGTGGCACGAAAAGTATCCTCTCTGATGACGATTTTCCCGGGGAACAAGAAGAAGAGGTCTTCGACCTGACTAGATTGACATTTGACCAATTCTCCTTCAAAATACGGCAAGAGAAAAGAAAATCCTTGGCGCAAAGCCATCCCGCCATATCTACGGTCGCCACTGAAAAGGACATAGTCCTGGATACAAGGACCAACCCTGTAATGATATCATCAGCAGGTACCGCTTTTGCCGCGGCTACGGAGGAAAATGTCACTAGAATGAGCAGGGAGATTATTTCCCTACAAAACAGGCTAAAAGCAGCGGAACAGGAGAAATCAGTACTAGAGAGTGAAGTGCGACAGCTCCAAAGTAAGCCTTCCCAAGTCAATGAAGTCCCACTGGCAGTCATGAAAGAATGTGATGTATTGGAAATGACCATGAGGCAAGTATATAGAGAAATGCTCACCCTAAAACAAACAGTGGCCCCATTGGCAGAGGCACGAGCGGAAACCAAAGAGAAGCATGAGCAGCTCAAGGAGGCCTCGGTAGCTTTAGACAGAATGATAAACTGGACAGCGCAGTACCATCAAGCTCCCGAAAACGTGCCTAGGAAGGATAGGAGTCACACACAAGACACCAAAGTACAAATCCGGATGAGGATACAGTCCAAAGACAAGTTGGCCAAAGATTTGGACAAAGTGGTGTCTGCATATAATCATCTGATCAGTGGTATAGACTCCATGAACGCTCTTCATCACATTCCTTCGTTAGGAGCACTGGACGAAAATAAAGACTGGGAGCAAGTAGAGCAAGAAATCCAGTCGTTTCTGCAACCCGTGAGACAAGCTGCTGTTGCGCCAGAATTTGAGGCATCACAAGAGAACCTGAGTCGATTGCTTGTCACTCTAGTACAAATTTATACCAAGCTTGCCTCCCTCTCAATCCAGATTTCCCAAAAGAAGGAGACTCTGATACCGAATGCTTTGGAATGTACGCATCGGTTAAAAGAAGAAATCTCTCTAGTCTCCCCTATAGCAGCGGATTACCAGGCCTGGCAAGACTTCCTCAAGGAGAAGAAGATCGACGCTCCAAACCTCTCGATTACGCGACCACCTCCATAGCTTAACTTCTGGGTCGCAGGTCGCATTTGTCCCCCAGGTCGCAAGTCGCACCGGCGCCTAAGTTGCAGGTCGCTATCTTCTGGGTCGCAGGTCGCATTGTCTGTCAAGGTCGCAAGGCAGTTGAACCGTCGGGAAGTCGAAGCGTCGGAAAGCCCCAAAGGGCGTTTCTTGGGTCTATAAATACCCCTGTGGGGCACATAGTTAAGGGCTTCTCTTTTGGTGGACTGAAGAGAAATATTGCATTGTAATTGAAGGGTCATACTCTGACTCATGTGAAATTCAGATACTTGTTAAAATCCCTTTGTTGGATGATGTATTTAGCTGTGACAAAACTGTGTGTATTCTGCATATAGTTTCAAAATATCGTATGATTAATGAAGCTGTGTTCTTAATAGTATCATTCGTACTCCATAGCTATCTGTGAATGTGCTTGATGATGCTCAAGTTTTACCATTGTTCTTATAATGAATGTTAATGAACTATTTTATTAGCATTTCGTTGCATCTTTCGGAAAGTTAAGGGATATCCTTGCCACAAAGAACTGTTTCTTTAGTGGTCAGATTATCTTGCATGCATTACCCCATAGATGTGTTGCTAACGACACTTCCTGGGCGTATGCATTTTATTCATTACCTTGCTACGCACAGTGTTATATATCAGTGTGATACATCAGTCATGTATGTTGTTTCATGTGAATGAGTGTATGTCTGCAGATTTAATCAGTTTCTTCGAGACCGATTCCAAGGGAGGAGGCTCGATATTTTGAAATCACAAACGAACAGTTGAGATCCTTACGCCCAGTTGCCCGCAATCTCGTCAGGGATTTACGGTATGCTCCAATCATGGAATTCCTAGCCCACACTAGGACCCCAGCCGAGAACGTCACTCATAATGGCGTGCTAGTCAGCACCATACCTGAACTTGTGAACTCCATGATTGAAGACCTCGGGCGGGCTGTCCAGGAAAATGACCCCATTCTCCAAGATAGTGAAGGTTTCCCTGATACAGAACCTTTCCCCGAACCTCAGCCTGAATTACATCAGTGGAACAACAACCAAGTGTATTCCCCACCAGAAGAAGGAGAAGGGGGTCGAAGAAATGAAAGAGAAGGTAACACATCCCGAAGAAATGTGGGGGAAGGAAATAGGCCTCGAAGAAATGAGGGTGGGGTCAACAGGGGTCACGGACGTGGAGGTAGAGGAGATATAGTTCGTGGCCGGAGACACCAACCCAACCATCATCACCACCAAAACCAAAATAGGCCCCCTCCCCACAACTGGGAGTATTTTAGAAACGTGAATAACCGTGAAAGACACCGAGATGAATACTCTCGCCATCATGAAGGAGCATCAGTGTCAGGGACGGGAAGTGAGTCCGAGGCAGAAACTCGATATCATCAGCACCCCAGGAGGGTGCAGCCTCTAGCCTGGATGGCTCAATCCCCATTAGCTCTTTTAGGTCCTCTCCATGATATGCCTAGGCACCCAGAGAAACATCTTCCTAAGTTCGATCCTGAGAAGGGCACATCAGCGGAAGACCATATTAGTAGTTTCTATCTGTCTCTGCAAATTGTGAGAGTTCAGTCTGATGATGTCGCATGTAGACTGTTCCCGCACACCCTTGTAAACCATGCGGCCACCTGGTATCATTCCCTACCCAGTGCTTCTATTACATCCCGGGACCAGTTCCGTCGCGTGTTCCTGCAAAAGTTTACAGAAGACAAAACACCCTCTATGCTCCTCATAGAATTAAGCAATATCAAGTGTCATAGAAAAGAGAAAGTTAAAGACTTTAACCAACGCTTCGCCACAATATTGCAAAAATTTCCTCCAAACTTAGCATTGGACGATTCTATCACCATCGACTACTATACTAAAGCTCTCCCTAGGGATATTTCCGTTTTCGTCAAACGTGAAGCCCGCGCTACCCTTACAGCAAATTACGTTGCTGCTCTCGCGGTAGAAAAAGACATGTTGTCGATAGGAGTCATGGACCACGAAGGAAAGGATGATCACAAACCAATCACTAAAAAAGGTCACTCTTCCACCCCTAATAGAGAGAAAGAAACTTTTGATTTCGAGAGTATGGCCAAGACCCTCAAACTACTAACGAATGAGGTCTCTGACTTGAAGAGAAAAGGCATTGAAACATCAACTTCTACTAAACCCCAAAAACCCTTTTTCAAGAAAAGTAATCCCAACACCAGCAGACCTCCGTCAAACTCCAGCGCCGCTCTCAACGTGGAAGAGATAGGGAAAGATAATTTTTGCTCTTTTCACCAAGCTGCCCACTCTGAAAAAACGTGCCCGCAATGGATTGGCAGCATGACCGCGGTGGTTAACCAACTTTTGGATGACCAAACTCCGGGAAATCAGACAGAGGATGATGTTTCTGATCGAGATGAAGGCTCGCTCCTAGATGGGGAACCGGGAGCCTCTGTTCTAACTTTTGATATAATACGCGGGGGGGAGAGTCTTGTTCCCATTGATATCAACATGGCAGGCAGTCCCAAGGCTCAGCCCACTCGAAATTATAGTCTTAGAAGCAAAGGATCTATCCCCGAACAATCATATGAAGACAAGAAAAGGGCTTTCCTGAGGAAAATTCTTCCCCCTAGAAACTAAGGACAAGCTACGCCGGAGAAGCCCACAAATAGTAACAGCAAAGCAAGTCACAAGAGCAAACTTCCGGTGGAACCCTCGAAAACCACTACCGAACCTAGTCCCCAAACTGATACTAGCTACAACATAGTGGAGGACATGAAAAAGACCAGAGCTAATATCTCACTCTACGAGTTGGCTCGCATCACGAATCAAAAGGAACTTATTCTAAAAGCTTTCGCCAACAACCAAAATACGAAAACTGTCAGCAACACATCTGCACAAACCAGTCCAGATATCCAGTCTATAGTGAACGCTGTCAACACGAATTCGAGAGGATCCACCCCTCCCTTCCTCTTGTCTTTTGAGATGTTTAACTTCAACGTTCACAATTGTCTTGTCGACTCCGATGCATCCACGAATGTCATGCCTCTATCTGTGTGCAAGAAACTCAACATCTGCCCAGAGAAAACTGACGCAAAAATCATTCAACTTGACAGATCACAAGTACCAGCCGTTGGAGAATTAAACAATGTCATCATCCGCCTCTCATCTGACTCTAGAGTCCATCAATGCATTGATATTGTGGTTGTTGACATCCCTGAAGCCTATGGTGTACTGCTTAGCAGGGAATGGTCTAGCAAGTTGCAAGGATACTTTGCCACAGATTGGTCCCACTTATGGCTACCTTACAAGGGGAGAAACAACCAAATCAGAATCGAAAGTGAACCATACATGAAACACACTGTAACTGATTTGGATGCCACAAATGAACCCATCAGCTTTGCCCAGGAGGAACTTGGTATGTGTTTTCTAGATTCCATTTTTGGATGTTACCGACCTCCTCAGTCTTCAGTAGGCCCCGAGGTCCAATCTGAAATGACACTCGTCGCAGAGGAACAATCCCAAGCTGTCTCACACCAAGCCGAAATTCCTCCGCAATCCACTGCCCCCAAGGGCCCGGAAAGCGACATATGGACCTTGTATTACGACGGTTCCAAAAATCTCGATGGTTCTAGCGCTGGCTGCGTTTTTCTTGATCCTCATAAGAATAAATTCTTAATCTCCTGTCGGCTGGAGTTCCAATGCACCAACAACACTACCGAGTATGAAGCTTTGATCCTTGGGCTTAAAAAGGCGCTGGACTTGAAGGTAAAATGCTTACGAGTCATTGGAGACTCCGAGATTATCACTCGGCAGGTACGCAATACTATTCACTGTTTGTCTCCACATTTAAAGGCGTATCAGCAAGAGGTATGGCGATTAATCTCTGCTTTTGACGCTTTTGGAATTAAATCTGTCCTTAGGATGCATAACGCAGTGGCATATACTCTGGCTAATGTCGCTGCCAGATTTACCCCTTTGAGGGATGGTTTTTCTATTGAAGTTATATATAAACCCTCCGTCCCAGACAATGTCACTAACTTGCGCGTCTTCGATGATGATCAACAGGTGTTGGATTTCATGTGTAACTCAGAGATATTCAAAGACGCTGCTATAGATGAAGATGAGCACGACCAAGCTATGCAAAAGGAGTACGAACAAGTCAAAGGAAACCCCATGCCTAAAGGGGTGGTATCACTTGAGAAGCTTTTTGATCTGCAAAATCGTTTCCGAGGGCCCCCAAATGCCAAAGTACAGAGCTCTATCTTGGCCCATCGACAAGTGAACTTGGGATCAGAAGATAATCCTAAATTCGTCAACCTGGGTAAAGACTGCACCCCCCAAGAGGCTCAAGATTTCACTCAGATATTTCGCAAGTATCGTGACGTATTCGCTTGGACATATGAGGACTTACGCACATACGATACTCGAATCATACAACATGTGATACCCATTAAAGAAAATGTAAAACCATTCCAACAGAAGCTTAGGAAAGTACATCCTACGATGGAGCCATTGATTCTAAGAGAACTCAAAAAACTTTTGGATGCTCGCATTATCTTCAAAGTTCGCCATTCCACATGGGTGTCCAATTTGGTTCCGGTACGGAAGAAGTCAGGTGAAATTCGCTTATGTGTAGATTTCCGAAACTTAAACCAGGCCTCGAGTAAAGATAATTACCCAGTTCCCCCTATGGAGCAAATACTACAAGCAGTGTCCGGCTCAGAAATGTTCTCTTTGTTGGACGGATTCTCTGGCTACAATCAAGTACTAGTGGCTGAACTAGACAGGTTAAAGACTACCTTTCGGACTAAGTGGGGAACCTTCGCGTACAGGCGTATGCCCTTTGGATTAATCAACGCAGGGGCAACTTTCCAAAGAGCTATGGATATAGCATTCAGGGGTCTGATAGGCCAAAGTGTGGTGGTCTACTTGGATGACGTTACTGTGTTTTCTAAACATCGGGGGGATCATTTGCATCACCTCAGACAGATCTTCGAAAGGTGCAGAAAATACGGTATCTCGCTCAACCCAAAGAAGAGTATTTTCGCCGTAGCAGAAGGAAATCTGCTAGGTCATATCATAACTAAGCAAGGCATTGTCGTTGATCCAGAACGTGCGAAAGCCATTGCTCATATCCCTCCCCCCAGTAGTAAGAAAGAAATGAAATCCTTTTTTGGTAAGATCAATTTTGTACGTAAGTTTATATCAGATTTCGCCCAAATAGTGAAGCCACTGTAGGGAATGATAAAGAAAAATGCTACCTTCAAATGGAATCAACCCGAAAAGGAAGCATTCGACCAGATCAAGAAAGCTATAGCCGAAGCACCTTCCCTCCAGAGCCCAGATTTCGGAAGAGATTTTAGCTTATATACTTTCGCTTCGGATTCGTCCCTGGCAGCCATACTCACACAAAAGGACAGAAATAATGACGAGCGTCCCATTTCATTCATGAGCACCGGTTTGCAAGGAGCTGAATTAAATTATCCTGAAATCGAGAAACAGGCCTATGCGGTATATAAATCGGTCAAACATTTCAGACCGTACATCTTAAAAAACCATGTCATAGTTTACGTTCCCCACCCAGCTGCTCCCTCGCTGTTCATGCAGCAGGAGCTGGGCGAGAGACGAGGGAACTGGGTTGCGTGTATGCAAGAGTACGACTTAGAGTTTAAGCTAGTGCGCACAGTTAAAGGGCAAGGTCTATGCCAAATGGTTGCAGAGGCCGCAAGTTCCCAACAGTTCGAAGAAGATAATTAGGAGCAAGAAATTGATATGTACCAAACTGACGCCGTACCTCAGATAAGGAACCCTTCTTGGTACTCAGATATTTCAGGATATTTAGCACACGGTATATTGGACCCCGCTCTAAATGCCCGACAGAAACGTGCAATCAGACTCAAGGCTGCGTCTTACCAGATAATCCAAGGGAAGCTTTTCAGGAAACATTAGGCGGGATTATGTGCTATTGCACGGGCAGCATGATAGGCTTCGGAAAAGTGTCGCAGAAGTACAGACTGATTGCAGCCAAGGAGAGGTCATTTTTGCGGGGACTGCACGCGCTCATAAAATAATGCAGCGAGGTTTTGGCTAACCAACTCTTTTGAGATACCTTATGTTGGAAATGCGATGATACTGAAATTACATGAATAAAGCGGCGTCCTAGCTCTTTGTTTATTGATGTGATGGAAGAACCTTTTTCCTCAGTAGAAGTGCAGACGATATTCAGTGAGATCTGCTGCCACTCTTCTAAGCAACATCGGTACATTCTAACGGCTACTGATTATTTCACCAGGTGGGTTGAGGCAGTACCATTACGCCAAATCAACGATCAGGAGGTAATGAAATTTGTCACTCATTCCATCATTACCAGGTTTGGCGTTCCAACTTCCTTGGTTTTTGATAATGCAACATATTTTTCATCTTTTAAATTATATGATTTTGCTTTGGAAAATGGCATTGTTCTTAAACACTCTGCAAAGTACTATCCCCAAGGAAATGGTCTAGCGGAATCAACAAATAAAAATCTGATCCGCATCATTAAAAAGACCCTTCTGTCCCACCAACGCAACTGGCACAATGCCCTCCAAAATGCACTCTGGGCTGATCGCGTCACCCCTAAGTCCTCAATAGGTACCTCACCATATTTTCTCGTGTATGGGAAAGAAGCTGTTCTCCCGCCCAATTTATCTCTTCCCGCTCTGCAGTTATCACAAGAGTGTCATGGTACCCCTTGCTCCACCTTGCAAACCCGCATTGACACCCTGCTGAAATTAGAAGAGGAAAGGCAGAAAACCCGGGAGAAATTCGCCATCCACCAGAGTCGAATCAAGAAATGGTTTGATAAAAAGTCTGCAGGAGATAAAAAATTTGAAGTAGGAGATCTTGTCCTAAAGTGGGATAAAGCCCACGAAGAAAAGGGAAAACATGCCAAATTTCAAGCACTATGGATAGGTCCCTTTCAGGTTAAAGAAAAGGTGGGTCCCCATACTTTCCGATTGCAAACTCTGGAAGGAAAAGTCGAGGTCCTCCCGGTAAACGGGCATGACCTCAAACACTATTTTACTTGAGTATCCCTCAAAGGGTTGTTTCCACCCCTGTATTATAAAAGTCGCATTTTTGTTCTTCTTGTTAAAAAAGAAGAAGAAGAAGAAGAAGAAGAAGAAGAAGAAGAAGAAGAAAGAAAGAAATAAAGAAAGAAAGAAAGAAGAAAAAAAAGGAAAAAAAGAAAAGAGAAACTCTTTCTCTAAATCTACAAAGAAAACCTTGTCTAAAGCTATCCGCAACTGGCTCACTCCCTGATAGGTTCTATGCTGATGAAAGGCCCCTCCCGCAAAACACGAAATAGTCAAAACTCGCTTGTAATGGGCACCAAGGGTTAGCACATGGCCTTACTGGAGTCTTCAAGCATAAGGAACCACCTAGCGGCTTTGGAAGGTGCAGGCAGAAAAGGTCTTACATAGCAGCGACCGGATCGTGAGGGAACAGGGCTAACTCAGGAGAATTTCAGGTCATCCGAGAAAAACCCAAGTCCTCATATAAGACCAGGAGCAACCTCTCTGCAAGAAAAATAAATCGGGATCCCTCATCCGCCCAGGCAAAATATGCCCATCTAAATAAGTGCCATAAGCACATTCTCAAATAAGTGAAATCGCACACAAATAAAGGGTAAAGGATTGAGAAAGGCTTCCTGCGCAGAGAGGTGATGTAACGACTCCGCCGGGGTCCTGATCAGGCTCGCTGGCAGCGGAGCAACGTTCATGACTCTTTAGGCAGTGACTCCGCCGGAGCCGAGAGGTTCGCTGGCAGCGGAGCAACACCATGAGGATGAAATAATCGTACCGGACCCTGCGGTTGTCCAAGGTTTCTCCGACCCTCACGGCCCTGGAACGCGAAGAATTAAAAATTCGGTTGATCTGCACTCAATAAGCCAAAAGGTCAGGAAACTATGCGAGGTGGCAAAGGGAGGAAGGTGTAAACTCTGAGGTAAAAGAACAAGCTAGTATTTGGCCCCTCCCCCCTCCCTCATGGACCATTCATCGGCAGAGACTCTGAATTCATCCAGTGAATCGCCATTTGTTGTAGCCTCTACAACACCCTCCAAAAATACAAAAAAGTAAGAACACACACTTCAAAATTTTTGGAGCCCCTTTAAGACTAAAAGAGAAAAAGCTAAGTGAAGTTTTGAAGGGCAAGTCGCTAAGTCGCAAATCCATCCTGTGAAACAATTGCGACCCCTGCGACCGGTGCGACCCCGCGACCCTAAGGTTGCCAGGTCGCAAGGTCGCATGGTCCGGAATTAAAGAAGTTGCGACTCATGCGACCTATGCGACCCTGCGACCTTAGGGTCGCCAGGTCGCAAAGGTCGCAAGGTTGCAAGGATAAGTAATTAAGGAAATTTGCGACTCAGCGACCTTTGCGACCTAGCGACCCTAGGGTCGCAAGATCGCAAGGTCGCACTATACCCATTTGTGACCTCATTAAGTGCTCGCACGTGCGACCTTTTTTTAAAAGGGCAGGTCGCTAGGTCGCATTTGTCACTTGCGGCGAAATTTAGAAAGTGCTCTGACAGGTCGGCTGGCGCGTTTTCTCCCGGGTAAGTTGCTATTTCTTCTCTTTGTTTCCTTCATAAGCATTTCTTGCCCAAATTTGGCCTCCCCCATTGACTTAAATACCTGTTGGGGAGGCTGTAGGGTTTTTCTGGTGGGTTTTTATGAATTTTTGCCCTCCTGTTATCCCCATAAACCCCAGAGTCTCATTTTCTTGTCCAGCCCCTCGTGGCTTCGCCCTATCCTCAGCTTAGACCCCTTCCAGCCTCGTATGCTAACCGTTAAGAAAGAAATCAACCCCAAAGCCGCGCGCGTTCGAAAACCCCGGCAGGCCTTTGCGCGACCTGCGACCCAGCGACCTAGTCGCAAGGTCGCGCAATCTTCTGTTGGGAGGATTAGCGACCCTTGCGACCTGGTCGCGAGGTCGCGAGGTCGCATCTGAGTTCTTCTTCTAAAACAGCGACCCTGCGACCCCAAGAGAACAGTGAATTGAATTCTGCATGTATAGACTGTATTTAGCTCATTGCCATCATGTCTTTCTTATCCTGGGATTCTTTCCTGAATGCAACAGGTGAATTTGGAAAAGATACGATACCGGTCCTCTCTGATTCTAGCAACATGGCACCCCCAGTGTCCCGAAAGAAGGGCAAGAAGGTAGTGGAAGAAGGATCAGACACAGACGTGCAAATATCTCCTCCGCCAATATACAGAGACACCCTTTGCACCTTCGCAAAAGGGGACAGCCTGAGATGGTATGAAGTATACCACGAGTTCGTTATAACAGAAGCTGAGTTTCCAGAAGATCTCCCGGACCGGGAGGTGTACCTAAAGGTCAAAAAATCCAAGTTACATCTAGCAGGGGCACATCCAGCCATCTTCCCGTGCCCAGAAATATTAGACTGGATCATACAGAAGACGGATTCCAGGAAGTTTCTGATCCGAGATAGCAAAGGTAAAGCTTTCGCGACATTGGAGGGCTCAGACGCCCAGGTCTACTACTCGCTACCCCAACCAGAGGAAAACTTTACCCCGAGATGGGCTTCTGCCCATGAAGTACCTGTGGTTGATACAATCAGGAAGTGGTGGGCAGAGCCAGACAAATTTAAGGTCAGAAAAGACCAGGAGTACCCGGTGGCCAGTCTGAGGAAAGTGTACAAATTAGTGGCCGCCATGCTTTTTAGGTTGTATGGACGTCCGGACGCCACCACCTTCAACGGCGCATGGGCAACTATAATGGAGTATGTAACGGTGCACGGTATTCGTTTCAACTGGGCCGGTATGTTAATGGGCTCAATGCAAACAAATTTGGCTTCGGCTTTAGCCCCAGATGAAGGAACGCCATCAGAGTTCTATATGGCTTCGTATCTACTAGATGCTGTCTGTGCTCGGCTGCATTTTGAGGGATGGCCACATAACTACGACTCCGAACAGACCCAAGCAGTCCATTTGCAGACCAAGGTATTTTGGGAGTCCAGGTACAAGTCAGATATTGAGCAAATCTCTCAGATATTCATTCCCGCCCTTTACAGGAAGCTATTTGGTCAAGACACCCCCTGCATGTCTTGGCATGCGATGGAGACACTAAGTCAGGTGGCACACTGGTTTCCGTTCGCTGAATATACATTCATCCGAGTATTTGGCACATTCAAAGCCCCACATGCTCTGCCTAGGTTTATCACCGATAAGGTGCTTATGCAGGAGGTATGTTTCTAGATGACCTCGGGTTTCTCCAATGTCCTTTCCAAAGGAAAGAAGAAACCTTGGCCCGCTCTGCCCCTCACCATCGGTGCTTATACAGTCAAGGACTCTAGAGAAGTAAGGGCTCAAGGGGAAGAGATAAAAGGTTATCACTTTAGAAGCCTGGAATACCGAACATATGACCCGTTCAAGATAGTTCCGGAGCACTGTAAGAAGGCCAATTTTAAATGGAGCTATCAGCATGTCGAACGCCCGACAGATGATGAGAAAAGAAACTGGTACAACGCAGACAGGCAACTAGCTCCGGGGATTGACTCTGACCGAGAAGAAGAAGATCACCAAAATTTAGAAGACAGGAGCCAAAAACTAGGAGGCTCTTCTTCCTCCAAAGATAAGAAAACCCGGACTAGTACAGGGCCTGACACCTCGGATCAGCAAAGAGGAGCAGAGGCCCAAGCCAAGAAGGATGAGGAAAAGAAAATGAAAGAGGAGGAAGAGAAACGTAGAAAAGATGCAAAGACAGAGCGGAAAAGGAAACAGGCCGAGGAAAAGGAAAGACAAGAAAAGGAAGCACAAGCGGCGGCAGAACAAGCACTTAAGGAAGAACTCGACAAAGCTGAACGTCAAAAGAAGGTAGATCAAGCCGCCGCAGCAGAGCGAAAAATAAAAGCTGAAAGAGAAGCAGAGGCAGAGGCAGAACGCAAGAAAAAGAAGGAACATGACAAGGCGGAAGCCGAGCGCCGGCAACAGAAGGAAGGAAAAGGACAAAGACGGGATGAAGAGGATGAAATAATAGAGGACATCGACATATCTCCCCTTGAGATCCATCCGAGTGGCACGAGAAGTATCCTCTCTGGTGACGATTTTCCCGGAGAACGAGAAGAAGAGGTCTTCGACCTGACTAGATTGACCTTTGACCAATTCTCCTTCAAAATACGGCAAGAGAAAAGAAAATCCTTGGCGCAAAGCCATCCCACCATTCCTACCGTCGCCACTGAAAACGACATAGTCCTGGATACAAGGACTAACCCTGTAATGATAGCATCAGCAGGTACCGCTTTTGCTGCAGCTACGGAGGAAAATGTCACTAGAATGAGCAGGGAGATTATTTCCCTACAAAACAGGCTAAAAGCAGCGGAGCAGGAGAAAGCAGTACTGGAGAGTGAAGTGCGACAGCTCCAAAGTAAGCCTTCCCAAGTCAATGAAGTCCCACTGGCAGTCATGAAAGAATGTGACGTATTGGGAACAACCATGCAGCAAGTATATAGAGAAATGCTCACCCTAAAACAAACAGTGGCCCCTTTGGCAGAGGCACGAGCGGAAACCAAAGTGAAGCATGAGCAGCTCAAGGAGGCCTCTGTAGCTTTGGACAGAATGATAAACTGGACAGCACAGTACCATCAAGCTCCCGAGAATGTGCCTAGGAAGGATTGGAGTCACACACAAGACGCCAAAGTACAAATCCGGATGAAGATACAGTCCAAAGACAAGCTGACCAAAGATTTGGACAAAGTGGTGTCTACATATAATCACCTGATCAGTGGTATAGACTCCATGAACTCTCTTCATCACATTCCGTCGTTGGGGGCGCTGGACGAAACTAAAGACTGGGAGCAAATAGATCAGGAAATTCAGTCTTTTCTGCAACCCTTGAGATAAGCTGCTGCCGCACCAGAATTCTAGGCATCACAAGAGAACCTAAATCGGTTGCTTGTCACTCCAGTACAAATCTACACCAAACTTGCCTCCCTCTCAATTCAGATCTCCCAGAAGAAGGAAACTCTGATACCAAATGCCCTGGAATGTATGCACCGATTAAAAGAGGAAACCCCTCTAGTCTCCCCTATAGCAGCGGATTACCAGGCCTGGCGAGATTTCCTCAAGGGGAAGAAAATTGACGCTCCTGACCTCTCGAGCGCGCTACCTCCTCCATAACTAAACTTTTTCAGTCGCAGGTCGCGACCGCCCCCAGGTCGCAGGTAGCGCCTACGCCTGAGTCGCAGGTCACACCGGCACATGAGTCGCAGGTCGCAATTACTTCCGAAAGTCGCAGGTTGCATGCTCGGCCAAGGTCGCAGGGAAGCTGAACCGTCGGGAAGTCGAAGCGTCGGAAAGCCTAAAGGGCGTTTTTGAATTTATAAATACCCCTGCGGGGCACATAGTTAAGGGCTTCTCTCTTGTGGACTGAAGAGCAATATTGCATTGTAATTGAAGGGTCATACTCTTGGACATATGTAATTCAGATACTTGTCAAAACCCTTTTGTTGGATGATGTGTTCAGCTCTGACAAAACTGGGTGTATTCTGCGTATAGTTTCAGAATATCGTATGATTAATGAAGCTGTGTTCTTAATTGTATCATCTGTACTCCATAGCTATCTGTGATTGTGCTTGATGATGCTCAAGTTTACCCATTTGATCTTAAAATGAATGTTAATGAACTATTTTATTAGCATTTCTTTACATCTCTCGGAAAGTTAAGGGATATCCTTGCCACAAAGAACTGTTTCTTTTGTGGTCAGATTATCTTGCATGCATTACCTCATAGATGTGTTGCTAACAACACTTCCTGGGTGTATGCATTTTGTTCATTACTTTGCTACGCACAGTGTTATATATCAGTTTGATACATCAGTCATGTATTCTGTACCATGTGAATAAGTGTATGTCTGCAGATTCAATCAGGTTCTTCGAGACCGAAGAGAAAGCCATTTAAGCGGTAGCCGGACCCACACCCCAGACGGGATCCCTACTCCCAACGGTTCAAAGTCTAATTGGGACTCTCTGGAGATCCCCCTACGGTGGCTTGGACATTTCAAAGTCAACACACTAATAACCCTTCTTTAAAACCATGAAACATGGAAAACTGGATGTACTCGCGAAGAAGCAGGAAGCTCCAATTTGTATGCCATAGTACCAATCTTTTGCAACACCTTGTAAGGACCATAGTACTTTAGCGATAATTTATTATCCCTCTTAGCTTGCTTGAGGGAATGTGATCTTCCACTGCTTGAACCTTAGAATTTTCTCTTAAATATGATGTGATGGATGGTGGATGATATCCATAAAGTGCCATAAATGGGGTCATTTTTGCTGCAGTATGGAAGGAAGTGTTATACCACCATTTAGTGAGAGGTAACCACTTGACCCATTGTGTTTGTTTATCAGATACAAAACAACGAAGATATCCTTCCAAACATTTATTTACTATCTCAGTTTGACCATCACATTGAGGATGATAAGATGAGCTATGAGCTAATTGAGTACCCAAACAAGAAAATAACTCCGTCCAAAAATTTCCAGTAAAAATGGGATCTCCGTCGCTCACAATAACCCTTGGGCTTCCATGTAGCTTTTGAATTCTGTCCATAAATGTAGTAGCAACTGTACTTGCTTTAAATGGATGAGATAATGCACAAAAGTGTGCATACTTGGTAAGTCTATCAACTACCACCATGATGACACTCTTTCCTTCGTACTTAGGTAAACCTGTGATAAAATCCATTGAAATCTCCTCCCAACGTTGACTTGGAATGGATAAAGGTTGTAGAAGTCCCGGGGTCTTAATTGTCTCAACTTTATTCTGCTGGCAAACCAAACATTCTGCCACAAACTTTTGAATATCAGATTTAAGGCCATCCCAAAAAATTATTTCTTCACCCTGTGGTAAGTTTTTAAAAATCCTGAGTGTCCTCCTAAAGGAGAAGTGTGCAATTCCAGAAGAATCTTTTGTTTTAGTTGGGAATTCTTACAAAGATATAAGCGATCTTTGTACCATAAGGAATCATTTTTCCAACTAAATGTATCAGATGTACTAGGATCTTGCCGCAACTTTTGAATGAGTGTCCATACTTCTTTTTCCTTCTTCCATTCATCTCTTGCTTCAGTTATCCAATCTGGTTGGATAATAGAAATGGCACAAAGCAATGCTTCCACCTCTTCATTCTTTCTTGAGAGTGCATCTGCAACAACATTTAACTTCCCTTTTTTGTAGATTATTTCAAAGTCATAACCCAACATCTTTGTGACCCAATTTTGCTGCTCTTCTGAAGATAGTATTTGTTCCAAAAAGTGTTTAAGACTATCATGATCAGTTTTTACCTTGAAGTGTCTTCCCATTAGGTAAGGTCGCCATTTCTTTAGTGCATGTAGTATTGCTAATATTTCCTTCTCATAAATAGCTTTCTGTAAATACTTTCCTTTGATTGGACCACTTTCAAAAGCAATGGGTCTTCCTTCTTGCATTAAAACAACACCAATTCCATTTCCTGAGGTATCACATTCCACAATAAAGCTTTTTGTGAAGTCTGGTGTAGCTAAGACCGGTGCTAGGCACATTGCCTCTTTAAGATGTTCAAATGCCTTAGTTGCTTCAGGAGTCCATGAAAATGCATCTTTCTTTAATAATGTTGTTAGAGATGCTGTTATTCTCCCAAAATTCTTAACAAAATTGCGATAATACCCTGTTAAACCGAGAAATCCTCGCAACTGCTTTATGGTTGTGGGGAATTTCCATTCCTTAATGGCTTTAATTTTGTTAGGGTCTACCTTAACACCCTCGTGAGATACAATATGACCTAGATATTCCACCTCTTGTACTCCAAAGAAACATTTGGATGATTTTTCATATAATTGTTTCTCCTGCAATAGTTTGAGCACCCTGTCAACATGTTGAACATGATCCTTCCAAGACCTGTTGTAGATTAGTATATCATCAAAAAATACTAGCACAAATTTTCTAAGGAAGGGTTTGAAAATGGAATTCATCAACCCTTGAAATATAGAAGGTGCATTGGTAAGGACAAAAGGCATGACCAAAAATTCATAATGACCCTCATGAGTTCGAAATGCTGTTTTTGGAATATCTTCAGTCTTCATTCTAATTTGATGATATCCTGAACGAAGATCCAACTTGGTAAAATAAATTGCTCCTTGTAATTCATCCAATAATTCATCAATCATAGGAATGGGAAATTTGTCTTTAATGGTGAGCTTATTGAGCTCCCTATAATCCGGACACATTCGCCATGATCCATCCTTCTTGTGTACCAATACTACAGGAGCAGAAAAAGAACTTTGACTAGGTTGAATTATACCCGCCTCTAACATTTCTGCAATCATACGTTCAATTTCGCTCTTTTGGAAGTAAGGATATCTATAAGGCCTGATGTTTGGACGAACACTTCTCGGAATCAAATGAATAGCATGATCATGATCACGAATAGGTGGGAGTCCTTTGGGAGTTTCAAACACCTTGGAATGATTGTCCAAGACTTGTTGGAGATCTACAGAAATAGATGATTTTGATGTTAGAACTTCTAGTGAGCATAATTGTGCAATTACGCCTCGTTGTTCTTTCTTTAGAAGCTTTGTCATGACATTAGAGCTTATTATCCTTCCCGGCTTCCCTTCAATACCCCGTAATTCGACTTCCTTTCCTTCTGAAAAAAATTTCAATAAAAGTTCTTGAAAATTAAAAGCTACCGTCCCCAAAGATTGTAACCATTGTACTCCTAGTACAACATCAACACCTCCCATAGGAATAGAAAGAATTGGACTATTCAATACATATTCCCCCATGGTTAGCTTGAGATTATTGCATTTTCTAGAGCAATTTATAGTTCCTTTATTTTCAACCATCACTTGGCATTCTGGTGCTGGGTATAGGAAACAATTCAATTCCTTGGCTACCTTACAATGAATAAAATTATGGGTACTACCTGAATCAATCAACGCTATTACCTTTTTCTTCTTGATATGTCCTTCTATCTTGAGAGTTTGAGGAGTGGTAATTCCTGCCAATGCATTACACGATATGGTCGGACTCATTTCTTCCTCTTCTTGGGTTGGTTCCTGGTGTATATCCTCTTCTTGTTCATTTTCTTCTTCCTCTTCACAATCTATGTAAAATAATTTCTTCTCAGCACACTTATGATCTTTAGTGTATTTTCTATCACAACTATAGCAAAGCCCTTTTTCTCTTTTTTCTTCCAATTGTTGTGGTGTCAACCTTGTAGGTTGTGGAAGTCTAGGAGTAGCAACACTTCCATCTTTATATATGTGAGTGGTAGGCTTCCTTGTTGCCATAATTTTACATCCATTTTTTCTTGCCAACCTGAATGCCTTTTCCAATGAATCAGGTTCCCAAATGCGAACTTCATGTTGGATATTATCCTTTAAAGTCCTTATGAAGACATCAATCCTGTGTTCCTCTGGAATATCAGTTACCCTTACATTCAATTTTTGGAAGTCCTCAATGTGCTCCGCCACTAAACCCTTTTGTTTGAGATTTATCAATTTGCTAAAGAAGGTGTTGCTTTTTGTATCCTCTTAATGTGCTATCATTTCCTCCGTAAAAATTGACGAAGTGACAATTTTTTTATGGGAACAAAGCCATCGATACCATATAAATGTATTTTTTTCTAAATATAAAGTTGCAATGCATACCTTTTGTGTGTTTTGCACATTATTGAGATCAAAATATTGCTCCATCTGTAGTATCCATGTTACGGGATCCTTGCCATCAAACTTCCTCATATCCATCTTGGGAATATGGTGGTTCTTCCATCCAACATTAGAGTTTATGAAATCACGATTAACATTTATTTTGTTCTCATCATGAGTTTCCTCTACTATCTTTTTGCCATTAGGAAACATTTCTTGTATCAACTTCTCCAAACCTTCGATGTCTACTTTTATATCATTCTTCATGTTTTCCATTTTTTCATCGATATTAGCTTCCATGCCATCCATATTAGCTTCCATTCCATCCATCTTAGCTTCCAAACCATTCAACTTAGCTTCCACGCCTTTCTTCAAATCATCCATCTTAGTTTCCATGCCTTTCTTCAAAACTTTCATTTCATTTTTTGTTTCTTGTTGTGATAACGTAATTTGGTGCACTTGCTCTTGTAATTTTGATATCTCATGTTGTGTTTCTTCATCTTCATGAGTCATAATAGAGTGTTCTGAAGGCTTAATGGGTGTTGAATTCTTTTTAGGGGCCATTTTAGAACCCAATACTGATATCTATTATTCAATATGCCCTTGGAATAAATTCAAACTAATTTTTTTTCAAACGAGACTTATGTAATTCAAAAAAAATACAATCATTTTTCTTGCTTTTGAGGAGCTCTATATTGAAACTGAATTATCTCTGTGATGTCGGATCTTCAATATCTAAAATTTAGCCCTGAAGTAGCCCTCTTAATCATCTTTCGAATGCCATGGTTCTGACCTAATTTGGATTCTTCAAGGCAAAGTTATGCCCAATCTCCCACAATGACCTAATTATGGACTGGTTCAGTAGAGAGAAATTGTATGACTTGCCACATGTCATTGTTTCCTCCTTCGGCTCTAAAATTGATATCATAAAAACTACTATTCGTGTACTTTCAGTGAATTTTTACAGAATCTCAATTCGATGCTCAGAGAGATAGTTATGACGTTTTTCCCATGGTCACCTCTTTGAGATGAAATTCTAGAGCCTGAAAAAATCATAAATTCCATAGATCATATCTCCAAAAATATTGCAAAACAAGATCTGAAATTTTTACAGGAGGTTCTTCAAGATTTCAGTTTTGCTCTGTGAACATTTCAGGCTCTTAAACCTCATAGAAAAATATTTATAGTGAAAATTCTGTGATGACCTGTTTAGGTTAAATTTAGAAGCTTGCAAAAATCCCTAACTTCCACATATCATATCTCCAAAAATATTGCGAATCAAGCTCTGAAATTTTGCAACGATGTTCCTCAGGATTTCGTCTTCGCACTCTAAAAATTTCAGCTTCTGAATCTTTGTAGAAACAAAGTTATAGCGAAAATTCCACGATGACCTGTTTGGAGCAGCGAAACCCTAGACTCCAAAGCTCTAATACCAAATGTTATGAAACCAACTCCAGAAATAGGAGAAGAGAGAGATCAATGCCTTAGAAATCAGCCACTTCGAGGGGGAAACCTCCAATACATTACATAAATGAACAATTCTTGGATGATACAAATGACCAAAACCTCCTTCTATATATAGGAGTCCATGTGCCCACAATATAATCCTAGCCGACCTAACAATAACAATGTAAGGGCACAATAATAACAATATTGGGGTTACAGGGGAACAATAATAACAATAAGGGGGCTACACTAATAACAATAAGGGGCCAAACTAGTAATATAGGGACCTAACAGTGTGCATAAATTTCCTTTAATAAGACTAGCATAACTAGTAGAAGTTTTAGGAAAAGGTGATTGGATCACTAACTTATGTAGTTTTGGATCAATTTTTGCTTCACCTTCTGTTATCACCCAAAAATTCTCAAAACATCATTGTGTCAACTCTGCTTTTGGCCATGATTTCAAGGAGGTCTAAAAGTCATTTTAAGTCTTGGTAAAGGGTAGGTCATAGTTTTATAAGTTTTAAAGGTCATAGGTCCACTCCATGATCAATAAACTTTGAAAGTTTACCTTGTTTTAGTCATGGTGTTAAATAGGTCCTGAGTCATTTCATTCTTAATCGGGTAAGTGATAGGTTAAAGGTCTTAAGATGTCATTTTTCATTTCCAAATAAGGTTTCTAAGTCTCATTTCATGCTTAAAAAGTCCCACCATCCATTTAGAAGTCATTCCATTAATTTTAGGGTCAAATTTTTGCAATCATACAGGAATTTTCATTTTCGTAGCGCAGCTAGTTCAAAAAAGGTGATTTGCGCTACGAAAACAAGCTCTTTTCGTAGCACACTATGAAGCAAAAACTCTGTTTTTTCTGGTTTTAGTAGTCATCTTACAAAGGGGTTCCTAAGCAACTGAAAACTCATTTTTAAAAACTGAAAGAGGTTTTTCTTCCTAACATACTTAAATACAAATACCTCTCTCATTTTCTTAAAATTCATTATGAGGTGGGAGAAATTGATGACTTAACTTGCGCTACGAAACTGTTGAAAGTCATTGAGAGAAAAACTCTGTTTTCTGGTTTTTTTTGTCAACTTAATGATCAGTTTCTGTCCACAAGAAAAAGTCTTCAGGAATTATGAAAGAGGTTTCTCTTCATAAAATATCTAGCTACAATAACCTCCCTCAATTTCCTCACAAGTGTTACCAGTTGGGAGATAAAAGGCTTTCTTTGAAGCCATATTTGCAGAAATCAGAATTTTCCAGTTTTACACATGTTGTTAAAAGATAGTTTCTGGATAGTAGGAGAGTTATTTCAAAAAATCAAGAGAGGTTTTTGTTTAAGACAGCATGGTATCCAAAAGCCTCCTTCAGTTTCTCAAAATACATTTTTTATGAGGAGATAAAGGCTCTGTCTCAACACCTATTTTTCAGATAAAAACAGTGCAAAAAAATGGTCAAATCTATAAGTCAGTTTTTCATTAAGCTGAAGACAAATGTTGATGAAGATCATGTTTTTGAGGATAAGTTATATGTTTTGAAATAATATCAGTCATTGTGAAGTGTAAATATCCTCAACTTAAAAAAAAATTCTGAAGACTGTTTTGAAATAAGCTTACACAACAGTTTCGTAGCATGCTACGAAACCGCTGAAGATGTCTTTTTGCACTTTTTCATATGAATTTTGGAGAGTTTGAGATGGTTTTGGACAGCTAGAGCTTAGGGAGGATTTTGGAATGTGTTACTTCAGTTTCTAACAGCAAAAGGACCTCGAAATTATGCATTTATTGTGGCCAGAATGTCTCAAGAGTTCAAAGGACCCTATGCCTAGAAAATAGGAGATTGTTTCCTGTTTTGGTGGAAGACAGAAATATGGTTATGAAGAGTTAAATCCTATAGTACAAATTAGAACATGTGTTGAATACACTTGGAAAATGATGTAATTTAATCTAGATAAGGTTGTTTTGAATAGAGTTTAAGGAGTTTTAGTCCTATTTGTAATAAGACTCCGTTTCAGGTTTGCAACTGTCTTATGTAATAAATACCATGTTATATGGTTAGGATAGGTGTCATAGGTAGGAATTCGAGGTGTCTAGTGGAGGATAAGCTTATCCTATATTTTAAATCATCAATAAATGATCAAGAGGTTGAATTCTACAGGGGTTGAAGACTTTTTGGCAAAACTGCTGCTTTATGTAATGGACTGTGATCAGTAATGCAAAAGGGTTTTTCTTCTTGGCAGATCTGAGATTCTTAGTGTACTTCAGTGAGTTTTATCTTTTATCTTTGATATGTTTTACTTCCATAGTCTTAATGCTTATTACTCAGAATTCATGGAGGAACATGCTCTGACTTCCTTTAAGTGTTGAACTATGGTGAATTGAGTTTTCTGAATCCTACCTTTGAAAGGTTTTCTTCAATGTTTTAAATGCTTATTACTCAGAATTCATGGTCATTCATGCTCCGACTTCCTTTAAGTGTTAAGCTTTGATGAATCTATTTTAATACTTTCCTTTTCAATACCTTGATGTATCATTACTCAGAATTCATGAAACACATGCTCTGACTTCCTTTGAACCTCAAGTTATTAAGATCTTCCTGAATGTGTCACTCTTTCATTGAAGTATATACAAGCCTCAGTTTTATAAGAAGAGCTATTTTTATCTTTATCTCTGTCACTGACTCCATAGCCCAATGGTAACAAGTCTCCATATTTCAACCTATAAACATACAAAATCATAAACCATAGAGTTAGCCATCTATCTACATCTTTAATCAATATCATTAACCCTTGAGAGAGCCCTCTCAGGATGAGGAGGCTAAGCCTCAGCTAAAAGATTGGTTTGAAATAGTTACACTGAGATTGTCTTGATGAGCAGCCTATCAGGTTCCTATTTTCGTGATAACACCTTCAAATAAAGGATTAGTGTACACAAAAAAACTATCTTCAGGTTTTTCCGAAGTTGTTGGGAAAGTGTGAATAACAGAAGAGATAAAATCACTTGGTTTTAATTCAGGTAATTCTACCCCAAATTCAGTTTTTGACTTAGGAGATTACGAAAGAGTTTCAGGGATTTGGTAGGACTCTAATTGGTAAACAAGAAGAACTGATTGCAAATCAACTCCTTTGGAAAAAAGTTCTAACACTTTTGGTGGTAGATCTGATAGTTCAAGAGGGATTGATGCAAGACTAAAGGGATCAACCTCTGAAATAATTTCAGGTTGGAATGAGGCAAAGTGGAAGATGAAGCTTCTAACCTTCTGCTTAAAGAGGCAATTCTCACCAGTATCTCTAGATATGACAATGGAGAATAGATAGGAGGGTCTGAGTGAGATCTGGTATGCTTTGGTGAAGCTAGATTTATTAAGTGGAGTCTCCAGTTGAAAGATTTTAACCTATTGACCTTTTATTCACCATAAAAGGAGAGTTTAATCGTCGTCCAAAGAAAAATAATTCAAAATTTTTGTTCCCCGACAACAGCGCCAATTTGATGTTGTACCTCCGTAGATAATTTTAGGTTAAGGAATTATGCCAGAGCATCTAAATGTTTTGTTTGTTTTTAAATATTTGGATGACCAATGTTCTAAGGAAATTCAAGCAGGTGTTGAATCTTAATTAATCACGATATAATAACAGGGTTGTTACTTTACCTATTAACAAAACTTTTATTTAAAATAGACGTGTAAGGCATAAATCAAAGAGTCTATGGTCTATCAAATATTCACACAGATTATTTAATTAACCATATGGAAAAGATGCAAGTAAAATAAGTTTACAACGCAAAAAAAATATATTCAAATTTATGAAGAAGTTACAATTTAATGATGTAGGGGAAAAATACAATAAACTAATCCCTTTAACATATTATAACTTCACAGGGGATTTCAGATAGGTTGACACTCAACCTTATCGTACCCAAATTTCTTCAATCAAAATTGAATATATGCAAAAATTTACAATTTGAAATGAAATAACAATGAAGAACTCACAAGAATACAGGCTGCTTTGATGCAAATCCATAATCCTTTTATCTATATCAGAAAAAATTTAGATGAATACAAATATGCTCAATAACTTATCCCAAGGGTTCAACCATTTCTAAGGTATATTTATGAGTATTTATAGAAACTTTTACATCTGAGATCGGATTCCAAACTAAAATAAGTTTACATTATAATATATGCTTTTAGAAATACAAATATTTCTAGATATAGAAGAAAAATAGGAAAATCGGTTGCAAACTGTTGCGCCGTTGAGGCTATGTAGGAATCAGGTGATGATTGTTGATGTTTTATTGGAGATGATGTTTCTTTTATGTTGAAAATCCTCAACTGCAATTAAACTTCACTCGACCAATTCTAGCAATAGGTCCCACCTCTCTTCACTAGGGATAGAAAATCCAATCATATTGCTAAATCTTTCATCCACCTCGGCGTAAGTGTCCAAAGAAGGTTTATTTACAAAAATGTGGTGAAGTTTGTGCTGGATACTCAAATCAAATTGTATTCCCTGTATGAAAACTTCACCACTGATAATTCCTCTAACCTTTGCAAACTTGGAGGTATCAACACCTATGTTGTACAAATTTTCTTGATAGTTTTCTATTTGGATTAACTTACCATCAAAATTTATGAGAGTGGGAAATCCCTTTTCCTGCTGCGTTGTGAATTTCCTATTGAATCTCTTGACCTGCAACTCAAGATCCTTGCATTTGTTTTCCAACTGTATCAATAGATTTCTTTTTGTCATGACCCTCTTGACCTCCATGATTTTTGTTGTTATGTCTGGGATATTGAGGTCTTCAAGTTGGTCTTTGGTTTTGGAATTTAGCATGTTGATGATATTTTGTGCCTCTTATGACCTGTATTCCAAATCTACCTTTTTATTTTCTATTGCTACTTTAACTCTATGCACAAGTTATTCCTGTTCAAAAGTAATATGTATTGAAGTTGATATTTCTGTTATATTGGCATTTGTATTCTACGAAATACTATTCTTAGCCTCTGCTAGCATTTGGATTACAAAGGATTGATCTTCATATTTATGTATGTGCTGCATGAGTGTGTAATTTTTATGCAATTATGACAAATATGCATTGTTAGTTTCTAGTTTATTCTCTTCCATTTTAACCAATGTTGTTGTTAATTTCTCTTTCTCTGTCTTAGCTATTGTTAAATCATCTAGAGCTTTGATAAGCTCTTTTGCAGATTCTGAAACTGTAGTCCTTGTTGAAGTTTCTGCCACTGTACCTGTGCCTGATGTAGATGCTCCTATTGCTTCCCACAGTTGTTTTTCTTTCAACAATGCTTCCATGGCCTAGTCCATTTTTTGTATTTGTGCATTCTGTTCAACCGCTATAGTAAAAAGTTTTTCTTTTTCCAACTCTATATTGGCAACCTCTTTAACTATAGGATGTTCTGTGCAGGTAGCTTTAGTTGCTTCCTCAATGGTTGGATATATGCTTCATTGTTTTTTATAAGTTCTTCTGTTGTTTTAACATCTTTAGTATCATGTCCTAATTTAATGACCAAATCCTTGAGAGATTTGATTTTTTTATCCTTAGCAAATGATGACATCTTTTAAATTTTTAATTGAGAATTCATATTATTTAAAAATTAATGTAACTTTGACACAATCATGGCTGAGCTGGTGAGTGATGAAAAGATAAATTCCCCTGTCTACTTATGTAAATAAATTTGATCAATTTCATGTATTTTATTTGCGTCAATTAAAAAAATGGAGGCTTTATAGTCTTCAACACTTCTGGGAGCTGGCACTAGTAGTTCCATGAAGGTCATATGGAACTATTCCCTCTCTGCATCAAATGCAGAAAGTAGTCTATGTTGGGTCTTGGTAGTTTTCTTCCAAAACTCAAAGTAAGTAGAAGCCTTCAATGCTTCGTTCTCCAATTTTATTTCTATGTATCTTGAAAAGATACTCCGCTGCTGAGTAGTAATCTATGAACTTGATGAAACTAGAGATTGTATATTTATTTCAACATTATTTGATTCTACTGGACCTCCTTCTTGGTTAGGAGGGGTAGGAGTCCCTGATAAGATCATTGTGGCTAGATGTTCCATGTCTCCTCCCTTTGGAGTTTCATCTTGAATATTAATTATTTGTGGATTTACTTGAGAGTATGAATTTTGAGAATTACTTTGGTATTTATTCCTTTTCCTTTTGAGAAAAAGGAATTGTGCATCTTCAGAGTCGGTTGGAGACATTTCTTCTCTCTTCCTTCTAAAAATCTTCTCTTTAGTCACAAGTGTTTGCATAGATAACTGGCTAACTAGTCTTTCTTCGGCTTCCTCCAAATTGCCTTCTGTCCATTCTTCATGATTAACATATTGCTCAATCTTAGGCCTTGGTGTGTGTGCATACGAAGTACTTTTTTGCTCAAATCTAAGCTTAGAAATGATATCTTGAGGATCATATGACTAGGAGAAGCTGAGCTGGAACTTCATCTGACTTAATATTGTATCTATTTATTTTGTTGCAACTCTATTATTGATGATGTATGGTATTATGTGTGATTTGAGCTTAAACTGTGCCTTCTTCTTGTAGGAAACAAAATGCACTTCATCTATATTTAACATTTGCATAGAATATTCTAATGCAAATATCCTAACATGCACAAAAACTAGCAACCTGAAGGGAGGCAATTCTGATCCATAAACTCTGATTTCAATGTAGTTATAGTAAAGATACCAGTCTCCCACTTTGGCTTGTTTTGACAAATGTAAGAACTTCTTTATCTCTGGAGAGATCCTTCATTTCTTAATAAACATAGTGAAGTATGCAAAATTTTATCAACATAGTTTGTGTAGGAATACTCCTATGGGTTATTTCTAACTAGAGAAATAACTCCTCTAGTGTATGAATAACCAAGGTTTAGCTTCATTATCAGTTTTTTGTAGAGGGAAGTTGAATTTATCTATCTGATAATATAACATAAGGTAAACTAATACTCTTTGGTATTTCAAGAGAACTTCTGATTTAAAATTAACTAACTGTTCATTGATTTCATTGGCCAAAAAATGACTGTAATTGAAAATGAGAAAGAGTTTCTTATCAAATGAAAAGGTAGACAGGAATCCTAAAAATTTCTCATCTAACCATTGATCGCTATAATACCCAAGCAATAGGGTTACTATGTAAATTACTTGGTTGGAAATTTCAGGAAAAATTGAAGCTAGATATGGGGGATTGGTCTTGGGTAACTCAACATTCTGAGGAAGAAAATTTTCAAATATTTTGGATCTTTGAGGGAATGTCAATTTTTTATATACCTTTGTTATAATTTCAATAGAAAACAGGTGATCGGATGGTTGATATTCAATTTGTAGGGCTTGGAAAATTCTTTTAGGTGAAACAGAGAAAATAACTTCATTTATGTGAGAAATGACAACCTTTTGACTTGGTAAATACCTTAGGTGACACCAAACAGTGAATTCAGGAAAGAAGTGAGTCTGGGGCAAAACGACATATGGGAGAAAGGATTCCCAAATTCTCAATTAGTTACTCTTATCCAAGGACCTCTGCCTAGCCAATTATGCAGCTCGTAAAGGTCGAACTTTGACAGAGTTCCTGCAACTTTGTGTTGGGTATCTATTAGAGGATATTTGTCAAAGTCAGGGACTAGAGGGATAAGGGGATTAGATTCAGTGGCTTTTCCCTTTCCCTTATGGTTCGATAAGGTATGAAATAAATATCAGGCATGGAAGAAAAAAACCTAAGAGAATTAGATAGAAGAGAGCTAAAAAAAGGTCTAAGCACTAGTTTACCTGCAATAGTTTGGTTATGTGCAGGAGGATTATTGTTGAAAATTGACGATTAATATGAGTTATTTTTTCTTCCTGCGGGATCAATGATGAGAAAAGAAATGAACTTGGGACGCCGTATTCCTTTTTTAACGGCTGAAAAGGTTGTATAACGACCGAATAAATGTTTAGGGAGCAGGGGATTTAATTAATTAAACAGATGAATGTCGAGAATTAATGGCATAACATTCATAAAATTCGCGGGAGATTTGAACATTAATGGGTAGGTGACGTGGAGGGTTGATGATGTGGTAGGAAAAGTGGCAAGAAATGAGTGGTGGGAGATAACGACTAAGTGGCGGGAAACGGTTGGCAGAGGAGGCGACACTTGGCGGGAGGTGGTTGGCGGAAGAGGCAACCATAGGCGGGAGCGTTAGTGGCATTTTAGGGGGTGTCGACGGTTTATGTTATTGGTAGGTTACCCCCCGAAAACATTGAGAGTGTGTCATGTTACAATCAACAGTTTCGACAGAATCTACTTTTCGCACCCCCTCCCCCCTTGTGTTAACCGTCCGGAGTTGGGGTGGGGGGGGGGGGGGGAGAATGGCTTCCCCGCCGTAGATCTTGGCAAGTTGGATCAGAGCCATCGATTTTAGTGGGATTGTTATCCTATGCGATAAAAGAGTCACATCAACGAAAAAGTTTACTACAAACTTTACAAATCGCAATAAAAAATGCAATTAACTAATTAAATTTATTAATCTAAAGTATAATGCGGCATTTGAATTGGCTCACATATTTTTTCATTTTTCTAAGGGTTTTCATATATATATATATAATCCTTTTTTTCATATTTAGTTTTTATATCCTTTTATATTTTTTTTATTTTCCTCTTTTCTTTTTCTTATATATTCATTCATTTTTTATTTTCTATTTTTTCAACGATTACATATACAAATAAAATGATGTTACAACAAGCCATATGAAACAAAACTTGTAATAGAGAAAAAGTTCTTTTAAATTGACAAGTCATTTTCTTCTTCATGGAGCTCTTTGGTAATGTACGTATGCCATGCTCTCAACCTCATAGAAATGGCTTTGATTCAAACTGGCAAGTCTGCTGCAGACCACATTTTCACCTCTAATGCTTCTGTCAATATGGTCTTGGAGCTTGATTGTACACTATTCCATAGCCATGACACTCTCATGTGGGCCTTTGCTGGTGTGATGGCATATTATAGGATAATGTCTTTAGTGATCTCGAAGCTTTCTGTAACAACTCTGGGTTAAAAGTTCATGTAATAAAATTTATTAAAGGAAAAATAAGACCACCGTTAAGGGACACTTATTCCAACTTGAATGTTGGGAAAAATATCCTAGTGGGCATCACTTGTTGTGTTTTATGACTAAGGAGAAATTGGAAAAGGCAATGACTAAGGCTTTGGAAAGGCAAAAGAGTATTTTTGGCATTCATTTATGAAAATAAACGAAATAAGGAGAAAAGGAAGGTGAAAGGTCGCAAGTTGCATGTCAGGAGGAAAATGAAAGAAAATAATGGAAAATTGAAGAAATTAGAGGCCTCATCAATAAAAAGACCTCAAAGCATCAGTTGGTAGCCTCCTTTTAGTTCAATTTCTGAATTAGTCTCAGAGAGGAGAAGAGAACCAGAGGAGAAAGAAACCAAGTAAACAAAGGAAGGAAAAGCAAGGAAAGGAAAGCAAAGAAAAGCAAGGAAAAGTTGGATCAAACAGCTTCAGCGGGAATACTTGAAGGTCACAGGTTGCATGTATGATTTCCTAGTTGGCTTTTACATGCATGGTATGTGCATGTTTGTATTTGGTTCTTTTTTTGTCATTGGCATGGGTTTTTCCAGGTTGGACAGTGGATTTTAGCCTAGACTTTCCAATTCCAGATAGCCATGGTGTGATGGGGTTGTGCTCGGTTTGAGCTTTGGATTGCCTGAAAATTTTGGATCTGGGTGAGGTGGTCTGGGGAAAATTCCTAAAGGCCTAGGAATCCCTTGACCAATAATGGCTACATAGATGGTAAATCCCAAGGGTGGAGACGAGAAAATTCCTAAAGGTATTGGAGAAGAAATTCTGAGGCATCGAAGCTCGATTCGGTTTTGTGATCTTGGAACCGGTTTAGGTGAGATCATAGTTTGGTGAAGGTGGAGGTGGTTTAACCTCTAGATTCGCTTGAATGTGTTTGGATTGGTTTATCCCATGAGATCCCACATTCATGCTTGGAATATGGTACGAGGGTGACTGGATGAAAGAAATATTTAGTTCAGGAAATCTATGTTTGGGTGGTACGTGGAAGCCCTGAATCGAGTTGGATTTTGCCTATGTTTAATAAGAGTTAATTTTATCTTTCTTTTATGAGTAAATGTACTTGTTATTATGTGGATTTAATGGTTGTTCTTTCATTGTTATTTATCTGGTTATATGATGGTAATTATAAGTATGGTTATATGACAGATCTCAGTCATGTAGATCTATTCATGTTTTTACGTGTAACTGAATGAATAAGGAATGAAATACTTAATTGATATTATGACAACCAATGTGAGAAGGAAGTGACCCTTCTTGTTAAACCTCACATAAATTTTCAGTCCCTTATGTTCATACTTGCATTCATGACCTGTTGGTTGCATATTTACCAAGTGTTTGACAGAATGTCATTCCCGGTTGGGAAAGGTCAGGTCAACTCTTGGTTTTAGCTTTTGGTTTACAAGAATTATCTTTATGTAATTTATCAACTTTGGAAGATTCACTGAGTTATGGGCAGAGGCTTGAGTACTGGCCCTATAAAAGTGATTCAGAATTCAGATTCACTGGCATAGAACTGAGCAGAAAAGTCCATAGTCATTGGGAAGTAGGCCTATGGGAGCGACTTGAGACTCATAGTCGCTTGGAGTCCTTGGAAAGGGAGATATTAGGGCTCTAATTCAGGAAAAAAGAGAGTTATCTTAGGGGTCAGACACGTGGAGGGGTTGAGTTTCTCCTGTAGGTCATGTGGAACCTGAGGGAAGTGGGTAAGTTCTTAGGTTGTCTCAGGAGAAGAAGGTATAGGTTAATGCAACGATTATTCATATCTTGCTAGAGTTGCAGAAACAGAGAAAATTGAGGGTCAATCAAGAGCAGGAAGAGAAAACTAATGGAGCCTATGGTAGCAGGTCTCAGTTCAGATACATAATAGATAGAGGGGATACATTTTTGAGGTGACAGATCACTGGATACACCTAACAGAAGGATTGGTATGCATGGGCATCATTCTAGTTCCTCATCTAGGATACATCATCACAGTCATCACCATCATCATCCTTATAGGAGGAGGAAGTATTTACCTGAGGAGTTCAAGAAAGTGAAGCCTCCTACATTTTATGGAGAGATGAAGAAGTCAGAAGATGTAGAGGCATGGTTTCTTGGGATGAAGAAATTATTCAGATTGCATAATTATTCGTAAAACATGAAAGCCAAGATAGCCACCTTCAGTCTTAAAGGGAAAGCAAACATCTGGTGGGAAGATGTGAAGAATATCAAGGGAATTTAAGAAGGAAAATTGATTTGGGATGATTTTGAGAGGATCTTCAATAAGAAGTACCTATCATAGAGGTACTACAATGACAAAGCTCAAGAGTTTTATGAGCTACAGATGGTTTCTATGACATATGACGAGTATAATAACCAGTTCTTGGAGCTATTGAGGTACGTTCCATATCTCAAGGAGGAAAAGGCTAAGATTCAGAGATTCATCAGTGGATTGCCAACAACATATAGAGACCAGATTGACTTTGATGAGCCTAGATCATTAGAGGAATCCATCCATAAGTTGAAGCATAGCTATGAACAATCAAAGCATAAAGTTGAGCTTGAACGTGATTTGAAATGAAATGAGAAATTTAAAGGGAAGTGGCCACCGAAGCGGGAAGACCTCAAGATGCAGGTGAAAAATAAAATGTGGTTCCTTACAATAAGTTCAATACAGTTGAGAAGGTACATGGATCGCAGCCTGGAGAGCAACAGACTAGAGGTGATGGGAGAATACCGTTGCAGTGTTGGATATGTGGAAAAGATCATCATAAGAAGGATTTTCCATTGTACTGGGGAGGCAGGTCTCATATCTATAGTGATCAAGAGGAGTAGACAGTTGAGGATGTTGGTCATAGTATTCCTCAGATTTATGTAGTTGTGGACAACACGCATACAGATCACCAAGCATATATATTGAGATGAACGAAAAGCTTTGTGATCAAGTTATTTCTATTTTGATTTATCCTAGATCTAATTATAGTTATGTTAATATTGACCTCATGGATAAGTGTGGCTTGAGAAAGGAAGTGCATGCAAAGTCCTGGTTGATGAAGTTGGCTACAAGTACTAAGAAGAGAGTTCACCACTGGGTAAGAGCTTGTGCATTTGAGTTGAATAGTATGTCTACAACAACATATTTGAATGTACTTCCATTGGGGTAATATAGTATGATTTTGGGTATGGATTGGTTGTATCTTCATAGGACCAAGTTAGATTGTTATGACAAGGCTTTTGAGTGCCTAGATGATAATGGGAAAAAGAGAATTCTTGTAGGGAATGAAGAAGCCTACATCAATGAGGATGGTCACATATTTACAGGCTAAGCATAATTGTAGGAAGGGGTGTGTGATGTTTGCAATTCATATTTCTAGTAACACGGGCAAGGATGCAAAAATATTCAAGAGGTATCCAATATTGCAACAATTTTAGGATGTGTTTCCAACAGAGATTCCAAAGTTTCCTCCTCACAGGGAAGTAGACTTTTCCATTGAGTTGGTACTAGGGGCAACACCAACATCAAAGGCACCTTGCAGAATGAGCACACCATATTTTGTAGAGTTGAAGTTACAACTGAATGAAATGCTTAATAAGGGATACATTAGACCAAATGTATCGCCTTGTGGTGCACCGATATTGCTTGTGTAACAAATCCATGGTAAAAGTTCATGTAATAAAATTTATAAAGGAAAAATAAGACCATGGTTAAGGGACACTTATTCCAAGCTGAATGTTGGGAAAATATATCCTAGTGGGCAACACTCGATGTGTTTATGGTTAAGGAAATTGGCAAAGGAAATAGTCAAGGCATTAGAAAGGAAAAAATTATTTTTGGAACATTTATTTATGAAAATAAAGGAAATTAGGATAAAAGGAAGGTGAAAGGTCACAGGTTGCATGTGAGGAGGAAATTGAAGGAAAATAATGGAAAATTAAAGAAATTTGAGACCTTATCAATAAAAATACCTCAGAGCATCAGTTGGTAGCCATTTTTGTCACTTAGAGTTAGAATTAGTCTCAGAGAGGAGAAAAGCACCAAGAAGAGAAAGAAATCAAGCAAGCAAAGGAAAGGAAAGGAAAGGAAATGAAAGGAAGGACAAGTAAATCAAAGGAAATGAAGGATCAAGCAGCTTCAACAGGAATAATTGCAGGTAACACATTGCATGTGTGATTTTCTAGCTGGTTTTGACATGCATGATATGTGCATGTTGGCATTTGGTTCTTTTGTTATCGGTAGCGTGGTCTTGCTAGGTTTTGACAGTGGTTTTTAGTCTTGCCTTGCCTTTTTCTAGATAGCCATGGTGTGATGGGATTGTTCTCTGTTTGGAGCTTTGGAATTTCCGGCTGGTTTTAGAATCTAGGGCAGAGGTGGTCTCAGGAACATGCCCAAAGGCCTAAGAATCCTTTAACCGATTTTGGTGGGATACACGGTAAAGCCTGAGGGGGGTGTTTGTGTAAGAGCCTAGCGATCCGATGTGGATTGTGGTAAATCCTAGAGACAAGGAGATGGAAAATTCCTCAAAGATAGTGATGAGATCTAGAGGCATTATAAGCTCGGTTTGGTTTTGTGATCTTCACACCAGTTTTGGTGTGATCATGGTATGGTGAGGGTGGATGTGGTTTAACCTATGGATTCCCTCAGTTGTTTTTGGATTGGTTTATCCATGAGATCCCACATTCATGATTGGAATATGGCACGTGAGTGACTGGCTAAAGAAATATTTGTTTCAGCCATGTCTATGGTCGAGTGTTATGTGGAAGTCTTGAACCTGGGTGGATCTTTCCTATGTTTAATGAAAGCTAAGTTCTCTTTCTTTTGTACTTGTTAATATGTGGATTTAATGGTTGTTATCTCATTGTTATTTACATGGTTATATGTTGATTATAATCATGGTTATGTGACAGGTTCTAGTCATGGTTCATTTCATGTTTTTACTTGTAACTGAAAGAATAATGAAGGAAAGACATAATTGATGTGAAAACAAATAATGTGAGAGGGTAATGATCCTTCTCATTAAGTCTCATATGAATTTTCAGTCCTTTATGCTCAGTATTGTATTCATGACTTGTAGGTTGAGTTGTTTCCAAGTGTTTGACAGAATGGAATTCCCAGTTGGGGATGGTAAGGTCTAGTTTTGGTGTCAATTTTTAGTTTGCAAGCATTGTACTTGTGTAATTTATGGATTATGGAAGTTACAGGGATTTCTAGGCAGTGGCATAGCCCCAAACATGGAATCTAGCCTTAAAATCTGTAGTCGCTAGTACAACGCTAGGAGAAAAAAGTCCATGGTTGCACTCATGTAGGCTTCATGGGAGCGACTGGGAGGTTCTGGTCGCACTGAGGCCTTGGAAAGGGAGCGAATGGGGGTGAAAGTCAACTAAATCTAAGGCTGAATTAGGGGATGGACACCTAGAGGGGTTGGGTTACTCCTGGAGGGTCCTATGGTACCTGAGGGAAGTAAGTAAGGTTTGTTTTGTCGACGCCATTTCCTTAAGGTCACCTAGGAGGTTGAGTCTCGTCATAACAGGTCCTCATCTCATGTTTACCCCAGGTAAGTTGGTGAAAGTAGGTAGATGTGATGGGAGGGGCCCGTTATAGTTTGTGAAGAAGAAGGATGGTACTCTCAGGTTGTGCATTGATTATAGGCATTTGAACAAGGTGATGATCAAGAATAGGTACCTGTTGTCGAGGATTAATGACTTGTTCGATCAATTGAAGGGAGAAACATGTTCTCAAAGATTGATTTGAGATCACTATAACATCAGGTATGCATCAAAGAAAAGGACATCTACAAGATTGCTTGCGGGACCAGGTATGGGAATTATGAGCTTGTTGTAGTTCCATTCGGTTTTACTAATGCTCTAACTAATTTTATGTGTTTGATGAATAGTGTGTTGCATATTATTTGGACAAGTTTTTTATTAAATTCATTGATGACATATTGGTATATTCTAAGAATGAGGAAGAGCATGCCAAGAATTTAGTGACAATGTTGAGATTGCTAAGAGAGCATCGATTTTATGTCAAGCTTAACAAGTGTAGTTTATTTTAGATAGAGGTACATTACTTGGGACATGTTGTTTCCAAGTCAGACATAGCAATATATCCATAAAAGATAAAAGCTATCATGTAATGGGAAGCACCTAGAAATGTGGATGAAGTCAGATCATTCATGGGACTAGCAGGTTACTTCAGGAGGATCACCAAGAACTTCTCACAATTTCCTATCCTTTGTAGAAATTCTTTCGGTAGTAATCACATGCAAAAGAACGAGGTCGACGCGTTTCGAACCAACCAGTGTGGTTCATCATCGTGACGGTGAGACCATCTACCAATAAGTACAAAGGGATGTAGAATGATTCAATCTAGCCGTTAGGATACCAAATAGTTTGACTTTTAAAAAGTAAATATTCCATTATTTATTTATTTATTTAAATTTATTAATTTTATTTATTATTATTATTATTATTATTTTAATTTATTTATTATAAAACCTTTAATATATTAATATAATGGTAAGTAATTTAACAAATCTTGGTGTAAATTTATGTAAATTTCGATTAAATTATATAATAATTAATTATTATTATTAATTAATAAATATAATTAATTCTTATTATAACACACCATCATCAAATAGTCAAACAAAGAGTCAGAATAAATAAATAAATAAAATAATAAAATAAATAAATAAAAATAACATACAACAAATAAATAAAAACAAAAATATAAATTAATAAATAATGAAAATAAATAAAAAGATTTTATTAATTAAATAATTAATATTATTATTATTTCTATTTTTATTTATTTAATTAATTAATTAATTTATTATTATTATTATTTATTTATTTATTTATTTATTTTTATTTATTTATTTATTATTATTTATTATTATTTATTTATTTATTTATTTATTATTATTATTATTATTATTATTATTTAATCAAATAAATAAAGTAAAAAATAACTAAATAAATAAATAAATAATAATAATAATAAAAATCAAGAATATAAGGCAGGAATCCAGCATCTGCTGATATTCCAACCGTCATCTCTATTGAGATTAACGGGCCTTTTTTCAATTTCAATAGCCTCTTTCAACTTACGATGATGGAAATGGTCGATTCTAGCAATGACCTTAGCATCTTCTATGCAAACATGATGGTTAGTCTTTTCTGCATGCTCAGCTAAGGCAGATGAGCGAGATCTTCTATGCTTGATATCAGCCGCATGCTCACAGATCCTTTGATTAATGGACCGACCTGTCTCACCAATGTAAGGAGTCCCATAGGAACAGGGAATGATGTAGACACCTTTTCCATCCCTGGGGTCAATCGGATCTTTAACCGATTTAAGAGAACTACGAATAGTATTAAGGGGCTTGAAATAAGAGGAAACCTTATGCTTTTTAAGGATTTTAGCAATCTTATCAGTGGTACCCTGGATGAACGGAAGGCTGACACTGCCATACCATTCACCAGGTTCTTTTTTATTTTTATTAACAAGACCTTTCTCTGCTTTGAGGAAAGCCTTGAGGCCCTGCGACATACTATAACCATTATTACAAAAGACATTCAACAGATGGGTCTTTTCTCCCTCAAGGTGAGACTCATCAGAGATTCTCAACGCCCTTGTGGCTAGGGTGCTAAGGACGCTTAATTTTTGAGCAGGGAAATGGTGGGAGCTAGCATGAAGATACTGCTCAGTATGAGTTTTCTTTCGAAAAACTTGATGGGAGAAAGAACCATCATCATTTCTAGAGATAAGAACATCAAGGAAAGGAAGGCTACCATCCACCTCATGTTCCATGGTGAATTTTATGGAACTAGACTGACTATTAAGATGAAGGAAAAAATGATTTAACTTATCTTTGCCATGAGGCCAGACAACACAAGTATCATCAACAAATCTTTTCCATAACTTCGGCTGGAAAAGAGCTGAGGAAAGAGCCCTAGATTCAAAGTCCTTCATAAACAGATTCGCAACAATCGGGGAAAGGGGAGAACCCATGGCAACACCACATGTTTGCTCATAGAACTCACCTTCAAAACTAAAGAAAGTGGAGGTTAAACAAAGTTTTACTAAATGGGCTGTGTCAGGATCAGTAATGCGATTAATAACGTCAACAGCCTCAATGATGGGGATATTGGTGTAAAGCGAAACAACATCAAAACTAACAAATCTATCATCAATATCCAACTTAACTTCCTTCAAATACTTAACAAAAGAGTAGGAATCTTTAACAAAGGATTCTGTACGACCTACGAGGGGCTTAAGTTTAAGGGCTAAAAACTTAGCGAGAAGGTAAGTCGGACCCCCAATTGTATTAACAATAGGTCTGAGGGGAGCACCATCCTTATGGATTTTTGGAAGACCATAGATTCTTGGAGTAAGGGGGTTGCTTTCAATCAACTTCCTACTCAAGGAGCTCACCATGCTATTTGATTTAATAGCATCAGCGATTGTCTTTGAGACCTTTTTTAAGGGATTTTTGGCAAGTTTCTTGTAGCTCCCACTATTCTCCAAATGATCTAACATTTTCTTCCTATAATCCTCCTTATTAAGGATGACAGCTGCACCACCTTTGTCAGCTTTAAGAATAACAATATCCTTATTACTATTTAAAGATTTTAAAGCTTCAAATTCGAGCTTACTTAGGTTACTCTTGGGGGGTTTGGCTTTCCTTAAGATCAACGCACAGTCCTGTCTAATGATGTCCTTGGAGGAATCCGGTAAATCCCTAATACCAAATTCTATGTCACAAATAATATCATGAATAGGGATTTTCCTGGGGGCAAAGGCAAAATTGAAGCCTTTCTCCAAAAGATTATAAACCGAGGGATCATATCCTATCCTATTATATCATTGCAGAGAAAAGATAAGAAGTTTGAATGGACATAGGAGTGTGCAACCGGTTTTAAGTAGTTGAAACAATTGTTGACCAATTCTCCAGTGTTAAATATTACGGATCCAGATAAAGAGTTTGTAGTGTGTATAAATGATTGCAAGATAGGGATTGGCAGAGTCCTTATGCAGGAGGGACAAGTGATATGTTATGAGTCAAGTACACTGAATGAGCACGAACAAAACTACGTGACTCATGATCTTGAGTTGGAAACTATTATTCATGCCTTGAAGATGTGGAAACATTATCTTCTTGGCAGGAGGTTTGTATTAATGAGCGATCACATTGGGTTGAGATATCTTTTTGATCAAGAAAATTTCAATGCTAGGGAATATAGATGGTTGGATACCCTTAGTGAGTTTTAATTTTAGATCAGATACTTTAAGGTAAAGGAGAACAAGGTTCGAAATTCTCTCAACAGGAAAGTGTAGTTGAACCATGTTGTAGTAGTGAACTCATATGGGACAAATTTACATGATCGTATCTTACAGGAAGGACAATAAGATGACGGGTACAAGGATCTCATGCTCAGGTTACAACAAGATACATGTGACCAATATGTGGACTACCCTCTCACAGGAGATAGCTTGGTGAGATTCAGGAACATGATCTATGTGCCAGATGACGATGAACTCAAGAAACTTACCTTGAGGGAGATTCATACCAAACAATATACGAGTCACCCAGGATATCAGAAGATGCTAACAACAGTGAAGAGGTTCTACTATTGTCCGAATCTGAAGAAGGAAGTGGCAAAGTTTATGGCTAGATGTTTGGACTATTATTAGGGCAAAGCAGAGTGTAAGCATTTAGGTGGGTTGCATTAGCCTATTCCGATTCGAGAATGAAAATGGGATGTTATTTCCATGGATTTCATCACAAGTCTTTCAAGGACATCAAGGCACATGATTCTATCATGGTTGTGGTCGAAATGTTGAGCAAAGTATGCCACTTAATTCTAGTGAAGACTACTTATTCAGCTAGTGAGGTAGCATAGGTCTTCATCAGGGAGATTGTGTGATTTCTTGGTGTTACAAAGAAGATTGTGTCAAAAACGGATGCCAAGTTCACTTCCAAGTCTTGGAAGGAGATGTTTTTAGGATTGGGGATATAATTGGCCTTCAACACAACTTATCATCCAAAAACAGATGGGTAGACAGAGAGGTTCAACAAAATACTAGAGGATATGTTGAGGATGTATTTCATTCATTAGTAGAGGAGATGGGAGGAGTACCTTCCATTGGTCGAGTTCACCTACAATAATAGTTATCAGGAGTCACTGAGGATGAGTTCGTTTGAGGCACTTTATGGGCGGAGTTGTAACACTCCTATAAGTTGGAGTGATCCAATGAACATGGTACTTATTGGACTAGACATGTTGGTAGACATGGATTAAGAAATGCAGGTTATAAAGAAGAATCTAAAGGCAACACATGACAAATAGAAAATTTATGCAGACCAACACATGGAATTTAAGGAGTTTCAGGTTGGGGAGTAGGTGTATTTGCGCGTCAAGCCCAAGAAGAGATCCTTGAGGATTGGATCATGTACCAAGTTAGCACCACAATATTGTGGGACTTTTGAGATCCTTGAGATGATTGGACTAGTGGCCTATAGACTTGCACTGCCTCCGAAAGTGAAAGTCCATGATGTTTTTCATGTTTCATTGCTTAAAATATATGTAAAGGATGTTGATCATGTTATTGATTGGTATGTATTGCAAGTGGAGTAATAAGGAGAATTCCAGTCGAACCCTTAGTGCATATTGCAACGGAAACATCTCGTCCTCCGGAACAGAGCAATCGGGCAGGTTAAAGTGCAATGGAAGCACTTTGGGCCCGATTACGCTACATGGGATGCGGGCTATGTATCCTTCATTGTTTTTTGGTGGAGGAAAATTAGTTTTGGTATTTGTACATATTTATGTATGGTTGCTATTGTAAATACCGTAATGATTTTTGTATAAAGCTCCAATAAGCGGTATGGTTGTCATGTTGTCATGTTTGTCATGACGATTTTTCTTTTGAGCAGGATATTATTGTGAATACTGCAACAAGCTAAGTTATAAAGGTCCAAAGGGAGTATGATTTTGGATTTTAGCGGTTTTGTTGGTTGTAGGTGTCACAGGACATCGAGGACGGTGTTCCCCTAAGGGGGAGGGGTTTGTAACAACCTCGGGTTAAAATTCCATGTAATAAAAGTTAATAACGGAAAAATAAGGCGATGGTTAAGGGATACTTATTCCAACCTAAATGTTGGGCAAAATATCCAAGTGGGCATCACTTGTTGTGTTTTATGGCTAAGGGGAAATTGGAAAAGGCAATGATTAAGGATTTGGAAAGGCAAAAGAGTATTTTTGGCATTTATTTATGAAAATAAATTAAATTAAGAGAAAAGGAAGGTGAAAGGTCACATGTTGCATGTGAGGAGGAAAATGAACGAAAAAATTGGAGAATTGAAGAAATTAGAGGCTTCATCAATAAAAAGACCTCATAGCATCAGTTGGTATCCTTTTGTCAGTTCATTTTTGGAGTTAGTATCAGAGAGGAGAATACGACCAAGAGGAAAAAGAAAGCAAGCAAGCAAAGGAAGGACAATCAAGGAAAGGAAATCAAGGATCAAGCAAGGAAAAGTTGGATCAAGCAACTTCAGTGGGAATAATTGCAATTCATAGGTTGCATGTATGATTTCCTAGTTGGTTTTGACATGCATGGTATGTTCATGTTGGTATTTGGTTCTTTTGATATCATTGGCATGGATTTTTTTGGGTTGGACAGTGGATTTTAGCCTAGCCTTTCCACTTCTGGATAACCATGGTGTGATGGGGTTGTTCTCGGTTTGAGATTTGGATTGTTGGAAGACTTTGGATCTGTCTGAGGTGGTCTTAGGAAAATTCCCAAAGGCCTAAGAATCCATTGACTCATAATGGAGGGATACACGGTATAGATTAAGGGTGGAGACGAGAAAATTACTTAAGGTATTGGAGAATAAATTCTAAGGAATCCAAGCTCGGTTTTGTTTTTTTATCTCCACATCGGTTTAGGTGAGATCATGGTGTGTTGAGGGTGGAGGTGGTTTAACCTTTGGATTCCCTTGGTTGTGTTTGGATTGGTTTATACCATGAGATCCCACATTCATGCTTGGAATATGGCACGAGGGTGATTGTCTGAAAGAAATAATTGGTTCAACAAATCTATGGTCAGGTGGTACATGGAAGTCACGAGCCTGGTTGGATTTTGCATATGTTTAATAATAGCTAAGTTTCTCTTGCTTTGATGAGTACATGTACTTGTTATTATGTGGCTTTAATGGTTGTTCTTTAATTGTTATTTATTTGGTTATATGCCGGTTATAAGCATGGTTATATGACAGATCTCAGTCATGGTTGTATTCATGTTTTTACTTGTAACTGAATGAATAATGAATTCAAGACCTAATTTATGTTATGGTAGCTAATGTGAGAAGGAAGTGACCCTTCTTGTTAAATCTCATATAATTTTTCGGTCTCTTATGTTTAGACTTGCATTCATGACCTGTAGGTTGCATATTTACCAAGTATTTGATGGAATGTTAGTCCCAGTTCGGGAAGTTCAAGTCAAGTCTTGGTTTCATTTTTTGGTTTAAAAGCATTGTCTCTATGTCATTTATCATCTCTGGAATTTTCACCGAGTTTTGGGCAGAGGCTTGAGTCCTAGCCCTAAAAAAGTGGCTCAAAATTCAGAGTCGCTGGCATATAATTGAGCATAAAAGTCCATAGTTGCTGGGAAGCAGGTCTGTGGGAGTGACTGGAGAATCATAGTTGCTTGGAGGCCTTGGAAGGGGAGTGACTGGGGCTCTAAGTTAGGAAAAAAAGAGAGTTATCTCAGGGGTTGGACACCTGTGTTAGCACTGCAACTTTTCAAAAAAATTTAAAGGTCTGGTCATCATTGTAAGTTGTGTCCTTGATCCTCTCTTGTCTCCTAACCTATGGTGGATATTTTTTTTTGCTAAATTTCACTAATTCTATTATGAACATAAAATTACAAAACTGCCACGGTTCATCTGAGGAAGCCTGAAACCGGGCTTGATATCCAAGTTCTGTCTAAGTATGGAACTGCCCATGACGGGAAACCAGTTCGTTTGAAAGTAATTACACCGCCCATGAACTGGGAAACCAACGAAGAGTTAACTACATTCAGCATAATAAAGCTAGAGAAAAACAAAATGGGCAAGCAGCTGTGACTGCTATGTATCAGCATAAAAACCAAAAATCTTGCAAAAAAGTCTAGAGCAGAGTTCATACTGAATCTGGTCATGTAGGAGAGAAATCAATTAGGTTGGAGCAGGGTGCTCCTCTTCAATTCTGCAACCATAGAAATCTTCCGGTTCTGCTTCAGCATTCTTGGCGCCTTCTTCGCTTGATAGGTCCGCATCCACCTGCAAATGAAAAGGTTCCGAGGAGGAAGGGGCAGGGGCAAGGGGAACGTCGGGAGTGGGCTTGAACGGAGTGGGTCCGGGACCAGAAGTAGGGTCGGAGGGTGCTAAAGGAGCCTGCAGGGGACCAAGAGGCGGAGGAGGATGAAAGGATGCTTCTTCGCGCAGGGTAACCATAATGAAGGCTGTGATGGAAGGGCGATTAAAAGCACAGTCGAATCGCAGCTCAGCTCGTTGCGAAGATTGTCTCAGGAAATGACTGCCAGGGCGAGGAGGGGCTGCAGAGGCATGAAGCGGAGGCGAGGACAGAGGTGGCGCGACGGAAGCGTGAAGCGGGGGCGGGGACAAAGGTGGCGCAGTGGCATGGCTACCATGGAAAAGACCAGGAGGGTCGAAACTGACTTGAGCTGAGCGCCCTTCAGAAGGCTCCGAGGATAAATCATCACTGGAGTTGTGGGGAGGTCGTTCGCCCATGGATCTGCCCCGAGAGGCACCCCTCCTCGCCGTCATCCGTTGCCTAAGCCTAGGCATGGTGAAATGCTCAGGAGAATCCGACCAGACTCTGGAGGGAGCTGCAAGAATGGGAGCAAATTGACCAACAATAACAGGAGAAACATGAAAATTGAAATTAGCAGGGCAGAAGTTACTGTGCGAGTAGTGGAAGCCCGGAATGGTTTCCAGACAATAATGCAGAGAACACCGATGACCTGTAGCTGTGCGTTCACCTGGCGTAGCACAACCACCCGGGCAGAGAGAGCGCACTAGCAGCAGAGGTCGGTTGACAGAACCAAAACGATCGGGAGAGCTGGAGCCGAAATGATCCATTTGATAGCAATTACACTGATCAAGGCACGAAAGGTGACGGCGAGGAGGTATTAATGCCCAGCGCAAAGGCATATTCAAGTCTGCATTAAAGGCGCCATGGGGGGCCATGTGGCCACCCCAAGTGAATTGCCTTGGGAGCAGATCCAGGCCAAGTGGCCTCTTAACGTCTCTAATCATCCGCATCCGGAGATGGTCGATCCATTTGCACCAACTTGATGCAGTTATGAGTAGTGTCTCTGTCATTGATGATCTGAAGAGAGCCGTGTTTGAGAGTGTCCAAACTATCAACTCCTAAATTGGCAAGGAGATCCGCAACCTTGTTGCCATCTCTCTTGGTGTGGGTAAAAGAGATAGCTTGATTGTCACTTATCCACTTGCTGATCTTATCGATTCTGGAAGCTAAACGCCAGCTAGTAACTACCTTGGCCAATCTGGTGCCTTGGAGCAACTGATTTGCCATGCTGATAAGAATTTGAGAATCACCTTCCACGATGATGGGCGAGAGGTTGTAGATATGCGCTAAGTTGAGCCCTTGCCAAAGACCTTCCAGCTCAGCAGAGTTGTTGGTATCCCAACCTATGGATCCGTAATAAATAGCCTGGATGTCTCCTTGGGAGTTTCTGAAGATACCACCAAATCCCGCTGGGCCTGGATTACCCTTAGAAGCCCCGTCAAAGTTCATTTTAAAAATTCCTGGAGGAGGAGGTAGCCAAGAGAGGGATTCAAGAGGGTTTTGCTTGTTGACTTTGGGAATGGTGGAAATGGTAAATTGCCAATTTTTCCAAATGTGTTTCTCTTTAGGGTGGTTGGGAAGATCCTCCGCCTTCCATGATTGAATAGAAAGAGATTCTTGAAGGTTGCTGTGGAAATTTCTCCAGATGATGTCCAGGGGAGTAGATTGATGTTTGAAGACTCTTTTGTTTCTTTCTTTCCAGATGGACCAAAAGAGGAGGCCAGGTATGATTTTCCAAAGAGAGTTGAGGATGGGGCTATGGTAAGGGCGTTTGGGCCAATGGCGCAGAATGCTGGTTATGTCCCCTTGAGGTTTTCTTCTTTGACTTCTAAAGCAAATCTTGTTCCAGAGTTGGTTGGCTAACTGACAAGTCAACATGAGATGCTGGATCGTTTCAGTGTTCTGCTTGCAGTTTGGACATTGAGAGGGACCATAAAAACCTCGCTTGAGAAGATTGTCCCAGGTGAGTATCCGTTTGTGGCTAAGGAGCCAAAGAAAAGTAGAAACTTTAGGCCAGGTTCCTTTAGCCCAAACAAATTGCCAGAGTCTGTCTTTTGGGAGAGGAATAGGATGCATCAAGCTGAAGGCCTCTTTTGTGGTAAATATGCCTTTGGGCGTATAGCCCCATCTAAGGATGTCCGGATCATTCGAACATCGAATTTTTCAATGTTGAAGTTCTTCCTGGAGTGCTTCCCAAATAATTCTTGGAGTAGTAGGATGCAGAAGAGACGGGTGTTTCCATTGCCTGTAATCGTGGCTGGAGTTGGCCATCCAGCACTGGCTTACTTTTGGCTCTTCCGGCCCATTAGATCTCTCAGCGTTAGGCAGATTTAGAATGTCAATGACCTTCGGCCGTTGTTGCCAGGAGTCTACCCAGAATCTGGCATTCTGTCCATTCCGAACTTCCCAAAAACTGTGTTGTTGAATAAGAGCATAGTGTTGTTTGGCTGCGTTCCAGATGAGAGAGCCAGCTATCCCTGGTTTGAGTCTGATTAAGTCATCCGGCGGTCTATTGTTGGCATACTTGGCTGCCCACAATTTGGCCCAAGGAGTGTGAGGGCTCGATAGCCAGTTCCACCAAAGCCGAGCACCCATGGCTTCGTTGCTGTGAAGGGGGTTTCTGAGACCAAGCCCACCTGCATCTTTAGGAGTGCATACAGTGTTCCAATTGACCAACGCCCATTTCCGAGTGTGAGTTGAAGAGCCCCATAGGAAGTGACGCTGCAAGTTCTTGATTTGATTAAGCACCCATTTGGGAGCTGCAAGCACAAAAAAGAGGTAAAGAGGCATGGATTGCAGAATAGCCTTGATGAGGACCAATCTACTGGCCAAGTTGAGAGCTCTAAAGGTCCAGGAGGAGAGGCGAGCTTCAAGTTTGTCTAGAAGAACGTTCCAGGCAGAATGTTTAAGGGCAGAATCAATGAGAGGGGCGCCTAGGTACTTTGCAGGGAGGCGAGCAAGCGCAAAGCCAAGGATACGGGCAATGCAGGACTGGATTAAAGGAGGGGTGTTAAAGAAGAAGAGTTGAGATTTGGAAACGTTGACAGTCATGCCAGAGGCGAGCGAGAAAAGGTGCAGAATGCGTTTAAAGGATCGAGCTTCTTGAGCTGAAGGGAAACCAAAGAGCATAGTATCGTCAACAAATTGCTGGTGGGTAGTGGCGGGAGAGCCATGAAGGGAGATGCCACGGAGATGCCCATTGAGGAATGCATGTTGAATGAATCTGCTAAGGCCTTCAAACATAAGAACAAAAATGAAAGGGGAAAGAGGGTCACCCTGTCTAATTCCTCTGGAAGAAACAAAAGGAGTGGAGGGGGATCCATTAACAAGGATGGAATAGAGAGGGGAAGAGATGAGACTCATGATCCAACGTATCCACATCTGGTCAAAGCAAAAATATTTAAGGATGCTCTGAATATATCTCCAGCAGAGTTTATCGAAAGCTTTAGAGAGATCGATTTTGAGAAGCATACCTGGTTTTTTTGTGCTCTTGAGAGAGTGGATGACTTCGTGAGTCATGATGATGCCATCCATGATTTGGCGACCTTCCACGTAACTCGTTTGTTCTAGCGCAATGAGGAGCGGTAGAAGGGGCTTTAATCTGTTGGCGATGACCTTGGAGATGATCTTGTAGATCACATTGCAGAGGGCGATGGGGCGATATTTTTCAGGAGTGCTGGGTTGCTCTTCTTTAGGCACCAGAGATATGAAAGTGGCATTTAAAGAGGGGAGGAGCCAATGTGTCACTCTGGATTCTTCCACCATCTCCCAGACTTCTATTTTAATGAGCTCCCAGAAGTGATGGAAGAAGTTTGCAGTGAATCCATCAGACCCTGGCGCTTTCCCATCTTTGGTTTGTCCCATCGCTGTTTCAACTTCTTGGAAGGAGACAGGGCGCAGAAGCATCTTGTTATGCTCTTCAGAGATGAGTTTGGGAATGAGCTGAGAGATTGCATCAATGGCTGGCTTCCTGTCAATAGTGCTGTCCTCTTGAAGAGTGTTTTTGAAGTAGTTCAAAAGAACTTGTTCTATTTCCTCATGTTGCTCGACTTGCTCTCCTTGCTGGTTAGTGATGTGATGGATGCGATTTTGCATTCTTCTCTGTATAGTTGATCGATGGAAGAATCTTGTGTTCCTTTCCCCTTCCTTTAGCCAATGTATTCTGGATTTTTGTCTCCACAGTATTTCTTCTTGTCTTTGTCGTTCTTCGAGCTGCTTCTGGATCACCTGTTCTTGGGTAGCTAAGTCCTCTGTTCTGCCTTCCACTATGATTTTTTGTTGTATTTCTTCCATTTTCCTTTCGAGAGCTTTTATTTCCTGAAAGATGTTGCCAAAGATTGTGATGTTCCAATTCTTGATCTGCACCTTGAGAAGTTTGAGCTTCTGCTGAAATTGGTACATTCTAGAGCCTTTGGGAGGAGTGAAATTGTGCCAGGCAGAGGTGACCATTTCTTTGAAAGAGGGATGTGAGAGCCAGAAAGCTTCGAATTTGAAAGGCTTTTTAAGATGGGGACCGAAATTGTGCCAATGAAGCGCAATGGGCCAATGGTCCGAGCCTGCAAAAGGAAGAATCGAAGCCTCAAGATCGCCTCCCAGATGTATGGCATTATCAGAAATGAGGAATCAATCTAACTTTGAGGCAACATGCTGGGCCCCTGATCTTTTGTTATTCCAGGTGAACGTACCATTGGAAAATGGGAGGTCTATCAGCCAACTGTTGGTTATGAAGTCTTTGAAGTGAACACTTTCCGGATCCGGTCTGGTTCTTCCACCTGTTCGTTCTTCCATTCTAGTTATCATATTGAAGTCCCCTGCTGCTATCCAAAGAGGGTGAATTCTGTGTGAGTTAAGCGCTTCCATGGTATTCAAAAGGGCTATATTTTTGGTGAGATCCTGCGGAAAATAAACATTTGAGAGATGCCCATAGATGCTTGTACCTATAGGATGAAAAGTGGCTTGAATGATATTGTGAGCCGCATGCAAGTCAGATAGAACTATGGACTGAGTGTCCCAGGCTATGGCTAGCCCCCCTGAAGAGCCAGAGGCATCTACTGCTACAAAACTGCTGTTAGGCCAGACTTTTGTTAAGAGTGAGCCTAGAACTTCGCTGTTACATTTAGTCTCTTGAAGAAAGAGAATGTTTGGTTTTTCTTTTTGTAACATGTTTTTTATCAGTTTGTGCTTACCTGGGCTGTTGAGCCCTCTGATATTCCATGATATCAGCTTCATGAGGAACTATTTGGTAGGGGCGGGAAGAACCACGTGAGCTTGGGGTATCGCCCAGAGTTAACTAGCATTTCCCCAATGGTGATTGTGCGCTGCCAGTCTGGATTTCGTCCTCTCTTTTTGGATTCTTTAGCTACCTTGAGGCTGTCCCAGTGACTGCCTGACTGAACCCCAAGTTTTGCTTGCTACTGGGCCTTGGATAGGACTTTTTCCAAAGTGTCTATTTTATGGGGCTTGATTTTGTCGAATTCCTGGCGCTTGCATGCATCCTCCAAGCCAATAATGTCAAGATCCCCAAGTTCTAAACTCTCAGAATTTTCTTCCATAGGATTGAGCGTACCGCGAGTAGCAATTTCCCCTTCGGAAGTGAAGGATCCAGTCTTAGGATCATCCAGATCCATGGTCTCCGGATGCCAGGTTAAGAGCTTGGTTTCAGTGAGAGGGCTGGAAGAGGGGTTTGCGGTGGCGGCTTTCTCTGGCTGAGAGGGGGAAGGGTTTGGAGGAACAGGAGGCGAGGTTGTAATGGGGGGTTGTTGGTGAGAGTTGGAAGGCAGTTGGTCTGAATCTGGCAAGGGATTCGTGTTGGATAGAATGGCAAAGCTATTACTGGTAGAAGGAGCATTGGAGGAAGGAGAGGATTTCTTACCCGCCGTCGAGGATTTCTTGTTGTGCCGCCTGCGAGGAGGGACTTTGGTGAACCCATCTGCTTCTGGTTGGGTTTCAGCTTCTTTGCCCTGAGTGGAAGCATTGAGGGGGCAATCTCTGAAAAGATGTCCATGGGCATGACATCGACGACATCTAAACGGAATATGCTCGTAATCCAATGGTTGGATCCACTCGAAATCATCATGGTAGATGCTTACTACATCAGGAAGGGCTTTGTCCAAGTGCATGTAAACGCATATCCGCACATAAGAAGTGTAGCGACGGAGCTTTGTCTCTTCTGAGATTTTGATGAACTGGCCTAATCCCTTGCCAATCTCCTGCAGCGAGTCTTCATCCCAATATTCGAGTGGCAACGAATATAGACGTATCCAGACTGGTGCCCAGTTGAAATTTTCCTTATATGGGTTGAATCTTTCCACCCAGTTTCTGAGATACAGTCCAGCCGAGTTGAAGAAGTATGGCCCTTCATCCATGACTCTGTTTCTGTCTTCGAGGCAGATGAATATCGCTGTGAAGAACCCTTTCGGTCCAAGCTGGAGCGTTACGTGTCCCTTAGGCTTCCATTTGGAAGCGATCCAGCCTTGTAGGGCTTTTTCAGTTGGCCAGAAGCCGACAAATTTCCCTATGAGGGCGTGGTCTCTCATGTATTGGATGCGAGCATTGATGCGGTGGCTGGGCAGATCAATCTTTGGTCTTTCTGGCGCAATGGGTTTGCAGGTGGAGGATGAGGGGGCAGTCTTGTCCTGTTGCGCCTGTGTGGAAGTCGCTTTGGGTTTTGTAGTTTCCTGTTGCTTGTCAGCCCCATCATTGTTTTGTGCAGGACTGGCGCGTGAAGAGTCGTTATTTGCAGGGGGGGTCTGGCCGTCCCCCCCCGAGCTGGTTGCCATGGCTGTTTACCCAAGCCCGTGAGCCTGGTGGAAAGTAGCCGCGTTTGATCAGTCGGCTAGGGTTTCTGCAGGCGCTGGCATTAGGGTTTTCACTGCATCCCCTCACGTTCTCTCTCGACTCTCCAACCTATGGTGGAGATACCTGGAGAGTTAAAATGTATTAGTTTTCATCACTTTCTAACAAAATCCAAAAATAATTCTGAGTCTAATAGTTTTTTTGTGTCATAGAGTCATTAGGGTGATGTCTCTTTAAATAACTCTTTTAACTGCTTTAAGTGGTTAAGGTCATGGGTTTAGCGTGAGAAGTCTTATTTATTCACCATGATATTTTATATCCAAGGCTAAGGACGAAATGTTAGAGTCATCAGTTGTGTTAGGAATTTTCTGTAATAGCTATTTTCTTCAGAAAATCTAGTTTTACAAGCAAACCGAGTAAGTAGCTATTACCTGAAAAATTTGTACAAGGAGATAAAAGAGGCATTTATCAGGTGAAAAGATACTTCTCTTTGAATATTGAAGGTCTACTAAAACAAGAGGTATTACCTTGATGAAATGTGGCTATTTATAATTGGAGGATTTATTAAATTGAGTTGGCTATCTATCTTTTCTAGTAAGGCAACTATTTTCTTCAGAAAATCTGGTTTTACAAGCAAACCCTGTAAGTAGCTATTTCCTACAAAATTCGTACAAGGAGATAAAAGAGGCATAATCAGGTTAGATCTTTGATGACTGAATGTACAAAACCATGAAAATATGAAGAAGCTTTTCATTTTGGCTTATACATAGTATTTTCAAATAATAGCTACCGTTTACAGAAGATATGGTTTTTACAAATAACCCAATAAGTAGCTATTATTTTCGGATTTTGTATAAGGAGGAGAACATGATGCTTTCGGGTCCTTTTCTAAAAGAATGACACTAAAAGAGGATGAAGTGAATGTAACCTCTGTGGTGATGAGTTTTTGCAAGGTTTCAGCTAATCACGATAACTTCCAGTTGGTTAGCCACTCCTATACTTTTGCAGATATGTATACATGTGTTCCTTTCAGTTGTTGGATTCCACCTTTTATGGAGGCAATTTTTGACAAGCTACGAGGGCACTCAACCACCTCTACTAAGCCAAATCCAGCTCCATGATGCCTTGTTTTGTCTTTATTGCTATTTCAGTTTCCTTTTTAATGTTTTAGATAAACTCTACTATACGTAGAGAGTTGTAATAAATTCCCAAAAACAAATCTCCACTTTTATTGGAGGCTTTTGGAAAAACTCCTATTTTGTATAAATACTGTGTAATGCAAAGAGAGAAGGGATTTGTGGGTTGTATTTTTCATAGCATACTGTGTGATATTTTGAATACATAATATATCAGAAGCACTCTTGAGGATTCACAACTTGTATGATGTGTGTATTGTTCATCTTCTTATGTGTCCATTATTCACTTTTTCATTCCAGATTATAATTTACACAGTTCTGCCTTATGTTATTATCAATATTGTGAACCTTCATATAATATTAGTTTGTTTTTGTAAGTCTTGTTATCAAGTATTCCAGACTAAGTATTAGCTGAAGATAGTTCCTGGTCATCTCTTGAGGTTGAATTGATTCCAATTTCATATTCTTGTAAGTATTTTTTACAAGCATACATGAGAAATCTGTTTTTATCAGCCTTGATGTTTCAAGCATTCCTGATTGTTTTTGTCATGTTAAGTTGGAAGCTTTCTATGAAATGAGATCATTTAAATGTGGAGTGAGACTTTTATAAGTCTTTCTTAAAAATCTTTCTTTCACTGTACATTACAAGTCTAGAATTTGTGTTATCATTTCTTCTTAACAGTAGACCTTTGTTTTACATACCTACTATTGTCTTCCATTTTCTAACCATAAAGCTACAAACCTAATCTTGCTACCACATTATACATCAATGCCCTTAGATGTGTGAGAGAATCCTAGTTGTTCAAAGTCTCTCTCAGTTTGTGTGATACCCAACCACTTTCCAAAAAACTCAATCAATTCATAAGAAAATCCATTGAGCTTAAGATGTGTCTGGTCAGGCGCTTGTCACAATCGAAGTGTTGATTCCAGTGCTAACATAATTTGGTGCGTCTGCCGGAGGACGAAGGCCTTGAAACGAAGTATTCTCCCGAGCCTATTCTTTTAAATTGCTAATGATTAATTCTTGATGGTGAACAAAAATTGGCGACTTGAAGAAGATTGTGATATTTCACCTCGCGACCCCATGACAAAGAATCTAGAGGTGACTCCACTGTTTTCAGACCCATCACTCTTATGGAAGCGATCCTCGCTAAAAGATATAATTTCTGCAATTTTTCAAAGATAGATGGTTTTCCTAATCCTTTTCCAGATAGAAGTGAATGGGAATTTTCTCTTCCAAGGTTTAGTGGACATGATTGGGAAGTACCAGCTGAGTTTTTATGGGATTTTCATGACTGGATTCATAGGCTGCATTTTTTTCACGAAGACGTAAAGATTAAGTTGTTTAGATATTATTTGGAGGGTGAAGCCCTTGATTGGTGTAGAGATCTTCCTAAAAATAACATCACTTTTTTGAAAGAGTTTCATGATGATTTTAATTCATTTTATAAAGATAGGTATCCGGTCGAATTTTTCGCTCTAGAATGTTGCTATAAATTTGATAAGCAAGTTAATCGTGATGATGAACAACATAAATGTAAAGAAAACATGGTTATACCAGAAGGTGTTCAACAAACCTTTTGTTCTCATGATTTTCTTCAATCTCCTATCATTCAAGAAGAGGATAAACATTATATTATTGAGCAGCATGACGATATATTAAGTGAACATAGTGAAAACTTCATAAATCAGGCTTTGTTTGATAGTATCCTAATGATGAAGAGCAGGTTTTTATGTCACCTTGTCTTAAGGTTTACACTGATGATCCAATCTATGACAATTATGAATCTAAATTCGGGGAAGAAGATGATGCTTAGCTCATACCAATTGTCGAGGAATTATCACCTTTGCTGAGAATTGATGATAAGAAAAACAATTATGAGCCTATGTTTGAAATGTATAAATCTGAGTTACGGGGATATAGTGCCAAAGAAACAATTCGTAAAAAAAATGAAGAACAAGCTCTTCATTAAAGCATTGCTCTATCAGAGGAAAGTATGTGTCAACCTATCCTTAAACTCAAAGCTATTTTGAGTAAGTTTCCTTGTCGATTTGCTGATCCTATTGATGATTATATGGAGTTTAGTTTTTTGAAATTATCTCTTGTTATTAGTCTTGGAGTAATTCTCGTCCATAGCAGCAAGTATGAGTCACATTTATAGATTATGCTTCATACTTTTCAGCCTTTTAGTAGTGGATGCGAAGACATGTCAAGAAATCAGTTTTTGAAAAAATTCTTTTGGAAGTTTGTATACATTTGATCAAGTGAATTTAAGCTAATTAGAAGCAGGGATGTACGTAAACAAGTTCGCCACTCGAGCAATGGTTTTAATTTTAGATTAAAATTTGATTTAGTTTTTAGTTATGTTGAAACAAGTTGTAGAAGATCAAAATCTAGATTATGACACCATTACCCAATGGCTAGGCATGCTGGTATTTTTGAGTTAATGAGCAAAATTGTTGGTTGGAGAAATAAGGGTTGGAGAAGGCACTGAATATACGGTCCTTGAAGTATCACAGGGAGGACTTTATCCCCAATAGGAGCAATTGTTAGCACTGCAATTTTTCAAAAAAAATTCAAGGTCTGGTCATCATTGTAAGTTGTCTCCTTGATCCTCTCTTGTCTCCTAACCTATGGTGGAGAGCTGTGGAGAGTTAAAATGTATCAGTTTTCATCACTTTATAAGAAAATTCAAAAAGAATTCTGAGTCTAATAGTTTGTTTGTGTCATAGAGTCATTAGGGTGAAGTCTCTTTAAATAAGTCTTTTAACTGCTTTGAGTGGTTAAGGTCATGGGTTTAGTTTGATAAGACTTATTTATTCACCATGATATTTTGTATCCAAGGCTAAGGACCAAATTTTAGAGTCATCAATTGTGTTAGGAATTTTCCGTAATAGCTATTTTCTTCAGAAAATCTTGTTTTACAAGCAAACCCGGTAAGTAGCTATTACCTGAAAAATTCGTACAGGGAGATAAAAGAGGCATAATCAGGTTAGATCTCTAATGATTGAATGTACAGAACCATGAAAATATGAAGAAGCATTTCATTTTGGCTTATACACTGTATTTTCAAATAATAGCTACCTTTTAAATAAAATCTTGTTTTTACAAATAACCCAACAAGTAGCTATTATTTTCGGATTTTGGATAAGGAGGAGAAAAGGTTGCTTTTGGGTTCTGTTCTAAAAGAATGGCACTAATATATGATGAAGTGAATGTAACCTCTGTGGTGATGTAGGTGTCATCTAATCAAGATAACTTCCAATTGGTTAGCCACTCCTATATTTTTGCAGATATGTATACAGGTGTTCCTTTCAGTTGCTGGATTCCACCTTTTATGGAGGCAATTTTTGATAAGCTATGAGGGAACTCAACCACCTCTACTCAACCAACTCCAGCTCCATGATGCCATGTTTTGTCTTTATTGCTATTTTAGTTTCCTTTTTAATGTTTTAGATAAACTCTACTATACGTAGAGAGTTGTAATAAATTCCCAAAAACAAATTTCCACTTTTATTGGAGGCTTTTCGTAGAACTCCTATTTTGTATAAATACAGTGTAATGCAAAGACAAAAGGGGTTTGTGGGTTGTATTTTTCAGAGTATAATGTGTGATATTTTGAATACATAATATATCAGAAGCACTCTTGATGATTCACAACTTGTATGATGTGTGTATTGTTCATCTTCTTATGTGTCCATTATTCACTTTTTTATTCCAGATTATAATTTACACAGTTCTGCCTTATGTTATTATTAGTATTGTGAACCTTCATATAATATTAGTTTGTTTTTGTAAGTCTTGTTGTCAAGCATTCTAGAATAAGTATTAGCTGAAGATAGTTCCTGGTCATCTCTTGAGGTTGAATTTATTCCAGTTTCATATTCTTGTAAGTATTTTTAACAAACATACATGGGAAATATGTTTTTATCAGTCTTGATGTTTCAAGCATTCCTGATTGTTTTTGTCATGTTAAGTTGGAAGCTTTCTATGAAATGAGATCCTTTAAATGTGGAGTGAGACTTTTATAAGTCTTTATTAAAAAATCTTTCTTTCACTATACATTACAGGTCTGGAATTTGTGTTATCATTTCTCCTTAACAGTAGACCTTTGTTTTACATACCTACTGTTGTCTTCCATTTTTTAACCATAAAGATACAAACCTAATCTTGCTACCACATTATACATAAGTGCCCTTATATGTGTGAGAGAATCCTAGCTGTTCAAAGTCTCTTTCAGTGTGTGTGATACCCAACCAATTTCTAAAAAACTCAATCAAGTCATAAGAAAATCCCTTGAGCTTAAGATGTGTCTGGTCAGGCGCTTGTCAGAATCCAAGTGTTGATTCCAGCGCTAACAACCTGGATGGGTTGTGTTGCTCCTAGAGTTCCTGTGGCACCTAAGGGAAGTCAGTATGGTCTTAGGTTTTTGACTCCATTTCTTTAAGGTCATATAGGAGGTTGAGTCTTATCATAGGGATCCTCAGCTCATGTGTACCCCGGGAAAGCCATTGAAAGTGGTCAAATGTGGGAGGAGGCACATTACACCTTCTTGTTATGATTCTTGCTTGATATGTTCTATGTATTGCCTCAATTCCTGAAATATTATTTCCCTGACTCCTATCTCTTCAAGTGATCCCACTGAAGGCATCCTGTGTTTCTACACTAGAGACTCTAAACCAATGTGCAGTCGACTATTAGCGGAAATAGTGTTAGCTGATTGTTCTCCAAGACGAATATAATTTTGGTGATGTAGCCTGAACTATACTCTGTCTATCTCAACGAAAATCATGTCCTTTCTAAACAACTGTTGCGGAACATCAGTATATTTGGCAACCTATTCTTGGAGTTGATCGACAACTTTGTTTGCCACTTTCAGGAGCTTTAAGACCTTGTATTTTTTTATTTTATTTTATTCTTCTGAATACCAACAAGGGGCACCACTAATTCATGCTGAAGTATCATTTCACCATACAATTGTGACATGGTATCCTCCATTGGCCCTAATTCCTCATGTACGATTGACTACCATTCTGATGTGTTGAAGTTGTGTGAATATAACCGTTTATTTTGTGCAACGAGTTGTTCCACTTGTTGCTTCATTGCAACTAACTCTTTCCTTAATTATGCATTCTCATTCAACAAATAATCTGAGTTATCCTGCCTTGTTGTAGCAAAAGCAACATTTTCTACCATGATTTCTTGGGGATTCCTTCTAGTGTTGGCAGTTATCACCTATTCTGTAGATACAAAGACCATATTTTGAGGATCATTAGGAAGTATCTTTGCCTTTGTTGTACCATCCTTTTCTTGAGCTAATCAAATGTGACATTACAAACATCCATGACTCAGTTTTATGGTGGATGTGTGGTTCCCATTTCATAAAATGGGAGATGACCACCCATAAGAGGAGGTTCTGTCGAAGAACTCGGTTCATAATCTATGGGTTGGATGGTATCATATTCCTACAACACTTCCTCTATTTTATGATTAAATTGTTATTCCTCTACCCTCTACGTTGATTCCTCCTCCTGCAACTCCCTTTGTCCTTCTTCTTCTACTCTCCTTATTTCCTCTTCTTATTGTTGCATCTTTGCTTCTAATTCTCTCCTTTCCTATTCAACTTAGATAGCTACCTTATTCAAAATATCAACCTTCCATTTCCTGCTACTTTCTCTTGTCGAATCGTACTTAATCCTTTTCTTGGGAGCTGCACTCTTTGCTTGAGGAGTTGTTTGTGGTGCCTCCTATACCTGTATATGTTGAGTTGGTGAAACTTGGGGGGAATCAAAATAAATTTTTATATGTGTTCTTCTTACTGCATTGTACCATTTCTTTATCTTCTCATCTTTTGTGGTAGAAATTGATGAATATCCCCAAGCGAAACCAATCCTTTCACAATGTTTCGTACACACTCTTCTGGGGTCATATCTGTGAAAGTCCTTGATTGCGAAATGCAAGCAATCCAACTCCTATATTTATGCCTTCACCAACTTATGGGTCTTTAGCTCATACTATCTGATCCTTAAATGAAAATTAGGCCAAGTGTATTTCTTCCTTCAATGAATGACTCCTGATAACCCTTTATTCAACTGATAATCCACTTCTTGCAGGACCACCTTATTAGTTACATATTGCAACATGATATGAGGAGAAATATGACATCCAAAGCATCAAATGTATGTACCTTAAGGTGCAACAAACCAATCTGCGATATCATATAATTATTCCTTCACCTAATCGGTCATGAAAGGAGGATCTATCTCATATTTCATCTGAAATATGACTGCGAAGAAATTTTATGGTAATCTATCATATGCCCCTCTAAAACTCAAATCTAACAACACCTTGCAGTGGAAGTAAACTATAAACTTATCCTGTGGGGTCTAGTTCCAATACATTCCTACGAATGCATACCGTGGACAGATCCCATCGAACAAAAATGTAGCCATATAGAACTTTGGTGCTTTGCTTAACCGTAGAGATGATTTGGCCTTCCCAACATGATGCTGCAACTCAAAAGACAATATATTTGCCTAATTGAAGACTTTTCCATGGGTAACTACCATCTTGAGCATATATATCTAGTTCTCTTCAAATACTTCAGGTTTATTTCGCCTATGCATCCTACAACACATAGCAATGAGATACTGATACACATCCCTGAGAATCATGGTTGGGTAAACTGCAAATGAGCGGTGTTAGAAATTAGTTGGATCTCAACACCAAAATTTAGTGATGTCAATTTTATCAAGATCAACCCATCTAGTGTAAAATTTGTTATAATAGGTCCACATGTCTGATTTGTAATAGGATGCAATTTGACCATTGTTTTCACTCCGAAGCACCAGATATTAATCATCCATGTGTGTAAGAATTCATTCAATCACTTATGCATAAGGAATGACTAGGAACTTGCATGCAATCATGTGTATTCTAGATCACTTGATATTAATGTATACTTCCAAACCTTTCAAATTTTCAGAGAACTATTTTTGCATGAATGTGTCTTTGATGCCTTTCCATGTGACCTTAGTATACTTGTCTATGAAGCAATGTGTATCTATGAGAATAGGAATGGAAGGATTTTTTAATTCTACTGCTTCTTTAGTGCTTTCTTATAAATCTTATTTGGATGCCACTCGATGTATAGTGGGAGGCATCATTCCAACAAATGATGAAAGAGTAACAATACTAGTAGCTTGAACACCTGTATGTGGGAGCACACTCACGGTGACAAAGATTAGCTTTATCAAATATTCTATCTTTTACAATCAATAACTTAACAGATCATGATAAAAAATCCATCAAATGTAGCTGAGAGTATAATCCTATCAATGATGGGACATAAATACTTGTACATGCAAAAAATCTACATTAAAACAAGGAGGTCACACTATCGTAGCATGAAGGGATTTTCAAGGACAACTCAAGGCTTTAAGGTGTGCTCATGCACTCAAGCATGAGAGAGAGATCATCAAGGGTGTAAGGCACACTGAAGAAGCTTGAATGGAGATCATTTGTGAGTTCAGGGTGTGCTCATGCATTCAAAGAGGCTAAGAGGGCATGAGGGCACACTTTGAAGGGACGAAAGGGTCAAGAGTCAAGCCTTCAAGGTGTTCTCATGTGCTCTATAGGACAAGGAGGGTGCATTTTGAAGAGACGAAGGGGAAAACACTCAAGCCTTCACGGTGCACTCATGCACTCAAGGAGGGTGCAGTTCTTCGTCATGAAGGAGTGTGCTCTTGAAGAAAACTTGTCTTTTTGGGCACAATTTTTTTAGATAGTCAAGTCTTTGCTTCCAAAAGTGCGCTCTATCTTAGAATGGAATAAGGAAAAGTCCAACAACAAGATAGAATGATATAATTTTGAGAGGAAATCTCTACAAGTTTTTATGGATTATGTCCCAATCATGACTGGAATATGAAAAGCTACAAAATATTAAGAGTCACAACCTATGACAATAATTTGACACTTGTAGAAGAAAGAATGAACTGAAATTCTAGTAAAGAAGCTGAAATGAAGTGAAACACCAACAAGCAAAGAAAGATTGATAGTAAAAACATCAAAGGCGATGAATAAAATAAACATTTGAAACTTACTTGGAATGAAGATCGACAAAGAGCTCCTTGATCCAAAGATGTGCACCTCAAACTAGATGAGAATGATTATGGGAAAGAATGATTAACGAGGTTGATTATGAGAAGACTAATGCAAATCTATTCCATGCGTGGACATTACTTGTCGACGAGTGAATGAGTTAGTGAAGCAAAGTGAAGTGGGCTACTATTTTCTAGGAGTGTGCCCATATGCAATCAAAAAGTGCATGCATGAGTTAAGAAGGGCGCAAGTCTTCGTGTCGAAGGAGTGCACTCAATTGACGGTGCACTCGTTGAGCATGAAGGAGTGCACAATTTTTTAGCCTAAATGAGTGCACTCAACAAGAGATAAACTCTTCATCATCTTCAAGTGCACGTTTACTTTAAAGTGCTTTTATTTTCTATTGTTTGGTTTTGTGTGTGTTGCATGGTGAACAAGGTTTGTTACTAAGTCAGGAAAAGTTATGACTTCACCTATCCTTGGAAAAGATAACACAAGCACTTCTAAAGGTAAGGTGAAAATGCTTTAAAAAACATTGACTTAGGAGGATGTGACACTTAGAGAAAACATAAGAATAGTAAATCAAACAATGTGATGACACAAGGTAGCTTTGAATGATAGTTCGCATAGGCTCCAAAAATGAGTTACGAAAACAATTGGTAGGGTCATTGTCGCAACGACAACACTTGGTGACGTACTGGATGAACCCCAAATTCTTTTTTTTTGGTTTAATTTATGCACGAAGTCTCCATCTTCCAAGAAGTATTGATTCAATCACTGAGTCACCTCAGCTCTCCATTCTATCTGGTTAAATATATAGTCTTCCATGTTCCATTAATTAGCATAACACAACATAAAGAAAGCCATATAATTTTGATGAGAAAAAGGGTTATATAAACCACGGGTCAAAAACTAATCAGAATATGAGTTTTCATCTCTAATGTTGCTCCACTGCCAGCAGCCCTAGACAATACCCTGATAGAGTCACTTCAGGAACAAAAGCATTGATTCACTGCCAACGAGTCTGGACAGTATCCCGGAGAAGTCACTTGCTTCACCTCCCTACAGAATCCTTTCTCTTTTTTCACCTTTTATTTTTCTTTTAATAGAACTATGTTTAGGCACTTATTATTTTTAAATGAGGTGGAAGAGGGATCCCGACTTATTGAGAGCAGAAGAGGTTTCTTCTTCAAAGAAAGGTTTATAAACGTTTGATAGTTAGCCCGCTAAATATTTTACCCTCATCTTTCTTTGTTCAAATATATAGGCGAGAAAACACTATTAACATAAATAAACAAGTGTAAGAATGGGAATCCTAAATAGATACGAGCATCATGGTTATGCTTATGTTTTCCTGGCTGAAGGATCATATTTTCCATAAAAAAATCATTGACTTTAAAGATGTAAACCAAATCAAAGAAGAGGGTAACAGATAAGCCAAGGTTTGCATGTTACTACAACTTGCCTTTCACAAAATATTTGGCACATCCTCTTGAAGCTCAAAACCATCTTTATGAAAATACTACCAGAACCGAAAAACAAAGGGTGGAAAATGAAAAAACAAAACAAAATTGCAATTTATATAAATAAATGCAACCTATCCTGCCTTAAGCCAACAATTACAGAGTCAGGTTAAGTGAAATCAAAATTGTAATGTAGCTATAGAAGTCTGTCTTGAATTTTGAGTCGAAAGATGTGAGCGTGTAAAATCAAAGTGAGATACAATGTAGTAAAACAGGTAAATGACAAAAACATTCGCACTAACGGGTAAAAACAAAAAGTTCAAGCACAATGATGTGACACACTTAACTGTTCTACCAAACGAAAAACTCCACTAGAACAACATTCACCTGGTTCAGAACCATACAAGACCTGATGTAATGCAAGAAGAGACATGCCATGAGACATGGGTCTTAATCAATAGGACACTTAAAGTGAATCTGCAATAGGATAATGGAAACAACCTTTAGGAAAACTTTGACAAGAGAGATTGAGAAAATTCAAATCCATATCATAAGCGATATGGATAGGTTGACCATGTTGTAGGTAAAAGAATTTTTCAAAAATTTTGTAGAGTGCCTTGCTGATACAATCAATGAACAACTTGTTAAAATGCCTTAAGTAGATTTTGGCATTAAATTGTGGGATGCTCCTAAATCTAACTGACCACAATCCGTGCTATCGTGCGAGTTAAAATTTTTAATGGATGGTGTAGAAAGGATGTTAGATCGAAGGATTTGATAACCGTTGATATCATTCTTCATTTCCACATCGCAGATTAGAAGTTTTCATGAGGAGGGATGCGGCAATTGAAATTTAAAAATATGATTAAATTTTGTACCTTGAGGGTTTAAAAATTAAATGTGCAAAAAGTGAGTATCCCTTAAGAGAAAGTCCAAATCCCATGAGATGACATAAATGAATATATTACGAAAAAATCTTAAACTGACCAAAATCACAAATATCGTGAGGGTGACATAGCCATCAACTTAGGTTGAAATGCCTTGTACACTCGACTTGACTTTGAGCTCTGAAAAGTTTGAAAGTTAGAAAAAACAGTCAAATTCTTGTCTAAACAAGATTCATCATTAAAATCACAAGATTCATAAGGAAAATGGGGTTTATCAAATAGATTCTCAAGATTACAACAAAAATCCTCAATAATAAGCATGCAATTTTCTTGAAAAAAAGGAGATATACGTGAAAGGAAATTTTCAATAATTGCATTAGACTCCATCTGAAACTACTGCAAATCTGCATGTTCCTGTGAGAACAAAGGTTCATCCATAGAACTTGAATAATCATCACCATACAATTCTAGAATAAAGGAAATGATCGGGATCATGGTTGTTCAAGGATTCAACTTGGTTAACGGGTTTATGATCGACAAAGGGAATATCAAGATTCAAAGATTGATTAATAGGATCAGGCAAATCATCATCTAGGGAAATATTTGAAAGGAAATTTAATTCTTCATCAACAAATTAATCTTTCGGGTTACTAATTGGTCAGGTTCGAAACAAAAAACATCAAAAGTAGGGGGACAAGGAATAAAAGGGACATCAGATTCTTCTTCAGGACATGGGAATTCCTTTTGAACGAAAGTACAAGATGAATTCAATTCAAATGATTTTTGTGAAATCCTGACCAAGAAGCGAAACTTTTAATCCAAAAACTTTCATTCCATGTCCTCATCCAGAAATTCATAGAAAAAAATAAAGGAACCGACCAACAAATTGTTCAAGAGATTTATTCGATTCGATTATAACCTAATCGATTTCATTAAGAACATATTGATATTCATACTTGTCGAAAACATGATGAAGCTCATTAACCGATTGCTTAAAATAAGCGATAGAAGCAATGGGTAAAGAGTAACACCATTTCTTAGCACGACCATCCAATGTAAGGGTGAAAAATCTTGCGAGGACATCTTTAGAGGAATCACCAGTTGTAAAACAAAATTGAACAAGCTCAATCATGTAATCAAGTACGGTTGTTGTACCCTTGCCATCAAACTTTAAATGTGACAAGTTCATGGGGATTGAAATATCTAAAGCTTTGGAAAAACACCTCAGGATTGTGATTTGGGATGAAGCCATTAAAGGTAAGAAATTCAAACAGACTTCACAAGCTCAAATTGTCATCTGGCCCTCCTTCTAGGGCCAAAATGTTGACGATGATGGAAACCGCCAACATGCAAGGGATCTCCCTGATGTGAGGTCCCAATCCCCATCCAAATATATGGTCCGTCTATCATTGCAAAGGTTTTAGAGATATGCCTTAGTTAAAATACATACACAAGGGATGACGAACACCTCCTTGGGGAAGCCAATATTTAAGCTTTGTGTGACACCAACTTTAAGATGCATATGGAATTGCCACGGATGAAAAAGGGTAAAGGAGCCTTTGGTTAGGGATGTAATAGTACTATCCTAACATACATCGGGAGAAAAGAGAAAGGCTTGTTGACTTACCAGCAAATTAGTTCACACGATAAATAACAATCATGAAAACATAACCACACCTATTCAATAATATCCATATCTAAGCAACGGATTAGTTCATTAGTCTTAATATGTGATTAAGCCAACATATACTGCAAACATAAAAAGAATAGACTTACTACATCCACGATACACGCATGAAGGAGTGTTGGTTCAATGAGATTTTGATTATAAATGGAGGATTCCAAGTACATTGTTACATAGGTGAAACACTAGATCCAAAAGTGGAACATGAAGCCATAATTTGCTTCTCCAAAGAATGATCTATCCCCTATGTAATACAAGAGAAGCCAAGGAAAGACTCCAAGAATCCAAGCCCTTTACTTGAGTTATGAGGAGCTATTTATAACAACTGACAATGATTTTTGAGTTTCCTCATGATTGTTCAACTTCTATGACCTATGGGATTCCATACAAATGTTCACATTCTCTACATGACCTTTCACATTCCATATGTGGCTTTTCACATTCCACATGTGTCTCTTGGAATTCATTACATTATACTCATTACAAAATACAAAATACATAAATCACAGTGGTTATATTAGGCAATACATGTAATAGGATAAAAGTGTGTTTAAATTAACAAGTCATTTGCTTCATGATGGAGCTCTTTGGTAATGTATGTATTCCATGCTTTGAACTCTGTAGCAATAATTTTGATTCGTATCGGAAAGTCCGCTGCAAACCACATTTTCAACTCCAATGCTTCTATTAATATGGTCTTGGAGCTTGATTGTACACTATTCCATATTCATGATAGTTTCATGTGGGCATTTGTTGGTACGATGGCATATTGTAGAATAATGTATTTAGTGATATACAAGCCTTTTTATTTTGATGCTTGCTTGATTTGTTCTCTATATTGCCTCACTTATTGAAAGATGATTTCCCTACCTCTCATCTCTCTAAATAATCCCACTGAAGGCATCTGTGTTTCTGCACTAGAGACTGTAAACCTTTGTGTAGTCGACTATAGAAAACAATAGTTTTAGTCGATTTTTCTCAAGATAGGTATAATTATGATAATGGATCCTGAACTGTACTATGTCTATCTCAACAGAAATCTTGTCCTTTCTAACCAAATTTTGTGAAACATCAGGATAATTGGCAACCCATTCCCATACATGATCAAAAAATTTGTTTGCTACTTTCAAGAGCTTTAATTTTTCTTGTGATTTCTTATGAATACCGACAAGAGGTGCCACTACTTCATGTAGAAGTATCATTTCATCATACAATTGTGCCATGGTATCCTCCATTGGCCCCAATTCATCCTGTTTGGCTGATTGCCATTCTGATGTGTTGAAGGTGTGTAATGATAACCGTTGATTTTTTGCAGCGAGATGTTCCTCTTGTTGCTTCATTGCAACAAACTCTTTCCTTAATTGTGCAATCTCATTCAACATATACTCTGGGTTGCCCTATGTTGTCGTAGCAAAAGAAACATTTCTTGCCATGATTGCTCGAGGATTCCTTCTAGTGTTGCCAGTTATCACCTTTTATGTATATACAGAGATTAGATTCTGATGATCATTTGGGAAGTATCTTTTCATTTTTTGTACCATCTTTTTCTTGAGATGATCAAATGTAACATTACACACATCCATGATTTGGTCTTCTAGTGGATGTGTGATTCTCATTTCGTCAAATGGGAGATGACCGCCCGTAAGAGGAGGTTATGCTAGAGAACTTGATTCATCATCTATGGGTTGGATGTTATCTTCTCCCTCCAAGTCTTCTTCTAATTCTTGATTTAATTATTCTTCCTCCAGCCTCTATGTTGCTTCCTCCTCTTGTGATTGGCTTTGTCATTATTCTTCTAATTCCCTTCTTTCCTCTTCTTCTTCTTGATTCTTCCTGAGAAAATCTTCTCCTCTTCTTCTTGTTACTGTTGAAATTCAACAAGAAAATGCACCACATACTAGTGTTGGATTCTAGCCACACATGAGTGAAAAATTCAGTGACACATTAGAGCTAAATGTGGGCGTCTAATTTTTAAATAAATTGGACAGTAAATTGTAATCTTATCTCATAACAACTTGTAATAGTTAAATAAGTGTGATAGACTTAGTTAGCTCAATAATTTAGAGTTGAGGCTCAAAGATGAGGCATGTAGAGTGATTATATTATTTACAGGGTCCAGTTGTAGTTGTGGCACTAGTGTGGTGTGAGTGTAATCAGTTAACTCAAATTAATTGAGTTAAAAGCAGTTTAACTAATTCTAACTGAGTGATGAGCTAGTGGAAGGTCAAGTGAATTAAAATAGATTTAATTCACAAGTAGTGAGATACTAAGTAACTAATGATTCACTATTAATAGTTGCATTCATGTCAATTATGATGATGACCCAGTTGAGACAAAGGTTAAAGGTAAGTAAACTATCAGTTGTATTATTAACGAATTTCCCGAGTGCAATTATAAAGCCACATGATACCCATGATGGATTGCACAGTCAAGGAAGTTTGGAATTCCTATTTAATAGGAATTATTTTGCCTAGGGATTGCGTGAGAAAGGCAGGTTGAAGGTGGGCAGGAAATTGGCTATGTATTGGTCCAATTTTTCCTATATCAATGTGAGACGATTGGTAGAGTGTATGAGGTTCTTGTGAGAACACATGCATTGTATTATTTCATGATACCTTAGTTGATTATACAATAAATCAGGAGGGGTTTTGAGCAGTTTCTTTCCCCAGGAAAATCTTGTGTTGTGCGATTGATTTACTTCTTTCTCTTAATTGCATGTGATTGACCAATCATGATTTATATTCCGCAAATATTGTAGAAGGATTCAGTATCTTGTTTTAGTACATTGCATGATCAGATTGAATCCATTGGTGTAATTTATACAATTACATATTTCCTAAAATTCTATTATTTCTTGTTCAACTTGGTTATCTCCCTTCTTCAAAGGACCATTCTTCCATTTCCTGCTACTTTCTCCTGTTGAATCATGCTTGATCCTTTTCCTGGGAGCTGCACTCTTTGCTTGAGGATTTGTTTGTGGTTCCTCGTGTATATCTTGAGCTAGTAGAACTTGGGGGGAATCAAATTTAATTTTTGGATGTGTTCTTCTTACTTCATTTTACCAGTTCTTTATCTTCTCATCTTCCGTGGAAGACATTGATGAATATACCTAAGCGAAACCAATACTTTCACAATGCTTCCTGCACACTCTTCCAACGTCATATCCTTGAAATTCCTTGGATGCAAGGTGAAAGCAATGCATCTCCTGTATTTATGCTTCCACCGCATTATGAATATTCAACTTATACAATCTAATCCTCAAAGGAAAAGTGGGCCAAGGGACTTTCTTCCTTCTATGAAGGACTCTTAATAACCCTTTATTCAACTAATAAGCCACTTCTTGCAGGACCATGTTATTAGTCATATATCGCGTTATGATATGAGGGGAGATCTAACATCTAAAACATCATATGCATGTACCTTCAAGCACAATAAACCAATCCATGATATCATGTAATGATTCCTTCAGTTGATTGGTGATGCAAGGAGGATCGATCTCATATATCATCTGAAATACAATTGCGAAGAAATACTCTGGTAATCTGTCATATGCCCCTTTGAAACTCAAATCTGACAACACCCTACAGTGGAAGTAAACTGGAAAATTATCGTGTGGGGTCCATTTCCAGTAGATTCCTAGGAATGTATACCATGAAAAAATCCCATCCAACATAAATGAAAACATATAGAACTCTGGTGCCTGGTTTGAATGTAGAGATGATTTAGCCTGCCCAACATGACGCTGCAACTCAAAAGATAATATATATGCCCAATTTAAGACTTTGCCACGGGTAACTACCATGTTGAGCATATATATATATCTAGTTCTCTTCAAATAATTCAATGTTCTTTCGCCGATGCATCGTACAACACATAACAATGAGATACTAATACACATCCCTAAGAATCCTAGTTGGGTAAACTGCATATGGGCAGTGTCGAAATTTAGCAGGCTCTTGACACCAAGATTTAATGATGTCACTTGTGTCGAGATCAACCCATCTAGTGCAAAAGCTATTATTGACATGCTTTGTGGGCTTTTGTATCTTATAATAATTCTACATGTCTTCTCTGTAATAGGAGAAAAGTTGATCACCGCTTTCACTCTGAAGCATTAGATATGAATCATCCATGTGTGTAAGAATCGATTCAATATCTTATGTATAAGGAATGACTGGGAACATGTGTGCAATCCTGTGTATTCTGGACCAATTGATATTAATGTATACTTCCAAATCTTCCAAGTTTTTAGAGAGTTGTTTATGCATGAATCTGTCTTTGATGTATTCCCACATGACCTCAATTGACTTGTCTATGAAGCACTGTGTATCTGTGAGAATATGAATGGTATGATTTGTGACTTCTACTGCTTCTTCAGTGCTTGATTCTGAAGCTTATTTGGATGCCACTCTATGTGTGGTGGGATGCATCGTTCCAACATATGATGAAACAATAGCACTACTAGCATCCTGAACACCTATATGTGTAAGCACACCCATGGTGAGAAAGATTAACTTTATGAAATCGTCTATCTATTACAAGCAATAACTTAGTAGAGCATGATAAAAAATGCATCAAATGTAGCATAGAGTATAAGCCTATCAATTATGGGACATAGCTACTTGTACATGCAAGAAATCTACATTAAAAGAAGGAGGGTGCATTTTCGGAGCATGAAGGGAAGTTTAAGGACCACTCAAGGATTTGAGGTGCGATCATGCGCTCAAGCGAGAGAGAGAGAGAGAGATGATAAAGGGTGCATGCTACACTAATGAAGCTCGAAGGGAGATCATTCGTGAGTTGAAGGTGCGCTCATGCGCTCAAAGAGGCTAAGAGGGCACAAGGGCGTACTTTGAAGGGATGAAGGGGTCATGGCTCAGGTCTTCAAGGTGTGCTCATGCGCTTAAGATGACAAGGAAGGTGCAAGGGTGCATGCTAAAGAGATGAATGGGAAACAATAAAGCCTGCAGGGTGTGCTCATGTGCTTAAGGAGGTCGCAGTTCTCCATGACGAAGTAGTGTGCTCTTGAAGAAAATTTGTCTTTCTAGGTGAATTTTTTCGAGTTAGTCAAGTCTTTGCTTCTAGAAGTGCGCTATGAATTGGAATGGATCAAGGAAAAGTCCAAAAACAAGATAAAATGATAGAATGATGAGAGGAAATATCTATAGGTTTTTATGGATTCTGTCACAATCACAACCTGTGAAATTAATTTGACACTTGTAGAAGCAAGAATGAATTGAAATGCCAGTAAAGAAGATGAAAAGAAGTTAAACTCCAAAAAGGAAAGCAATATCGATAGCAAAACCATCAAAGGTGATGAATAGAATCAACACGCAAAACTTACTTGGAATGAAGATCGACGAAGAACTCCTTTATCCAAAGATGTGAGCCTCAACCCAACTGAGAATGATTAATGGAAAGAATGATTAATCGAGTTGATTATAAGAATATTACATGCAAATACATTCCATGCATGCTCTCCACTTTTTGATGATTGAATGAGTTAGTTAAGGGAAGTGAAGTAGGCTCTTAGTTTCTAGGAGTGTGCCCACATGCAACAAGAAAAGTGCATGCATGGTTCACGAAGGGTGCAAGTCTTCCTGTCGAAGGAGTTTTCTCAAGTGAGAGTGCATTAGTTGAGCATGAAGGAGTGTGCATTTGTTCAGCCCAAAGGAGTGCACTCAACAAGATAGCAACTCTTCGTAATCTTGAATGACTCTTTTGCTTTAAAAGTGATTTTCTTTGCTATTGTTTGCTTTTGTGTGTTGCATGGCAAACAAGGCTTGTTACTAAGTCAAGAAAAGCTATGACTTCACCTATCCTTGGAAAAGATAACACACACACTTCTAAAGGTAAGGTGACAATTCTTAAAAAAACACTGACTTAGGAGGAGGCAACACTTAGGGAAAACATAAGAATAACAAATCAAACAATGTGACGACACAAGATAGCTTGGAACGACAATTTTCTTAGTCTCCAAAATTGAGTTAGGCAAAATTTTTGGGGGGTCTTTGTCACAGCAACAGAAAAATCTAATGGGGAACCAGCCAAACACGTTGTTTGAATTGCCATGCGAAGACTGCTAAAATTAGGAAGTCCTAAACTTGAAATGAAACTACCACTTTCAAACTCATAAATCAATGGGAATTCCAAATATGTAATCAAGCCTAATTTGTGACCACTGCTAAAAATATAATGTCTTTAGAACCTCATGAAATTATATTCATTGAATTCATCTTTCAATAAGGTATCCAAATTTTCAATAAAAATTGACATGCATGTACTGCTAAAAATATAAAGTGCTCGCACGTCACTTGTAAGTAGCTCATCGAACTCAAATCTTGCAAGGATTTTAAATATACCAGTATCTTTGACATGTGAGTCCCTGGTAAAATCATACTAAAAATTATAAGTTCCATGCATGTCACAAAACCTACTAAAAATAGCAAGTGCCATGCATGTCACACAGAGAAGCCTCACTATAATCCTAAGTTCATTAGGACTCTGAATATGTGATCCACACTACTGTGCAATCCATAGATATTTGTCTCCTACAAATTAGGGTACTTATTAAAAATAAAAACTCGCTCTAATATGTGTAAAAATGTGTTTGAATCATCACTTCATTAATCCTACAAATAGTCTCCCCGAGAACCAACCCTCAACCTGTATCCATATATGTCTATGAAGCTCCAACATTATAAAATGTGCCAATCCTCAACCCTCCAAATTTGTAAGGGGAAAATTTAGGGATTAGCAGAAAGAAAATCATGATATTCCAACTCATGAGGGTGAACTGTAGATATTTTAGACGAGAAGGCCCTCATAGGTGTGCCAATTCTTCTTCAAAACCACACGATTCATCCTTAGAACCTATTTTTTTCAACTCAACCAAGTACTACTAAAAATAGAAAGTGCTCGTATGTCACTTGTAAGTAGCTCATCGAACTCAAAATATCACAAGGATTTTAAATATACCATTATATTTGACATGTGAATCCCCAAGACCTACTAAAAATAGTAAGTTCCATGCATGTCGCAAAGCCTACTAAAAATAGTAAGTTACGTGCATGTCATCTAAAGAAGCCTCACTAGAATCCAAATTTCATTAGGACTTTTAATGTGTGATCCACACTATCATACAATCCTTGGAAATCTCTCTCCTACAAAGTAGGGGACCTGTTAAAAATAGAAACTCTTTCCAATCTGTGCAAAAAGTGTCTGAATCATCACTTCATCAATCCTACAACTTCTCTCCCTAGGAATCAACCCTTATCATGTTTCCATATATGTCTTTGAACCTATAGCCTAATGAAATGTGCCAATCCTCAACCCTCTAAATTTGCAAGGGGGAAATTTAGGGGGTTAACATAAAGAAAAACAGGAGTTTCTAGCTCATGTGGGTGAATTGTAGATGTTTTGGAGGATAAGGCCCTCGTAGGTGTACCAATTTTTCTTCAGAAATCCACGATGCATCCTTAGATACTATGTTTTTCCACTTGATCAAATATCCATAATATTGATTAATTTGAGTCCTTTTTCTAACTCCCTTCACCAATGCTTGCTCTAATTTAGTTGGTTTGATGAGCAATTGTTTCTACCACTCATCCAGGGTACATTTTTCATCGCCCCCTTCTCCTTTATGAAACTTGTATAAATTAGCAACACTAAATATCAAGGAAATGTCAAAATTCTTTAGTAACTCCAACTTATATGTATTATTAGAAATATTAAACAGATGTCTTTCGGACTAGTCACATCATAAGGATTTGGTCGATGTTTCAAACCAACTAGTGTGGTTCATCTTCGGAAAATGGTGAAAAAATCTATCAATTTATAGAGATTGAAAAGCATGCAATCAACCTCAATAGGGATGATGGTTGGAAATTGAGTAGAAGGTGGATTGTGACCCTCTCTTCCTGATTTCCCTTTGTTTCCTTTTTCAGAATTGTTTTTATAAGAATTTTTTCCTTTTATTATTATTCTTATTATTAATATAAATTAAAAATATACATAAATTCCAATTCCATTATGACATATTCTAATATATATTATTGTATTAATTTTAAATTATTTTAATCTAATCTTATAATATCATTATTTTCTTATATATAATTTAATCTTTTAATAATATATATATTATTAAGATAAAATAACACCTAATTTGAATATCTAGTTTGTAACTAAAATTTGACCTTAACTAACTTATGAACTAATTCCTAACGACTGACTCTGGACCGTGGTGCATCCTTGCTATTTATTATGTAAGATTGATAGATTTTTTCACCATTGTCCTGAAGATGAATCGCATTAGTTGGTTCGAAACGTCAAGCAAATCCTTATGATGTGATTAGTCCGAAAGGCATCTCTTTAACATTATGGATCAGAAAAAGTCTATGATCTAACATTAGAAATATTGTTTATGACTCAACATGCTTTTATTTTCTTGTACTTCAATTTACTATATGTACCCCTTGGAAATATCTCTTTCTTTAAATGCACCATCACTAAGCCTCCTTCAAAATCATTTTGTCTTCTTTGCAAATTTGTCCCTTTCTTATATCTAACATTGATTTTTTGTAGCATTAGTTTGAGTTTCCCACGCATTTCCTACATCTTACTTTGAGTTTCCCATGCATTTCCTACATATTAGTTTGAGTTTCCCATGCATTTCCTACATCTCCTCTTCAAACTCAATTACATCAACACTCCTTATATCCTCCAAATTTGGAAACACAACTTCCCTTGGAGACTTTCCATAAACAATATGAAATGGACTCTTTCCAACAGACCTATTTGTTGAATCATTGTAATCAAATTCAGCTTAAGCCAAAACCAAATCCTGACGTCACGGTTTTTCTCCACTCAAACTGCTTAAAAAATTACTAAGGCTCAATTTAACCACTTTGACCTGTCTATCCATTTGTGGATGGTACATGGAACTGTACAACAACTTGAATCCCATTTTATTCCAAATTATCTTCCAAAAATGTCCAAGAAATATGGCATCTCTTTAAGAAGTGAAACTCCTTGGTAGTCCTTGTAATATCACAATTTCTTAGAAGAATAAAGCATCCACTTTAGTAGCGTCATCACTGTTCTTGTATAGTATGAAATGTTCCATATTTTGAAACCAATCTACTACATCCATCAGGAAATCACACTCTATGGTCTAGGGATCCCAAAATGAAGTCCATCTAGTACATCTTCCCACGACCTCTCATATATTGACAGTGTTGTATATAACCCACTGTTCTGACTCCTTCCTTTCACTAACTAACAAATCCTACAATAGTCAACAAACTTCTTGACATCCTTGTTGATTTTGGGTTATAAGTATCTTTCCTTCACTAATGTTCTTATCTTGTCAGAACCAAAATTTCCAGCCAAACCTCCACCTTATAACTCTTTAAACAAATTCAACCACACTAAGCTCCATGGAATGCAAAATTTCTTGTTCCTAAATAATAATCCATCTTAGATGTTTACATCCTAATATGGAGTTATATCAATACTCTAAGGTGCCTTGCATGCCTTCCAAGCTTCTGAAAAATCTGTCATGTTCAAACAACTCCTTCATACATTCTAATCTCATACCTTCAATTACAAAATATTCAACAACATTAACCTCCAAATTAATGCATCTGCAACCTTATTTAATTTTCTTTACCTATGCCTAAAAAAAAGTGTAACTTTGCAAAAATTATATTTTTGATTAAGGTTATCTTGATTGTTGATGTACTGCAACACCTTGTGATTAGTAAACAAGACAAACTATTTTGGTAGCAAGTAATATTACCATTTCTTCAAAGCTTGTAAAATAGCAAAGAACTCTTGATGATATAAAAAGTAATTCTTCTTAGCATAATTCAACTTCTCACTAAATAATGCATTTGATATTTGTTCTTGACTCAAAATTGCTCCAGTCGTTGAACCACTAGCATCACAATCTGCTTGAAACACCTTATTAAAATATGGAAGTGCCAAAACTGGCTATTTGGTAACGTTTTTATCCAAATTTTCAAATGGTTTCATGGCTATTATTGTCCAATGGAAAATCCCTTTCTTCATTCATTTTGTAAGGCGTGCACAAATCTCACTAAAATTTCGAATAAATTTCCTATTGGAGCTCTCTAAATAATGAAAGCTTCTCATACTAAAGGTACACTTAGGTGGAGGGATTCTTATAAATCTTGAAGGAATAATTGTGGATCAGTTCTCATGGGGACTTGGTAGTAAATATAACAACCAAGCTGAGTTGCATGGCTTTTATTTGGGATTGACAATAACTCTCAACCGAGGTGTCCAAGACATCACCATTATGGGAGAATATTTCCTAATTATTCATCACCTAATGTTGGAGAGGTAAATCCCCTCTACGGACAGAGGCGATCCCTACTAGCCCAGATTGGGTCTAGCAATAATCAGTCATGCAGTGACGCAGGTCTCTAGTTACAAAACGACAAAAACTTAACGAATTGCCTACCTCAGGTCTTACACAATGGTCGTTGAAGAAAGGATGACGCTTCCCATCCTTCGCTCTGGCAGATCACGATTCTTCCACTCGACGCATCCAAACACTTGCACACATACGAAGAAGACAACGATACACAACGTAAAATCTAGATCTTGTAACCATACATCAGTTAGAGAGGATGTAATTCATTGCATCAAAGAAAAAGAAACATGAATGAAACCACAATCAAAGTCACTTATCATTAAAATAAAAAAGGAAAGATACAACCCAAAGCTCTGATGCTGGATCTTCCTTCGGCGGGGCTGACAATGGAGCACGTCTCAATGAAGCTTGTCGGAAACGGGACGAAGCTCTCTCTCTTCGGCTTGGCTCTCAAAGGCTGTCTGGCGATAGTCTCCTTGCTACAAGTTCAACTCTTCTTTCTGTACTAGCCTTACTAAGGGAAAAAGGCAAGCTTATATAGATGGTGGAAGGGGAGTTGGGATCCCTACAATCATGGGATTGGCCCTATCCTTAAGGAAGCTTCCATGATAGGTGGAAAACCACCTCCCATACATGGAGAGTCGGAGCCAAACCTCCCAACTCATTTTAGAGACTCGTTCAGGAGTTTGTTGGAATCAAAATTCTGCCATTTGTTTTTAAAAAAAAATCCTTATTAAGTTTGGCGCGAGTGAGACACTGGGACAGAACGCTAGTTGGCGCGCCCTCTATGGTGGATTTCCCCCATTGGCACGAGGGATAAACTGGCTAGTCACGCCAAGGCCAAAAGATCAGTCTTAGGGTTTTTCAAGGGAAACTTTCTTTAGAGGAATGATGGTCCTTGTAAAGGGGGATGCCATGAAAGTGGTTTCAGGTTATGTCACTGCTCACAGGTCACGGGAAAGGCCCTCCAATGTGCGGGACCGGGGATTGCAGGGATGGTGACAAAATGCTGTGTAACACCTAAGAACACACACTCCTCCAAAATAAAACATGTTAAATTTGATGTTTCATAGAATCAAAGGCATCCTCCAATCCTTCTCTAGTTCCTCTTCCTTCCATATTCCTAGATCCCTCAATTCTGAAGCAAATCTCCTCGCCAATAAAACTTGTCTTTTTGGCAAAGTGAAAATGGATATAAATGGTATCGATGGTTTTGTTCCTATTCGTTAAAGTTTCACATGGTTGAATCACTATTTTATTAGAGCCCATTTTGTTCCCCTTTCCTACTAGTGCCATTAATTGACTCCCTATATATCCCTAGTCCTACCCCTCCCATTCAATCGCGTTCCCCTATCCTGCCTCCCCTCTCATACCTCTATGCTACATATGATATATTTAGAAATTATTTTAATCCAACACATCCAATAATGATTATCTGGGAGGCCTTTCACCATATCATCGTGGCAACTCTGGAGTGCTGGCCACATTCAAGCGTGCCACAATTAAATGTCTTTGCGATGATTTGTTCCTACCTTTTTCAAGACCTCATGCTTCACCATCGATTTATCTCTATCAACATGCCTCATTTAAGAGTAAAGGTGAGGATTAGACTTGCGCTCAAGCTTGAGCTTATGGCAAACGAGGAAGGAGTCATTTCAGTTATTTTTGAGATGATTGCAATGCCTTGGGACAATGGAACCCATAATGGGGAATTGTAGGATCGTATACAGTCGTTGGACAATACTGTGAATAAATTATGGAAAGAACACACAATATTTTTCACTTCTTGTGAGCAAGGTGACTCTGGATTCTATTATCCACTGAGAATTTGGTAGAGGGAAGTTTTGATAGGAAGGGTAGCATCCAGTTGTTGGAGCAATTGGAAGCTCAACGGTGAGCTTTGTTCGTGGATAAATCACCATTTTAGTTGGGAAATTTGGCATCTTACCCTCTCTATTTTTGAGGTAAAGGTCTCAATTCCATTTGTTCTTAGTTTTGTGATAATTTGGATAAGTTAAACTAGCTTTGTTGTAGTAGTTTATAGCTCAGACAATGGTAGGGAGTTTGAATTAAATTTGGACAACCTCTCTGTTCTGGGTTTTATTCCTTTAATTGGGTTAGCGATTTCTAATTTTGTTGTCAGGCCATTTCGCCAAAATCCTCTAAGTACTAGGAATTTTATTGGACTTAAGCATCCTATCTATGGTCTCACCTCAGTTAGTGACCCGTTCCTTCATCATCTCTGACTCCAACGTGCCCCTCCAATGGACTCAAGTTCATTGACATATGATTCCTCAACCTCAACAATACGTGACCATTGCAGAAAGGGTCATGCAACTATTAATTATGAAATATACAACCTCCACGTCATGTTATACCAACAAAGGGCCTTTTATTGTAACAGCCTTGACATAATTGAGGCTCAGTATCGAAGAATCTCACGCTTGGAGGATGATGTTGATGCCCTACACAACATCATTTAGAATTCAAGCTTCAAGTTGCCAACCAACCAACCTAGAAATGGAATCATTTCGATACATTGACCTCAATTTTCTAGCATATAATTCTGATTAAAAATTTATAGTGTATTGCTTCAAATGTATATGGATTTTGTTCCAACTTTGTTGTATATATACTACTAGGCAAAATAAGAGTACTATCAATGAATGAAGTTTTTCTTGTATTCTGGGTAAGGGTAGAAAGTTTTAGATAGACATCCCAGATGTCCATGGATACTTTTTCAATGTAATTCTCCTGGGTATTTTCCGAAACCAGGCACAAACTTAATACAAAGAGTACCCATTCCCATTATGTTGTAGCTGCTACAACCACCCTGCAAAATATTTTCCATGCTCAAATTTTGGAGCCTCCCTTCTGTCCATAGGAACTCATCATTCATTTTTTGTCAAGTATTGATGCTATGTTTAAGACTTATCATTCCATGCAATGTTTGTGATGTCTTGTTTTGTTCTCGACTTGATACTTTTCAAACACAAGCCATATTCTGCCTTGACCTTGCAACATTGTCAGTCTTCCATTCAGAAATTGCATAATATTAGAAGGAAGGTTAGCCTTGAGGATAGGAATTGCGAAGTACAGAGAGGTAGGCCAACCTTGAGCTCATAAACTACACAATCTTGAGAGGAAGGCCAGCCTTGAGCTCAAAAATTGCGCAAAAGTTTCCCCTTTTCTCAGAAACTGCGCAATTCACTGAGCCAAGGAGTTTTCCAGTCCCTTATGGTTGGGAATTGCACAATCCTTCTTGGTTATATGAATGGACAGTTTCTAAAAAAATAAAAAAGTGAAAAGGAAATCCCTAAAAAAGAAGGAGTGGATATTTAGTTTCCCAAAGAGTGGCACAAGTTGCTATTTTTGGCTTTCCACCAAGTGTCTCTTTTTCCTTGATTTTAGGCATGTGCGTCATAAACCCTAACCCACCTAGATCTATATAATAGATGCCCCTAACATTTACATTCTCGATATTGGAGCTATATATTTCCTAAGGAGATCAAGGAGCCTTCGGTGGAGTTTACGATGCTTTTCTGGGCGAGTTTTTTCTTTGTCGTATTTTGTCGTTTTTTTCTGTTGGTTTTTGTCATTTTGCTTCTAAGAGTGTTGTTTTGTTTGTTTTTTTTCATAGTTGCTGGTTTTTTATCTTATATTAGCTTGTACAAGTGTTAGTTCAATATGTCGCATCAAGTTCTTATTTTTTTCCCATCGGTGGTTGCCGTTTCGACGCTTTCCTGTGCATGTTGTTTTACATTTGCATGCTAATTTCTTGCACTTGATTTTCACTAATCTATATTTTCTTAGTAGATCCGCGTTCTTATTTTCACTACCACTCAGATTTTCCTTTTTTCCATCCCCTTCCCGAGCTAATATTCCATTCACTTGGCCAATAATTTCCATGTTCAACTACACATTTCAGAACTCCAAGGCTCAAGCCCTGTTCTTGGCCTATGAGACTTCACAACGCGCAGTCCCTATCTTGCCTAACTATGCATTGCGTAGTTATAGGGCTCAAGCCTCACCCTTGGCCACTAATAATATGCAATGTGCAGTATCTCCCTCAATCTCCCTAGGCTGAGACAACACATTGCATAGTCTCAAGCCTCAAGCCTCTCCTTTGACTGCCGAGACTGCACAATGTGCAGTTCATGAGGCCAATATCTTCCCTCAGCCTAGGAATTATGTAGCTTTCCCTCTTAGTCTTGTGGTTGTTTCCAAAATATTTCTTTGTGAGTCATTTTTCTTGAGCTAATTTATGTCTTCCATGAGTGAATTTCTATCTTATAAGTACTGCAGTTTTTGAGGACTTATCTTGATCAGCTACTGTCACTATGGCTCTTAAGAAATCTGTCTCAAAAGACACTACGAAAAGAAACACCAGCCAGGCACTTGAGAGTACTCTAGTGAACTTCACATTTTTTACAAACACTCAGTTTTTTATAGAGAAAGAGTCAAACATTACATAGCATAAGGTAAATGGGTTATGCTCAGCAAAAAGCTTTAAAGCAGATCTTGAAGATCAACAGGTGTATATCAATGTCAAAAGGTTGGGTTACAAAAGATTGCATGCAAGTGCCCATTTTTTCCATGAGCAAACATCGTCAGATAGATACTATCACATACAAATAAGAATACCATGACTCTCAGCAATGCCAGCGGACAAAGGCTTGCCTCTTTTATGGCACATGATTACCACTTTATGTATCATTTACCAATGCTAGAATCATACATGGATTCCCACTTTTATGAAGTCACCAACTACCTGAGCACAAACTATGTCATCAAAGGTTAGGTGAAAGAGCCCTCAAAATTCTGCCAGACACCCATGTTGGGGCCCTTGTTTTTGATTTGGAACATTTTTCATTTTGAATAAAGAATGGCATTTTTGAGTTGTGGCAAGATGACACATGGCAATCACGACCAAGTCGCAACTACAGCAAGCTGCGGAGCTATCGAGGTGGCGCAGAAGCAAGAGATAGCTGAAGACAACAGATGCATGAGGATAGAAGACAGAAGACAGAAAGTGGAACACACAGATAACAGGAGAGAAGCTAGAAGCAGCCGAAGAAGAAAAAAAAGAGGAACTAACAGTTGCGGAAGTGGGTGAATAAATAGCAGTCACCCAGCTGAAAGAAAAGAGGCTACAGGAGACAGAACGCAGAGCGACGGAAGGAGATTGGCCAGGATATCTCTGTAGTTCCCAGGGTTCTCTCATTTACCTTTCTGTTATGTAAGGCATATGTATCAGACTGTAAGCTCTCCTTGCGGAAGCTATGAAATGATGGTTGTGGATGAAGATATCAATACAATTGCAGGTTACTGTCCTACTGTGTAATTCTTATGCATGCATGATGGTTGCAATGGTTTAAAATTTTATTTTCTTAATACCTGTTTATGCTCTGAATGTTCTTGCGGATATATCTATGTTTATGCAATTTGTTTAATGGTAATCATGAGTTGCGGATCCGTTCCTTGCTATCGATCTGTTCCCCTCCTGCATGTGGTTGCGGCACGCCTCGGGTGAGACTCTCTTCTCTCCAGAGTAGGGTGATAATGCCGGCGTGGTTCTAGACTACACCAGATTCCTTTGTTGGCCACAACTCCCAAACCTGGGTCTTGCCTGCGAGACCTGATTCCTCGCCAACAAATGGTTCCGTTGCCGGGACCTGCATGTTATGAGGGGAACTAGATCATGGTATCGAGGATCTATGAAGGCAAAATACGGAGATGGTGGGATAACCATCTGGACCAGTTCATTGCTCAGCAAGCGGAGTTGACGAATCAAAAGGAAAGGGTGCTCAAGGATCTCGTCCTTTTCTCAGATTCTGCCAGTGATACTTACGAGATCCTCTGGGGGAAGTTCCCCAGTGACCTCTATAACTGGTTGCGGAGGTTGCAGATGAAGGTGCCTAGGGATAGCTCGCGAAAGATAAACCGCAAGTGGGTGCACGGGGATCTGGTGTCTCTGCATCGGTTGGACAATGAATTGACCCGCGCGGTGGATTTTTGGGTAGAGACCACTTTGAACGGGTATATTGTAGAGTTTTCCACAGAGTGCTACCAATCCTTCTCGAAGGCTGAGGCTATCTTCCGTTCCGGGTTAAGAAGGAAACTGCTCAAGGAGATTCCGCTGTGGATCAAGGCCCTGATGGTGGACGAAGGGCTGGTGGAATTTCAAAAGTCGAGCATGGAAGCGTAAGCTCCTAGTGCTGGGGGAAGGGTTGAAGGGAACGATGCTACGTAAAGTGTGAATAGGGGAGTGGGGATGGATGCTGAAGCCGCGAGAAGGTTAAGGGAGCGACGAGCATATCGGCGGGCACAGATCGCCGACAGGTTGCGAGAAAGGGTGATGCGGGAGTTAAGACGACGGGAAAATGATTGGAAGAATCAAGAGGAGGCGCCTCAGCGGATAGGGATTATGGACACTCCAGCGGATACCCTGGAAAGAGACGGGACCGTTATGGGAGTACGGCGGGTGCATGGGAGCCCGGCTAGGAGAAAAGGAGAGACGACGACTGACGAAGACGATGTAGGAGGGCAGCCCGAAGAAGGTTTCGATGGTGAATGGTACGTCGCAATGCAGCGGTTGTTTCACGAGCGGACGATATTCATCTCTCTAGGCAGCCTTACTTCTAACAATTTGCATGGCAAGGATCCCTACCTTCCCCTGGTACTTTATCAACCTTTAAGTAATACTTTCGTTAAGTTACAAGCCTTAGTCAGTTGCATAGCAGTTCATTGTTGACGGTGACCCATGTGACTAGCAGCGTCACTAGTAGTATTGCACTCCCCAGTGGGACAATTGTGCAACCGGGACCCGAAGGATTTATCCTAGTCAGCCCTCCACAAGTAAATATGGCCGGGTCATTCACCCGATATCCAGAATTCTCTGGTTGGGGCAACGATGATGTATAACAACACTGGTATCTCTGCGAAGCCATTTGGAGGGCTCGCCAGATGCCAGACGCAGGAAAGCTAGTAGAGTTCCAAACCACGCTAAGAGAGAGAGCTCTGCAATGGTTTATCAAGTGGTCTGAGGTCCATCCTAATCCATTACTTGCAGACATAAAGCGGGATTTTTTCCGCGAATTCAAACTACCCCAGACGGACTAGCATGGTCTATCCGAGCTCTGGGAAATTAAGCGGAAAGAAGGAGAGACTGTATGGGAGCTGATGCAACGATTCAAGGATGCGATCGGGAAGCTCAGCTACCCGATCGATCCAAACCATCAGAGGGACTGGTTCATCAAGGCTCTACTTCCCTTGATGCGAACCCCCCTCACACAACAGAAGATTGACAATTTGCAGGATGCTTTAGAACAGGCCATGAAAATAGAGGCCATGGCAGGCTACCCTCAGGAATATCACGGGGTGCCGGCTCCGCAGGATCCTTCCTTAGTAGGGCTACAGCATCAGATCGCCAGTCTGACGGAGAAGCTCAAGGAAATGCAGCCTATAAGACCAACCAGGCCGAACGTTTGGTGCACTCACTGCCTGGTCGAAGGCCACGTCGCAACTGAATGCCCTAGGCTGCATGGCGCGGGTGTGGGACCCTCTGTTGCGGCAATCTAGGGGGGTCCACCCACGGTCGGTGGCAATGAGTCCGCAGGGGGTATACCCGCTGCAACAACCCTATGCGGGGTTCCCACCTCAACCGAACGTAACCGCCACGGAATACTGTGAGATTTTCCGAATGATGGGACATCCACCTCGGATGTGCCCGATACTATAGAAGTACTCCACCTCCCAAACAATGTATATTGTGATTTTTGTGTCTCCATGACTCATAACACTGAGCAGTGCAGGGTTCTCGACGCGCTTGCGGATAGATTGGACCGTCCCTCCTATAGGGTGAACGAGGCTTCCAGGGGAAGAGGCGGCGGTATGTGCGGAGGCCGCATCGGGGGTCGCGGTTCGGTGAAATGCTACAACTGCAACCAAGAGGGTCACGTCGCTCGGGAATGTCCCCTTCCCTGACGTCCTTGGTGTTCCCAGTGCCGTGAAAACGCCCATGCCACGGAGGACTGCCCCGAACTCATTAAGAAGTGGGAAGAGCGAACACGACAGAGAGGCACGAACTTGGTAAACTTCGAGCCACAAGGGACCGCGACTCAGGATCTACAGAACGTAGCCATTGTGACGAGAGGAGGCAAGAAAACGGGGGAGGATGCTCTCGGGAAAGAGCCAGCACGGGTTGTTCGGCTAGCCTCCCCGAGCGCGTTGATCAGGCCCGAGGCACAGAAGAAGTATTTCCAGGAGGCAGTAGAGGCATTTGCTCAGCTGAGGGACGCAGGAGGCCTGGAGGCGCCCGTAGTGACAGAACCTGGTGCGCAGAGTGCCACAGGAAACACGATTGAGGAATGGCTCCAGTTACTCCTTAAGATTGTTGACAATGCTGCGCTGCGGCAGCAGCTAAAACATACTTTGGAAGGGGCACTGAAGGGGAGTACAGGACTTGGGGGACCGGTGCACGCAGCCCCCCAATATGCGCAGCGCGTCAAGCGGAACAAGCGATGAACGGGAAAAGAGTTCCGGCTTAACACGCAGGTTGCGGGATTCCAGATCAGCGATACCATGCTGGATTTTGGGTCCGACGTCAACATCCTGCCACGAAAGACGTGGGAGGCTCTTGGAAGGCCACGACTGACCTACTCGCCAATCCAGCTCAGAATGGAAAACCAGTACTGCATTATTCTGATCGGCCGACTCGAAGGTGTCGAGGTCGGCATTGCGGGGGTGAAGACTTACGCGGACTTTGAGGTTATTGATATAATGGGGGACAAGGATCCTTACCCTGCCCTGTTAGGCATCGATTGGGCTTTTGAGAATTATTCCATCATCGACCTCAAAAAGGAGCTGATGATCTTTGAGGATAGAGAGGTCTGGGTCACTCAGCCCCTTGACCCGTATCAAGGCTCGCGATATACCGAAACCGTGGACAACCGGGCGGACGCGCAGATGATGGACCACCTTTACCAAATGACTGCAGGGAAGTGGGAGGACTATATCAACCCGACCACAACAGGCTCTATCAACTGGCGCAGTGTCCAGAGCTCGGAGCTGGGCTCGGAACTCTCTTAGGAAGACTGGTAGCAGGGGGGGTACGAGACCAACACGCGGAGGTGTGCAGCCATTGCCCGAGTCAGTTGGATTGGTGTTGAGTTTAGAGAATATCCCACCCTTTCGAACATGCAGGCTGTCAATACCTTTATTGAAAAGGTGGAAGACACGGTTCCAGAAAGCCACAAAATACCACTTTTGGACGTTGCACTACAATCCACGTCAGCAAGGTGGTGGAGGAACCACCGCACCACCTTTTTGCGGTGGAGTTGCGCGACTTAGGCTTTGAAGGCACGGTTTAAAGAAGACAAAGGCCCTCGAAGCGGGCATAGGTACAATGGAACTTCTGATCCGCGGGACCACATGAGGAGCTATGAGGAGCAGTGGCAAGGGCTGGGATACCCGCAAGAGCTGTGGGTACATCGGTTTATCCACTCCTTAGATACAATCCCCCAGGCCTGGTACTTGGAGGAAGAGCAGAAACGAGGAACCCGCTCGTGGTAGGAAGTCACAGACAAGTTTGTTCGGTGCTTCTCGTTCGAAGGGGAGACAGAGCAGGAATCTTGGGCCTTACAAGCGATCAAGGAGGTCCTGTTTTTCCGTGGCTCCGAGGGTTATGGGGGCACGGTTGCATCATGTCCTGAGGCCAGGTGCGATTTGGTTTGCCAACGGCTTGACGGAGATCCAGACGATGACAGTCTGGAGGACCTCAGGCACCTATATTTCGAAGAGAAGGAAGGCGAGCGGAACATCAACGAAGAACCGACCACCGAAGGCATCCATTTACAGCTGTTGAAGACCAAGAAGTTGAACATTGGTACAGAGGAGCAGCGTAAGTTGGCTACAGTGGGCGATTACTGGGACGAGGAGACCACAAAGGAAATTTTCAGTCTCCTCCAGGAATACGAAGACTTGTTCCCTTCGTCGGTGGCAGATCTGAAGGGCATCAAGGGTGATCTCAACGAACTGCGCATTGTGCTGAAACCGGATGCAAGGCCCGTAAAGCATCGACCCTATCGGCTGAACCCAAGGGTCAAAGAAAAGGTCAAGATGGAAATTGACAAGATGCTAGCTGCAGGTCTTATCTTTCCAGTGGAAGAAGCAGAATGGGTGAGTCCTATCATCATTCAGAATAAGAAGGACAAGGTGGAGATACGTGTCTATGTCGACTACCGGAGTCTGAACAATGCCTGTATCCATGATCCGTTTCCCACTCCTTTCAGCGATGAAGTATTAGATCATGTTGCGGGAAATGAAGCTTACTCCTTCACGGATGGTTTTTCGGGTTACCATCAGGTGCGCATTGCGGAAGAGGACAAGCCGAAAACGACGTTCACCACTGAATGGGGATCGTTCGCATACCACGTAATGCCGTTTGTCTTGAAAAACACTTCGGCCGTGTTTTCCCGAATTGTCATCGCTACTTTTCGGGGGTATATCCACAAGTTCCTGGAAGTATACATGGACGATTGGACTGTTTACAGTCTGCTGAAGAAACATGCCACCCTGTTGCGTATTATGTTTGATCGGTGTCGCCAGTTGCAGATTTCCTTGAACTTGAAGAAATGTATTTTTGCGTTCCTTTCGGCACACTATTGGGACACGTGGTATGCAAGCAAGGGGTCTACGTCGACCTCGCCAAGGTCGCGGTAATCGTCCATATGGAAGCTCCCGAAACAGTAAAGCAGTTGCGCGCACTGCTTGGCCACACAGGATATTACAGGTGGTTTATCCGAAATTACGCAAAGATCACTGCCCCTTTATAAAAGCTGCTACGGAAGTCTGAAGTATTTCAGTGGACGGAGGAGTGTCAGAAGGCCCTTGACACTCTGAAGGAAAAGCTGGTGACAACGCCCATACTTGTTCACCCTGACTGGGATAAGCAGTTCCATGTGCATATTGATGCTTCCAGTATTGCACTCGGGGCTGTCTTGGCGCAACCAGGAGAGATGACAGTCGACCATCCCGTCTACTTCGCCAGCCGTAAATTGTCTAACGCAGAGAAGAATTACACCACTACTGAGAGGGAGGCCCTGGCCATGGTGTACTCGCTCCAGAAGTTCCGCCACTGCCTTCTTGGAGGTAAATTCAAATTCTTTATGGACCACTCTGCATTAAAGTATTTGGTGAATAAGCCTGTCTTGGAAGGACGGATCTATCGCT